>JAGPOW010001327.1:29374523-29394269 GCA_030014935.1 Caiman crocodilus | reverse complement strand
ACATTAGGAGGCACTACTTCACAGTTAGGGTGGCTAGGATTTGGAACCAGCTTCCTAGGGAAGTTGCTCTTGCTCCTACCTTGGGTGTCTTCAAGAGTAAATTAGATAGGTACTTGGCTGGGGTCCTGTGACCCCAGCACTTGTTTCCTGCCATTGGCAGGGGGTCAGACTAGATGGCCTGCTCTAGCCCCCTTCTGACCCTAGTTACTATGAAACTATGAAACTTGTACTGTGGCAGGTAAGATTCTAGGTGCCCCACTTTTTTTCAGTGCTTAGAAGAATATCGATCCCACCACTGCTCTGTCCAGGTCACAGAAACAACTAGCTATCACTCTGCATTTGGATATTGAACAAGAATACATAACTTAATACATTTCACTAATTCACGTAGTTTACTGATTTTTTGCAATTGATAGAAAAAATGAAAAGTGGAAAACAAACAACAACAGGTAAACTCCAAGTAGCCAACTCACCCCATAAACAACAATAATATTTTCCTCTTTAATTTCAACATCAGAGATTTGTTTTAAGATACTGAATACATTGACATTTTCAGTTTAATAAGGACTGAAGCATAGGTGCTGACTTATATTTTTGGTGGGGCAAGGGGCTAATTTGGAAAGTTTTATGCATTTCAGATGATAGCCCTCTTTCCAAGCAGGAGCAGGGCCCTCAGGTCCCCATGTACTCAACATCTCTAGACTGAAGTATTTAGCCAATATTGAATCTTTTCAAATCAGTGTAAGTTTTATCGTATATTAAGGCATTCAGCCATTTTGATTGTAAATGAAAGAATATTCGTAGTATTTCAAGGGATGGCACTGCTTTTGATTAACTTAATGTGTCTGAAAAATGCAATGGACAAGCAGTTTCATAAATGCTTTCTTCTTTAAAACTCTCTACATGCAATAAAACAAGAATACTTTATTTAGACTTTAAGAGGTACATGCAGGCATTTATTTATTTAGTTTTTGTATGGATATAGATCACAAAATGTCTTGGAAGCAGAATAATTTTTGCAAATAGAGCTTCCTTGGATTGTGTGGAAGAGCTATTTGTTATCTTTGTAGTAGAAATTCTTGCTAATAATGCCTTTTGGAGTACAAATGCTGGAGATTCACAGTGCACTTATATATCAATATACTTGTAATTCCAATAAAGAGCACATTAAATCCCCTGAAAAAAACCTTTTAATTTTTAGTCTGTATTAATAATGCATAGTTTTTGCTTAGGGTCAGAATAGTGGAAAACTTAATGTAGATTTAAACAGGAATTATCTAAGGGACAAACAATCTGAAGATCAAAGAATTGTCAGGCTAAATCGCATATTTATCAGCAAGTAAAATGTGTAAAGTTGGTTGGGTGATTTGAACATGAGCTTCAAAAAGTGTTGCTTCTTCTGTGGCATTTCCATCCAAACCCTATGTACTTGAGCACTGTAATACATTACCTCACCAGAGCAATATGCTTGAGTAAGTTAGTTGCTACAAGGATTTAGCATGAGTCAGTGACTACTGCAGAGCTTTTGGGAAGTCCTTCAAATAAGACTAAAATGACTACTTGAAAGAAACACTTGGAACATGGTTTGAGGAATTTTTGTACCAACTTTTATAAAAGGATAACTTAGTTAATTAAATATTACACACTACTCATGGAACTACTGCCTGTTGCTTTATTCAACTATATCATGACACAAAGTGGGGAAGAGAGCCCAACCAACTAAATAAGAGAATAAACAAGTGGTGGAGTTTGGCTCCATTTCTACTACCATGAGTGTCTAATATTCAGTTAGCTCTTAGATGACAACTTTGTAACATTCCTCCATTATCAATGTATAGGCTCGATGCAGCTTTTTAAAAAGAAGGGCTTCTTTTCTGGGTACAGTGTTATGAGCAAGTTACTCTTAGGAAAAGAGGTTTGGGATATGTCAGTTGCTCTGTGAATACTGCCCATATGCATGCTTTTGTCCTGTGGAAAATGAAAGCTAGTTAGCCCTTTTTCATTGAGGAATGAGCTACAACAGGCTAGCTTCATTTAGCATTCAGTAAGAATATGCAGTTATTATGAAGCAGCTGATGCACAATAAATCCTGCCCTCTTTTGCCTCGTAGTAGCTTTGTATGTCTATGCCCCTTCTCTCACAGAGTAGTGCCTTTCTGTGGCAACCAGAGCTACAGATACCCATGTCCCTCATTTTCTTGGTTAATCAATTGTGTAGATGGCCCTAAATTTTGACATTCTTGGCAAACTAAACTGCGCTTTCTCTTGGCCTTGACCCCTCCAGGTGATTACCTTGCAATTACAGGTGCTTGAGGACTTGCCTATCACTTCCAAATTAATATGGTCCTAATATTGTCTTACATTTAGACAATAATTTAAATGACCCTTTAAACAAGGATTCAGTTTTCTTTTGAATATTATTACATGCCATGGTGCTGGCATGTATTGGGAATTTTGGTACAAAGTCCTTTGACTGCAACCATCTGCCCATGGCATGGCAGTGCATGTTTCTATGATTATTATTCACAACAATAGTAAGAATATAAATGCTTGTTTCCTTAATACTTCTTTCTTTGTGCTGGGATTAAATCCAAATGAGTACCCTTTTATTTTCCCATCAAAAATCTGGGCCAGGCTTATAGACCTTATAGTTTGAAGGCTTGTTACCTAATTCATAAGAAATTGAGCCAGTTTTGTTTCTGGGTTTCCACGAATCATCATCTTTATCCTGTCTTTAAAATTTCTACAGTTTCTTTCTATTTGGTTATATGAGGCTGGATGACACAAAAAAGTCTGAGAATATTTGTTCAATCCAGGGCTGTCAAACTCATGTGGTCCTGTGGGGGGGTCATGTGGATGACTGCTGTGGGGTTGATTTGCAGGCCAGATTGGGCCCATGAACTCCCTTCCTCAGCATACAGGATCTGGCACCCACTCCAGTTGCCCTGGATGTGGTACAGATCCTGAAATGGGTGGATTGGGCAGAGTATGCAGTGCAGTCCACCTAAGGGTGTGTAGTGTGTTTGATTAGAAAATGGTAATTAAAGGTTTGCTTGGGAATTGGCTTATAGATAAATGTATATCAATTGGAATGGTTCAGGATAGGCAGCAGGGGTTAATTGATTTCTAAAAATCCTGGGTTTCTCATACAGAGTTTCATACTGCCTTCGAAGCAGACATGCTGTTAACACAACAAGGCCAACGGATGCAGACACAGCCTGGGAAAGAGGAGGCATATACTACATTGTTCCATAACATGAGATAAAGGTGGCACCAGTTAACAAGGCCCCAAAGCAGGGGGGGCTGAGTCTGGTTTGGAGGGAACAGACCAAATTAGGAGAAGGCCCAGAAAGACCAAATTAGCATGTGTGCATGTGATGAGCTATGTGGACAGTGTGACGACCACAGAGACCAAGCAGTGATAGCCACATTTGAAGAGTCATCAGGAGGAAAAGAGACTACAAAAGCAGAGACTTGAGAGTAACAGAGGGTCCCTCCTCTTCCTCATCCTTCTGCCCTATCCTGCCCAAGTCCCTCCCTGTCCTTCTCCCCAAGAGGGGTCTCCATCCCCAGGAGGGGTCCCTGAGGCCACCATGGACAGAAGGCACACTACCAGCCCATCTCATCCACCCCACTCGGTTGTGGGCCTTGGCATCCTACCTCCAGGCTGCTCTCATTCTGGCATCTGGCACCTGAGAGAGAGAGCCTCAGTGAAGACTGCATCCTGGCCAGAAGTATTTTGACTCTGGTGACATGCCTTGGATTTGGTAGATATATAGAGTTGCTTGGTTGTTTTTATTATTTCTTTTCTGTTATTACTGTGTATCAATAAACTTGCCTATCATTGAATGGAAAGGTTGTGATCAGTCTGAGGGTAAGTCCTCTCCCTTCCCCCCTGCACCCAAACAAGGCATCTGGGTCCTAAATACAGAGCTAATAGAGTACAGATCCCAGACCAGAAAGAGTGGGTGCCATGCTGCACACAATGCCTGCCCCTGCTGGTCTGTACCACTTACAGTGCCCACTCTGGAAACTGCTGCACACACCACCCACTCCAACTAGCCCAGGACCTATACTGAACGTGGTGCTTGCAGTGGCTGTGTGCAGCACAGGTCCTAGACTAGCTGGACTAAGCACCGCATACAGTGTGTTTCCCTGCCCTAGGTCCTGTGTGGGTCTGCTCAGACCCAAGAGCAGCACTGGGGGCTGGATGTTTTGGCCTGCAATCTGTGCATTTAATATCATTGAGTTAATGTATTTGTTGTTCAGAAAGTCTTTACAATTGCTGTATATTTTAATCTATTTTTGGTAGTAATTGTCACACAGTCTGTGTGTGGGAAAAGCCTGTTATAGCTTTTCACAGGTACCAGAAAGAGGTGCTTGAGATCAAGAGATGCATTATTTAATCATGTTAATCGTCACAAAAATCATTAAAATACTTTTCCTATATGTAGATTTGCAAAGTTTACTTTATATAGGAAAACGGGCATCCCTACCTTTCCATGAGCATAAGGTTATCAGTGCAGAGAGCTGCTAATGTGCTAGACCTGGATGATATCCCTTTACTGTTTCAAGTCCTTACCCATGTTTGCCCACTATAGGTAGCTCTGAATCAAAGATTTAATGTGAGAAATGCCAAGGTTAGTTATGTAACTCTCATTACTTGATTTTATCTTTGTGGGGAAATTGTTCTTTTTTGTGCCTCATAATATACATTTGTTCTTTCTCTTTTATTTATTTACTTACTGACTTACCATCATCGATGCTTATGCTTCCACACTTGTGACAGGATAAAAATCAGTCTCATCTATTTTCCCCATCTGGGAAACCTTTATGGATATCTGGTTGAAGTATCCCATGAGTAACATAGTCTTCCCTGGAAGCTTCATAGAACCAGATTGGGCTAGTCCTGGCAGTCAGTTGAGGACATGTGTTAACTGATGGTTTGCCTCCTGGACTCTTTTGTACCCACAAGCATCTAAGATCATAGCTACCTTTGTAGATAGACATCTGCCTTTCCTGTCACACCCTTGCTTTAATTCCCATAAGTGGTCTGTGTTTTGTTAAAGCACTAAATAATTACCATTAGAGATAGCAATGGACTTTTTATTTCAAAATAATAGTCAAACTGACTTTCTCTGACTGAGTAACCCTGTTCAGCTCAAGTCAGTGATCTAGAGACGTACGAAACCAGATCTATGTAACATGACAAAAAGCATCAGATGTCAAGACTGATCCTGTGCCTAAAAGAGAATGACCAAGGATCTAATAGTATGTTACGATGCTTCAAACTGATATTTAAGGTTGATTCAGAGCATTGCTCCTAACCGTTCCAAGCCATGTAAGCAGCATACCTTTCCCATTTATAGCTTATCTTGAAATCAGCACTATAGCTGCCCTCTCCCCATACCTCTTATATATGTTTACATGCGACTCAGAACTCTCCTACAAATCAGTCCATGAGCTACCTGTTTTTTCCCTCTGACCTCTCTCTCCATACAGGCAGTAAGAAGGGCTAAAAATTGGTAACAAGGAGTGTTGGAATTATGTCTGTCAGACTTTTTAGCTCAAAGCTTCTTTGCTTAAATTTCTGAACACAATGTAGGGAGGGTTGAGGGTTAAATTAATAGGTGAGTTGGGGCATGTTTGGCCTGAAGTCTAGAATTGTAGCAGTTTCCAGTCACTAGAAATTAAGTTGGATGGTGACAAATGTTTAATTTCTGCCTGTGAACCTTGTGGGTTATTACAGCAGTTTAGCTACTCCTCAAATTTTTTTGACGATTCTAGGAAATTGCACAATCTGATGTTATTCCATAGGATAGACTAAGATATGAGCTCTATGACTGCTCTTAGTGGCAAATCTCCCATAGTTCTCTATGGCCAGGTACAGACATTACATCTTTACAAGTATCACTGATCAGAAACCAGTTTATACCCATAACAGAACAGAAGTTTGACACACATGGACTGGTTAAAAAACAGTGGCACCTGCTCTAAGATTTGGCTCCATTCCCTCCCTGACCAAAAAGTGAATGTGTATTCTGTTCACTACTGATCTAAACTATGTCTTTTACAGAAAACTATATAACAGATTGATTCTGCCTTGGATTTCTGTACCTAGCCCTTGAGTTTAGAACTGTGGGTAATAAAGAATGTGCCACAAGTATACTGCACTTAATAGTAATAAGCTGTACCAAAAGATCTCAAAGATATCCCAAAGATAAGATGCCACACAATGTTCCAGTTGAAAGCACTTTTTTCCAATGCTTTTTTTCATAGTTCTACTGATGGCAGGGCAGTTATTGGCTCTCATGTCTTATTATGCGATCTATGCCACTGAATGATCAATTTACATCAGGATGATCTCTCTGGCCTGTTTGGCTAGATTTTATATGGTACAAGATCATAATGCAGCACATAGGGAAATACTGCTCATTGGAACAATTATTCTCTTTCCTTTTTAACCAGGTATTTTTTCTCTGTGCTAGCTTATGGCTTCTCATAAATGGCATGAGAGCATGATGTTTTCATCTGAGTAAACCTTTGGGAAATAGAATGTTTGAGCAGTCTGGAAATTAGGCCAAACACACTTATGAAATGCTGAAAAAGTAATTTCAAAGTTGAGGGCATAGTTATGCACTGAAACCAGACCACAGCTAAGGTAAGCACAGGTTATATAGGCAGCCAGGTTCTGGTTGCAGTTGACTACATTTCCCAGTGACCAACACCTTTAGAGTGTCCCTGGATTCCTGTTCAACTTTATTTGCAGGTATGTGAGCACCAGTGAGTTTCCAGCCACTACGTAGGTACCCTCTGCATCCTGGGCTTCCTTAGCACCAGGAACAAGTTTGACTAGGATAGGGCACAGAGCCAAGTGAAAGTAGAGGTTAATAAAATAGGAGTTTGAGGGCATAATGTATAATGAAAAGATCTGGGGCTGGGCAAAGATCCCAGAAAGAACAGAAGGAGTTAGAGTACAGCACACTCAGAACATGAAGCAAGCATTTTAGTTTTATTCCAACATTTCTGTTGTCAGCAAATACATATGAACTTAGTTGCAGCATGTATACACAGCCCACATTGGTCTAGACAGTCAAGTAGTGCTGCCAGTTATCTATTGGTTTAATTGAAAATAAATCAAGATTATGCCATGAATGAGGCTCTTGTCATTTGTAGGATCCATATTTTATATGTTGAAGAACTTAAGAAGTGTCCAGCAAATGAGATAGCACAGTATGGTTAATGAGAGTGCTTTGGGGAGTTGAATGTCATCCTGGAAAACTGGATTTTATCTATACCTCCCCCTGCAAAGCAAAGGCCAACCTGGAATGTGGGGTAAAGGTGGTCAGAAAAGGGGACACATTGCAAGGACAGGCGAGATCACCCAGGGCATTGGGGAGATGCTTGTTGTCAATGGCCAGCCCTTCTCCTTAGTTCAGTGGTCAGGGTTCAGGCAGCTCATGGCACTCATGACCCCATTGTACAAAGTGCCTGCATGCATCATCTTCAGCAGGACTGTGGTGCCTTCCCTGTATGAGGCATGCAGGGAATTCCTGTGGGAGGAGCTGTGTAAGGCAGGTCTGCAGATAGCCTTACACTTCACCTCGGACATCTGGAGCAGCTGGAGTAAAGATTATGCCTACCTCTCCCTCACAGGGCACTGGTGCAAACAGTCAGGCCATCAGTGGGCTTCCATCAAACTGTGGTGATGGATGAATCCCACATGGCAACAGAGATCATGAGGGCTATGAACTGCTTTGTGCAGGGGTGGCTTGTTGGGCAGGGTGAGACCATCCGGGGGCTCTTGGTCACCAACAATGGGGTCACCCAGACCCTTAGCACTGGAGATACCTTCCTTAGCCAGGTGATCCCTGAAGTGAGGGAACTTTAGAGCCAAATGGAGAGCTTCCAGGGGATAAATGTTCCTGCCTGGGGCAAGCCACTGTCAACAGAGGTCCAAGCACTGGTGACGTGGCTGAAGGAGGGCATCAGGAAATGGCTTGATTCCTTTCTGTTCGGTATGTGCCACATGCTGGCTGCCATGTGTAACCCAAGAGTGAAGGGTAGCGTATGCAGCAGGCAAAACCTGGATCAGTGAATGGATATGCTGGTGAAGAGAGTCAGGGAGGCAGAATGGCAGAAGTGGGGGGGAGGCATGGAAGATAAGAATCCACTGCCCCATACTGGCATGCCATCCACTAGCCAGTATCCTCCTCCACCATAAGCACTGCCAATGTGGGCCAAGGGTATGGCTTCCATGGTGAGGTCCAGAGGCACTAGTCCTTACCATCAGGCAGGTAGTACTCAACCCTTGATGGCTGCCTATCTTGCTGAGGATGTGGAGCTGCTGCTGTGTGAGCTCTTGGCCTACTGAGCAAGATGCAGCCAGATGTGACTGGATCTGGCCACGGTTGCCTGCAAACACCTCTCCTGTCCACTAACTAGTGTTCCAAGCAAAAGAGTGTTCAGCATTGCTGGGGGTGTAGTGACATTTCACCACACCTGCTTGGATCTTGGTTTGGTGGAGCAGCTGGTGTTCCTGAAGGTGAATCTCTCACTGCTGGGATTTCCCAAGCTCCAGGTGAATGACACCTTCCTCACTCTGTTTGCACCTTCTTCCTTTTTTTCATTCTTTAAAAGCCATTTAATGCCCTGCCCCCAGAGCTGGAGGTGGCACTCACTGCATCACCAGCAAGCAGGGGAAGAACATGTCCCTGATAAGCTTCTGTGCCAGGATGAACTTGGAGGTATGGACTGGGGCTATGGGGAAGGAGGAGGCCCCAGATCCTGGGCATGACCACTAAAACTGCACTCTGCCAGGGTTGGGGAGACCTGATGGTACTGTTTGTGATGCAGCAGCCCCAGGAAATGCCAACACTGATGATTCCCCTGGTGAAAGCAGGTAGGAGTTACCATAACTGGGCCTATGAACTTCACTTCATCAGCCTCCTAGGTATAGAAGCTCATGGACTAAATATAGACATTGGATTTATGACACACTACAACCTGCCAGACATCTGACTCCCCACGTACCTCTCCACTTTTACCTGTGCTGCTACATCCTCCCTTGCATCCCCAGCCTGTCCCTTACCCTCTGACCCTCCATTTCCATTTTCACTGACTGGATTTCTTGTCTGCATTGCATGCCAGACTCTGGCTTCTTTACTATTCCTTCCATCCAGGAACAGCATATACATACACCAACTGCAGGTGCTTTTTCAGCCTGACAATGGGTTTTTCAACCCAAAAGCTTGCTAAAATATATTCCTGTAGCTATTCAGTTGGTCTGCTAAAACATACCAGATTAGATTGAGCCAGAGGAAAGGATCTTTTCTGCCAGTGCCCTAGCACATGACTGGAAGAAGGCAGGGCCCTGGGTACATCTAACCTCAGGGCTGGGGCTGGCAGGGAGAGTTTTCTGGCAGCTGCTGCAGAAGAAGCTCCTTCAGGACCAGGAAAAAAGGCTCTGTTACAGTTTGGCTGCCTAAGATGCTGCTGGTGCTACTGAGACTAGGGGAGGAGGAAGCCTCATTGGGGCACACTACTGTGTTGTGTAGAAGCCCCAGCACCATACACACACTGTCACCCATATCACATGTTTTGCTTTTCAGCAGCCTGAGGTGCAGTTTCCCAGAATCCCCTGAACCTTTCTTCACAAAGAAAAGTTTAAAGTCATTGCTCTTTGTCCTGTTCCCTAAATCCAGAAAGAAAAGTCTCTCTGTCGTCTTTATAAGGCACCTTTCAAATAGTTGAAGACTGGAATCAAATCCCCTCTCAAGTCTTTTCTTCTCCACATCTAATAATCCTAGTTCTTTCAGCCTTCCCTGATAAATCATTTTTCTGAGGCCTCAAATCATTTTTTTTGCTATCTGATAGACTCTTTCTAAATTGTCCACATCTTTCTTGATTCATTCATATGTGTTGCATATATATATATATATATATAATTCCAATCCAGTTCTAAAGCAGAAGTATTAATTTCTTCATAGGCTTTTTATGACACTCATCACAATAGTATCTGACTGCTTCACATATATTAATTAATACATTATTTTTATTTATTGACTAATATATGTGAAGCAGTCAGATACTATTGTGATGAGTGTAAAAAAAAATCCTATGAAGAAATTAATAATTCTGCTTTAGAACTGGATTGGAATGATATGCATAGTTTAAACAATGTGGATAACAGAAAATATTGAATAATTCAGTGAGCATTGAACAATCTGTGTTCCATTCCTGATGGAGGCAGGGATCATAGTGAAAAAAGTACGTGATCAAATAATTTGTTTGTATCGAAATATGTAGGCAAAAGGGAAGTAATTTAAGGTTGTGTAAAAAATGTAAATTCTAAACATGTCTTAACTTATGAATGTTCAACTTTGCAACCTTTATGTTCTGTCAATGCAATTTTGGTATATAATACTGTTACAGTTAAACTGCATAAAAGTAAAACAAATAAATGCAGTTATGCTTATATACAATATATGGTTCTTAGAGACAGAAGACTGAGAAGTAAAGTCAATAGTAAAGAGTGTGCTGAAAAGTCATGCATGCTTTTTGAAAAATTAGTGGATAGGTTAGAATAATACTAGATAGCACTTGGGCAGAAAACATTCTTATATGTGCAATTATGAAATTTTAATGGGATGCACCTAGGATAACAAAAATTTCTGAACAGAAATCTCTGCACTATATCAGACTCAATATTAAGCAAGATTCTCAATATATTCCTCTAATAACTGCTTGCTATTACACCATTTAAGCACAAATTAGTTAACATTTAAACCCAAGGAAACCAAACCAATAAGATCTTTCTAAAGGCAAGCTGTCAAAAATATTTTTTCCTATATAATAAATAGGGATATTTCCAAAATGTAAGATCACCTGATAGGCAATCAAATGTCAACCAAAGTTTGTATTTCAAACTTGAACATAAATAGCATTTTGATGCTCTTTGATAGGGTATAATATTACAGGAAACTAAATGTCAACATGCCTCTTTCCCTTTCCTGTCATGTAATACAGTCAAAAAAAGTTTGTCCTGAGACAGGCTTGAATATTGAGGATTATTCGTATTCTAAATGGAAGTTCCAGGAAATAGAAATGCAAAACAAACAAAGAAACAGGTCCTGAAAAGAAAATCTGACCCACGATAAAGATCCAAAATCAATACATCTTTTATTGTGATAACTCCTGGTGTTGAGTTTATATAAAATATTCATTTAAAAGAATATCTTCAGTTAAAGAAGGGACTTTTGAGTATGTTAAATAATTAATTTACAATCCCCTTTACACAAAAAGCAGCATTTTTTTAATAACTGGGAAGACAGAACACCTCAGCACAAAGAGGTTCCATTAAAAAGCAGGAGAGGGAAGAAAAAAAAATGTATGAGAAATATAAGGAGGACCATGGATTGATTAATTAATTAATTAATTTAGCAAATAGAGGCATGAATAAGATCTTTCTATTTACATTGAGTAATCTTCCACTTTAAAAAAGCCTATTATTTTCTAGCTACTATACAAGTGTACAAGGGCACCAGCATGCGGTCTCAAAGAAGTAAGCTATCCTTGTTTGTGGTAATTTTTTTTTCTCAAGACCACATTTTCTTATAGGAAAAAAACCTCCCGTAACCTCCCACACTCTTCTGACAGGTAGCTAGAGAGTTCACTGTGGGAAGCACTGGGTAAAGACTTGTCTTCACTACTGAAAAAAATAGCTTTTTGATCACAGAGTAGCTAACATGCATAAGTTATCCCAAGGTAAAAAGCAAGTGATGGAGGTAAAAAGCAAGTGATGGCAAAGTTAGTTTTACTGCGTAGTAAACTTGCCAAGATAATATTTCTCTCAATATGTTTATGCCTAACATTTTCTTCTTTTTTTTCCATTGAACTTTCAGTCTATAATAAAAACACAGCTTTTTGAGTAGTAAAGACAAGACTAAAGTACAGTAATCTATTTGGCTGCTGGCTTTTCAACATATGATGTCTAGACAAATGGTATTAGAGTAAACTGGTTGCTTAGCTAGCTTCCCAAATACAGGGACCCAGCAGAGGATGTTATGTGAATAGTATGCTTGACCTTGAGGAAAGTCGAGTTAAACAGCAAAGGTAGAATTCTTGTCCATTAAGTGGTATGAAATGTTTGAACCATGAGCTGTATAGTAGTAGAGAGTGAGCAGCAAAGAACTCAGGTGATCCAAATTATCACCTCTGTGGCCACTGCCGAAGTCACTGCCATTGACATTCTTCACCAAGAAATGGTAGTTAGCCAGTGCCATAGCAACAAGGTTTAGCACCCAGGTCAAAGCCTGCAGAGGCAGTCTGCCTCACCCTGTACACAGAGCCAAGGGGTGCATGCAGTGGAAGAAGCCACCCTTCCCCCATCCCTGCACCCCCACAAATGAGCTGCTCACAGCTTCTTTCTGTGCCCCACCCTGGCTAGACAGTGCCTGTTGGCAGCTCTTTGCTTTGCCCCATTCACACCACTTTGCTATGGCACTGTATTTAGGCATATGTAGAGAACCAAATGCAAAATGCTGTTATAACAAATAATGTTTTTATAAGTCTGATCCAACACTCACTAAAATGGATGAGAATCTTTCTTCTGATTGAAAAGGGCAGTGAAACAGCTTCTCTGCCACTGTATAGACCAGTCTATTAATAAGGGAGGCTAGAATTCTTAAAAAATTGTTTTTACATTTACCATGATTTAGGTGCATATCTGTGATTGTTTATGATTTAAAAGTCCACTCCTTTTCACACACAGTTGTAGACGGGTCTAAGCATACACTGCTTAGACCTTGAAGACTAAAAACTTTGCCCTGTTTATTAATGTTATATTAAAAAAGGTTAAGAAATGGTGGTGAAAGAGAAAAGCAAACCATAATGCTTGTTTTATTCATATTTCTATAAATAGCAAATTAAGCCCCAGTAGAAATGAGCCATAGAAACTGAATAGCTCATAATAGCTCTGAAGTCCAAAGTAGTATTTCTCTTTTAAATCATTGGAAAAAATCTCATAAAAGGTTGGATTGTTCCCAATCACTCTAATCTGACAAGGAAATAAGAAGGGTTGATGTTCTACTGAAGCCAAACTTATGCAGAGAATATGCTGTAAATAAGTGGCAATGTGTTGCGATAAGAACACATACACAATATGGTTTTAAAATTTTAAGGGGGAAAAGTGCTATTCTTATTTATTGTAATTTTTTGCTAAAATAATTTACCAGAAATTAATTTAGTATCTTCTCCACTATGCCCTCTAGCTCTGTTTTGAAAAGTGCCTTTTTAAAAAGTTGATAGATCTAAAATATGATCACCTTCTTTCCTTCTAGCCCCTGACTTTTAATGTTTGTTTTTTAAAGCCATACCATTTTAGTACAACATGTTGTTATAAATGGAGGGATTCACATCTACCATCAGAGAACTCATGGAGTTCCTTTTAATAATGTGTATATGACACAAGGGACAAATAAAATCAGGAGCGAGCTAACAGGAATTTGAGTGGGAGTTTACAGGAGGCATTTCTCTCATGTGTGTTGCAGTATCCATCTTTAGTGGAAGGTGACTAAGCACTAGCAGTGTAGTGGCAATCAGGGAAAGAGGGAGTCTTTTCATTTCAGAAAATACTAGAAGGAGAAACACAGTAATGTCTATCATTTTTGGCACAATGCCAAAACCACTGCCCCTGTTAGTCTTCCTTTGCCTGAACCTGTGTGAACTCTGTCCAGACAAGGCCTCTGATCTCCAAGGCTTCCATCCAGATCATAATTTAGCATTGTTGGGAATGTGACCTGCATGTCTGCCAAAGATAGTATATGAGGTACCAACTGGTAGATTCCATCAGGAAATAACTGAGAGGTGGTGCCAGAGGAGGCAGGTTAAGATGTATCCATAAACACAAAAACTTTATTGACATGATATATTAGGAGATCTCCAGTACACAATACAATTAGGAAGTCATGGCAGAAAACTAGCTAGAAAAGACACTGGGAGCAAGGAATAACTAGCCGCTCAGGAACATGGAGGCTTAAAAATGGTCACCTCTGGCAGCAGGCAGTTCTTTGCTTCTGAACCTCTAACCATCAAGGTAAAGTATAGGTACAAAGTCCTGACATAAGGTGAGAAGGTGGAAGAGGTAAAGCCATGCACCTCAAAGGCTAGGAATTTTGAGGCACCTCCAAAGAAGGAGTTAAGGGTTTTGGTCATTGGTAACCCACTCCTGTGGGGTGGGAAGGAGGAGGGATGGAGGCACGTGGTATCAACTGGGCCTATTGTCTAGTAGGGTAATCTGTTTCCTGTGAGAAGCCTAAAACAGAGATCTAACCAAAAGTTTGTGAAGACGCATTCAATCCTCTGACTACTATGCTGTTCATCCTTATGGGCACTAGAGATACTACCAAGGGTGACCCTGAGTAGATCAAAAGTGACAACAGGGCTATGAGAACAAGAATGGAATAGACAGTACCTTTCATCAAAGGCGAAGGCCCAGTCAGGGGCATATATATCCTTAGAGATCAACATGTAGCTATGAAGATGATGTCATGTGCAGGGATTTGGCTACTTTAATCTTAGGGTGGTATTCTAAGAAGATGGCCTATTAGGCAGAGATGATGATCACTTTGGCTAGTAACAGACATCACACATAAACTGGTTTAAGTGATCAGAAACTGGTTTAAACTGATAACAGACCATAAGTTCAGTGCTCATAAACCAGTTTCAAAAAGGCTGAAACTGGTTTAAGATAAACTTGGTTGCATGTGGTATCAGACTTAACTGATTGGGTCAAATCGGTATATGCAATATCTGTCCCAGACCCTTTCCTGGTTTAAGTTAAATCACAGTCCTCCAGCATCCCAGATGCTTTGCTGCTCCAGGCTGTGCAGTGCGGTGCTGTCTGCTCCAGAGAACAGGACTGTATCTTCCTCTCTGCTCCCTGGCCAGAGCTATGGCAGAGACTGTAAGCATAGCAGGGTCTGCCTCGCTTGCCTCTGTCCCCCTGCACCCTTCACCACTCACTACTCAGGCAGGGATCCCCCCGTCTCTCCCTCCCATCTCCCACAGCATGGACTCCAGCAACACAGACCCTAGATGGCATGTGGTATGCTAGTTAATGTTGAAAGGTGTCTGTGTGCATGTCCAATTTCCCTGGGATATGACAAAGGCAAACAGGACAGTGTCCACCTAGAGCTTTTTGGAGCTAATCAACATGTCAGCTGGTAATGTCCTTCCTTCCTTCCTTCTTTGGAAAAAGTTATTTAAGAAGAGCTTGAATTAATGAGAGAGACTTTTGTTTTGTTTATGGGCGGATAAAAACTGTGTTATCAGCCCCCTGCTGGCTTCCTCACCTATCAGGTTTGTAGACAGTATCAAGACGCAAGGAAAGGGAGATTGTGTCATCAACAGATGCATGCGCTGCACACACCCTTTGCCTTAGAGTGCTAGCCAAGGGCTGGGGTCTGGCAACACTCCAGCCCCTTGAGCAAAGAGTGTGGAAAAGCCTAGGACTGCAGGCAGGGTGGGGGTTTAAACCTCTCCCTAATCAGAGTGTCCTGCTGAGCCCTGGCCATGCCCCTCCCCACCAAGCTCAGTATTGTAAAAGGGCAGGGAGGGCTGCTATAGTACCCCTTGGCTTCTAGCCTAAGTCATTGCAGGCATGTGCCTGCATTTTCTTAGTCCAGAGGAAATGTCTGTGGAGTTGCAAACTAATTCGACCTAGGCAGGTTAGACAAACCTGCAAAGATTGAATCAATTCAGGGTCAGGCTTTTTGAATGTCTGTTCCTAGCATTTATGAAGAAAACTTTAAACCAAAGGCAGGTAATTATTTGGGCCTGCAGACCACAAAGGGACTCTGCCTATCTCTGCTCATCACAAAGGTCATTTCCATTTGCTGTGGAGAAAAGGAGAATGGTAAGTCTGAGCAGTTCAAGGTTACAAAGCCACAGATATCTCAATGCCAAGAAATATTACTTCTTGACTTACATGAAGTTATTTTATGTTGACACACTACTTTGCTTTACCATACAGGCTGGATTATGAAATATACTTAACATTTTTTGATATCATCATGAGTTAGCTTAGAGCTTTATCAAGGATCCATAACTTTATGCTCATTTTTTAAAAATACATATTTAAATGCAAATGAGAGCAGTATGATGAACTTCTACAAATGCCTGCCTTTAAGTCTTCTGGCTTGGTGCCCATAGAAACCCAATCAGAATATATTTATGTGTATTTGAATGTGTTTAGGACATTTGAAGGTAAATGTATTTTCTATTAATTCAGGGATAGAAATTCTAGCTGAGATGCTACTAAATAGGTTGCTGGTTTGTACTGTACTAAAAACAGAATTCTAAATGAAAAAGAAAATCCGTCTGTATTTAAATTATTGCAATAGCTAAGAAGTATATGATGGTCTGTCTATATCATGTTCTTTTGTGTAGTCTGTGATAGACATTTACACCTAATTTGGGTTACTTTGGCAGTTTGGGGAGCTGGATTTGATTTGGTTCCAGAGTTTAAAAGTATTAGCTGACCACTGCCTAGGTTGGACAATTTCCTGGTAGCTAAAAGAAAATGCTATGTGCAACAGACCCTGTAATGGGTAACAAAATGAGGGGGCACAGTGGTTGGTGGATAAAGCACCCCACCATTGTCTGAGAGTTGAACAGCAAAGGGATGATTAAACTGAATTGGGACCAGGTGTACTGGGGTTTATTCATAGCTCTATTGATAATATGCTACGTTATCTTAGGCAAATTGCTTTACACCACTGCCTCAGTTTCCCTAGAACTAATGATGCAAATAAACCTTCTCTGTAAAGCACTTTGAATCCTCCTGATGAAAATCATTAAAAAGAGTTGGGTCTTATGTCCTTCATGTCAAGGCAGCAGATTCAGATATACCTCTGGCTGGAAGTGATTGCAAAATTACTGTCTCTGCTGGCTGAGTTGATGATGAATTTATGATATAATTCGGAGTCTAGTAAACAAGTAACCAAAAATATAGCCAACTATAGGGATTCTTTTTAGCACTCTTAATCAAAGCCAAGAACTAAATGAGCCTGGATACTAAATTATCTTTCTATGCCCAGACTTTAGTAACTTTTTCATTTGAAATTAAAGTTTTTTTCCCCCCTAAAATTTCCCACTGCTGATAGCAGTGACAGTATTGCTATGGTGGAAGGCTCACTGATATTTTAAACACTTAATCAGAGAAAGGATTGATCATAGAATCATAGAAAATTAGGGTTGGAAGGGACCTCAGGAGGTCATGTAGTCCACCCCCCCTGCTCTAGCTGGGTCTTAAAGACCTCCAAAGATGGAAAGACCACAGCCTGTCTGGGTAACCTATTCCAGAGTTTTACTACCCTTCTAGTGAGAAAATTCTTCCTAATAGCTAATCTAACTCTCCTTGCTGCAGCTTGAGACAGTTGCTTCTTGTTATGTCATCTGCCACTACTGAGAACAGTCTAGCTCTGTCCTCTTTTAACCCTCCTTCAGGTAAACGGAGGTTGCTATTAAATCTCTCCTCAGTCTTCTCTTCTCTAGACTAAATAATCTCAGGTCCCTCAGCCTGTCCTCATAAATCAAGTGCCCCAATCCCCACACCATTTTTGTTGCCCTCCACTAGACTAATTCTAATTTCTCCTCACCCTTTCTGTGATGGGGGCCTCAGATTACATTACTCCAGATGTGGCCTCATCAGTGCTGAATAGAGGGGAATAATCACTTCCCTTGACCTACTGGCAACACACCTACCAATGCCATTATCCTTCTTGGGAACAAGGTCACACTGCTAGCTCATGTTTAGCTTGTTGTCCCTTGTAAACCTCAGATTCTTTTCTGCAAAGCAGCTGCCCAGTTAGTCCACCCCCAGTCTGTACTAGTACATGGGATTGTTCCATCCTAAGTGCAGGACTTTGCACTTGTCCTTGTTGAATCTCATGAGATTCCGTTTGGCCCAATCTTCCAATTTGTCTTGGTCACTCTGAATCCTAGTATTGCCCTGTGACACAATTGCACATACAAACACACAAATTAATTAGGTGTATATATACATGCACAGTACCAACGCAGGCACATACACATCCAAACCAGCCTAGGGACATGCATACCTATCACCAATTCAAGCACATACACTATACTCCCCAAAAGTTAGACAAAAATCAATTGTCCATAACTATAAATTCAGTACCCATACACAGATCACTAATTCGTATATCATGCACAAAATGACATATATGTATATACACATACATTCACCAGTTCACACACATACAACCCATCTACACATACACACAGGTAAGTTCCTAACTTGGATGGTACAGTATGTATGTGTGTGCTTAGGGTACCTGGGATACTTGGGGGAAGGTTAAGATGAGAGAGTTAAAGTGTAGGGAGTGAAAGTTGCCAGACCCACAATTAGAACTGACGGACTAGAGAGAAGATAGCTGAGGAACTGAGGCTTGGATTTACTTAAGATCAAGTGGCCCCAGGGTTACTTGAAGTCACTGGTGCAAGGGGGAAAAAAAAGCGTGGTGGCAAGGAGGAGACAGCCAGGAAAAAGAGAGAGACAGAAACCTGGAAGCTTGGGGCTGGGAACTGAGGCAGACAGCTGAGGTATTTGGTTGGGGGGGGGTGCAGATAAGTGGTGGCAAGGAGGAGGCAGCCAGGAAAGAAACTGAGGCAGAAACCTGGTTGCTCAGGGGAAAAGGCAGTGGGGATAAGACAGTGGCAATGAAACAGGAGGTTTGGAGGCAGAGAGGAGCTCAGGACGGGTGTTGGAGGTGGCAGTAAGCCAGAAGCAAGATAGGGAGAAATGAGACAGAAGTTAGAGGGTGGAGGAGCAGAGATTGGAGCAGGGCTGAACCACAGTAAAGAAAAACCCAACTCAGGGGTCCAAATAACAGGTTTATTAAACAGACAATATGCTACACAGCCCCATAAAATTATTGGTTCTCTCTCTCTCTCTCTCTCTCTCTCTCTCCCTCTCTTCCCCCCCCCACACACACTCACACTCACACTCACACTCACTCACTCACAATGGCAGCAGGAGAAAGAGACTCAGTGGAAGGTTTGGGGGTTTGGGGTCCAGGTAGGAAAGAGAAACAGAGTCCAAGTCCTTGATTGAAGAGGGAATGAGGGGTGATAGTTACCTATCCAGGCTGGATAAGGGTCTTTGTCCAGTAGGTGTTGTCCAGAGGAGGGTCTCTGGCAGGGCCTCTGTGTGGATAGGTGGTTTGGCATGGTGCTGGTCCAAATGGAGAGGTCATCCCAAGGAGTCAGTCTTCACTACTCCTTTTTATGGGGCAGACTACCTCTGATTTCTTATGAGGAGAACCTGTCCAGGCAATGTCAGTCCTGTTCCAGAGGGCTTCAGGTGTTCTTACTGAGCATGTTCAGCCTGGCACAATGGTGGGTTGTCTCATCTTTTGTTTCTTGAATGCTGCGGGTGGTTCCAAGGGCTGTGTTGTTGGTCCAGGTATTGGTGTTGATGGTTTGGTCATTCAAAGAGACCTATTTTTAGACATACTGCCATTGTCTCTCAAGCACCCTCATTCATCCCCATTCATTCAGGAACCAAGTTACATAGGACGGGTAGTATGAGTCATAGGTTACACAACTGGGCATGGGGATGAGAGAGGCTTGACATTACAAGATGGAAACTTGACATGACTTATGCTAACTTACATATATAGGCCTAAACCAGTAATTACACAATATAAAAGCAGTAAAAAAA
>JAGPOW010001327.1:29357056-29374423 GCA_030014935.1 Caiman crocodilus | reverse complement strand
AGGCTTGACATTACAAGATGGAAACTTGACATGACTTATGCTAACTTACATATATAGGCCTAAACCAGTAATTACACAATATAAAAGCAGTAAAAAAAAATGCAAACATAATAATTATCACTTATAAAACAGTGGATATCTATATCAAAATAGAAGGGCACTTATTTGCAAAGAGAGAAGAGAAAAGTAAAACTTACTACCCAAAATAAAATGTTAAAGCTTATCTTACATTTAGCTTACTTATATTTATCTATAGGGAATAGAGAGGGAGAGAAAAAGTCAGAAATGACTGGAGAAGGGGAGGGAATGCATTTTAAAATAAATAAAAAAAGAAAAACTGGGGGTTTTGCTACACTAGCTCTACCCTCCAATGTTTCTGTTACCCCTTCCAGCTTGGTGTCATCTGCAAACTTGCTAAGGGTATACTCTGTGCCATCTTCCAGGTTGCTGATGAAGACATTGAACAAAACGAGCCCCAGGACCAACTTCCAGGACATTCCACTTGCTACCAGCTGCCAACTAGACATTGAGCCATTGATTATTACCCTCTAAGCCCAATGCTCCAGCCAGCATTCTATCCGCCTTACAGTCCATTCATCCAACCCATACTTCCTTAGCTTGCTTGCAAGAATGTTGTGGGAGACCATATCAGAAGCCTTGCTAAAATCAAGGTCCACCACATCCACCTGTCCCCCCACATCTACAGAGCTAGTCACCTCATCGTAGAAAGCAATCAGGTTGGTTAGACTTGAATTGCCCTTGGTGAATCCATGCTGACTGTTCCTAACCACCTTTTTCTCCTCCAAGTGCTTAGAATTCCTTGAGGATCTTCTCCATCTTGTCATAGGGACTGAGGTGAGGCTGTCTGGTCTGTATTTCCCTGAATCCTCATTTTTCCCTTTCTTAAGTATGGGCACTATGTTTGTCCCTTTCCAATCATCTGGGATCTCACCTGGTCATCATGAGTTTTCAAAGTGGCTCTGCAATCATAACAGCCAACTCACTCAGCACCTTCAGGTGCATCGCATGCAGCCCAATGGACATGTACACATCCAACTTTTCTAAATAACCCCTAATCTGCTCTTTCATCACTGAGGGCTCTCACCTCCTCTCCAAACTGTGCTGCCCAGTGCAGTAGTCTGGGAGCTGTACTTGTCTGTGAAAACTAAGGCAAAAAAGGCATTGGGGACTTTGGCCTTTTCTGCATCCTCTGCCTCAAGATTGCCTCTCCCATTCAGTAAGGAACCCACACTTTCTCTGATCCTCCTCTTGCTGTTGACATCCCTATAGTAACCCTTCTGGTTACCTTTCTCGTTCCTTTCTAGCTGCAACTCCAGTTGTGCGTTGTCCTTCCTGACTTTATCCCAGAATGCCTGAGCAATACTCTTATACTCCTCCCTAGTTGTTTGACCAAGTTTCCATTTACATTCCTTTTTGTGATGTAATTTCCCTGCTAAGACAAGCTGGTTTTCTGCCATTCTTACTAGTCTTCCCATGCATTGGGATGTTTTATTCCTGCACTCTCAGGAAGGCTTCTTTAAAACAGAGTCATCTCTCCTGGACTTCTCTCCCCCTCACACTGGCTTTCCATTGGATCCTGCCCATGAATTTCCTTAGCAAGTCAAAGTATGCTTTTCTGAAGTCCAGGGTCCTTACTCTGCTACTCTCCTTGCTTCCTTTCTTCAGGATCCTGAACTGTATCATCTTGTGGTCACAGCTGCCCAAGTTGCCATCCCATATGACATTCCCCACCAATTTATCCCTGTTTGTGAGCTGCAAGTCAAGAAAAGCATGGCCTCTAGTTGGCTGCCCCAGCACTTGCACAAGGAAATTGTCCCCAGTACTGTCCCAAAATTTCCTGGATTTGCTGCACACTGCTGTATTGCTCTCCTAGCAGATGTCAGGGTGATTGAAGTCCCCCATTAGAACCAGGGCCTGTGATCAGGAAACTTCTACTAGCTGTTTGAAGAAAGCCTCATCTGCCACTTCCTCCTGGTCTGGCAGTCTATAGCAGACCCCTCTCACGACATCATCCTTGTTGCTTTCCCTTCTGACCTAGAGACTTTCAACAGGCTGATGCGATGTTGGATAACATACTGGTCATCAGAGTATGCAATCTACATTACAAGATACTACCACTGGAGGTGGCAAAAGAGTAACCAGTGGAAACTTAAGTGGAAAATGACTGCATGTAGAAAAGACTTTATTGATGCTCTGTGACCTCCATATCATGGAAAGCAGATAGATGGAGAAGAGGCTGTTGTTTGTGCTGTATCTGTGGGACAGAAAAAGGACTTTGACCTCCAGGGCTGTCAACCTATTGCTTTCATGAGCATTAAATGTAATTGAAAGTAAATAAATCTGTTAAGGTAAGACATATGTTCCAAACAGACAGGAGGCACTTTCTGGGGAAAAAGAAACTTCCCGTCACACAATGTAACTTTAGTTTTGAAAACAATTCCCTGCCTTTTTTTCCTTTTAACAGGCTGAACAATGTTTCATCCTAATTTCTTGATTCATTTTTTTTAAACCATCCCTGTCCCCAACACCTTCCCCCAAAAGTCCAGACTTGTTTTTTTTTTATTTATTTTTCATCCATATAACTGATGCAAATGGATTTTTGCCATCCAAATTTTGAAAAATAAAACTCTCCTTCATAATTTATGTGTGTAGCTTTAGCCCAGAGCTAACATATCTGGCTGAGTTATAAGCTCACAAAAAACAGTATTATAATGGAAAGACTGACACAATTGTAACATAAGGAGTTTCAGTGATGCTAGTATAACAACACAGAAAACTGAACAGGTTCTCAAAATACTATGTCACTCTAGGCTAAAACACAGATTGCAAAACTTCTGTGCCCATTAGGTTAGCTACTATCATTTTCATCTTTATTTATGCCTGTATTTTACTATGTAGCAGAGAGAAACTTAGATGGCTTAATCCTTAACAATGCCTTCTTTTCATTGCCATCAGACAAAGGATGCATATAGTTGGCAAAAACAGTTATCTGAGAACTCTTCCAGGAGAAGGGGGAGTCTCCACGTAACATGAATCATCACTGTGCTGCTATATCCTCAGAAAATTAAGGGTGTTTGAGAAGGAAGAGGCATAATTAACTTGTGCTGCTTTTTGTTTGGTGATGACCAGGGATCCAGGTTTCCTGTTTGCTGAGGAAAATCATGTATTTTGTCCTTAAATGGGAAAACCAGAGATTTTTCTCCTTTAAAGGAGAAAATCACAGGTTTCTCCTTTACAAGAGAAAAACATCGGAAGCCATGAGTTTTCCCTTGCATGCTGTTTTTACTTTGTCCTCTGAGGCCATGGGGATCTGCCAATATCCTTTGGTTAAATCTAACGTTGATATGTACTTGGCTTGCCCTATCTTTTCTAGCATTTCTTTGATGTTTGGCATCAGGAAAGCATCAAAAGATGAAATTGAGTTCACCTTTCTGAAATCTATATAGAGTCTGATGGCCCCATCTGATTTTGGTACTACCACCAAGGGACTCCTCCATGGACTCTGGGATTCTTTGATGATGCCCCAGTTTAATATTTGCTTTATTTCATTTCTGACTGGTATATACAGGGCCTATGGCAACCTTTGCCACTAACCCCTCACTATCGGGTACAAATTCCTCATGCTTTGCCCAGCTCTTCTGTGAATACGCTTTAAATTCCCTAGACAACTTTTCCAGTTGTTCTTTTCCCACTTCTCGGACCTGGGTCCCAATAATGGGTACTGTACAATTCTTTCCTTGTGCCTTCATAATCTCTGGTGCCCAGTCATCTTCTATCTCTCTAGGGTCCATCACGTATTTTTCACGTTCCTCCCATTCCTTTAACAGATTCACATGATAAACTTGTTTCATTTTACATGGCCCAGAACATTCTACTTCATAATTTGTTGGAACTACCCATCTACTTATCCTGAAAGGACCCTGCCATTTGGAGGATATTTTACTGGTGTGATCTGGTAACATTACTAGGTCTACATCACCCTCTTGGAATTCTGTTTCTCTAGTACTCTGGTCATATCATTTGTTTTTAATAGCTTCACTTCTTTCTAAGTTATATTGGATCATCTGTCTTGCTTTCTATAACGGTTCTCGCAACTCTATGACTTGTCAAGGGCCCTGTTCATACACAGGTTCATTCTCCTTCCAACCTTCGCATATGATGTTGATCAGGCCTTGTGGCTTAGGTCCGTATGTCAGCTCAAATGGAGAGCATCGTAAGGATGCTTGGGGCACTTCTCATACTGCAAACACAAGACAGAGAAGACAGTTCTCACCTCTTAGTATCCCCTTGAATGCTTTTCCAGATCATTGCCTTTAATGTTTGATTAAACCTCTCGACTACACCATCAGTCTGTGGGTGATATACTGATGTCCTAAGGTGTTGTATCTTAAAAGTATCACACACTCTCTTGATTACTCGGGACATAAAATTCATACCTTGATATGATAGTATCTCCCAAGGTATACCCACTCAGGTAATCCACCTGACCAACTCTTCTGCTACCTTCAGGGCTGTCACAACTTTCATGGGTACTGCATTGGGGTAGCTAGCTGCATAATCAACAAACATAAAGGCAAACTGGTGGCCAGCAATGCTCTTAGGAAGCAGGCCAGTAATGTCCATGGTGATCTTGTCAAAAGGCCATGTCAGGATCTCTAATGGTTGTAAAGGGGCCTGGGCTCATAACTAGTCTGAATACCATTGAAATTCAGAACAGGATCGGCAGAATTGTTCCACTTGTTTATGTAGGCCTGGCCAATACACTTGTAGTGTGAGCTGCATAATTGTTTTATCTTGACCCAGATATCCTATGGGTACTGTGTGGGCTATTCTTATCAGATCCCTCTGATATTGATGGGGTACCAAGATCTGCTCCACTTCCTCTCTTGCTACCTTTTCTTTATCTGTGCAGTACAGAATATGATCTCTTACCTCAAAGTGAGGATAACTTGTTAGTAGCTCCAGCTGTTCCACTATTCCTTCTTGTCTAGCAATGCTCTCTGCATATACCTGCCAGAAAGCAGGTTCTGTGGCTTGTTCCTACCTAAAGTTTTTTCCTATGATCTCTTCTAGATCGATGTCGTGATGATTGTTCACTTGATCTGGAGACTGAGTCTCTTCTCCCTGGAAACCATCTTCTAATTCCTCTTCTTTCTGTGTCCCCATCTTATCTTGCACCCTTCTACCTCGAACTTGATCTAGTACTTCGTAAAAGTAAGGCCAATCCCTTCCTAATATAATCAGATACAGGAGTGTTCAGGCAAAACCTACTGACATTTCTTCTGATTTATTCATAACAGTAATCATAAATCTTTTCGGGGACATGTGTATGATTCCCTATGGATGCATACCATGCTGATGTTTGTATTTGGCTTGCCCTCTCCTTCTCATATCATTGTTTTTGCTCAACCTGAACCCAGTAAAGCTGGGATAATCACTGAACTGACCCAGATTTGTACTATGGGTTTTGGTACCCCACTTTTTTCTGTTAAGCCTTCCAAAGCTACAATCTATTTGTTCTTCATGAACTGGTTCTGGACCTTTCCCTCTCTCTTGGACCCTCTTTCCCAGGGTTGCCAATCCCTCAGTCATTTAGGGGACTGCTGGGTGATATGACTGGATCCTCCACATCTAAAGCATATTATTCCACATTCTGCTGGTGTCTTCCTTGGTCAGAATACCCTTTCCATTTTCTTTAATATTTCTCCTGTTTTAGAGTCCTTTCTCTTTGTTCCAAGTTTCTTAGCCATTGAGAAAGCTTCTGCAAGTTGCAAAGCTTGTTCCATATCTTGGGATTGATGTCACCTAACCCAACTCAGGGTCTCTTCATCAAGGTCTTCAAGGAATTGCTCTAGAGTGAATATCTTGATTATATCACTCATGGTTTTCCCATTAGTTGGATCCAATGTTCTACCATGTATCTCAGAATCTGAGACAGTATTCTGGGTCATTTCTCATCTTGTTTCTTAGGGGTGCGGAATTGTTGCCTGTAGAGTTTGGGGGATATTTCTAATTGATACAAAATAGATTTCTTCACCATGGTATAAACATTGGCCTTTGCTCAGGAAAGTACCCTGTAAGCTGCTTGTGATTGCCCTATCAATAGATGTCCTAACAAAGAGGTCCACTAGGTCAGATCCCATCACACCGCAATAGTGGTTCTATCAAAAGCCTCCAGGTAGGCTTCTATGTCATCCTCTCCCATCATTTTAGGGATTCAGAATTTCTCTGATGTCCCTAATACAGCTGCTTGTTGATCCTCTATCTTCTCACTGAGTTCTTGTTGCCAACTAAGCACTGCCATTCTTGCTTCAGTCTCCTGGGTTCTTACACATACTAATTCCTCCAGCTGTACCTGTTGAGTTGCATTATCTGCACCACCACTTGGGCTTGCTGCCAATCTTTTGAAGAAGCCATCCTCACATGGATTGCAGCACTCTCCTTTACTGTCTTCTTAGATTAAGGATGAGACTTCATAATTTTCCAGTGTGTTTCAAGTTCCTGCCCAATACACCATTGTGAGAGGTAAGCTACATCCACAAAAATAAAACACAATCTCTTGTTTTAATATGAACTGGTTAATTTCCATTATTTCTTTCCTGGCATGAATTTGATGGAATAAAGTAAGGAAATAAACACAGTCCTGAGAGATGAAGAAGATATTGTGTCTGTGGTTCAGCAAAAATCACACTTCTGCACAGTTATTATGTTTCTCTTACATAGCTAACATCTTTAGATGTATTTAGTTTCCTCTTTCCTTAGGAGCTCTCAATTTCTTGATTGCATGTCCTGTTCTCCTCTTCACAGGTCCCAAGCTAATGGAATTCTATGTCACCTTGTATTTTCTACTGATATCAGTATGTGGGGGTTCTCTTCTCTTTGTTGATTTTCATACACTCTCATTCCTTTCTCTTTTTTAGGTCTCTGGGATATTACCCAATGTCCTCAAGTATCAGATTTACCAGCTCAGAGGTCTCCCTCATTACTACAGTTCAGCTTCCCAGATAAGTCTCTCTCTAGGACCCTTCTACTGTTCCTTTCTCTCTGTCATCTGTTGTTTCTCTCTTGCAGTCTTTCCCTATTTCTTCTATGTTTCTTTCTTCTCTTTTCAAGATCTAATTATCAGCTCCATTCCCCTTTAAATCCTTCTGGATGTCTCCTGCTTCTCTTGCAGCTGACACCCTCTCCTCCCTCCCTCCACACATTCTGCTCTTTGTTTTCATCTGTGTCCCTCTCTCCTCCATCCGGGTATCCTGACCCCTTTCTCTCCTTAGACTTATTGCTAAAGTAACTTCTCTGTTTCTCTTCACTCCCCTGGAGTTCTGTGATGGGGTGGACTTTGTGCCCTGTCACAAATATATAGTATACAGTCTGGGTTTGGCTGGACCAATAAAACTTGCTGTGGGCTGAAAATAGCTTCCTGTTTACTGGGAAGACCTAACCAAGGGTTCTTCTATGTGAAATGAAGTCTCTACTAATGTAGAACTTGCTAACACCTAGTTATTCAGCACATTACTGCATATTAAATTCATACTTTATCTTAATTGTCAGCAAGTGTCAGCTGTAGACAGGGCCTTATACAACAACTAGCTAGGGGCAAGGATAAACAGCATTCTGGAACAGTCTGGGGGTCGTCAGACTGTCTAAGGTTCTGAGAAAGATGATTACGATCAATCAAAAGTATGTAAATACCCAGATTTATAATTCATAGGGTTCTGCACCTCCATTCAAAAATTTTTAGGGATCTGCAAAGAAAAAAAGTTTTAAAACCATTGTTCTAGAGTTAAACTGGCCACTGTTGTATGTTCCCTCCTCCTCCTCCTAGTTTACTCATCTCACTTGTCTATACCACCATGGTTAAAACCCCCTGTTGGTGGGAGCGTGGACATATTAAAGTTGAATTTTTGGAAACTGTTATCTATTGTACTTTGTGTGCCAAACACGGTTTCATATATGTAGACAGCATTAAATAATCACATCACAGAAAACATGAACAGAGAAATGTTGAATGTAGAAAGCTAAAATAGCTACACAAGTTAGTAGGAAGCTGGGGTGTATAAATAATTTAAAGCAATTATCAACTATTTTTTAAAACATCCCTCAGTGCAGGCATATAAGATTTTAGGATCAGTTTCTTTTGTGCCTATTTCAGACTGGTTCTGAACTTGTGTAGTATGTTTTCCTTTTGGTTTGGTTTCATTTGGTGCAGCTGTTCAAGATCTTCATCAATGACCTGGATGAGGGGGTGAAAAGACTTTGGCCAAGTTCACAGATGACACTAAGATGTGGGGTTGTGCAGACACACCTGCAAATAGGCTGTGGATACAAGCAGACCTAGACAGGCTGTCATGTTGGGCAGAACAGAACCAGATGAGGCTCAACACAGAGATATGCAAAGTGCTGCATCTGGGAAGGAAGAACCCCCAGCACACCTACAGGTTGGGCAACACTAACCTGACCAGCATTACAAATTAAAGGGATCTGGGGGTAACAATGAATATGAGCATGAATATGCATGAATATGAGCCAGCAATGAGATGCAGTAGCTGCTAGGGCCAATAAAATGCTGGCATGCATCAATTGGTGCTGTTCCTGCCTGGCCTCGAACATCCAGTCCCATGAGGCTCTGACCCGGAAGTTCGATGTTGCTCACCTTACCGTACCCAGTGGTCCATCGAGAAGGTGTTTGCCTCCGATATGGTCTTCCCCAATCTTTCCTGCCATGACTTTGAATATTATTTCAGTGGAGGATCTGAATGTGTGGGGTTTCTAGATGGAGGAACGTTTATCCGGTGATCTTCTGCGGGGCTCCACCTCCCCTATACCTTGCCCTTGCACCAAGCCTAGACGAGTCATTGTTGTCCTCTTGGCCAGGCTCCTGATCGCTGAGTCCCCAGATCACTTTCATGGGGAGGGGGGTTCTCCCTGTTACTGCTAAGGCGGCCTAAGTTCTCCTGCCCAGGTAGCACAACTGACACTTTTTCCCCTAAGGCCAAAAAAGCCCCCAGGGGTTTACCTAACACTAAGGCTCTAACAAGAGCTCTGATGCTCAGGCCCTCCAAAAGGGGGAAATGTAAAACCGAAAGAAAACCTAATTTTACACTACGAGGGATCCAACGGTTCCCTTGCTGGGCCTTTCTGCTAAGTTGCCGACCGTCCGGCCTTTGATACAATGGGTTTAGGTTAAGTCTTGTATGTGGCAGGGGTGGCCTGTGGATTCCCCCACTACTCTTCTCCTGCAACACCCATCCTTTTGTGTCTTTGGACCCCCTGTGGTCCCTTGGTGAGAGCCTATCGTCTAGTTACCTGCTAGGTCTGTGTCACACTGCTGATGGCTGGGTTTCATAGCTCCTCATGCTGCCTTTGCCTCCTGTCATCCACCTGGTACGCCTCTCTGCCTTCTCTGTTGCCTCAATGGTCCCACCTGGCCTAGCGTAGGGAGTTGTGATAGCCTTTCTGGCTCCTTTGTTACAGCCACTGGTGTCGGCATCTGTCTGCACCCTTCTGCTCCTACACCCAGGTTCCTAGCCATAGGGGAGCCACCTCTGGCTTTCGACTCCTTCCACTGCATCCTGCAGTCTCTGGCTTGCAGCTCATGCTGGAGGCTTCTTCCCCAATGGGGAAAGCAGCCTCCAGGTCTCCTCACTCCCGTGGGAGCTTTGAACAGCCACCTCCTGCTGGTGCCCTTGCCTGCACCCCTCTGCTTCCTTCCTCTTTGCTGGTGACCCATTTTATTTCTGCTGGCTGGTGATCACTGCTGACATCACTGGCCAGCCACAGCTGTATAAAGGCATGGCTGATGTTCCACGTGGATTCCTCCTTGGGTTCTAGTTTTGCTATGGGTCCCACTTTGGGCAAGTATTTCCCTTTACTTTTTTCTCCATGCTTCTCTCTGGGTTCCTGCCCCTGGGGCTCCCCACATGTATTTTGGGGTCCTCCTTTCTGTTTTTCCTTGAGACAGATGCATCTCCAGTAAAACCAAAGAAGTGACTCTCCCACTTTACTCAACATTGGTGTGGCCACAGCTGGAGTACTTCATCCAGTTCTGGATGCCACACTTCAACGAGGACATGCTAAAGCTCGAGAAGGTCCCAAGAAGGGTCACCCATGTGGTCAGGGACTTGCATGTCAAAGCATATGAGCAGAGGCTGAGGGATCTCGGATTCTTCAGCCTAAGGAAAAGAAGGCTGAGAGGGACCTGATTGCAGCTGACTGCTATATCAGAGACATACATCAGGGGCTTGGTGAACAACTGTTTACCAGGGAACCCTGGGGGAAAACTAGAAACAACAGCCACAAACTCCTGGAAGATGGTTTCAGGCTGAACATTAAGAAAAAACTTCTTCACAACTAGATGTCCATACTATGGAACAACCTCTCCCCAGAAGTGGTGCAATCATCCACTCTAGAGGTCTTCAAGAGAAGACTTGATGGTCACCTGGCTGGGATCACCTGACCCCAGATGTCTTCCCTGCTCATGCAGGGGGCTGGACCTGATGATCCTTTGGGGTTCGAACCTTCCAGCCCTATGATTCTATGATTCTTTGCTTTTCATGCTGTAGGAAGAAAATAGTTCTACACTTTTTGCCCTGTTATTCCCCCATGAATAAGGTGTATTGACAGCTAGTAGTTAAAAAAATGTAAGTAGTTCTTTCAGAAATGAGATTGACTTCGCAAAAGCAGATAAAAAAATAAAAAAGGTCTTTTTTAGGTTTTTTTTTAGCAGCATTTGCCATCTTCTCTGTGTGTATGTGTGTGTGTGTGTGTGTTTGTGTGAAAGAGTGCATGAGATGCCAACTCTCCCAAATTTATTGAGGCAAATGATTTTAGTCCCCACTGAAGTATCTCCTGCTTGATTGCTGGATTTCATAGACATTCAGGCTGTAAGGGACTCCAGAGGATCATCAAGTCCAGTCCCCTGCCCCAGGGCAGGAAGTCAGCAGGGATCATAGGATCCCAGCAAGATAAACATCTAAATGTGTCTTGAAGGCATTCAAAGTGGGTGCTTGATTCTCCTCCGGTGGCAGTCTATTCCAAACTTTGGGGGCTTGGACAGTAAAGAAGTTCTTCCTTATGTCCAGCCTGAATCAGTTGCAGAAGAGTTTGTGTCATCCTTTGGGGTGTTCTGGTGAACAGACATTCCCCCAGATCCTGGTGAACACCTCTGATAAACTTACAGGAGGCCACCAGATCACCCCTGAGCCTGTGCTTTTCCAGTCTGAAGAGTTCCATGGATCTCAGCCTCTCATCATAAGGTCTGCTTTCCTGACCTCTGATCATGCATGTAGCTCTCCTCTGCACTCTCTCAAACTTCTCCACATCCTTTTTGAATTATGGAGCGCAAAACTGGACACAATGCTCCAGTTGCAGCCTCACCAAGGCTGAGTACAATGGAAGAATGACATCCTGAGATTTGCTTCAGAAGCATCTATGAGGAAGCCAGTCTTTTGCTCACTTTACTAGCTGCAGCATCACATTGAAGGCTTATGTTCATCTTGAGGTCAATCATGACCCCCAAGTCCCTTTCACCTGTAGGCTAGCAGTGTAGCACTGCTAAGCCTTTAAGCATGCTGCAGATTTTTCCTCCCAAGGTGAAGAACCTTGCAGTTTTTGGTGTTGAACACCATAAAGTTCTCATTCACAAATTCATGAGCCTGTCAAGATCTGCTTGGATCATCCTCCTGTTCTCAGGTGTGGAACCTTTACCCAAGAGCTTGCTGTCATCGGCAAACTTGGCCAGTCCACTTTTGACACCAATACCTACATCATTGATGAAGATGTTAAACAGTATAGGCCCTAGGACAGAGTCTGGAGGGACCCCACTGGTTACAGAGCACCATGATGATTGACTTCTATCAACCACCACCCTCTGGGTCCTACCATGGAGCCAGTTCCCCAGCCATGGATTGTGGTGAGGTTGATGCCACAGTTAGCCAGTTTTGCCAGGAGGTGATCATGGGATACCAGACTGAAGACTTTTTTAAAGTCAAGATATATGACATCAATCTCTTCCCCCTTGTCCAGGTGATAGGTCACCTGGTTTTAAAAGGAAATGAGATTGGTCAAGCAAGACCTACCCACAACAAACCTATGCTGGGTATCCCTCAGGCTATTGATGTCAGCTAGTCTGTTAAGGATGGCCTCTTTGATAATCTTTTCCAAGACCTTCCCCAGGATAGAGGTCAGGTTGATGGGCCTGTAGTTTGCCAGATCTACTTTCCTCCCTTTCTTGAAGATAGGCACCACATTGGCCTTCTTCCAGTCTTTGGTCACTTCACCAGAACACCAGGAGTTCTCAAAGATCCATTCCAGGGGCTGAGCTATGATGCTTGCCAGCTCCCTGAGCACTCTTGGGTGTAAAATGTCAGAATCAGGTGACTTGAAGGTATCCAGCCTGTCAAGGTGTCCCTTCATGAGGTCAGTTTTGATGGCAGGTAAAGAATCTCTGTCACCTGAGTGTCCCTGTCCCACAGTGGGAAGGGGCATCCCATGGGACTGGTGAAAAACTGATGCAAAGTACCCATTTAGCAAGCTTGCTTTTTCCTGGGCTTTTGTTGTCAGTTGCCCCATCTGGTTTAGCAGGGGTCCAATGTTGCCTTGCTTTTCCTTCAGCTCCCCACATATCTAAAAAGGGACTTTTTATTGTCCTTGATACTTGTAGCTAGTTGGAGTTCTGTGACAGCCTTGGCTTTCCTGGTTTGCTCTCTGTAGGTCCAGACCAGTGCAAAGTATTCCTCCTTGGTGGTGGATCCAGTCCTCCATCCTTTGTAGGTCTTTCTTTTAAGATGCAGGATGTCCGCTAGTTCCCTGGAGAGCCAAGGGGGCTGCTGTGCTCTTTTGCTGCCTTTCCTCTGAGATGGGAAAGAATTTACTTGCGCATCCAGGATTGCTCCCATGAGGAGCAACCACTAGTCTTGAATTACCCTTCCCTTTGAGTTGTGGCTATTTAGGGCCTCCCTGACAAGTCTCCTTTGCTTGTCAAAGTCAGTTTTCCTGAAGTTGAGGACTTCTGTATTACTGACTGACTTGCAGCTTTATGGTGGATGGTGAAGGTGATCAGCTCATGGTCACTGTCACCCAGCTTCCCTTCGATCATTAGGTCAGGTTACTGATTAGGTCATCCACGGTTGCCAGTACCAGGTCAAGCAGTGCTTTACCTCTCATTGTCCCATAGACTTCCTACATCAGATATCGGTCATCCACAAATGAGAGAGAGCTTTTTGATTGCTCAGATATGGCGAGCACTCCTCCCATGAGATGTTCGGGTAGTTAAAGTCTCCTATGATAACCATACACTGGAAGCATGTGGCCTCAGCCAATTCCCTGGCAAACTCCTGGCCAAGGTCTTGACCCTGGGTAGGGGTTCTGTAGTAGACTCCCACCATAGTATTCCCTGTGCCATGTTCCCCCAGGATTTTAACCTAAAGGTTCTCAAGTCATCCACCATGGGTGCCAATGTCAGCTTGCAGGGATGCATATTTTTCCTTGACATAGAGAGCTACACCCCAACCCCTTTTGTCCACTCAAACCCTCCTGTACAGTGTATAGCCATCTATACCTGTGGTTCAGTCAGGTCCCACCAGGTCTCAATTATCCCTATGACACTATAGTTATTTGCATTTATCAGGAGGACAAGTTTCTCCTGTTTATTCCTCACGCTCCTGGCATTTGTGTATAGGCACGCAAGTGTCCCCTTGGGGGCCCTTGCCTTGCCTACAGTTCATTCCAGGGCTGGGTCAGGGGTGGACACTCTTAATTGCCTTGACCTGTTGGCTTTGCAAGGGTTGCTCAGTGGGCCAGCAGTGCCAGTAGTCCCCCCATCCCTCGGTAGGCTTAGTTTAAAGCCCTGTGGAGCAGGTCAGCCAGTCTGTCTGAGAAGGGCCTTCTCCCCAGCAGAGAGAGGTGGAAGCCATCCCTTTCCAGCAGCTTACTCTTTCTCTCTCTCCAAAAAGCAGACTGTGGTCATGGAAGCCAAAGCCTTCCCTATGACACCAGTGCCTCAGTGTTTGGTTCACTACCTACATCCTCTCCCTCCTCAGCCCATAGCCTGAGAGGATACTGAGAGACTTGATGAGAACACCACCTGTGCCTCCAGCCCCTTTAGCCTCACTTCCAAATCCTTGTAGTGCTTCAGGACCTTGCTGGGAGCTCTCCAAGCCATGTCATTTGTGCCTACATGAATGAGGAGCATAAGGTAGTGGTCAGTGGGCTGGAGGAGTTCAGGGATCTTCTCCACAATGTCTCATATATGGGCTCCTGGAAAGCAACAGACTTCCTGGGCTAAGGGGTAGGGGCGGCAGGTTGACCTCTCACTTTCCCTCAGGATGGAGTATCCTCTAAAAAAAATTTGCGTTTTGTCTAAGAGAGAGCGGAGGCGGTAGCTACAGTTGAGCCTGTGTTGCCTGCAGGAGCTGACAACTTAGCAGGCTCTGCTGGGGCTACAAGAGGTTCATACCTGTTGCAAAGCTCCAGTGGTGGGGGGCCCTTGGTGCGGTGGACCTTGGGGCCCTTGACCACCTTGGTCCAACCCTTGGGATGGACAGCATAGGAGGTCCTTGAGTCCTCCCCAGTCTTGGACAACGACCATGGTTGACCCTCTGCCTCCTGAGAGGGAAGGGCCTGGCAGTAGGAGTGGATCTCCTGCTCACAGTCCCTGATGGCATGCAGTCTCTGGACTGCAGCCTGGAGCTCTTCCAGCTAGCATGCCAGAGACTCCAGTAGGGAGCAGACCTCACAAGGGGAGGTGGCCATGCTCCCAGGTCCCTGAGCCTGATAAAGTGTCTGGCAGCCCCTGCAGCAGAGACCCAGAGGCTCCATCTGCATGGAGCCTGGAACCATGGGCTCTGTCTGGGTGGATGCCTCTGAGGTACCAGGGTGGGGTGCAGACTCTGAGGAGACCTTCGGGGTGTGGCATGTGCCTATCTGTGGCATGCCACTAATGGGGACTATCTACCCTGTGGGGCTCACAGGCCCTCCTGTGTACCCTCCTGTGCAAACTCCCACACTAACTCACACACTGAACCCAGGGGAGTGCCTGTTTGCATGGCCTGTTCATGAGCCTCTGGTCATGTGTCTCCCTGGGGGACTGGGTGAAGTAGGAGCCAGGGGGGGCATGACCCTCCTTGGCCCACTCAGCCTGCTCCCAGCTATCTAGGTCCCTCCCTCCATAGGCCCTTGCTTACCTGAAGGCAGGCCAGGTCTCATTGGGGGTCCTGGGGTCTCTGCTGGAGTTCCTAGGTTCATGGGAGTGCAGTGGGCTTAAAACTTTGTGTCTTGCACCAGAGCCAGGACAGGAATGAGACTTCTGCCATTGCCGGGCCCTTTTTGATGGAGCAGAGCTTTTATTTTCTTGTAGTTACCTAGTCTTGCTGATTTAATTCTGTGTCTCATTTATCCACATATTTGCATGTCCTCAACCAGTTATTACTGTATTTACTTGCACACCACAGGCACCCTTTCCCTGCAGGGCTGGGAAGGGCATTCAAAAAGCCTGAGGCTGAATTGATTCAATATTTGAAGGTTAGTCTAACCTTGCTAGGCTGAACTGGTTTGAAACTGGACTGACATTCTCTCTGGACTGAGGAAATTCAGGCACATGCCTAAATAGCTCAGGCTGCAAGCTAAGGGGGCACCAGAGAAGCCCTCCTTTCCCTTCTGTAGAGAGCTGAGCTGAGCTGAGCAGGGCATGTCCAGGACCTGGTAGGACTCTCTCGTTAGGGATGTCTGCTTGCATGGTCCCAGGCTTTTCCTTACTGGCTGTTCAGAGGGTGGGACTCTGAGGCAAAGGGCAAGGGTTCAGTGCATGCATCTGTTGTTGATATAGAGCTTTTCAATCTCCTTCCCTGGTTCTTCATACTGTCTGCAGCAAACTGACAGGTGAGCAAGCCAGCTGGGGGGCTGATAAGTCTTTATCACCTGATTAGCAAAACAATAGCCTCTCTCCACATTACTTCAAATGTCTTAAATGGCTCACTGGCTGACTTGCTCCAGTGGTCACCGTTCTGTCTGCCTATCCCAGTGACACTGGGGAAAGAGATTCACACAGACACCTCTAGGCATTAGCTCACATACCACATGCTGGCTATGGTCCCTGTTGTGGCAGAGAGAATGAAGGGATCTCTATTTTAGCGGTGAGTGGTGAGAGAAGGTGGAGAGGGGGACACAGAGAAGCCAGGAGACCCTGCTGTGCCTGCAAGACTGTGCCAAGCTCCAGCCAGGGAGCACAGGGGAGGGACCAGCTCTGCTGTGAAGCAGTAAGTCCTGTCCAGTCCAGAGTGCATGCCAGGATGCTGGGGGACTCTGATTTAACTTAAACCAGCAAGGGGTCTCGGATATATATTACATAAACTGGTTTGAGCCAAATCAGTTAACTCTGATACTACATTCAACAAGATTTATCTTAAACTAGTTTCACTGAGTTTCAAACTGGTTTATGTGCACTGAACATCTATTCTGTTACAGAGTTAAACCAGTTTCTGATCACTTAAACTGGTTTATGTGTAATGTTAGTCCCTATCCCTGATCATTCCTAAGTAAGGAAGTGGATTTTTCTTTGCTAGGATAGAAGTAGGGCACAATAGAGTGAGCAGACACTATGCTAAATTGGTTGCCTGGTTGGCTGCCCTTCTCCCTGGAGCAGCAAGCAACAGGTGTGGAGTCCAGACACTTATGGGACGGTAGTGTTTGGCCAAAAATGCACTGAAATGAGGGTGAGTAAGCTGTTGCAAGCAGTCTGTAATATGTTTGATGAGGCTTGTGGTGTGGAGCAATACTCTGTTATTTACAGGATCTTATAGAAAGAGTAAGAAAAATACCTTAAAAGGGTCTGATCCTAGTTTTATTGCTATCCTGCCACACCACGAAGTTCCTGTTCCCTCACCCAGACTGTCTGCTTGGGTGCCACACATCCTGGGTACTCTGTTTCCATACAGTAAACCTTTGCTGGAAAAAAAAATATCTTTCTACATTCTGTCATCCCAAAACAAGGTGTTAATTTTAGCTTGCCTGTCTTCTCACTTCTGCTCCTCCTCTAGCTTTAAGAGTCTTTATTTCTTATTACCAGATCTGGTAAACTTCACTGGATTCCTCTTTGCCCTTTTCAGGCCAGGATGTTGGAGTGGAACTCCAAGGATTGCTCACCCTCCTTCCCTTTTCAGGTTTGGGAAAATAGAATGAGCAGACAGACCTTTTTCACAGAATGAAAGAAGACAGCATTCATACATGCATGCATACATCCCTTCCTTCCTTCCTTCCGCTTTGGACGCTGCAGACCAGGCTTGCTTGGAGCTGCGTGGGGCGATCCCGAGCGTAGGACTCCCCGGCTTCCTAGCTCTTTGCTTTCTCCAC
>JAGPOW010001327.1:29334762-29356956 GCA_030014935.1 Caiman crocodilus | reverse complement strand
CAAAAACAGGATGCTTTTCAATACTGACAAGTGCAGGGTGCTGCACTTGGGCAGTAGTAACCAGCAGCACACTTATAAGATGGGAAACTCCCTTCTTGACAGCACAGAGGCAGAAAGGGATCTTGGTGTCATTATTGACTCCAAGATGAACGTGGGCCGACAATGCGAGATCACGGTCAGCAGGGCTAACCGGACCCTATCGTGCATCCACAGGTGCATCTCAAGTAGGGCCAAGGAAGTGATCCTCCCCCTCTATGCAACACTGATCAGGCCACAGCTGGAGTACTGTGTCCAGTTCTGGGCACTCCACTTAAGGAGGGATTTGGACAACATTGAGAGGGTCCAGAGGAAGGCCACCCGCATGATCTGGAGACAGCAGGGCAGACCCGACAATGAGAGGCTATGGGACCTGAACCTGTTCAGCCTTCACAAGAGAAGGCTGAGGGAGAACCTTGTGATCATTTATAAACTCACTAGGGGGGACCAGAAGGGTTTGGGGGAGACTTTGTTTCCCTTAATGCCCCCCAGGATAAGAAGGAATAACAGTGACAATTTGTTGGCAAGTAGGTTCAGATTAGACTTCCGTAAGAACTACTTCACAGTTACAGTGGCTAGGATCTGGAACCAACTTCCAAGGGAAGTGGTGCTGGCTCCTATCCTGGGGATCTTTAGGAAGATGCTTGATGCTTGATGGGACTGCTTTGGCAACTTTGGCAGGGCTGGGAGGCCACAAGACTGAATTACTCCTCCTGGAAGCTATGGTGGGGTGTGGGCAAGGTACAGAACCAGGCTTTTTGCCAGCAGTACACTCAGCTGGCCACAAATGAACTGCATTGCCATATTAGAGAGGTGGAGGAAGATATTGTAGAGCTTGAGGCTGCCCTACTGGCTGCCAGCACTGACGCGGTGCTGTGTGAGAGCCTCCGGTTCCGTAGGAAGTACCTGCATGACTTGGCAGAGAGTGCAGCCCATGGAGTGAGGATCCACGCCCATCACCAAGAGCTGGCTGAAACAGATGACTCAGCCCACTTCTTCAACCTGGAGTGATGGCTGGCAGCAAGAAAAGTCTTAGGTCACCTCAAGACCCCTAAAGACCAGGTAATCATTGACCTGGTTGAAGTACGTGAGCACGCTGTTGCCTTTTCTTGTGACCTGTTTGCGACTGAGCTGTCCTGCTTTGAGGCCACACAGGAATTCCATGTGGTCCTGCCATGACTTTGTGCCCTGGAGGCCAGCGAGCTTAAGTAGGAATTGTCTCTGGTGGACCTGGCAGTTGCCACAGCTGGCCTCACCTCTGGCAAAGCACCAGGCCTCAACGGGTTACCTGCTGAGTTCTACAAGATTTTCTGGCCTCTTCTTTTTCTGGCCTGCATGTTTTCCAGGAGAGTCTTGCTGACAAGGTCTTGCTGATCAGTTGTCGCTGTGCAGTGCTCACACTGCTGACCGAGAAAGGGGACCTTGGCTGCATTAAGAATTGGTGGCCAGTTTCCCTGCTGTGCATGGGCTACAAGATTCTGGCCAAAGTGCTGGCCCCCTGCCTCTACACTGTCATGGCCTCCATCACTGGGCCTAAGTAGAGCTACTGTATGCCAGGCAGAACCATCCAAGACAACCTGTTTCTGTTGCGTGACCTATTTACAGCCAGTCAACTCTTTGAGGTAGACATTGGCCCCATCTCTCTGGATCAGAAGGAAGCCTTTGACTGAGTGGAACACACCTACCTCTTTCAGACCCTGGAGGCCTTTGGCTTTGGGTCCCCTTTTCACCTCTGGGTCTTGTATCAAGACACTTCCATTCTGCTCAAGGTGAATGGGGTGCTCTGTGCCCCATTCCCCGCATACAGAGGCATCCATCAGGGCTGCCCCCTGCCAGACATGCTCTATGTCCTGGCCATTGAGCCACTGCTGCATGCACTGAGGTGCCACCTGAGTGGTGTACCTTTGCTATCGGACATGGGCCTATTCATTTCCCTTCCACTCTGGCTATCAGCATATGCAGATGATATGACCATCTTCTTTAACTCCCAGGAAGACGTGGAGGCCTTGACAGACTGCCAGTAAGCCTATGAACATGCCTCTTTGGCCCATATCAACTGGGCCAAGAGTGATACCCTGTTGCTTGGTGAGTGGATAACCACAACTCACCCCCCCCCAAGATTTGCCAGGGGGCCTCACCCAGTGCTGTGAGGGCCTTAAGGTCCTGGGCATGTTCCTAGGGCCATTGACCTTCATGGCCTGCAACTAGGATGGCCTCAAGGAAGGAGTGGAGGTCCACCTAAAAAGGTGACACTGGTGCCTGCCCAGCCTCTCCTACTGTGAACATGTCCCCATTGTGAACAACCTAGTGGCGGCAACCTTGTGGCACTGGTGCACCGTACTCGATCTGCCACAGGAGCTACTCGAGAGACTCCAGCACCTCCTGTTCAGTTTTTTCTGGGATGGGTGCCACTGGCTCCCATGAGCTGTCCTTTACCTACCTGTAGCTGAGGGGGGCCAGAGTTTGGTTGACCTTGTGAGCAAGGTGGTTGCCTTCCACCTGCAGGCCCTTCAATGACTCCTGTATAGCAAGAAGCACCTACCTTGGCAACAACTGGCATGCCAGTTTCTGCAGAGGGTGGGGGCCCTTGGCTTTGACCAGGAGCTCTTCCTGTTGGACCTTACATTTTTGAATTGGGCAGTGCCTCTAGCTTTATACCATTGTATGGTAAAAGCCTGGCAAACCACTTTCCGCTTCCAGCCCCAGGCCCATCACCTGCAGTTCCTGCAGTTGCTGAGGGAATCTTTGGTGCACAGCCCAGCTCTGAGGTGCCCTGTGCCGAGCCTGGCCTCCATCTCCTTGACCCCGCTCAGATGGCCTGGTGCTTGCCTGGGCCTTGACTGCCTGGCTGGGCATACACTCCATCCACAGTGTGGGCCATCTCCTGTGTGACATCCAGGCTGCCCTCCCATTGGAGGCAGCTGCCACCCTGGATGACCATCTCCAGGTGGGCCAGATCTCCTGTGCTGCTGTTATTCTGAGTGAGGTTTTTTTTCCATGCTGTCAGTTACCCCAGCCATGGCCGGCAAGGTAGCTGGCAGATCTGGCACCCTCCTGTCAGTGACATTGCCCCTTTGCTTTTATGTTGCACAGAAGCCTATATGCCTGGTTGGTTCATGTCCACCATGCCCAAGTGCTGGCAGGCCACTCCGATACACCATGGCAATGGTGCCTGGGGCTGCCAGATTCCCCACTGTCCCACCCAGTGTGGCACACTTTGTATAAGCCACCAACTGCCAAGAAGACTGGTGACCTGCATGGAGGTTTCTACATGGCATCCTAGCCAATGGGATGTTTGCATCCCACTTTGACACAGCCGCCTCAATGGCCTGTCCCTTCTGCCTCACGGGTGTTGAGGAGACTCTGTTTCATGCATTCCTCAACTGTCCCCACCTGCAACTTTGTCACCCTTGAACTGCTGCTGCGAGCACTGGGCAGGAGCCTCTTGGAGACCACCTACATGTGCTTCTACCCATACCAGGCGGCTGATAAGGGCCCCATCTGTCTGGTCAAGTTTTTACTGGGTCAGGCCAAGATGGCCATCCTCAAGAGCTGGCAAAACCGGCTTGCCGGGGCCAGTTCAGATGATGTCCTGTGGCTTTTCCACCTCCTAGTGCTGGTGTGCCTCTCACTGGAGTTTGAGTACGCTGTGCTCCGGCAGGTGGTGCCTGTCTTTGAGACATGCTGGACCCTTGAGGGAGCACTGTGCCATGTAGAGGACAGCCATCTCAAATACGTGCTCTGATGTCATGACCAGTCTGGATGACCGGGCTGACTCAGTGTAGGACTATGACTTTCAGCTCGTGCCACATCCTGGGCCCTCACCAGGCTGCTTTTTTTGCTTTCTTTTTGTGTGGAAAGTTGAAGGTTTTGTCACATGTATGATTGGATAAAGCAGGGTACAAATTGTTTATTTATAGTTATGACCGTGTGGTTGGCGTTCTGACCACATAACTAGCATGTAAGACACAATGTGGAATGTAGCAAAGGTGTCTGTCATGGTGTGATGTGATGAATGCAATGACATGGTGTTCTTGGTTTGATGATAATTTTTTATTTTTGCTTTGTAAGCGGCCAACCTTTTCGTATCCCTGAACCCCTTAATAAAGTAGTTAAAAAATCAAAGCCTGTCCTTCCTTCCTTTTGAAGGTGTTGGCTGCAGCTTGCACACTTCCTTTCCCAGTGCCCCAGAAGAACTCAGGCTCTGGCGAGGAGAGGTTTTTGTCTGTTCCTGCAAGGAGGCAGTGAGTGAGAATGGCAGCCAGAGAGGCAACCCTCCAAGTCAAAAGAAACTGACAAAGGGATAAAGCTTTTCCCAGAACCATTGTGAGATTGCCTATAGCCCCAGCCATAATTGAGAGTCAGAAAGTCTACTTGTAGGATAGAGGCAAGGTATTTTTGGAAGGGGGTCCAGTCTTTTTTATAAAGACCACCAATGAAATTGAGGTTCAGCTGATGGAAGGCTTTTAGGTTTGAAAGCAGCATTTATGTTTTCATGTTTTGAGTATTTGTGATATTCTGTCTTCTTTAGATAGAATACAAAACTGTAATATAAACAGCCTTGTTTATAGTATTACTTCAGTGATGCATACAATTTGGATTAAGCAATTTGTTTAAAAAAACTGTCCAAAATTAATAAATGTTCCATTTGGATACAATACCCATGGCATTTTCCTTTTTCAGTGCCACAACCCTTTCCATGCTTTGTAGTAGTTTTGTAGAAGAAAATAATATATTGATACATAATTTATTTGGTTATTGATCTTTTAATTGATCTGTATGGAATTAAAGTTGCAGAGACACAAAGCTCACTTTACAAAGCAGCCTTGTTGCATGGGCCTTTTTATACTGTAGCTGTAATTTAACACTGAAACTATTAAACATTGCAGTAAAATGCAAGCTCTGCTAGCAAATTGAAAAGATAGATATTGACTAAGTGGTGTGTCACTGGAACCAGACATTCAGACTCCCTGATGTTTTAATTTTTGATTTAATTTTTTGATAATGCAGCACAGTTGCAGCTGTGTGTCTGAGCCAGGGAAAAGGAAAAATGACAAGCTGTGCCATTAAGGTGTTTTGTATCTACTTACCAGTTTTCTTATTTTTTTTTAAATATCAAAAATCCCCTATCACCCCCCAGGAAATAAATGATGTGATAGGAGTATTATCTGGCAATGATAAAAGACAGTGATTCAGACAAAATTAAATAAAAGGATTTTAAGGCTTAATTTCTATCACAACTTTGATTAGCCAACTTTCATTTACTTTGAGCATATGTGGATAATGGAGTCCAGTTGCAGTTACATTTCATACCACTCAAGTTCAAAAGTGTCTGGACTCAGGGTTTTGCTCAATTCCATGGTAGCGAATCTTTTGCAAACTATGGAGGGGTGTTTTTCCAAGTTACTGTATCTCAGATTTTAAAGAAAAAAGTTGGATTTAGGGTTTTGTTTTTGTCCACATCCACAAATACATGTTTAGTGGATGCATTTTTGGGGACTTTCCCATGCAAGTTGCAAAGCGTTCTCATCTTGATCCAGCAATATACCTTTGCACATGCTTAACTGCAAGTAAGTAAGTTGTATTAATTATAGTAGTATTATATCAATTTACATGATGATTTGGTTTGATCATGAATGAATCATGAATCCAGTGACACCAGCAAAATAATGTTTTGCGTTCCCATATCTATTATAGTTTGAAGTCTTCCTCTCTTGTTACCTAAATTCTTCCCTACCTGCTCTCACTGTGTTACATGAGGGTCCAGAGAAGATGAGCTGTACTTGGATGGTTGTGGTACATTTATTTTATCTTATGCTGAGCACAAAAGATACAGTGATTAGATTGTAGAAATACAGAGACGAATGGATATAAAGGAGGTGATCTGCAGAGTCAAGGACAAGCCTATCTGAAATGTCTTACTATGGTGTTCTTTAGTGGTACCCATAATTTTGCTGTTTTAAAAATCAGGGGGTTTGTTGGTAAAATGGTGCTGTTTAGATGGAATGTTTTCATTTTTGTCTCCAGCATGAAACAACAACTTTTTTTCCAGAATACTTTAACTAGACTAGGTGAAAGCTTTAAGCAAAACTTGCTCTGTATAAACCAGCTTTATTCATTACAGAAAAAGTGAGCCTTTGTGACAGAAAGAGGAGATGTAATATACCCGTCTGCCATGAAAACCATCAGAAGCTTTGCAAGCAAGGATGGCCCTGCAGAGGAAATAATAGAGAGGTATCATTGCAAAGGACAAAAAACCTACAGAGCTACTCAACTCTAGTTGCTACCTATTTTTTTTTAACTTTACATTGAACTGAACTTGGATTATTGTATTGTGTACTCAGAGAAAAAAGGTGATAGTGAGAAGCATAGGACAAGCAGGAGTCTGTTCAGGACTTTAATTAAGTTTATTTTTTTCATATTGAGAACTGACTTGATTGAAGATTTGCAATCTGAGCTCAGAGAGAAGCAACCAAAATAGAGTCACAGCATAGGAGACACTTGACATACTGCAGAATTTCTTCCACTTTTTCTTTTAGAAGATATGCTGCAGAGTGACCTACCACAGAGGAAAATATAGACAGTGTGAATTTTTGGATTTCGGGGCCAAAATCACCAAGTGATGCTTAAATAGAACGAACAGGACAGAACATTTTTTTCCTTTAGCATTAGATATGCCTGTTTTTTTCCCACTTTTTATATTGTCCTAGTATCAGTAGCTAGGTTCTTATGTAACATCCTGGGTTATGCCATATTATTATTCCAGGGTCCTTTTTAGACTCAGATATAAAAGTGCAACTGTGTTGGGGTCAGAGTCCCTGAAATAGGTAAACACTTAAGCAGTGGGACTTAGTCAAACAGTTTCCTTATTTAAGAAACTTTGACCTGAGCCTAGTAGCCTTCAAACCTTATATTTTATTTTTTCAGTGCCTGATTTTATAGTCATTATCTGTTGACTCTGGTGGGATCATTAGTTCTGTGAAGATAGCTGGCCCAGGTTTTTTCCAGTATTGTTTCCATGAGGAAAGGGCTTGGTTTTTCTGCTGCAAGACTGTTGTAGTCACTTGATCACCTTTTCTGAACTGAATGTAAAATACTGCAGTTCTGAGCTAGCAATACTTTATATTGACTTAGTGCTTCTTTGCTTACATGGGTCAGCAACACAAGGGACCTGGGTTCATTTGAGAATACCAGTTAGTCCCACTTGTACATGTTTCAAGGTGTTATAGAACATGTGTAATGTAGAAATACTTTACTCTGGGGCCTTCATTCTTCTATACAAACACAAAAATTATTTTCTGACTTGAAATATTAAAAAGGGTAATCAGATCTAAGGAGATAAAAGTCCACTAACTTTGGTGACTCTTCATGTCAATGCCGGATCCCTTAGCATAGTAGAATTAAATAGTTTGCAAGAACATAAAATCTGCTGCTATGAATAGTCAAGTTTTCCTCTTGTTTTAATTTATTTTTATTGTATTTTTGTAATTGTTACTTGGCTTTTTTTAAGCCATAGAATTAAGACAAAAATGACATGTTTTCTCCCTCTCTCTTTTTTCAAATTACAGTTATTTTTTAGACATACGATATTCAGAGTATTTTAACCCCAGACATCTTGATGGAAGATGCTGCAGTGTAGTCCCAGTGAAATTGCAAGTTTCCAAAGGAAGTATGGATATCACGAGATACATACATCACTGAGTTATCACTAAGTTCAGGGCACAGACTTGTGTCCTTTTATTCCACCAGGGTTTTGATTAATATCATGATAACTTTATCCCTCAGAGTTGCCTTATTGCTCTTTGAGGAAATGGATTGCACATTTTTTATGCTGTGAAAAGATAAAAATTCACAGCTTTCAACTGTGAACGGCATTTAAAATGGAACCAAATGGCTCATATGTGCATTTTTTGTGGAGTCCTGTGGTTATTTTAGGATCTTTAAACACAGGTGGATATAAGGAAAGGTGCTCTGAGGAGTGAATGCAGAGTCAAGGGTGAATCACTTAGACCCAGATCCTTAAAGATTCAGTGGAGTTTGGATTCTAAATACTTTTGAGAAACTTGGCTTTTCTGCTTAAGTTTCCCTCTGTATGTCCATGTAGGGATAGCATTATAAACTCACTTAGGCTTGTGGAATTGGATCAGTTACTATTGTAAAGAAAATTGTTATTGAAGTTCTTCTTATCAGTAACAGTATGTCACTGGGCATGAGCTGATTAAGTCATTTATACATGCATAACTTTGGAGCATGGCACATGATGCCAAAGTTAGTTTTTGCCAAGTTTTTAGACATTCTTTGTTACATATTGCTGTATGAACCTGATTCTATTCTCACTCTGGTATTAAATCAGTTGAATGGAATTACTCCCATCTAAAACTAGTGTTGTATGTATATCAGATCTTATACATCTCTAACACTCAGGAAATACAGAGTGGACATTCTAACATTGAAGCTAAGTACAGGCAGTCAAAAAGCCTGAGGCTGAATCGATTCAATCTTTGCATGTTAGTCTAAGCTGCAGAGATTGACTTGATAAGCAAGTGAACAGAACTATCACTATTGAGTCCAGAAATGGAGCAACATGCATGCAGTGGCAAAGGCCAGAAGCCAGGGGGTGCTAGAACATACCTCCTTGCTTGGCTGGAGCAGACAGCTTGGGCCAGGGCTAGCTGGCCCACTCTCTGTGGGAGGGAGGTGCTGGGGAGGTACAAAGCATCCTGAGATGCTAGGGGACTGTGGGTGCAGACAGAAGTCACATTGTTTATGACCGGACCCCTGAAGGTGCTCAAACAGAAGTGCATGGGTGTAAAGGTCTTTAAAAGGTCCCTATCTCTCAAAAATCTGAACCTTTATTACATGAGGGTGTCAATGAAGACATTTCAAAACACAGAGTCCTTTGTAACTTGTGTCTGCCTGCCTCCTAGCCTCCAAGGTGTTTTCAGAATGGGAAGAGAGAAAGGGAGTGGAGAGAGTTCAGTCTGGTTTTTTTTCAGCTGCTGCTGGAGGGTGGGGCAGGTGTATTAGAGCCCCCCTGAGGTGCGGGGGCTCCAATTCACCCACCCCAGACTCCATCGCTGCCTGGGGAACCCCTAGAAAGAGCTACTTCTCCTTCCTTCCCCCTTTCCCATTCAGAAAACAGAGACAAGCTGGGAGGGAAGAGGGGCCATTGCTACGGTAAACCAGTTGCAGGCTAAGCCAGCAGCTAGATTCCCCTCCCCCTGAAAAAACAGTGAACTTCTGTTTGGTTTAAGGGATCATTGTGACTCAGAATGCTTCATGCAAACTGTTCTCAGTTACAGCGGGGAGCCTGCACTTCTGTCTGCGCCCAGTGAATTAACTTGAATCTGGAGGAAATCTGGTACATAAGTTCAATAAACTGATTTACTCTAAATCAGTTAAGTCTGATATGGTTTATTTTAAACTGGTTTTAGCCATTTTGAAAGTGGTTTATGTGCACTGAACTTCTGTTGTGTTACAGATTTGAGCCAGTTTCTGATCACTTATACCGGTTTGTGTGTAATTTCTGTCCCTAGCCCAGGTGGCTAGATATGTAGAGGAGAGATTCTATCCTGAGAGTGAATCTCTGTATACTATCTTGTACATGGTCTTAATTTGTATTATTTTTTTGTAGCTCCAGTGTTCTAGGTATATGAACCCAACATCAAAAATGGTGTGGTTTGACACATGGTTAATTAAGTAGTAATTCATCTATGAGTCAATTCTCACAAGCACTCTTCCTTTTTCATCATATTTCTTTGTCCTATGAAAAAGAATAGGAAATGCTATGGAAAGAATACTTCATTGATTTATTGTATTTTTTTGCTTATTAAGTTCTTTATGATATTAATAATGATGATAGGGCACATGCACACAAATTCATGCAATTATTTTCTCCATGTTGAAGTTTATAACATACCTCTCAAGTGAGATGGCATACACTTCTGATGGTTTGAATCTGATTATATACAAATATATGAATTTTTATACATATTTGCAATCTATTGGGTTTTATTTTTGTCAAAGGTAGGCTGGCAGATCTGAAATAGAGTGATTTGGAAGCACATTCTAGCTATAGAATGTGCCAAGCATCCCACTGTGATTTCACAGTTTCTACAGTGAAAAGAGCCTTATAACATGTAGCAGGAGAAAGAAAAGGCAAAACCTGCAACTTTACTTAGCAGAAGAAGTGTTTTGAGTAGACAAAGTATGAATTCATACTAATCATTTTAATGTCTATAACAATATTGTAGTATATGAATTTGAGTCCTGCTGAGAGAAGCCAGTGCATTTTAATACTTGTTTTTTGAATACTTTAGCATGTTTTGTGAGGCATTAGAACTTTCCATCCTATTTTTTTAAGACATGTGCAGTTAAGTTAGTTTGTGTATCTGTTCTTTCCAGAGTGAGGGGCCAAAATAGTCAAAAGAGAGCAGACTATAGGTTTTCTGAATTTTTATTAACAAAATACTGTCCATCACAAGCAAAGAAGATATATGAATACCACATATACATGAGAAGCAACTATGCAGATTTCACTTTATGTGGGGGGCAGAGAGTGGGGAGGAAGGTTCAGAGGTTCCTTTCCATTAAAACTAAGCTTTAATAAGTGAATCCCATGTGCACAGAAAGATATCAGATGGTACTTTCATGCTGCCTTGCAGTATCATTTTCTTTTTTCCTGATTAGATGCTGATACATAAAAGATTTCAGGGATTTGAACTTTTTAAAAAATATGTACTTAATTTAGATTATAAATTACAGCTTCTCATAGTACAATATTCCTGAATATGACAATTTTCTTAACAGAACAGAGAAACTGGATATTCACATAATCAAATTAAATGAAACTGTGGGAAGGAATATAACTCAGACTATAATAAGAAACCAAAGGGCAGGAGGGTATTAATAAAGCTTGTCTTCACAAACCAAACCTGAATCTATAGCTTGAATGCTTATTGTAAGTCAATCAGTTCCATCTCTGAACATTCAGATCAGTACTCAGATGCCAAAACACTTCTTTGGGGCAGCTCAGTGTTAGTATGAGCAATAAAGTAATGTATGTTCACTATGGCTTAGGATTTTAAGTTTGAAAATTGGACCCACAGTCACAGTTTGTTTGTTTTTTGTTTTTTAATGAGCCCAGGATGCCTAGGGGCACTTGTCCACTTATCAGCTTTTTCTAGCTAAAGATGTTCCTGTTTTTTTTCACTGCTGTAATGTACCACGATGAATGATGTAATGTGTACATTATGTATTGGGTTTAAATTTTATTATGGGTTAATATGCTATTACTAGTAAAAGATGCTTGGGGGGTGCCTCATAACAATTTTAACCTCTTGACCTCCCAGCACTAAGTTACAGTTTAGGATAGGATTGTGATTGTTTGGTTTATTTTTTGGGATTGGGTTGCACTGCTTTTGTTGTGGGGGATATTTGTGGCTTGGCTTGAGAGAAACACATTTTTGTGGGGGTTTGGAGTTCAATAAGCGAATCTCCCTTTCACCCATCTCTTCACTGTCAGCTGCTCTCTCCTGGTCTTCTCCCTGACAAAATGTACATGATATCCCCTTTTCCCCCTCCCATCATGGGGACTGCTTTTGGGCTTTCCAGGGGAGACCCTAATTTGCAGCCCAAACATACTGTTCCTTACTAGGTGAAGTCACTTTGGGCCAGGCGCTGACATTGGGGTGGGGTGAGGACTGCTCTTTTTGGTAAGCACTCTCCCTGCACTCCTGGGCGGTGTGGGCAATGATTCCCCTGATTCCAGCACCCAAATATGGGAACTCTCCTTGTATGCTTTAAAAAACAAACAAACTGCAAGCATGCTTGCAATTCTGCCTCAGGCAACACATTTATAACCCATGAAAACACAGCTTATCTCTTCTTGATCAGTACAGTTTCTCACACTGAAAGGAATGCTTGCCTGCTGTGCAAAGCCTCACAGTCCAGCACCTCCCACTCTTGAATACAGGCCTGTTTCCAGAAACGGGAGGTGCTGGACTGCAATGGGACCTTGTGAAAGTCAAAAGTGGCAAATTCAGATCCACAAACAACTGATAACTGCTGTCACCCTCTGGCCCCACAAGGATGGGGTCGGCAGGTGATGTCCAGGGGTTTGGGCACCCACCACCCCTGCAGACCAGCACTGTGCAGTCCTGGGGGAAGCTGCTCTTCCTTCTCACCATCATGCCAGGAAGAGCACACACCAACTGCTGAAACTTCCTTAGCCTGACAAAGGATTTTTGAACCCGAAAGCTTGCTTAATAATTATTTTCCAACTATTTGGGTTGGTCTAATGAAAGATATCAGATTCACCCAAGGAACCTTGTCTGCCTATGTACCTTTTTATCAATTTTAATTAGGTGGGCATTTATGTCAAAAGAGAGGTGATGGGATTCTGTATTACTCACTGTGGTGGTGTGCTTCTGAGGCAATGCTCTCTCTTCTGCTATCACCTTAGTTTATGAAAGCAGATTATACTTCTATCTGCATTTCTCTTTAACATTAATGGTGGGGATGGAGGTTTGTGAACTCGGTTAGGTTCATTCTTTATCTGTTTTTTGGTTTAACTGCTTTAGGAGTATTTGGAAAATTGTCACTGAAATAAACTGCCCAAACAGACTTTTGAAAGTGTTTTGTAATTTTTTTTCCAAATGAGGAAATGTTTAAATTCTCCTTTCAATCCACCTATGTTCCACTTTCCAAAGAATACCCAAATTGCATCACCTAGTAGCAATCCAATCCACATCCTCCAGCAGCAGAAATTCCTGTGTTCTCCCACCCCAAAACCCTGACAATTCCCTACTTTTTGGATGGCACAGGTAGGCAGCCTGAGGGTTGCATGATGGCTGGCCAATCCCCTTATAAACACCCTCTGACACCTGGGGCAGGACACACCCCTTTTGCGCTTTCCAGTGTGTGTGGGGGGGGGGGTCCTCCCCATACACACCTGTCAGCCTTACTGGGGTTTTGATTCAGGGTTGACCCACCACAGTGCTCAGTTGGGCAGAGCCCCCCGTTACCCAGAGTGTTCTTTGTGATAGTGTGCACAGTAGTGGACCATGGCAAGGTCCACATCTCCTCATTTCTCCAGGCACAGATGGCTTGACCCAGGACTGATCTACCTTTCCCCCCACACCGGTTTGGCACTCCTGAGAAAGATACTTCCTGCCTCCATGAGCTGCACCTGCCAATCAGTCTGCACCCTGTTTTGGTGGAAAGCTCCCATCCCTAGGCTTTGTTCATGCCACTTTACTGTACCCCAGATGGGTGACAGTCTGCAGCAACCAGAAACACACAACCTGTAATGGTCTGTGATTTTAGGGTTCCTTGGGGTCCCCTGCAAGCTGCTTGTAGGTAAGGGCTGGAAAAGTCAGCTCTTCAAGCTTCCCCAGAGCAGAACCCCACCTTTGTCTCCTTGTTCCCTGAGGTGTCCTTAGCACCCAGCCAGCTTTATGTCAAAAGCTTCATCACTCCTGGCATGAAAATTTGCCTCACCCACTACCCAACAATTTACATTGGTATTTGCAGTAGGGGTTCACCATGGTCACACCTACAGTTACCCAAGTCAAGCATAGCACAGGAAGGTACACACACCAAAACATGCACAGCAAACCATTTCTAAGCAAGATCTTTCAAGGGAAGTGGCACTGCTGATGGCAGCACCTGCCCTGCACTCAGTGTCGACTATCATCACCACAACCCCAGCAGAGCATGCTTGACAAGGCTGGTTCACATCAAGGGGCATTACTAACCCTAGTTCAGCACATTGGGGTGCTATTTCTGATGTCCACCTTGCAATAAAAAAGCAAACCTATTCACAAGTAGTGTTTGCATGGAACGATCATATGTGGTTAAAGCATTTCTGTTTGGTGTCAAATTTTGCTACTGATGTCTGCAAAGTGTACTGCTTTTCTGGGTGTAACCTTTCCAAGGACAGGTCACTCAGAACTATGAATTTCTGCCCCCAAAACACTTGGGGGTACACTCGCACAGCGAAGATGGCTGAGGAATGTCAGAAGACCCGGTGGATAGTTGCAAAGAAGATTAGAGTAGCAGGAAATTAAGAGCCTAGTACATGTACTGGAACAACCAAAGCTGCTTCACCAATTCATGATCAGCCTGAAAGTGAACTGGCATATATACTGTGACATCTCCAGCAGAATGGTAGAATGTGGCCACAACAAAACACTTGAGCAGTGCCATATAAAAGGCAAAGTCGCTTCATGCCAAATTCCATAGGGATGTTGCTAGGGCACAGCTCATGGGCACATAGGTCAAGCATGTAGTCAACTATGAATACATGCATCAAGTTATGAATGTGTTGGAAAGATGGAGAGCCATAACTACCAGCACCAGGGCATCCCTCCCCCAAGATGCTCCACTAGTGGCGGCAGCTCTTCCACTACCCTGGCCACAGGCACTACTGTCAGCAACTCGATTTCAGAGCACAGTGGTGCATGTGGTGACATGGCCTGTGTAGGCTTTGAGCACCAGGAGGAAAGACTTGGCACCTCCAGCTCCATACAAGGTATTTTGCCAAATAATTTGGAGAGTCTATTTGTGTGGTGAACTGCGCAGGTTTGCCAGTGTGATTTTTCCATGGCATTAAAAAGGTGCTGGTGATGTCATATGTCAAAATGGAGAGTACACAACCAGGTAATAATTAGTCTGCTGCTTTTTTAAAGTTCCACTTAATCATGGTGTTGACTTGTCACTCTGGAAAACTAAAGGGATGCAGACACTCACAGGCAGCTTTGGCAGTATTGAGGCACCTATGTTTCAGCAAGAGCTCTACCTTTCAAAAAATGACAACTGTTCAATCACATGTGTTTCGTGGCACAGTTCTGATTGCTACCTCTCCCCCGAGAAAAATTAGGAGGATCAACAGGGCTGCTGACATGCACATTTATCAGATTGTGAAGAGCCTGAATGAACACACAGAATGGATCAAAGAACTAGTCCAGCAGGTTGGTCGGTTAGTGGGAAGTGTCGCTGGTCTGCTTTGTGAGATAAAGGAAGAAAAAAAAGTAATACACAAAACCAACAGGATCTACAGGTCATGGGTCACGTGCTGATCACCATTCTGGTCCTAATAGTGATTGGAAAAGTGTCATCTTCCAAACCCTCAGCTTCCTCCCCAAGCCTCCTGTGGTGGTTGTGTTTAGGATGTCTCCTTTTACCACTCTATAGTCACCCAATGAAGTATTCCGACTTTCCCACCTGCCACTTCTTGGATGTTATTATTCTATGTTCGAATTTTTTATGTCACTAGTTGAGAGGGTTCTTCAAAAAAAAAGGGGGTTTATTTTTGGTCTCTATTATGGTTTCATGGGTACTATTGGTAAGTTATCTCACTCCTCTGTATATTCACATGCACTCACAGTATAGATAATTGTAGTCTGATTCAGATCAAAACTTGTATTTATTTATTTATTTATTTATTTATATCTACTTGGTGATTTTCTTTATATACTGTTCTTATGCTATTACTATCAATTTGACTGAATGGAACCTAGTATTAACAAAGTCTCTTTCTTATTCATCCATTTTGCATTTCTATCGTTTTCATGGGCTTTTATCTTTAAACCCCTCTATATATTATCTCTTTACTTCATTAGCTGATAAGTCTATTCTTTTTTTTTGGCTTGTGTCTGATGCCTCGGGTCCTTTCGATGGGCACTCAGACACTCTCTACAGCTGAATAATCATGGGTAAATCTCACTCTTTTCTTTTCCTTTGTTTTCTTTTCAGGTCGGCAGTGCAATACGTGTCCTGCAGTGTTTATCTACTCCCTTATCCGCCCCTCACTCCCGCAGCTCCGTTCTTCCCGCTGATGCAATGAGAGATCCTCAGGTAAGTTACTGATCCCTTGGGGATCCTCTTCCCTCTTTCTCTTCTCTCCTCTTTCCTTTCTCCTTTCCTCTTGTTGAAGTTCCCTTTTCGCTGCCTCTACTGCCATGCTCCAATCTCAGAACTTCTAACCTTATATGATATTGGATCCAGAAGCGGCATTCTCTGGGTCCTTTCACTGCCACTGCACTAACTCTTTCACACCTCCCAACAAGGTTTTCATGCATCCAACCACTTCCAAATGATATGTCTCAGTCAAGCTCTGATGAGTGAGCAGGTTGTTTCTGGTACTTCTATTTGTAAAGTGTGGTTGCTATGTACTCTAACATTAATTAATAGCAATAGATTGCTTCTGGTGCTCCCAACCTTAATGTATCTATGGAATGTGCTATAACAATAATTAATTAAAAACCACTTATTTAAAGGACTAATAAGTTGATGATCCAAGCTACTACCTCTATTTTTTTGTCTATGTGGGGTGGTAAGTCCTTTGGGGCCTTTCCCTGACACGGTGAGGGAACTGTTTGTCTTTGTCCCTGTGTGCCAGGCCAGGCAATCTTGCTCAAGAGCAGGGTGAGCAGTTACTATTTCCCTTTAGGGTGCTGGTTTCCTGATTACAAATCAATAGGCTTGTGTAAATCTTTAATCATACCATGGTATCTTTGCAGGGTGGTGTGAGCAGCAGAAATTTTCCTTTTTGACTTTCTCGATCCATTGAAATGTATTATTAAGTCAATAATCATAGAATCATAGAAGTAGGATTGGAAGGGACCTTGTAGACCTTCAAATCTGACACCCTGCCTGGGCAGAAGGAAAAGTGGGCTCAAAAGACCCCAGCCAGGTAGGCCCAGAAGTAAGAGTCTTGAAACAGGCTGACATTGAAGCACCAATAGGGCACTCACAGGCAGGTTCTCCCCAGCCATCTCAATTCACAGCAAGCCAGGCCATGATCTGACAGGCCTGAGGGAATGATGCGGTCACTGCGTAGGAGTCATAAATGCAACTGAGGCGGGTAATAGTAAGACCACCAGCATTCATCCTGGCCCAAGTGTACTGGCGCGCATCAGAGTGAAGCGACTCAACAGATGGACTGCAGCTTGCGGTCAGGTGAGGCTTAGTTCCTGTACAATTGAGCAGGGTGTCAGTGGTACAATTAAAGTCCCCACCTACAAGGAGCTAGTCATCATTCTCACTAACATTGCACAAAAGGGTGGTCAAGGTCTCAAAGAAGGTGACGCACTCCTGGCCATCAGTAGGTGCATAAACATTGATGAGTAGCAGGTGGTGTTGTGCTAAGGTGATGCGGACAGTCAGCAAGCAGCCAGGGACAATCTCCTGTGCCACCGTCATGTCATGCTGTAGTTGTGACAATAGGAGAGTCACAACCCTAGTGCTAAGGTTGGTGCCATGATTCAAAAACAGATGGCCTTACTAAGCAGCATGCCAAGCCAACTGATTGAGCCTGTCAGAATGTGTCTTCTGGTGGAAGGTGACAGCCAGCCACTTCTGGTGCAAGAGCTCCAGAACAGCATCCCGTTTCACTGGATCTCAACAGCCATTAACATTAAAAGTACCAATGGTTGTGGCTGCCATCGGTGTGGGTATGGGAGAGGAAGAATGAGATAAGGTGTAGATAAAAAAGCGAGCCCCCGAGAGCAGAGCAAAAGGCAAGTCAAAAAAGGCCATAGTTTACTCCAGGGACCCCGCCAGGCCCAACTCATCTCTCACCCACTGTGCAAACTTCTCCAGACAATAAGCCATCAGCCAAGTGCCTAGATCTTGTTGCATAAGTTTGGCCGCAGCTCTGGCAGCCTTCATAAAAACTTTAGGATCTGCACATCATTGGTTGATGTGCTTCGCTGTGTTCTTCTGTCATTTAGTCTGTTTCAAAAAGATCAGGAGTCCCCCATAGTTGGGACAGACCCAGGGGACGCCTGCCAACATGGACTGCATATTTCTGACAGATGCATGGTGAGGCTGCATCCTACGTGGGAGCTCAGCATCTACACTCTCAATATCTAAACCCATCAACCTCCTCTGATCATCCAGGTCAAGGTCTTGCTCTCAAAGAGCAAGCCCCATCTTCTTGTGGGGAGAGAGGCCATGCCGCTCTTGAGGTCAGTTGCAACATTCAGAAAGATGGATCTCCATTTTACTAGCCTCCTCATCTAATTCAGTAGCTTGGGATGTGACCAAGAGGTCAGCAGATTCCTTTTCTGTCCCCTGGGTCAGATCTCTAGAAGAAAGACATAAGTCTTACTGCCACCCGCCTCTGGAAGCTGGGACACAGGCGACAGGTTAGTGACACCCGCCTTCACTTCCCCCACCTCCAAGCTGCCCTTGTTCCTGGTCAACAGGGTCATTGTCATGACAGCCAGAGTGGGGCCAGGCTCCCCAGCAGGGGCCACCCCCAGCACCAGCTGAGAAAGATCTCAGTGGGGATGGGGAATTCTGAGTGGTACCTTTCACTTTCTTCTCTTTGTTCTTCTACTTCTCTGTGGCAGGTGGCTTACCCTTCGTAAAGGATGGGCCAGACTCCTTCGGGACTGCCTCCCCAGGGCCATCCACCTCAGACAAGGTCATGGTGAAGGGTAACTAGGAGGAGGCCTGAGCCCCATCATCCAACAGGGCCTTGGTGCCACAATCACTGACCACCCCAGCCACCTCAATCGGGACGGTCAGTGCAGGCAGGGGGAAACAGAGGCATCAGCCTTTCCACCTGGTGGTGTCTCTGTATTGATGGGGATGGGCACTGTAGGTGGAATGAGTGGTGGGGCGGGTTGGAGCCTAGTACCAGTCCCTCCGCTGGACAGCACTGACATGACGGAGACTCCAGACCCCTCAAATGGAACAGGGGTAGAAGGAGGTCGAGAAAAGCTCCCAGCCTTACTGGGCAGGGCCTGAATCCCATAAGTGGATGTGTCATCCATTGGCACCACTGTAGTCACTGATGTTCTGGCCGATCTCCCCCATGGGCACTGGGCTGCTAGGTAAGAAGAGCTACCACACTGAAAAAACATGGTATCCCCAAAAGAAAAATAGATTTCATAGACATTAGGGCTGGAAGGGACCTCGGAAGATCATCGAGTCCAGCCCCCTGCCCAAAGCGCAGGAAGTCAGCTGGGGTCATAGGATCCCAGCAAGATAAGCATCCATTTTGCTCTGGAAGGTGTTCAATGTAGGCGTTTGAACCACTTCTGGTGGCAGGCTGTTACAGACCTTGGGGGCTCAGACAGTAAAGAAATTCTTCCTTATGTCCAGCCTGAAACAGTCTTGTAGTAGTTTATGACCGTTCAACCTAGTCGTCATCCCTTGGGACGCTCTGGTGAATAAACTTTCCCCAGATACTGGTGGTCAGCCCTGATAAACTTATAGGTGGCCATCAGATCACTCCTGACTCTCTGCTTTTCCAGGCTAAAGAGCCCCATGGCTCTCAGCCTGTCATCGTAGGGTCTCCTTCCCTGACCTCTGATCATGCACATGGCTCTTCTCTAGACTCTCTCAAGCTTCTCCACATGCTTTTTTGAATTGTGTAGCCCAAAACTGGATGCAGTACTCCACCTGTGGCCTCACCAAGGCCAAGTACAAGGGGAGAAGACGTCCCGGGATTTGCTTGAGAAGCATCTATGGATGCAAGCCACCGTTTTGGTCACTTTACTAGCCACAGCATCACATTGCAGGCTCAAGTTCATCTTGTGGTCAATGATGACCCCCAAGTCTCTTGACAAACCTCTACCCACTGAACTTCAGGCTCAATGACTGAGGCAGAGACTGTGGGCCCTCCCTGAGAAGCAATAAAACCTGGCTTCTGAAAAGACAGGACATGCCCAAGTTTTGGGTTCTTACTCCATATTGTCAGTTGGCAAAAGGGAATCATAAGAACCCCATAGGGCTCAAATTCCATGACCAGCTATCTGATCAGTCACATGTGGGGGCACATTAGAAATCACCACCTCACTGCTGGAATGTTTAGGGGTGTGACAAAATAATGTGCACCCACAATGTTCAGGCCCTCTGCACACACCCTGTTAACTCGGGTGGAATCACTCAGGAAAATCATTGGGACCATGTTAACACAACCTGTGTAACATATTACCTTGTCTCAGGGGACTAGCAAGATCATCTACGGAAACCTCGACCCCGATGTAGGGAGAGGTGTGAACCCTCAAGCCATGAGTAATGGGGAGGTTCTGAGAGGCATCCACATGCCAGCTGCTGGGTGTAGAAGCAGCCATTCCTGTTAGAACAGGGTTCATTTCAAGCTATAACTAAGCAAAAGAAAACAAAAAATATTTATACTAACTAAAAAGATAAGTGTCTGGGAATGCAGCCACAAAACTCTAGATCGGAGGGAGAAAGGGGCAGAGGAAAAAAACCAGTGTGAGGGAGGTGGTTGAAACAGCAAAAGAAAAAAAGAAGACAACAAAGGGTGGGGAAGAAGGTATAGTTAAGACCACCGCTTGGAAGGCAAGCTATTGGAAAAGATAACTCCCCACCACAAGCAAACAGAAAAGAAAGAAAGACTTTTGACTTTTTAACAACTTTATTTCACAAAAGATCAGGTACAGAAAGCAAAAAAACCATCAAACCACACGAAAGAGAAACCATTCCAAGACATTCAGAACATCACGCTGTGACAAACACCTTCGCAGTAATACATGTTGTGTTTAACATGTCAAAGTCACAGACTCCCACATATATATAAAAACAGTTCCACCCTTCCCTGTTCCATGATTCACATGCAAAAACCTTCCGCATCTCACCCCGAGGAAATAAACAAAAGCAGCCTGATGAGGGCCCAGGGCATGGCACAAGCCGGAAACCATAGTCTGCCACCGCACCCGCCCAGTCGTCCAGACCGGTCAGGACATCAGAGCGCGTATCTGAGACGTCCGTCCTCCACATGGCACAGTGCCCAGAGGGCCTCGAAGGCGGGCACCCCCTGCCGGAGCACAGCGTTCTCAAATTCCAGCAAAAGGCGCACCCGCACCAGGAGGCCGAAGAGCCTCAGGGCATCGTCTGAGCCGGTGCCGGCAAGCCGGTTGTGGCAGCTCTTGAGGACGGCCACCTTAGCCTGGCCCAGCAAGAAGTTGGCCAGGCAGATGGCGCCCCACTCAGCTGCCCCATACGGGTAGGAGCACACATAGGCGGTCTTCGAGAAGCTCCTGCCCAGCGCTCGCAGCGGCGGCTCGAGGGTGATAAAGAGCAGCCGCAGGCAGGAACAGTCCAGAAAGGCCTGAAAGAGATCCTCGTCCATGCCCCCCGGGCAGAAGGGGCAGGCCGCCGAGGCAGCTGGGTCCAAGTGGGCTGCAAACATGCCAGTGGCTAGGATGCCGTGCAGCAACCGCCACTGGAGGTCGCCAGTCCTCTTGGCGGTCGGCCGCTTGTACAATGTGCGCCATGCGGGGCGGGCTGGTGGGGAAGCCGGTGGCCCCAGTCACCGTCACCACGATGTATCAGGGCAGCCCACCAATACCTGAGCGTGGCAGACACAAACCACTCAGGCATACAAGCTTCTACATGGCAGAGAAGCAAAGGGATAACCTGTGTCACTGTCGGGAGGCATGGGGAGCCGCAACATGGTGCCTGGCCCACCAGCCGACTCCGCGGCCACAGCCGGGGTGACCGGCAGCGGAGGGAAAGCCCCGCTCGCAGCATCCGTGGCCTGCAGGATCTGGCGCGCACAGAGATGTTTGTCCAAGGTGACCGCTGCCAGGGGCGGGAGGGCGGCGCGGATGTCACGCAGGAAATGACCCATGGTGCGGACGGAGCGCACGCCCAGCCGTGTGGCCAGCTCCTCGGGCGAGAGCCAGGCTGACCGAGCGAGATTGAGGAGATTGTGCAGGCGGAGGACGCGCGCCTGGATGAGGGCTGCCGTGAGGCCGGCAGAGGCCAGGCTCAGAACACAGCACGCCAGGACCGAGTTGTGAACCAGAGGCTCTCTCAACAGCTGCGGGAAACGCAGAGTCCAGGCTTGAGGCTGGAGGCGGAAGATGGCCTGCCAGGCTCATACCATGCTACGGTAATAGGCTGGAAGCACAGCCCAGTTCAGGAGCGTGGGGGTCAGCAGAAAGAGCTCCCGGTCAAAGCCAAGGGCACCGACCCTCTGCAGGAACCAGTACGCCAGTTGTTGCCAGGGTGGGTGCTCCTCACTGTAGAGTAGTCGCTGAAGGGCCTGCAGGCGGAAGGCCCCCACCCTGCTCACTAGATCAACCAGACCCTGGCCCCCCTCAGCGACAGGTAGATGAAGAACAGCTCGCGGGAGCCAGTGGCGCCCGTCCCAGAAAAAGTCCACCAGGTTGC
>JAGPOW010001327.1:29286471-29297418 GCA_030014935.1 Caiman crocodilus | reverse complement strand
TTAGAACTGGTCTGATAAATGCTGAGCTGGGTGTGTGTGAACATGGGTTGATTAACATTTGGAGCACAGATTCCCCATCATGCAGTGCTCTCCTGCTTCCCTGGTCCCAGAATTCACTGCAATCTCTGCTTCAGGCTTTCTTTTCTCCATCTATCATGTAAATGAATGGTCATCAGGTTCCATCTTGGATGCAAATGAGACCTAGGGCAGTTGTTTCACTCTTGTCATCCTTATCTGGAGGGTCTTAGGTGTGTCTCTCACTGTATCTTAATCAGTTTCATTTACGTAGAGAAGTGAAGGGAGGGAGGGGGGAGTCAGACAGACTGCATCTTGTGCCAGGGTTCCCAAGAACACACAGCTGAGACTTAACAGCTGTAGGACTTGGACAAATGTGGCTGCAATTGATTCCTGAGCATTTTGGGTAGCTTCATTTACACCTGAGTGTCTTTCAAAAACTTCTTTGAGTCAGTCTAAATAGTCTGCTGGAGACTCTCCTTTATTCTGTTTACAATTATTAATTTTAGCCTAGTCTGCTTCATCTGTTAGGTGTTGTCGGACTTCAGAAGGAAGTATGGCATGCAAAAGTTGGTTCATATCAGATCATGTAGGGTTGTAACAGTTAATAACAATTTGGAGCTCATCTTTAAAATTCTGGGGCTTTTCTCTGATGTTAGGAAATTCTTTAACTAGATTTCTTAAATCTCCACATGTCCAAGGGGCATGTACCATTACCAAGCCTTGTGTGCCTGGTAATTCGTTCAATGGTACTTGAATAATAGGCCCCTTTTTAATGTGACTGTTATTTAAACCCACAAGGGAATATGAGCTTGCAGAAGTGGCACCCAGACTACAAGGTGGAGTTTCCAATTCAGGTGGAAGGCGTTTGGGGTAAGGTGGTGGTTGGGCTAAAGAAGAAATACTTTCTTGAATATCTTCTACAGACTTGTTCTCAGTCTCAGTCTCATGAATTAGTTGGGGATATAAAGAGGTAGGAGGTGCTGAGGGAAGATTAGCTTGGCCAGGTATCCATTTTTCAATTGTTTAATTTCTGCTTTTAGTTTTTCTTGGGAGTCCTTAAGACTCCTTACCCAGGATTCTTGTTGCCTCTTATTATCTTCTTCACACCAGTCAAAATAGACATCCCATTGAGTTTGAGGGGTCTTGCTACCTCAGGACTCTAGAACTTTTCAGAGGTGGATCAGTTTATCAAGATCAAAAGTTCCTTCTGAAGGTTATCCCTGGTATAGCAATTCCATTTATCTAAAAACTTACATGATTTTTTGACCATAATGCGCATACATATAACCTGCTGAGGTTCCTTTTGGCAGGGTTGGGACATCCTTTGACCCAGAGCCTCCCATCCCATAATTCACACAGGGCACTCACACAGGGAAGAGGATAAGGGACTTGATGTGCCAATTTTGAACTGAGTGCAGTGCACGAAGCAGTGTCCTAACAGTTATTTGGTCACATTAACCGCCAGTTACCTGGACGGTTTCCATGGATGGGAAAAGGATAAACCTGTTCGCTGGGTCATGAGGTTCCAGTTGGGCTCCCTTGCTTTCAAGTCTTCCTTTCCAGACAGCCTTGGGGTGGCTAGACCCAACCTTAGTCTCAGACTTGGTCAGTGGCTCATATTCTTTCCTTTCACGCAAGGGAACTTCTGTGCTGAGGCACAGGGTTCAAGAATATTTCTTTAGTCCCGGCCTCGGTCAGCGACATCATGGAAAACACCCACATTATTCCCCAAGTTTCTATATTCCTTAGTCTAGACTTTTCCTTTTACTCTTTTAACCAGTTTCATACAAACCCTTTAGAGTGTCTGACAAGTTCGTATTTCAAAAGTTTGGATGGCATAAGCTCGAACTGGTTTCCCCAAGCCACACGGGCAGTCCTCCATCGATAACCCCTTCAGAGATTTCAAAAGGTCTCTTACCTTGATTTGGTGCCTGGGATTTCAGAGGGAAATGGTCCGTAAGCCCGTTGGTACTCTCAGCCGGGTGTTGCCACCAAGAATTGTGGAAGAAACAGGCTTCACTCTATTGTTTGGTCATGAAGTTGTCAGAGACCTTTATTAGGCAGCTGCAGGGGAGAGCACCGGACAGACAGAGCTTCTTTTTATCAGTCCTGCATGCCCCCCCATCCCAACAGACAATTGAAGCAAGCCTTTTATATGTTTCAGTTCAGGTCACATGATGCAAGATATAACAAGTCAAAGAAAAACTGGTTTGAACCAGAAAGCTCCAAGAGGGCATAGACTGTGGTTTGACTTATTGACCTCATAGGTCTACTCAGCTCAACAAGGGAAAAGGGAGGGAGAAAGAGCAGATTGCAAAATAGATGGGGAAAAAGCAATCATTAGCAAAAAGTGCACTAACTCATAGAAGTCAGCAGAAATTAAGGCCTGGGGGTTTCTTCTTCCACATGTTTTATGTAGTAAGGTGAAAAAGAGCTTGGTAAATGACATCAGATAAAATGGACCACTGTTTTGATGTGGTATAAAATTCTTTTATTTTTGATGAAATTGAGTTTTTCAAAATTTGATGGAAAACTCACAAATGTATTGAATAATTTGTAAAATAAAAAATATAATCTTGTATATCTTGGGAGGAAGTTACTAGTTTGGTAACTTGTTACCAATCCAGTAGTTGAAAAAGATCAGGGGGAAATATTGCATGTAGGAAGAAATTCACCCATGAGCAAAGACCCAGGTAAATGCTTACTAGTCAAGGTATATAAGAATTGTAAGCAGTGTCTAGTTACCATGCTAGTAATCTGTTCGGGGCTACAGTGAGTGAGGGAGAGGTTACATTGTCCAGAGAGGGCTATTCATTTTCATTTGATGGAGTTGATGGGCCTACTTGTGGAAAGGTCAAAAGATCAGGTCTGGAATGAGTGATTTGAGTTCTGTATATAATCAAGAAAAAAAATCAATCTATAAAGATTTTTTTGCTTGTTTTTTCTTTTGTTTCATATTTATGAATGGATCTATGAGGTCTGTGTTGTTCACACTATTATTTTTTAGAAAACAATATAATCAAACCACAAAACAGTTCTACATACATGGTACTTGTTTTGGTAAACAGTATGGCAATATAACATATACGTATAACAGCAAAATTGATACATGTGGGTATAAATTACGTTTAAAAATGTTGCTAGGCAATTATCTAAAAGTGACATTTTGTATAGGAAATGTCATAGCTACCACCTTGTTGAAACATTTTTTTTTTCACTTCTGTACTAGTGGGAAAATCAATGGAACAATTAAAGTATGCAGCTTATACTATCCAAAACAAATTCTTTAACCATAGCATGCATTTAGAGAAATAAGCATCTTCACCTAATAAAGTGGCAAACATTGATCCTCTGGATCATGGTGTTATGTGTAAGAGGTCTAGTCAGGTGCTTGATGTACCTGCCTGGGGCCGAGAAGCCCAATTCCAGAGTGACTAAGCTTGTTACAAGTTTCACAGATCCATATGTTGTCTGAGCTAGAGTTCAAGCTTACAGAAGGATGGTTTCATCTTTCTCACTTTGCTTCCATCCTCTGGATCGAATAAATGACATGCTAAAATGAAGAAAAACATATATAAATGTATAGAGAGAAACAATGGAGATTTTTGAAAATAGATATTCAATAATCTATTTTATCCAAATTCAACATGTCTGGGATTCAGTGAAAGAAAAGTCTCTTACTTTTTTCTACTTTTGTATTAACTTTTTCCTTTTCATATGCTCTCCTCTTTTAGTTGAATAAAACAGTCCTTTGTGGGAGGAGGTGGAAGCATCTGCAGTTAAAATTGCCAGAGGGAATAGGAGAACAAATCTGTAACAAGGTCCCCTTTGGTCCCCATTACAAGAAAGAAAGGGAAAGAGAGGCACCACAGACTGGGTAGCCCTGCCCTTACAGGGATAGAAGGGCTGGGCCAGCAGTAAAAGATTACAAATGCTATACTAGCAGAAGACAGAAGAGCATTTTAGACTGGACCCAAAAAGCAGATGCTGTGAGTGGCCTTGGCAATAAGCCGGACTTGAAACAACCAGACCAAGACAGTATAGGTAGGAAGTAAGGCCAGTTTATTAGAAGGACCATAAAGGGGCCTAGGGAAATGCTGGTGCTGGGGTTGGCCCAGCAGACACTGAGTAGGGGTAATGGATTGGAACAATCCTGAGGGACATTGCAAGTCATAGGCCAGCTGTTAGGAAGCCATAGGAGGCTGCATGCAAAGGGACCTAGAAAAGACTTGGTCATGACAGATGCTGTGCCCTTATAAGGAAGACCTTCCCCTCCTTAACATTAAGGCATGGCAGAATGTAAACCTCTACCCTGCCTGTATCATCCCAGGATTTTTCCACTCACTGTTCATGGGACGGGAGTGTTGCCACTGATTTCAGTCCCTGGCTAGCACTCTCAGGCAAAGAGGGAGTTTGCAGTGAATGAATCTGTTAATGATATTGAGCTTTTCAATCTCTCTCTTCCTCCTTCTTCATACTTTCTATAAATCTGACAGGCAAAGAAGCAAGCAGGGGGCTGATAACACAGCATTTATAAGCCCATCAACAAAACAAAAGGCACACACACACACACACACACACACACCTTTCAGCACTAGCTAGCATACCACATGCCTAGGGTCTGTGGGGCTGAGTTCTGTGCTGTGGGAGGGGAGGATCCCTGCTTAAGCAGTGAGCAGTGAGGGGCGTGGGGCATGGGGAGCCAGGCAGACCCTGCTGTGCCTGAAGTCTGTGCCAGAGCTCTTGCTGGGAACAGGGGGGCAGGGCTAGCCCTGTTCTCTGGAGCAGACAGCCCAGCCCAGCCCAGCCCAGTCCATGGTTGCAAAGCATCTGGGATGCTGGGGGACTGTGGTTTAACTTAAATCACGAAGGGGTTTGGGACAGACATTGCATAAACTGGTTTGACCCAAATCAATTAATTCTACAGTCAACAAGGTTTATTTTAAGCCATTTTCAGCCATTTTGAAACTGATTTATGTGCACTGAACTTACCTTCTGTCACAGGCTTAAAACAGTTTTGGATTACTTAAACCAGTTTATGTATAATATCTGTCCCTTTGTTGTTGTGTTCACCCAGGAGCCTAAGGTAGTGTGAACACACAAATCCCATATTGAGCTTTAATTAAACTACTATGAATCTTTTCATTCTTAGAAAATGAATTCATTGTGTCAGAATGCAAATAAATTCACCATGTCAAACTTTTTCCAGACAAGGCTTTGAAACAAATGTTATGCCTACACTGAAATAACTTCAGGTGATGCAGACATAACTGAGTTAGAAACTAAATGGCCAGGGTACTTTTAGGAATCTAACTAGGGCAGAATGAAGCTGCAAAACCTACACTGAGTTCTATGCTGTCATGGCTAAATGGCAGCTCTAAGCTACTTAAAAGAAACATTAACTATGCCTATATGAGCTAAAGGAATGGCAGTACCTGCAGGGCAGACAGTTGTTGAAAATATATTTTTTTACTTCAGCATCCCTGAGACCTCTTGAAAAGAGGCAATAGGAACACAGAAAGTACAAAATAAACATCACATTTGCAACTGTAAGGAGCTCACAGAAAATAACTTTATCCACAGAGCATAATGAACAGGTAGAATTACTTACGTATTGAATTAGGCACGAATTCCAGAAGTTTACTCTTGAAAGATTTATAAATTAGAGTAAGGCAGAAAGTCTGTTCTGTGGATGACAAGAACCTAATGTAAACTTGAAAGGACTGGTAATTGTGATTCCTGGGCTTTAATTTATGCTACATGAAGTAAATATAAAGGAAACAACAGCAGAACTATAGCTGTGAATTTCAAGGCTACACATAGGGAAGTAAGGTTGGGGCACAGGAAAGAATAGTACTAGATTTATTTTAATCAATACACCCTAAGTAGCAAGGCCTCGCTTAAGCTGCCCAAACTCCCAAAAGTTGCTGATTGTAAGATCAGGAACATTTTTGTTTTTTTAAGTTTTTGTGACAGAATTTGAAGCATGTTTGACCATATTCTTATTCATTGCTTATAATCTGGTAGTGCCTAGGGGTCTGAGCAACATTAAGACCTACAATTAGATCTTCATTAGGTACAAAGAAAAATGTATACCAGAACACACATTCATATTAGATAAGGGACCATTGTGTTGGTGTGACATGCTCCACTGTATGGATAGAAGTATTTCCATGAAGTTCAGTGATCCCAAATATAGGTGAAGCTGGTAGTGATGCCTACAGTAAAGGTTGCTTAACAATTTCCATCCAATACATCTCTTAATGAGTTACCTCATAAGGTGGCACCCTGCCCTACCTCCTGCTTGGTTTCCATTGCTACCCTGTTTTTAATGAATGCAACGTTTACCAAATTTTAATATATTCAGTTGACTTTTTCCATGCTGTGTGCCTGACACACAGGTTTGTATCTTTGTAGAATGATACTAAATTCGAAGGGCTTACGAGGGTATTCCACAAGTATTTTTAAAACAAGTATTAGAATGCAACTTCAATAAACTCTGGCTTATACCCCCAAGAAATACTGCATCCTCTTCCTGCTTGTAAGCCAAGAAAAAATAGGATTCACTGCTGTTTTACTCTTAGAAAGCTCATAGCCAATATAGTAATGTGTGCCAATGTAAGATCTAAGCCAGGGGTTGGGAATGTTTTCTGGTGGGGAGTGCAATGACTAAACTTGGGCTGGAGTGGGCAGGCAATAGGTCCTGGCCACCTCCATTGTGTCTCCCTTCTGCCTGACGGTGGTGTAGTACAGGGAGACTCCCTAACTGCTGAAATCCATACTGTATAACTGAAAAATGGTGCAGAGATAGCCCTCCTTCTATTGGAGCCTCTAGCAGCTGGAAGGCCAGAGCCCCCCTGCTGCCAAATGCCACCACAGGTTACTACGGGTTGTTGACCTTGATCTAAACAGTTAATCCAGTAACTGAATGGTGATAGATATAGAATCCGATCCCCAGTCCTGCATACATCCAATGTAAGATATCACATTAGCACTCAGTCTATAGCAATATTCAATATTTAAACTTCACTACTATTAATGTAATGTGGTTCTTTAGTTTGATCAAAGCTGGGTGAATCATAGAAAACAAATATCTCATTCTGTTAATATCTTTCAGTTGAGTCTGACTAACTAGTTTTTTGCATTTGCAAATTGCTCATGAAGAGATTTTTCTCAAATTTACTAATTATTTGAAATTATTTGCTGAAGAGTTTCTGTGGCTTATTCTTTTTTTTCCCCCCTATACATTGCATTTCTTTCTCAGTTAGTCAGTCCAGTGTGACTATTCAGTAGTTAAACATCCTGGTTACTTTTGATTATGTTGGTGACAGAATGCCTTTATGTCCCCTGATTGGATAAGCATAATACATACAATTAGGATTCTGGTGCAGATGCAAATCCAGAATTTTCTTTCCACAAATAATTGCTAATGATTCAAGGTTTCAATGAGCATTCCTGCCAATACGCTCATTTGTTAAAAAATTAACAAAGCATACATAGAGCTGTGAACACAATTGAAGCCCTAGAGGACCCAATTACATGATATACTAGGCACAATTATGTGACTTTAAGCAAGGTATTTCAGTCTCTCATACTGTACTGACAGTCGTGGGAAAGGCAACCTGCTGCCTTCATAGTTGAGCAGTTTCCCTTAGGTGACTGAAGACATTTCCTGCATACAAAGCAGGAGGAATCAGTAGCAGCGAGGTTCCTAAGGCAGCTTTGTTGTCAAAAGACAGGGAACAGAATGAAGGAATCATTTGTCTTTACTGATAGCTTGGATTTCATCACAGGTTCATTGGATCTCTGTGTTTCAAGGTTGGAACACCTTTTTCCAAGCATTTTCCAACTGCAGATTCTACTCCTGCAGTACTTTCTCCCTCCTGCTAGAGGTTCTTCCTTAGGAGGTGTATGTTTGCCCAGAGATTCTTCTGAAATGTTTCAGGACTGAATTAATTCCAAAACAATAAATGTCATATTTTCCTCCCATTTAAGCTTAAAAATGTCCAAAAAGATTTTAATAGAAAATGCACAAATACATTTTACCATGGTCTAAGGCTGTGTATAGCAATTTAGAGACTAAGGCTGATTTACAAGTCCCTGAGTAGGAAATGGAATTACTAATAGATTCTCAGTCATGCCCATAACTAGTGTAGTTTTGGCAAATGCAGTTAAATTATGAACATGGGGTGGAGACTCAGCAGGAGCAAATCTGTACTTTTGGGTACATTATTAATGGATCTTTTGAAATAAGAAGTTTTAAAAACAGCACAAAGATTAGCACCTCAGTTGTGTTATAAATCAATCGAAAAAGAAACCATATTTCTTCACAGCAGTGCTCAGTTCTTCAAAACACTCATCATGCATCAAGTAATGGGCAGCATTTTGTTTCACTTGCTGTGCAGGAACCAGTAATTGTTACATGCTGTATGCCTTATTGACAGTAAACAGCATTCAAGTCCCATCATTGGAAATGCTACCAGGGATGCCTTGTGTAATTTTGCATTCGGGATATCTTATGGGAAGTTCTAAGGACTGAAGGACATATAGAAAAGCAGAACATCAATTAATTGTACATTATAAATAACATTCATAATTACTGTTTACATGAAGACAAAAACTAAGGAAAAAACCCTCTCTCAGGAGATCTGGGTTTCTGTACTGTATATGGAAATGACAATGTTTAGTAACCATTTCACACAGAAGGAAATAGAATCAGGACTCACTTAGTGTAACACTATCTCATGATTTATTATGTCAAAAATTGCAGTAACCTACAAAAAAGATTAATGGGAGACAAACTGATACCACAGTCATTAGTGGCAGGTGTAAAAGAAACAGCCTCAATTTCTTGGACTGGCCAAGTTTCAAACCAAATTCTTCATAGAAAGAAAAGCAATGTTGACAACAGCACAGGGCTGCTGCAGGTGGTTGGTAAGATGAGATGATATACTCCTGGTTTAAGAAAGTACATTAGAAATGTGGTTCTCACAACTAAAAACTAGCCAAGAAAGACAGAGGTTGAGAAAGAATTTCTGTAGCAAAAGTTAAATAAGTGGAGGACCAAAATAATCTTGATCTTTGGAACTAGAAAACCACCTATGCTAAGCAGGGTAAAGAATCTATCGGGTGCCAAACAAGAACAATGCAGGTGACACAAATATTTGAGATTCGAAGAAGAAAAAAAAGTGCATACCAAGGGAGATGAAACAAAATGATATGCCCAATAGTCACCAATATATTTTACATCTGTGTAATTGTTTTGCATGCTCGGGAGGTAGCTCTATGGTAGGAGTTAGCAACATTTTGCTGTTATGGGATGATGCTTGCTACTCAGCCTCTACCACAGGCTGCAGATTTATGCACCCTACAGCATTCACTAGTTGTTGTGGTGGGTATACAGAACAAGGCAGGATATTTCCTCTGCTGCACCAGTGGCTGTGAAGGGAATAAATTGAATAAGGGAAGCAGTAGTACCTGTGGGATGCATCCTCTACTGCTGCAGAGGATTTCCTGAGCTGCCTCAGGCTAGATTCAATTTCTTCATGGACCAGATTTGGCCCATGGGCCATAGGATGCCAACCTGTGTGCTCTAAGGTACAGGAGGCATGCAAGTAATTCAGAGGATACTAGCCCTGAGGCAGTTAGTATGGAAGCTGCATGGTAGCCTGAGACTGGAGCGTCTTTGCTCAGAATCTTGCTTCCATTCCAAGCTTCTTGAAGTTTTATAGCATGACTATGTTTTTGAGAAATCTAAACTTTGCATCACAGTTCATTATGGAAAATGATCAGTTTTGCTTAGTCAAGGTTAGAGAACATGGGAGTCTTCCAGGTATTTTAACCTAGTGAGCTTTTCAGATCCATTTTCTGAAATGAACATTGATTAAAAGCATTGCATTGTGGCATAAGGCAGGGACATTGGGAATTGTCTAGGGAGTTTTGTAGCATTTTCATGCAACTTCTTTAGAAAAAAAAAAAAGGCTGCTATTGATCACTCTGGGTGTGTAGTAGTGCACACTCCCTAAAAGACAACCAAAGACATTCTCTAGTAATGAAGGTTTTTGTGGTGGTTGTTTGTTTATTGTGCTGGTGCTTGTGACCAACTGCAAAAAGGGCCACAGTGTAAGGCCCTGTAAACACGGAGTAATAGTTAACCTCTGCCCTGGAGAGTTTAGAATCCAAATAGAGAAAGTGTTCCATAAACAATAAAAATGACCATGATTATGTACATCAATTCTGTTATTTTTATGTTGCTTTTTATTTATTTATTTAGTTTTGGCTGGGCTTATGTTAGTAGAAGTGGCAATAAATGAAGAGCAGGAATGATGGGGTAAGTGTTTTGGAGGAAAAGGAAGAGACTATATGAGGGAGGACTGTATGATGTAACTGGTATGTATGAACAATAAAATATCAATACAGGATCGTTATAGATTTGATCATTTTTGTTCTGTGTATACTTTAGAGAGGTGGGAATGTAGCAAAACCCTCAGTATTTTTTTTCTTTTAAAATGCATTTCCTTCCCTTTCCCAACCATTTCTGACTTTTTCTCTCCCTCTCTATTCCCTATAGATAAGTATAAGTAAGCTTAGATGTAGGATAAGCTTTAACATTTTATTTTGGGTAGTGAGTTTTATTTCTATCCCCTCTGCAAATAAGTGCTTTGCTATTTTGATGTAGGTATTCACTGTTCTATAAGTGAGAATTATTGTGTTTGTATTGACTTTTTTACTGTTTTTATATTGTGTGATTACTGTTTTAGGCCTATATATGTAAGTTAGCACAAGTCATGTCAAGTTTCCATCTTGTAATGTCAAGCCTCCCTCATCCCTATGCCCAGTTGTGTAACCTATGACTCATACTACCCCTCCTATGTAACTTGGTTCCTGAATGAATGGGGATGAATGAGGGTGCTTGAGAGACAATGGCAG
>JAGPOW010001327.1:29258782-29286371 GCA_030014935.1 Caiman crocodilus | reverse complement strand
GCCCAGTTGTGTAACCTATGACTCATACTACCCCTCCTATGTAACTTGGTTCCTGAATGAATGGGGATGAATGAGGGTGCTTGAGAGACAATGGCAGTACGTCTAAAAATAGGTCTCTCTGAATGACCGAACCATCAACACCAATATCTGGACCAATGACCTGGCCCTTGGAAACACCCTCAGCAATTAAGAAACAAAAGATGAGGCAACCCACCATTGTGCCAGGCTGCACATGCTCAGTAAGAACACCTGAAGCCCTCTGGAACAGGACTGACATTGCCTGGACAGGCCCTCCCCATAAGAGGTCAGTGGTAGTCTGCCCCATAAAAAGGGTTAGTGAAGACTGACTCCTTGGGAATGCCATTTCCAACTGGACCAGACCAGCTCCGTATCACACCACCTAACCACCCCAGAGGCCCTGCTGGTGACCCCCCTCTAGACAACACCGAGCTGAAGGAGACCCCAACTGGCCATCAAGGACCCACTTCCAGCCTGGGATAGGTAGATATCACTTGCAGAAATTTTCTCCTCCAGTTTGGACTCTCTCTTGTCTCCCAAACTTTAGCCCCTGCACCAAGCCTCTTTAACCCCTGCTGCCATTGTCTGTGGGTGTCTGTGTGTGTGTGCACAAAGGAACTAAGAAAATATCATGTTACCAATTCCCCTTTTCAATAAAACAATTATCACTTGTAACCCCTAGCTGGGTTGTGTTTTACTGAGACACGGTCCCTTCCATATCTTAAATTCCGGTCTGTTTCTTTCTCTCTCTTGGCTCTCCACCCTGTTCCCACCACTTTTTGCCCTTCTCTCCATCCCTCTTCTGCAGGCTCTCAGCCCTGTTGCTTTCTGCAGGCTCTCAGCCTTGCTCCCGCCACTCTTTGCCTCTTGCCACCTCTTTCCAAACCCTATCTCTCTCTGCCTTCTCTTTCTCTGTATTCTCCAGCCTTCTCCCCCACCGCCAAAGCCCAACTCCCCATTTTCCTCTCCCTACGTACCTCTCGGCTCCCCTGAAGCCTGCTTGCTCTGGCTCCAGCCTCTAGGCTTCTTCCCGGCATTGCTTCTTTGCTCTGCCAGCTTTCTGCTTTCAATTAACACCAATTAACCTTAAGTTACCCCAACTTCTCTCCAGTTCTAATCCCAGCACCAGCAACTTTCATCTCAGTCTCCACCAACAGTAACCTAAGTAACCCTAAGCCCAATCTTCTCAGCCCAGCTCTCTCTAGTCTACCAGTTCTAATCCCAGTCCTGGCACCTTTCACCTGCTACACTTTCACTCTCCCTCTTATCTTAACCTTCCCCGGTATCTCAAGTACACCAAGCACATACATGGTCTGTATAGTGTGTGTAGGTGCTTGAATTGGTGATAGGTGTGCATTTGCCTAAGCTGGTAATTTTGGATGTGTATGTGTCTGAATTGGTAGTGTGTGTGTGCACACCTGGTGGGGGTGAATGCATGTATGTATGTAGAGTGTATGTATGTAGGTGTCTAGTGTATGTGTATGCACCTAATTGATTTTTGTGTGCCTGTGCAATTGTACACCATACCCTCCTGTCTAACAGCACAATATTGTGATCCTGAGAGTTGGCCTGACCCTACAGAGCAACAGGAGATATAGGCTTTTGTACTGAGCATGTTTACACATTTATTAATGTGCCATAGCTACTGTACATTAAGTTTAGTACTTGTATAGCAAAGTACTAAATTAATGCACAGGAACCGTTGCTACTGCACAGTACTGCCAGTCCATGCCTTTCCAGTGATGCTCCTGTGAAGTAGCCTAATGATACTGCACAGTAGCATATTAGCACTGTTTGTGCTGTGATGAGCTACTGTGCATATTATTAGGCTACTGTTCAGTTAGTGTCTTGTGTAGATGCACCCACTGACATAAGTCCACTACAGCAGTGCCTGATAGAAAGGGTAAATATATTTTATAATGATTTAGCAGGCTAGGTGTTAAACTTGTAAAATTGCATTTACTAATAAAAAAGGTTAAAATTACTTGGAGAATAATATTGATGCACTGGAGCAGGTTACTGAAAAATTATGCTTAGAGAGCAGATTGCAGCAAAATTATGTCATTCTCCACCCCCTTCCCATCCCCCAATACCCATACTTAACTCTGTTCCTCAGGTATATGTATTATAATAATGTTTACAGGAGCACATACTTTGAAAACTTTAAATATCATACTTCCTCCCCCCCAAAACAGAACTTTGTCTTCCAATATTTTGTGGCACTTGCAATATTTTTCAGACATGAATACTTACACAATTTTTGTTGTCATAATGGTCCAGTATATCTCTATTGACTTACTGTTGTTTTTTTATATAAGTCTGTTTCTCTCTAAGTTATGTATTTTAATACTTTTCACAGCAGCTGCATACTATAAATTTTATTTTCAACCAGCAGCACAGCTTTTCTTAGGTGCAAGTCACAGAATGAGGCAGATAACTGCAGCTAACTAAGCTGTAAATTTACAGTAGGTGTTCTACAGCATAGATGGAACAATTTTTCACTATTATTCTGCTTTTTTACATTTAATCCATAGTATTTTGTGTACAAATATTTCACTGTGTATTTTTCATACTAATGACTCTTATGATAATTTTTGCATGTAAAAAATGTTGTGTATTTTAAAAGGATACATATGCAGTGTGCAGACAGCCTTTTGCAGTTCAGTAGTTTAGGTCTAATTTAAAGCCCACTGAAGTTGGTGGAAAACCAAGGAAAGTCTGTCTCTTTACTTAATTCGGTTTACATTAGAGTGTAAATGAGAATTTTTGTATAAGAAGCTCTGCACCTGTAGTAAGTGAAATTTTCAATATGTTAGGCCAAAATAAAACTGAATAGAATTTTGGTTCTAATTCTTAACTAAGGCTGCGACACTACAGATTTCTGCTTACATTTAGGTCTTTCTACTTCAAGGTACTGCAAAAATGTTATATTTTCAAAATATGTGAGTTGGAAACCAAAGACAGAAAATTTCAGCACAAAAGGTAAGTAAGTCACTTTGGCTGCCTACAAATGTGAAGAACACCCTTCCCCCACCCATGGTAAAGCTCGGTGCACCCCTGTGCTTAGTGTAGCACATACCAAGAAGAGACATTGCAGTAATTGGACCCAGCTTGCTGAACACCTATATAGATTGGGTGCTTCAGCAGGGCTTTTTGATGCTTTTATCTAATACCTAATACAATCACCTGCTAGATAAAAACACCAAAAATCCCTGCTGAAATGTTCGATCTATACAGATGCTGTGGAGCCAGGTCCAACTAATGTGCTGCCTCTTCTGGTAAAGTTCTGTTTGTTTAGTTTTTTTCACCTCTGTCAGCACCCTTAAAGTAATAAATAGATGAAATCCATGGTTAAGAATGGAAATTTTTGCACAGTCTTAAATGCAGTGGTCACTTCTTCCACCATGATAAAGATCCACCATAGCATTTTGCTAACCTAATAGTTGTTTCAGTTATCAAGAATTGTCAAAACTTAAACAATCATATTGTCAAACTGTAAAAATAAGTATTGATGAGACTTACTGTCCCAGTATTGTTCAAAAGTGTGCAAAAGAGCACAATGAGTGGATTCACAGAGTCAACAGGCCTTTGGTTTTATAAATAATGACATTTCAGAGTTCAGTTCCAGACCTGAGTTTACATCACATCACAGTTAGACAGGTGTATTATATGGGAGTCAAGTTTGGGCAGCTCTTATTGAACAGCTGGCCAAATATTTTTTTGTAGCAGTGCACAAGCATTCAAATCATCATTGTACTTACATTTGTGAAGCACACTGCCTCTTCCCACTGGACTGCTCTGAGCCATTGCAGCCCTGCTGTAAAGACAAACACTGGCATAGCAGGTACAGTTGGTTCTCCCAGTGCAACTGTCCTGCCCATATTTCACTGACAATTTTAACAATACTTCTGGTTGTTTCCCAGGCCAAAATAATCATTTGCCAGTGTCCTGCAGGAGGACAGGAGATTCTCAGTATTCCTCTCATATCAGCTTTTCTTTACACCCTCAGAGCAGCAAAGGGGAAATGCAAAAATCAAATGCCAAACAAATTAACTAGTACTTCCCATCTTGTTTTTCTTGTCCTGACAGAGATTAACTTGAAAATTGGAATAGAAATGCGTACTTTGTTAATAGACCCTGGGAGAAGAGGGCACAGATCTCCCATGTACCTTATTGAAAGTGACTTCTGCAGTCCAGATGCATCTCCCACACTTATGTTCTGTGAACCAAAACACAAAACTCCTTTGGGCCCTGCCTCAGCAAGCCAGGGTAATCCATAGCTCTTGACTGATGGCCTAGAGCTTTAATTCGAACCCCTGCCAGTTCTCTAGTCACTTGCTGTGCAGCCAGGATTAGAGGCATGCTGTCAATAGCCAGCACCAAAGCAGGTGCCATGGGAAACAAACCAACTACCTGACCTTGGGCAGGCACTGAACAAAACTGCTTTGTAGATAGCATCTTCCACAGAAATAGCATTCAGTAAAACATTTTACAGAGCTAAGTAGCAGGGAATCAAAGGGGGAAATTTAAGGGGTGTCAGAGATGGACAGAGGAGGTTTGAAAATTGCTGAAGTTACTAATTAAATAGTAATGATGACTGTGAAAAAATAGCTCTAGACATAGATTTGTGTATGTAGGATAGGACATGTTTAGGGGTTCTGATGTTGATGAATGCACAGAAGGAGAAACATGGGTTGATCTTGTAAAACACACAGTGGTAGATTGTTAATGTCTTGAGCTTTATGCCAGGGTCATACTTAACTTTGATTCTACCATTAGACTTTCAATCTATTCGCTTTTATTGCAGTTTCTCTCTTTTAAAAAGTCCCTTAATTCACCTCATTGTCCTGTTTGCTTGTGAAGTTATGGTCTATGCTCTGTGGATGACTTGCTTTGGCTGCAGATATGATTATAACTGTGCTTCCAGAAGCTGAAATTTATGAGCAGTGATTGTAGTAATGCTCAGAAGGTAGTATTAACACATCTCTACAAAAAAATGAATACCAGTTTTCTTGTTCTGAATGCAAGATAAATACTATTAGCATGCTTGCTATGTTTTAGGGTTGCTGCCTACTTCTGATAGAGCCTTAGATTTAATTTTCTGTCCTGTCAAAAAGAACTAGGTTGCAGAAGAGACTAGGATAACCCATTGAGAAAAAATCTGTATAGCTGTCAATGCTGTGTAGCATGGCAATATTAGCAACAAGCAAAACCCTGTAAGGAAATTTCCCAGCTATCACTTCTCTGCATAGAGATATTTTTCATCTGCCCACCCAACATTGCTACAAGAGCTAATTTCTCAAACTCACCTGCTTCCCGGTAGTTTCCCTATAGTTTCCAGTATGATATCAAGAATGATGCTTTTATCTTACATTATTTTAAATGCCCTCCACATCCTAAACAGGATATTGCATGTCCTATACTGTATGTCAGGGGTTTTCAAACTTTTTGGAACAATCTACCCCTGGTGGCTGGACGCAGAGCTGAGGGAAGGAGGAGGTAGCGTGCGTCTGGATGTGGAGTGGGGGATGGTGGTTGGTGCATAGCTGGATGCCAAGTGGCGGCAGCCATCACATGCAAGCTTCTGCCACTCCCCATGTCTGGCCAGGTGGGCAGCGCCTGTGTGGCAGTGTGGGATGATGCATGAAGGCACTCTGTCCCTGCCCACCCACACATTTAGGATGTGGAGCGTATTTAAAATAATGTAAGTCCTACCCGTTTGATATAGCTAGGCCTTCTAGCTAAAACCCACTGCAACAGGCACAGTTTTTAGGCACTAGCCCACAATCTCCTCTTATCATGGGGTCTTTGTCTCTTGCCTACAGCACCCCTCTGGTGCTGGTTTCTCCAGTCTTTGCAGCTTATGCCCCACTGATGCTGGGTGCTACACAATAGTGTGCCCTAATGAGGCCTCCTCCTACCCTATTAGCCTCATCCTGATCCACCAGTTCAAACAATAACTTAAACCTAAGCCCCTGGGCTATAACATAATATTAACAATAAAGTCAGCACTCTGCCCCTTCTGAGGGTGGGAAAATCCCACCCTCAGAATACGATACCCTCAGTTCTGGGAACCTTGTGATCCCCTACAGTCTTACTGCATTTGGAGGTAGCGTAGCAGGTAGCCAGATGCATCGGGCACCTCTCTTGTGCAAGGAGATCCTTCTCCCTGCAGTTGCCAAAATGAGAGTGCATCCAACCAGCCGCAACCCTGAGCTTATAAGTTCCTCGGGATCTGACTCCTTCCAGTCAGCTGACTGCCTGCAGGTGCTGGCTAATTACCTAATTAGCCTGATACTCAGTCAACCTGCAGCCATGGAGCTGTGCAGCTTGCCAGGTTCCTTTGTTAGGCTGTTTCTACCCTTAAAGGTGCAGGCACACTGTGCTGCCCTGAGACAGTTAGTGACAGTGGATGAAGATGGTGCATGGGGCTTGAATGGGGAAGGGAAAGGATCAAATGACAGTGGTAAGACCACTAGGTCACTGTCAAATGCTGTGCATCCAAAGCGGGTATAAGGGAAAAGTAATTATGGAAGGTAACTGCCATTCTGTGGAGAACGTATGTGAATGTCATGTGCAGTATCTTTTGATAGCCTATTCTTCTGATAATGTCTTACTGTTTCAGCCTATCTATCCACAGCTGCTGCTGCACTTCTGCACTACTTACCAATTTAAATAATTTACATAGCATCATACATTTAATTAATCAGGAAGAAGGAGAGAGGAGGAAAATAGGTCACTGACTGTTGTTATTTCTCTTGTGATACTAGGATGATGGGTGCCATTAAAGGAAACAGGCCTTTTATATAGTGGGAAATTCTAAACCTGTTCTGTCTATCATTAGCTTTGGTCCAAACTGTAGATGACATATGCTGCCTAGCTTTGTGGATTCCATGAGGTGGGCTTCGTTTGTCCTTTTGTCCTTCCCCAAACTTTCCAGCCACATCTTTGAATGTTATATCAGTGGCGGGGGGGTAGCCTTGAAAGTCCACTCAGGGATGACCACTCCGCTTGCAGGATGTTTGTGGGGCTCCACCTCCCCTACACCCCAGCCTTACATCAACCTCTGGTGGGACACCAGGTCTTGGCACAGCCACCTCTCCAGTGTGGATGTTCCTCATGCCCTATACTGTATCCCTCTTTCCACCTTGAGGAAGGATAGTCAGCTGGTTCAGGCTCTAAACCTGGAACCCCTTTGAGCCAGTCATCTCTATTCCTGGGGTGGGTATAGATGCTTCTGTACAGCAGGGGTAAAGAAAGCAAAACAAAGAAAAGAAGAAAAAAAAAAGAAACCCCAAAAGGTCTTCCTATCCAGTGTCCTACCATTCGGCTTTCCCAGCTCTCCTGCTTGTGCTTGGCAGCACTCCCTGAATGCTGGTCCCATGGGGTCCCCCTTTCCTTTTCACCACCATCCCAGCTCCCCAACCTGGTACCTGGGAGTGTCTGGGTGGGAAAACTTCCGTTTCCCTGGGGTTGACCTCAGCCTCTTCCCAGGTCACCATTCTAGTTGTGCTGCCGTTCAGCATGTCCACCACCGAACCTCCTCAGTGGTATTAGAGGGAAGTTGCTCCTGGTGCTTCTTCCCTCCTGGGGCTTGACCTTGGCACCCCTGATGTGAGGGAAACTTGCTGCTTCTACTGCTGCCCATCATCCAGGCATTCCCATTTTGTGCCAGCCCTGTCTGTTGCTTGCACAGAGAACCTCCACCTCCTCACTTGCTCTCTCCACCTTTCTGCCAGCAGCTATATTTATCCCTGCCGGCTGCTGCATCCTCATGATGTCACCCACCAGCTTTAATTGTAGAAAGGTGTGACTTGCAAACTGCGCGAGCTTTTCTTGCCCATCCGGCTTCACTCTGCCAGCAGATAAGTGGCCGTATTGTGTTTGCTTCTCTATTTTCATGATTTTTCCCATGCTGTGCCCCAGGGGTGGAGCTTCCCAGTCCCTCTTCTCACTGTCTCCAGGACATACTGCATAACTAATTCCTTTAATCTTACTTTGTAGTTCATCCTTTTCAGCATATTTATAATTTTTACTTTCCTTTTTACCTGACCATTGTAAACTTTAAAAGGAATGAAAAAGGAAAACAATAATAAAATAACCTCATTGTTTAATATATTAGACTTCTTTTGTTTAACAGTTCTTATAGTCACAGTCTTAGTGGCATGTTTTTAATGAGCAATTCTGTTGTTGTAAACTTTCACATTGATTGTTAAGCTACTCTTAATAGCTGTAGAGTTTCTGTAATTAAATCATACCAGAGTTTCTTAAATAATTTCTAAGGAGCGGTCTTAATGGCTCTTTTTATTTTTTTCCCTAGAAAACTAAGAGTAACAAAAATTGACTTTTATCTCACACTTCATAAACTGACCTTTTGAAAATGGCACTTAAGTGTATAGGGGCTGATTTTCAATATTTCCCAATAACAATGACCATTTACAATGCTTATGTATGTTAACAGCCTCTTCTAGGATTTAACTCTTACCACCTTTGCAAAGCTAGGTTCAATATAAACTGTTTTAAAAACAACTTTATTCTGTATACCGTTTTTCTGTCAACGGGGAATTCCTTTTTCTGATGCCGGCAGGGCATTGCAGTGACTTATTCATTGATGGCCTAATTCTGCTCTTGCAGGAGTCAATAGGAAGCATTACAATTAACTACAAGGGGAGAAGTACAGGAGAATCTGATGAGCTTAGATGCTTACAAGAAAATTGTAAGAAAAGGCTCGTTCCTATTCCCCATAAAGTCAGTGGAAAAACATCTTCACTGACTTCAGTGTGGCCAGGATGGGCTGGAAAAAAAATCAGTCATCAGGTTTTAATGGCAGCCAGTAAATGGTTACCATAACTGAGGAGATCAGCATGGTAGTGGGGAATGGGAAAATAGAATTAAAAACTTCATTTACCCAAATGGACATCGAATTTACATTGATTTAGGCATTTTTTAAGACAAAATTACAATGGATTTTGCAGTTTTAACAAATGAGGTTATGTTCACAAAATAGTAAATGCAAGTCAAAATTCTTCCTATAAATAGCAGTTTCCTGCATATGCCCAGCATATGATAATTTACCCCATGATTATTGAACTAAAATTAAAAAGAAAACAGCTAAAGCCTATTAAAATATGTATTTTTTAAATGGAAAAGCATAATGCTTCAAGGATTTTTTTACATTGTCTGGAAAAAGATGTAGTAACTGGAAGAGTTTATTTTATGCATGTTTAAAATAGTCACTAGAGTACTACATTTCTTTAGTGACTTGATCATTTGCATCAAGTTTATAATTTCATCAGTATCTGCAGAATAATTTAATATAAACTGTCACTACTGACACATTTATGCTCTAACCAACTTGGCTCACAATGTGATGGTAATTATAAGTTATGCTAATATTTTTTCCTGTTAAGAGGAAGGGACCTCTTTGTGCTACAACTTAACTCCTGAACATGTGTTCATCAAGTAAACTTCATTATTTTTAATTTAAATGTGTAAGTTTTTAACTTAAGCTAAGTTTCATGGTTATAGATTATGACAAATATAATGCACAAATCTCAACCAGAAAGGCCCAGCATTTTCTTTAATACTATTTTAAATCTAAAATGTAAACATATTTTATGCTTTAAGGCCATATCCAAAGGTCTTTGGAATCAATAAAGAGACTTGTATAATTTAAGGTTGTTGGGGAGGGGAGGGTTTGATGAAGCTTATAATTTCCTCATCTGGACTTTTGCTTTTCTGGTTGTTTACCTCCTACCTTTCACTAAGTACAGCTGAGGTTACATGTTACAATTAGCACATCCAAACTCTAAGGAATATTAGACTGTATGAACATGCTGTGAGCAGTTGCACATTAGGCCAGGTACAGACATTACACTTGTACTGGTATACTGGAAACCAGTCAATACTCATAAAACAACAGAAGTTCAGCACACAAAATTGGTCTATATTCAAAACAGAACAGGACACAGAGAATGGTTAAAAGATCACGGAAACCAGTCTAAGATTCGAAACCCTCCCCTCCCCCACAGGGCAGATGTGTTCTGTTTGCTACCAATCTAAACTATGCCACTTATAGAAAACCACATAACTTTGATAGATCTACCTCAGGCTATTTGAATCTCTGTACCTAGCCTCAGGGTTAGTACTGTCTCTAATGTGCACTGCCCAAACCTACTGCTAGAGTGCTGGCAAGCAAGGGAGAGGTTAGGAGCTGCAAGTCTTCTCCATGCCTGCCCCACTCACTGGCTATCTAGCTGCAATATAAATTCATAGATATTTGGGTTGGAAGGAACCTCAGCAGATCATCAAGTCCAACTCCCTTCCCTGGCCAGGAAAGAGTGCTGGGGTCAGGCAATCTCAGCCAGCTGCATGTCTAGCCTCCTCATAAAGACCCCCAAGGTAAGGGAGACCATCACCTCCCTTAGAAGGCCATTCCAGATCCTGGCAATCCTTACCATAAAGAAGTTTTTCCTGATGTCTAATCTAAATCTGCTCTCTGTCACTTTGTGGGCATTGTTCCTAGTTACTCCGAAGGGTGCTTTGGTAAACAGAGCATCTCCTATTCCTTGCTGCCCCCCACTCCCCGATAAATTTGCAGGCAACCATAAGATCACTTCTTAGCCTCTCTTGTGGAGGCTGAAGGGATTCAGGGACCTCAATCTCTCCTAGTAGCACTTTGCCTGTAGGCCCCTAAACATATGAATTAGAGGTGTGTGAAATGGGCCCTATTTGATTCAGATTTTGATTAGGTCTGAATCAGGGACAGTGATTTAATTTGTTGATTCAGATCTGAAGATATGATGCTGATTCAGAGAATCAGCGATTTGGACACAGACACAGCTTGAAATGATTTTTCTATATACCTCGAGGTACCAGTGGCAGCTGGTGAATGCTGTGATGCTAGGACACATGGGGCATCCCACAGGGATGTGGTAGAGCCCTCCACATGCTCGGTGGCAAACCCAGAAGTGGACCAGAAGTACTTCCAGTTCACTTCTGGGCCTGCCAAGGAGCATGCAGAGTCCCTTTCCAGTGCCCCCCACCCCGGGCTTGGCAATCAGCTGTGGGAAGATACCAGGTGTCCCCCAGAACCAGGAGACACCATGACTGACCTGGGGAAGCATGGGGGTGCTCCCCAGAGTGGTGGCTCCCTGATGGACCCAGAAGTGGACCGGGAGTGCTTCTGGTCCACTTCCAGGTCTGCTGCTGAGCATGCTGGGGAGCCCCCTGCACTTCTGTGGGACACTCCACGTACCCTACCATCACAGAATTCATGAGCCTCCTGCTACCTAGAGGTATGTAGAAAAAAACATTTAAAGCTGTGTCTATGACCAGATCCCCAAATATTTCTGAATCCCTCTGAATCAATTCAGAGGGTTTCAATTTGATTCAGAGAGATTAAAGGGCCCTATGATTTGATCTGGATATGGAGATTCAGCCACCAAATCGTGCCAAATCTTTTCTGAATTGAATCAGGGAGAGAAACTCTGCACAGGCCTAATATGAGTATCCTTCCTCTGAGCCCTCTTTAGGTTGTCCACATCCCTCTTGAAGTACAGCACCCAAAACTGGGCTCAGTACTCCAACTGTGGCCTGACCAATGCTGTATAGAGGAGAAGTATCACCTCCGTGGAACTGTTTGTCATGCACCTCCTAATAAAGTGTGGTTAGATTTATTGATCGTTTCATCACATTTATGACTCATGTTCATCTTGGTGTCAACAATGGCCCCAAGATAGTTTTTCATTGCTGTGCTGCTGAGAAGTTTTTCATTGCTGTGCTGCACATGTAAGGTAAAACTACTAATTTTTCCCTTCCCTAGCCTGTAAACATGATGATAATTCCTTCTCCCTAGGTGCAGCACCTTGCACTTGCCCATGTTGAACTGTATCCTATCCTCCACTTTTCCAATCTGCTCAGATCTGTCTGGATTCATTCCCTACCCTCTAGTATGTTAATTTTACCCCATAATTTGGTATCATCAGCAAATTTGGACAGAATGCTTTCCATGCCCTCATCCAAGTCACTGAAGATACTGAATGGCACAGAAGGACCGAACCCTGTGGGACTCCACTGCCCACATCTTTCCAGGTTGATACTGACCCATTCACCACAACTCTCTGGGTGTGACCCCCTAAATTTGCCATCAACCTGACCATGTAATCATCTATGTCACAGCCCCTCAGTTTATCTGTGAGAATAGGATGAGTTACCATATTGAAGGCTTTCTTAAAATCCAATTAGATGACATCTATCTCAATTCCTGCATTTAAACATTTTGTGACCTGGTCAAAAAAAGAAACAAATTTAGTCAGGCAGGATCTACTTGCTATGAATCCATGCTGGCTGCCCTTCAGCATTGTTTTTCCCACTGGACTCCCACAAATGTGATGCTTAACAGTTTTTTCAAAGGTTTTCCCAAGGGTAGAGGTGAGACTAACTGATTTGTATTTATCTGGATCCTTCTTCATCCCCATCTTGAAAATAGGAACCACATTGGCCCTTTTCTAATCCTCTGGGACCTGACCTGAGCACAAAGAGTGCTCAAACAGCCATGCCAGTAACTCTGCTATGACACTGGCCCAATTCCTTCAGCACCCTTGGATGAAGATTATCCAGACCTGTTGACTTAAACACATCCAGCCCCTCCAAGTATCCCTTTGCTAAGTTAGTTCTAACGGCTAGTGGGCTGGTTTCCCTTTTGTGCCACTCTGTGATCCAACTGGGAGATTTGTCCTGATTCACGTTCAGGAATACATTCATTTTCATTGAAAAGCTCAGCCTTGTCCCCGCTATCTGTCACTAATTGCCCTAGTTTATCCTGTAGGGGTCCTATGCTACCCTGCATCTACTTTTTACTTCCTATATACCTGAAGAAGTACTTTTTATTGTCTTTACTTTTTGTTGACAACCTAAGTTCCATTTCTGCTTTGGCCTTTCTGACTGCTTCCCTGCAGGTGCAGGCCAAGTAGGAGTAATGTGCCTTTGTAGCTCCCCAGCCTATATGCCTCCATTGCCTATATGCCTCCTTTTTTGCCCCTAGACTTTCATGGATTTCCTTGTTCAGCCAGGAGGTTTCCTTGATCCCTTTGCCTCCTTTCCTGTGCAATGGGATTGTCTCCATCTGCACCTCTAGGATTGTTCCCTTTAGGACTGACCACCCTTCCTGGACTTCTATCTCACCAATTCTCCTGTTCTTCAGTGCCTCACTAACTAATCCTGAGCACACTGAAGTTAGCCCTTCTGAAGTCTAACTTTTCTGCTTAACTGGTTATCTTTCCCATACTATGCCTGATGGTGAATTCGATCAAGAGATTGTCACTGTCCCCTAGGTTATCTTGCACAGGTAGATCCTCCACCAAATCATGCCCTATAGTCAGCACCAAGTCCAGTAAGGTGTATCCTCCAGTGGGACCGTATACCTCCTGCATTAGGTGAAGGTCCTGTATGCAGGTTAAGAACCTATGTGAACAGTTGGATCTAGCCGACTGCTCCTCCCAGCAGATGTCAGCATAGTTTAAGTCACCCATGACAACCATGTCCCTTGACAGTGTGGCCTCTGAGAGCTGTCTGGAGAATTTCAGGTCCAACTCATCCTTATGATGTGGCAGCCTGTAGTAGATCCCCCCTCTACCAAGTCCCTGCCCCCCTGACCCTCTTGCATTCTGACCCACAATACCTCAATTTGCCCCTCCTGTGGTCCCATCTTGATTATGGAAGATGTATATCACTCCTTAACATAGACAGCAACACCTGTCCCCCTTTTCCCCTTTTCTAACTCATCTGAACAGTCTATAGCCCTCCATGTTTACTGCCAAATCATGGGTAGGGTCTCACCAAGTTTCAGTTAACCCAACTAAGTCGAAATTCTTGTTTGCAAACAAGAGTGTGAGTTTATCCTGCTTCTTCCTTATATTCCTAGTATTAATATAGAGGTACTTGAGCCCATGATGGGTGCTCTTGGTGTCCCCCTGTCCTGATGCCCATTGGGCCCCTTAGTACTTACTTGGGCTGTTCCAGTGCACACCTCATGGTTTGTTGAGCCTAGATTCTTTCTGTTGTCTGCATCCCTGTCCCCCAGTGAACCTAGTTTAAAGCTCTGCATAGGACATCAGCTGACCTGTAAGACAACAGACTCTTACTTGCTGAAGAGAGATGAAGACCATCACATCCCAGGAATGAAGACCATCACATCCCATATAGGTCAGAGTTGGAGGAGGGGCCTCTCTGCAGCACTTGTATTGCTCTGCCACTCCCTGATTGGCCTACTCACCCCCAGATCAGTCCTGTTTCCCTGATCCAGCCAAGGGTTGTGGCAGTAGTGGGGGTGGGGGACTCTACCTCCCTGCCTACTCCGAAGTTCCCTAGCACCTATACCACCCCTGTGCAACTGGATTCAGCCTCTGCTAGCCCTACAATTGCCCAGAAGCTCCTCACCCCTCCCCCTGCCTCATTGTATCCTTCTTATGTCCCCCATCTTCAGCTGTGGGGCCTAGCAGGGTCTTGAATTGGGCACATTGGGGTGGACAGGAGTAGGTAGAGAGGAGGTACTCCACCTCTAGCACTGTTTTGGCTCTTGGCTGATCAGAGTAGCAGGGCAGTGATCCAGCTGGTGGTGAGGGACAGGAATGGCAGAGGAGTGACCTGGGGGTGGAGAGGGTGTTTCATGGGTCAAGGAGGCAGCAGCTTCCCACCCACCTACTCCTCTCCTCCACTTCTTCTATGCCCTTCTGGTATCCCTCTCCCCTTTCTCATGTCTCCCTACCCCTGGCTCCCCACCCCTCCTTCACCACTTTTTTCTCCCTCTGCATTCATCCTTTCCACATTCACCTGTTGCCCATCTGTCCCCAGATGTTAGTCCAAGACCATAGAGTCCTACATGGTAGGTAGTCCCCCACTGCCTCCTGGGATATTGGTAGACCACAAATTAGTAGTTTTACCTTAGATGTGCAGCCAGAAGTTAACTTGAGATAGATAGCACAGCTCAAAGATAATCCCTGCCTGAAGTGGCATGACTTTAGGACACCTACAGGGCACTTACCACTTGTGAATGAACTGTAAGATCACGTTTTAAGTGCTCTTAACATGGTGTAATTGCAATGTGCAATCTCACCCTATGAAACATTCTCCTGCCTTGGTTCTATAAAGCTTCCACCTGATTCAGTTAAGGACTGAAGCTTGCATTTAGATATATGCCTTTTGAGCAAAGCACTTAAACGTAAGCATAGGGATGGAGGTAGTTGTGTGCATAACTTGTTATTTTCCTGATTGGAGGGAAGTAATCCTTTCTGAATGCTCAGTTCATCCATGGTTCCCATAGTAAGTCAATCAACATCCACTGTTTAACACCATTAGTGTCTTGAATTTTCTACTTTATCAAAACAACAAATTTGTAACTGCAATACTATGATGAGAGATATCTAAAATGAATAATTAAATACTTGTACTGTATTAACCATAGCCCTTAGTAGCCCACCCCTACCCACTTACTGTCTTCTATGTTACTAAGACTAAAAGATCTTAAGTTTGGTGACATTACTTTCCTCTCTGCCAATTTACAAAAGACTTCAGACTTTTTTGAATATGCAAAATTAAGACTTAGGTAGTGAGTGTGACATCTCAAGCAATACTGATTTTTACTTCTCATTTCTTTTCATGAAAGAAATAACCAACTTACTGAAATCAGGTTGTTCATTCTTGGGAATGTGACTTTTCTCTTAAAAGACATTTCCCCCCATGTATTAATGATAGGTTACTTTCACTGTGTTTCTTCATATCTTGGGTGTCTTTATTTAAAACACACCCTTTGCTATTACTAAATATTTTAATATTTGTCATCACTGGTGGTAGTGATCCTTCAGAGACAAGGATGATTAATCTCACAGGTCAAGTAAAAAGTTGTAAATGACTCTGTTGATGGCTAACAAGTCCAATTGTAGAGCTTCAGACTCTGGAAAATGCCACAGGTAGTGGTTAAAGCAGGGGTTGGACCATGGATTTCTTGGTTTTGTTTTTTTCCCCTTCTGGTTCCATCATTTTTCTGCCTTCACAGTGAGATAATTTTCCTCAAAATAAGATGCACATTCTCTCACCATGTAGCACTGTCTCAGGCTAACTTTTCCCAATTTATGGTGTCAACATTTTTTATTGTTCTTCTTGAGAATGTCTTTGAAGCATTTCCTCTGGCCCCCTAATATGTCCTTTGTCCTTGGCTGAGTTTAGAATAAAGCAGTTGTCTTGCTAAATGTACATCAGGCATATGCACACAATGCCCTGTCCACCACAACTGATGTTGAATAATCAATGTTTCCCTACTGGTGAGGACACAAAAAATATGGAAAACAGAACTGGTGTGATCATGCACTTCTATTAGATGACAATTTGAATGGCAATGGACTCTGCAGCAGAGCCACTGCATAGGATGGAGCTGGTCATCTGGTCATGAAGAAGTCTTAGGATGGTGATAAAATTCCCTGGGCAGCCAAATTTTGATAAGACCTTCCAAAGAGCCTCACAGTTAATAGCCACAGGCTTTGGTCAAATCAATAAAGGCCATATACAGATTCTGGTGGGTTCTCAGCATTTTACCTGGATCAGATGGGTTGTAAAAATCATGTCCATGCTGTCTTGATGGTATGAAGCTGCAATGAGACTTGGGAAGAATTTCCTCAGCAAGAAAGAGCAGTCAGTTTAGCAGAATTCAAGTGAGGATCTTCCCGGTGATGGAGAGGAGGGCAATACCTCAATAGTTCCCACAGTCAGACTGTGACAATATTGGCATTCCTTAGGTCAGTGGGAATGTCCTCAGTGTTCCAGTTTTTGCGAAAGAGGTGTGAAGTTTATTGATCATTGTTTCCCTTCTAACTTTGAAGATTTCAGCTGCTATGCCATCAGGAACAGATGCTTTGTTGTGATTTATCTGTCTTATCACCTGGTGGACTTCTTCAGAGATTGGTGGAATGATAAATGCTTTTCGTACTGGATGCTGCAGGATGGATTTGAAAGTTTCATCAGTCATCGTCAATTCATGGACCTCGAGTTCAGGACCTCTCAGTAATGCTCTTTCAGTGGTTTTTGATGGACTTATTGTCTTTGAGGAGTGTACTGCTATCTTTAGATTTAAGTGGGGTGAATCCTCAAAACCTTGGTCCGTACACAGCCTTGATTGCACTGTATGTCATGATTGTCAATATACTGTTGCATTCCATTTGCCTGCTCTTCCTATCATTTGTTTTTGATTTCTTGAATCTTCCTCTAGGCTTCACCTTTATGATGTTGAAAAGTTCACTGCTCCTGACTAGATGTGGGATGGTTTTGCCCATCACAGAAAGCTTTTCTCTTCCAATGAAGATATTAGCATTGTTTTCATCAAACCAACACTGAAGGTGTTGGGTAATAAAGCTAATTTATTCCATACAAGCCTCATGGATGGTCTCCTTTAGAACTTGCCAATCTTCCTCAACACAAGTGTTGTCTTTTTCAGTCCTAAGATTGGTGAGTTTCTTGCTGAGATATGTTTGGAGGGCTTTGTGGTGTCTAGGGGTCTGAAGGCATCTTATATTGTACTATTTTCATACTGATTTTTGTTGCTTTTGATGTTTCAAACGCAACCCTAATGGACATGATCGATCTCACTAAATGATGATCAATCCAGCAGTCACTGGTTCTTCTCATGACACGTGTGATATGAATATCTTTAAGATGACATGCTTTTATGATGTACCTCTGTTTCATCCAGGGATGTTGATATGTTGTTTTGTACCTGTCATGTTGTCTGAAGATAGTGCTAGCAATAACAAGGTTCATGTTTACTCTTCATGTTTACTGAGTAAGAGAATTCCATTGGAATTGGTCTTGCCCACTCCTTTCTTCTCAATAGTGCCCCTCTACACATTAAAGTCACAATCAACTCTTGCATTCACATCTCCAAGGAGGATGATCTTATACTCTTTTGGAATGATAGTCAGTATCATCAAGGTCAGCATACACTTTTTTTTCTTGTGCTTCCTCAGCATCAAGTGTTGGGGCATATGCACTGATGATGGTAGCAAATAAATTGTTGTTCAGTTAAGGTGGAGAATAATGAGATGCTCATTGATGCCAACAGGAAATTGGTTGTTCAGCTGGCAATTTGGTTCTTAATGCTGAAAACAATGCCGTGTTTACCTGCTGTTTACAGGTTTGCCTTTCCAGAAGAATGTATCGCTACCCCCCCTCCCTTTTCTTTCAGATGACCTTTATCTGGACATCTGGTCTTACTCTGAGCAGTGGGATCAGTACTGTACTGTGAGAGTTCTCAGGTGACAATAGCTTTTCTACATTTTGGTCCAGCACTTTCAAATCATTTGGTAGAGTCTGTACATTTCAGAATGTGAAGGAATTTTTTGTATTTTAACCACAATTTGAATGGTCTCCCTGGAAGTGGCTATCCAGCTGGGGAAGATAAGGTGGGACAGTCTATGTTTGGGGCACCTTTTTCAGTCCCTTCCCTGTATAGGGTGAGCAGAGGGGATCCTAAAAAAGGACTGGTCTATCACAGTTACAACTGCTGAATCACCCTCCTGTCCCATTCCAAGGGTGAAGTGACCAACACACAACTGCTGCCTGCATGTGGATCTATGACTAAGGACCCTTTGTGATCACTTTATCTGATCCCTGCCCTCACTCATCCATCACCACAGGACTTTGTAGAGTTTATGGGTATTAGGTGGTTGGATACAGTGAGAGAAGCCTGCACGTGGCTTGTTTTATGTGAGGAGGCCATTGAACATCAGCAACCACTTGGATCTTGGTGGAGGAGAAACTTGATTCCAGTGGCAAGGAAATCCAAGATGACTAGGGTCACTCTTCCACCGCAGCCTTCATCCACCTTTGCAGCAATTGAGAAATAGACCTTCTTCATCCATCTTCTCCACCACTGAGGTCTTTGTTATGTTGGATTGCTCTTCATCTGATACCTCACCTTTGATCTTACCACCATGGGCGACCCTACTCATATAGAGGACAAACTTTAATTATGCAAATAAGAGTTTCTAGTTCCCACTAAAATTGCCTCTACAAGGAAGTGGGTGGCCTAATATCTCCCTGTCAACATAAACCTCCAGCCTGGCTCCACCTAATTGACCAAGTATAACAATCACAGACTCTCTCTCTCTCTCTCTCTCTCTCTCTCTCTATATATATATATATATATATCACAGTACTGTATTGGAATAGAAACACATCTCACTAACAACATATAATGCAAACAAGTAAGTAAAATAAATGTTACATATATACAAGAATAATAACAGAAATATATATACACAGGGTTAAAATCAAGTGCTGGCTTCTCTTTTAAGCATGCAACATGTTATGCAACTTTTCCCCACAACATACCCTGATGCTGGGTAATCACTATGCATGCTCCCTACTCTGCAAATAGGTCAATATCATCTCAATGAGTTTGAAAGGTGAGCTTCTTCCAGAATTCTCTTTATATAACCTATGCTGGGCATGCACAAATGCACCAAATCAGGGATGAACCATTCATGGCTAATACCTGGAGTACAGACTACCAATGGTGTAGCTCTTCGGGTTATCAGTAGATGCAAGCCTCTCCACCCTATCAAGCTGGTAGTCCATGAAGAGGATTTTAGTAGTGAGAGAGAAGACTAAAGAGTATGCAATGAAACCCCTAAAATTATTTTTTGAGATGGAGAGAATGTGGTAGGGTTGTTTCCTCAACTGTGTCCCCCTTCTATCCCCGACAAATAAGCAAATGAACAAAGAAAACCCCCATTGAACAACAACTTCTCTGAGTAATGACTCTGTTTTCTCTTAAGAAGTAACTATCACAGCACCTGTGTGATGTACACAGGTTGATTCTCAAGTATGTTAAGACTCTACAAGTTAAGAGTTGCCTGGGGCCATTCTTTACAATCAGTTTTGAAACAGGAGACTTCTGAAATCAACTATGAGTTCTACTAAAAATCAATTGCATGATATAGCTAGAGGTATCTCATAACCTTTAATATAATCATGATTGAGAATGAATCTGTTTACTACCTTCCTTTTAAGAATAAAGAAGGTATAGAGGCTATGCCTGGATTATATATTAAAAATAACATTGAAATATGACTGGTATTTGATATGGAGTTGCCCTATGACAGTGTACATTTAAGGTCTTGTTGCATTTATGGACATTTTAATTGTTTAAGGTTGTTAGTAGAGCATTTTGTAAATACTGAGACTCAGCTTTGGTGTGTATCTGTTTTAGGGAGGGACAAAACCTAAAAACCAGCTAACCATAATGAAATACTAGTTGTGTATGACTCTAGGACCTCTATCTTTACACATGCTGTTTAATCTCACTCTGTCCTCCTACAGCATGTTTTGTTTGAGGATCTTAAATAATTTTAAATCTTTAGGAATGTATCTTCACAGCACCCTTATGGAAAGTATAATGGTATAAGGAAAATAAGGAAACTGAGTGTCAGAGAACTAAAAGGGCAAATTCTAAACCCAGTACTGGGTAAGAACAGTTGAGGAACATGTTAGACATAATCCTTTCTAGCTCAGATCTCAGGGCTGTTGTGATAAACTAAGTGAGAACTGAGCAAATTGCACAGTAAATTTCATTTTCCATTCTCTTACCTGTCTGTACCTACCTAACCCCCTAACATACAAGCAGTGAGATGGTCCATGACACATGCTTTGGGTCTTACTTCTTGCATTTCCTCTTGTGCAACAGAACCACACAATTTCTGAGGACAATTTCACATTCTATTTTAGTAGAGGTAACATTTCCATAGGGCAGCATGAGGTCTTTTGGGAAGGTGACAGTAGGACCTAAGTCTTTATCAGAGATTACCGACTGGCTGTACCCAGATCATTAGAATTACAAGCATGTCCTTCAGTTATTTATTTGCTGATTGAACAGTATTTTTCACTAATCACAAATTTATGGAAGAGAGTTTTAATAAAGGTGTAGAAAACAGTAATTAACATGTAGGCAGATAACCATCCACACAAAGGAAAATATCATCAATGAGAATTACATTAGGCAGCTAGTTCATAAATAAATTTTTACTTACACAATGAAGTCTGGAGAGAGATGTTACTAGAGAAATAAAGGGGTATATCCTGTACAAGTTGAGAGACACATAGTCAGTGGCAATGAAAATAAAAGAAGAAAGTGAGAAAGAGAGGGTCATAAAGACCTGCTCAGCTAGGCCTATTTATAGTGCTTGTTTGCTTATGCTGACAAGGATGATAAATTTAATATTATAAAGAGAGGTGATTTCAAAATTGTGGGAAAACATGGGCTTGCTGAATAATAGGGTCAATCCATGGTTCTGTCTTTAAGACAAAAAAAAATATAGCCAAACAATGTAGGATGGATCCTGTGAGGTGCTGAGTGAGTATTCTTGTGAGGTTCTGAACACCCTGAAGTCCCCTTGGAATCAGTAGGAACTTAAGGAGCTTCAGCACTTTGCAGGATCAAGCTCTTAGTGGGAAATGGTGCTACCTCATTTCAAACTTTGTAAATCCAAGATATGGTAACTATCATCTTTATGTCTCCAAGTCTTCCAGTAAAGTTTCATTCCATCAGAAATATATTCCAAGAAAATATCATGGTTTAATTGTGCAAATTATTCACTCATAGAGCCACCGTCTACCACCTTTGTGATAGTGCATTACCTCATCATAATTATGTATCAGACTATCCCAACCTTGTCGTGCCCATTCACTTGCCTGTTAAATGCTTTTGTCACCAGATAGTTAACAGGATGGAAGCAAGGGGTTCTGGTGACTCACCTTAACTTCCCTGAATAGTCCAATTGTTTTGCTTTCACTTCCTTTTTCTTTTTCCCTCACTAAACTGTAGAAACCCTCTTTTTTTTTGTTTGAATACTGAGTGTCCTGTTTGCACAAGGGCATTAACAGTTTGCAGCAGCATCTTTTTCTATGTACAATATATATGACAGGAAAGAGATTGCTGTATATTCCATGAGACAGTCTGTTTGCATTAGGAAATTACAATATGTTAAGATTTTTTTTTGCCGCTTCCTTGCTAACTTTTAGAGAAAGATAAATATTAGAGAAATGAATCTTACAGTTATGGATTTTCATAGCTACCTCTTGTAGAGTCCAATACATAGCCATGTTATAAAGGTTGAGAAAATAGCAAGTGTAGTAGTGCATAAGATAAGGCTGTAACTGTAGGTGTGCTGGGTTATCTGACAATGGATTCAGTTGCCTAGTGCAGTAAGTAACTAGAAAAGGAAATGTCATCAGTGTTATGGTCTGCATTTAGGAAGGACAGATTCTGTCAACATGGTGAATAAGAGCTGGAATGCCTCATTAGGCATATTGTTCCACAGGATGGGCTAGAAAGAAACTATTGAACTGGTGGCCTGTGGGCTTCACATGTCCCATGAGTGGTTAACATGGCCTGTGGGTCCTGGTGGCTGCCTTGCCTGCTGCTGCTGAGTAGTGGTGGAAGGCTTGGTGATATGTGTGCTGGCCATGTAGCCTACATGGCAAGGAACTGGGAGGACCATTTGCTGCATGCATGGGGTGGGGACTACAGGTGGGAACTAGGGAGCCTCCTGATGCCTGCACAGTTCATACAATAAAGGGGAACCAATCATGCTCAAGTTGGACAGCCATGGGTTAGGGTATTAAATGTAGCAAGAACAATAAGACTGGGAGACTCCCAGCACCTGAACCATTTTCCTTTCATCCCTATACCACCAGCTTGTGGTTCCTTTAAAAGTGAGTAGTCTAAGATTTCTATAATAAGCCCAATTCAGAACTCCTGATTCAAACACATTTTGGGACTATTTTTGGACTCTTTGTTTAGTCAGCTGTTATTTAAACTGTTGTTATTTAAAGCAAGCTTCATACTTCCTCTCAAATCATTAATTATTTATCCATCTGCTTTAGGAATTTTAGGGTAATGTGGAATAGAAATGGGTGGCTTGAGTTTTTCTGGGCCAAAAGTTGGCATTGCCAAGCCTTGAGCAACCTTAACATCCATGAAGATATGGGGGCTTAATTCAGGATTTGATGTTCGTCATGGGTCCCAGGTGATTTTAGATTCAGCAGATACTGTGGATAATGTCTTACATTAAGAGCATGGATTTATAGCGGTCAGATTTGCTTCCTTTGTTCTGTTGCTTATCAACTTGGTTCCTAATTTGCCCAGAGGAACTGATGGGACCTACCAGTGATCTTTTTGGGATTAATACTGTTAAACTTGTTACTCAGTAACAAGTGCACACTTGCTATGTAATGATTACCCTATCTTTGGCTTCTGATATAACGGTTCACAAAAGCCTTCTCCCTATATTGTACTTTGGTATAGAGATGACCAAAGACAAGAGGTTAAGATCTTCCAGTACTCTGTAAAGCCAGAGTTAGTAATTATTTGTCATTGATTGACTTGACCAGTTCTGACAGTCTCTTTCGCCCTTTCTCCCTTTTTGTGCTTGAACTATCTTCAAATCATGCTTGCTCTGTTTGTGTAGTACCTGTCCTGAGGGTAAATAGAGTACTTAATTCTCCCTGACAGTCCATCATGCACCTTTCACAAGGACTAACATATCTTACTTAAAAAAAAGAAAGAAACATATTAGTAACATTAGTGCTTTCCTGGCTTGTGAGTGGGGCTCCAGAATATATTGTATGTTTCTGAGGTTCAGAAAAAATTACGCCAACTCTTAACCTAGTAAATACTGCAAGATTTTGGGGCCATATTTATAGTCCTCTCCTCTCATTCTTCATCTGCATAGTTTTTTAGGCAGAGACTATGTTGTCCTTTGAGTTTGAAGAGCTGCCCTGAATATAAGGCCTAAATTGTGATTAGCCTATTATTCAAAAAGATAATTACCAGAGTAATAATGATGGGTACGTGTTCTACATGTATTAACCTATCCCTTGCTGTGTTGTAATTCATTCGTTGTCAGTTGTTTAAATGACTGAAGAACAATGAATCCATACAGTGGATGTTTGGTGGTGAATGTTTTTGGAAGGGTAATTTCTGGCATGTCAGCAAAAAGAAGGTGTAGAGGCTGTGGCTGGTAGGTACTGTATAGATGTCCCATGTTTCCATCAGTGCAAAACAGCTTTTCTAGGGAGAAGTGGGGAAGTATCGTAAAAAATTGGCAGCAAAGAGGAATATTGAGAGAGTGAATCAGTGGATTTCTTATAGCTAAGGCTATAGAGGTACCATCTAAGATTAAACACATCCTTCCTTTCTAAGGCTCCTGATGGACATTAAAGTAAAGGCATGATAGAATCTGATGTGGGATCTCAAAAACTGCTTCTTGCCATGCAATGTGTACACAGCAGGAAGCATGACTGTGGTATCACATTGAGCCACATTGCTGGTGAAGGGGCTCCCCTTGCACTGGCAGGTAGCAAGCTTGACTGCTAGGCAGGGAAGAGTAGCAGGAAAGAGTAGTATGTACTCCCCTGTCTGGGCTTCCCAATCATCTGACCTCAGCTCCCAGCCAAAGGAGCACACGGTGTTGGGACCAGTGCTGTTTTTATTCATGAATGACCTGGAAAAGAGGGTGTGTAGCAAGTGGTCAAATTTGCAAATGACACAAAATTATTTCAAGTGGTAAAGACCAGGATGGACAGTGAGGAACTACAGAAGGTCTGGTATGACTAAGCAAATAGACAACTAAATGGTAATTAAATCTAGAAAAGTGTAAAGTTATGCACCTGGGGAAAAATGACCCAAATTGTATCTACACTATTTGGGGCTCTACATTACCTGTTAGCACACATGGAAGAGCTCAGGGAGCCATTGTGGATAGTTTGTTAAAAAAATCAGCTCAGTTCTCAGCAACTATCAAAAAGGCAAACACAATGTTAGGAATTATAAAGAAGGAAATTGTAAAAAAAATAGAAAGTATCGTTATGCATCTTTATAAATCCATGGTACATCCACACCTTGAATACTGTGCCCAGTTCTGATCCCCCAACCTCAAAAAGGATATAGAAGAACCACAGAAGGTCCGGAGATGGGCAACAAAGATGATTACTGGTATGGAGGGGCTTCCATATGAAGAGAGACTGAAGAGGCTAAGCCTATTCAGTTTAGAAAAGAGACACTTGAGGAAGGACCCAAGAAGGGCATACAATTCACAAAGCATGCTTGCAGATGTAAAGAAGCTGCCCAAAACAAGGCTTTACTTTAAACTCGGTGCATTCCTGTGCCAAGCCCCACTCATATGCAGAAGAGGCAGCTCATTACTTTAACCTGGCTCACCTGACGTCTGTATAAAATGGGTGCTGTCATGGGGGGGGGGCGGGGTTGGTGCTGTTACCTAATAGCTGATTAAATCAGCTTTAGCTAAAAGTGCCAAAAAGCACAGTTGAAGAACCTGATTGTTACAGACGCTACAGAACCAGTTTGAAGTAATGCACTGCTTTTTCTAGTAAATTACTTTTTTAAAAAAATGTCTAAGCAGTCTAAATGGCAAACAGACAATAAATAGGGATTTATTGTTCACTCTCTCACATAATACAGGAGCTAGGGGTCATACAGTGAAACTAGTAGGTAGTAAGGTGTGTTTAAAACTAACAAAAGGAAGTTCTTTTTCACACCATGTATAATTCAAGTGTAAGATTCATTGCAACCAGATGTTGTGGAAGCTGACAGTTTAGCCAGATTCAAAAAAGGACTGAACAAATTCTTGGAGGAAAGGGGCATCAGTAGTAATTGAGCATGGGAGTAAGGGATATAGTCTATTAATTAGAACTTCCTAAACTTGAAATGCTGGAGGTTGCAAATGACAGAGGGAGATTGGCAGCGGGAGGGGACGGACCCTGGTCATACCCAGTTCACTCTCCTTTTCAGTATCCGTTCTCTGCCACTGTATGACATAGGAGACTGGGCAAGATGGACCTATGGTGTGACCCAGTAAATGGCAATTCTTATGTTCTTAGAGGTCTTTCCTTCTCATGGGTAAATCTAGGATTTTGCAAATGGACGTGGATGTGGCATGATGTACCATTCTATCATCCCATAACACCACACAGGGGTTTTTTTCCAATTAAAAAGGAACTAGAAGATTTACTAATGTTCTGAGGGCCTAAGGCTATACTATTCATCTTATGTTCCAAGCAATAAATATATATATATGTAACTGTGCCTGTGGGATGCTGATTGTTGACTCCAGGGTGGGACTGGCTCCTGGTGCTAAGGTGTGTGGCTGTTGTTCCCCAGCCTGATCATGGATTGAACTGCTCCCTGCATCTGTACATGAGTCTCCCAAAATCTCCACCTTGGCCTCAATGTATCCTTTGCTGCAATGTATGCATTTCCCCTGCTACCTTAAATACCTCATGGCTCCAATCTGCCCCCTGTTATCCCACCACCCCATAGATTTAATAGATTTCATAGCCATTAGGCCTGGAAGGGACCTTGTGACATCATCAGGTCTAGCTCCCAGCTCAAGGGGCAGAAAGTCACCTGGAATCAGATCACTCCTGCAAGATAAGCATCCAAGCATTTTTTATAGGTCTCCAAAGTAGGTGCTTGCACCACTTCTGGGGAGAGTCTGTTCCAGACTCTGGACACTCGGATGGTAAAGACATTTTTCCTTATGTCCAGTCTAAAATGGTTTTCCAGAAGTTTGTGACTGTTAGACCTTGTCTTCCTTTGAGATACCCCGGTGAAGAAATGTTCTCACAGTTCCTGATGCACACCCCTTATATACTTAAAGGCTGCCACCAAGTCAGCCCCAGCCTTCGCTTCTCCAGACTGAAGAGTCCCATGCCTCTCTGCATAAGGCCTGTTATCTTGACCTCTAATCATGCACATGGCTCTCCTCTGGACTCTTCAAGCTTCTTCACATCCTGTCTAAAGGGTGGAGCGCAGAATTGGATGTAGTACTCCAGCTGCGGCCTCACCAAAGCCTAGTAAAGCAGGAGGATGACTTTGTGGTTCTTGCTTGAGATGCATCAGTAGATGCATCCATCATGTCCCAAATTCCTGTCAAAGTCCACCATTCCCTTCACACCTAAGTCACATCCTGCCTCCTCATTGCTCCCATGAATCCACTGCATCTTGTACAGATTTGTCACTCCACTCCTTGACTCCTCACCATCTCTCTCACACCCACTGAGCCCTTACCTGGTCCACAGAGCATTCAAACCTGGCTGCAGCCTCTCATACCCTCTGGACCCCACTCAGTTGTGACCCCTCTTGTTCTCAACCCCTCTTCTACCCCATTTCAGTCTCACAGACCCTGCCAGACTTCTTAGTTCCATATCCCATCTGCCTCTCACACCTTGCCATCTCCATAATTCCCAAGCCCCTTCAGATCATACACTCCATACTCCTCTACTCCACAGGCACTCCTCCCAAAAGCGTCTTGAAGCCTGACTCCCTCAGTCCATCTAAATAGAAATGCAGCTAAGCCTGTTGGGTAGTTTGTTTTAATAGAACAGGAATCAAAGGTAGTGTCCCTGCTCCCCCAAACCTCTTCTGGATATTGTTACACAAATTCCTAATTGCTCAACTCATGAGCGAGGCGAGACTTTATAAAGGGGGATAAGACAAGGTGCC
>JAGPOW010001327.1:29212474-29258682 GCA_030014935.1 Caiman crocodilus | reverse complement strand
GTCAGGCCGCAGATGGAGTACTGTGTCCAGTTCCGGGCACCGCACTTCAAGAGGGATGTGGACGGCCTCGAGAGGGTCCAGAGGAGGGCCACTAGATTGGTATGTGGGCAGCAGAATAGGCCTTGTGAGGAGCATCTGAGGGACCTGAACCTGTTCAGCCTCAGTAAACGGAGGCTGAGGGGGGACCTGGTGGCTGCCTATAAACAGCTGAGGGGTGATCAGCAGGAAATAGGGCAGGCTCTTTTTTCCTGGGCACCTCCAGGGGTAACTAGGACCAATGGTCACAAGTTACTGGAGAGCAGGTTTATGTTGGACATTAGGAAACACTACACAGTTAGGGTGGCTAGGATGTGGAACTGGCTTCCTAGGGAAGTTGTTCTTGCTCCTAACTTGGGTGTCTTTAAGAGTAGATTAGATAGGTACTTGGCCGGGGTCCTGTGACCCTGGCACTTGTTCCTGCCACTGGCGGGGGGTCAGACTTGATGGCCTGCTCTAGGCCCCTTCTGACCCTAGATACTATGATACTCTGTTTTTTTTTCTGTCTGTCTGAATTGAATAATCAGTATATAGCTATTTCTCAACAACTGTAAAGTATGTAAGCAATCCAGTTGTCTGGTGCACATTTAGCAGCACAGCCATTATGCTTATAGAGCCCTACAGCTTATACAGCAATGCTTTTAATGCAAGTCCCGCATAGGTTTTATGTCCACCTGGGTCAACTGTCCAGAGTTTGGTCCCTAGGCAGGTCAGAGGCAAGCTACCAGAGCAAAGCATACAGATAAAAATAATGAGTCTGGGAAGATCTTAGGATCCAAAGTGCCTTTTTTGAGAAGGAATAGCTCAGTGGTATATCTGCAATTATTGTTAGATTTGGTTACATGGCAGGAAGGATGCAGTGCTTAGCTTTCATTGAGAAAGTAAAACAGAAGAAAAATGTGCACCTTACTGACCCCATTATGGAGGAATGGGAGGTACAGAAGGTGAGTAGAGCATTGCATAAGTTTGTGTAAAAGACCTATGTGGCCACTGGGAACCATTATGGTTTAGTGTGGATTTTGTGAGCAATTTATTCAGGTCCTTATTCTTATGCAAGGAACACTGCTGTACAGGACACCTTTGATTCTCTGGAATCAGAAGGTGAGGAGAATGAAAATGCAGAAGCATATTTATGCCAACAATACCTTCTCAGTGGAGAATCCGAGACATTATAGTGGTACCTTTCAGAAAAGAAAATAAACTTTAAATGGTGCGATTCACTTGCTTCATTTGATCAATCTCTTTCCCTCCCTCCCTCTTTTTTATACTTTGAATGACTTCAGCTAAGCTGTACAATTTAAATATTTCTTTATTTAATTTTCTTTTCTGTGAAAAGCTTGTCTGGTATTTAGCAGCAAAGAAAACAAAAGAATATGGAACTTAAAAGATGATAACACACTTTGGCCAGAATTTTAAAATCCTGCTATGGAATTTCATAGGGAATTATAGTCTTGCCATAGAATTCTATAGGCTGGTTTAAAATTCTCTGAAAAAGTTTTTGTTCTTTATTAAATTTGATGATATTTTTGTACAATAGCTAGTAAAACCCAAAGCAGGCAATGCAATGGGAAAGCCAATAAGAAAGCATGTTTGGGATCCATCATTAGGCAGGATAAATTAGGAGGACAAATGCATAACTGTCTTACAATCAGACATGCAGATGCACGTTTAAAGTGTAGTTTCAAAAAATACTCATCTAATTTTTTCAGCGAGCTAACTATGTGTGTTCTAGTTTTAATCATGCATTTTCCTCTAGTTCTTTCCATTAAATGGAGAGGGTTTTTTATTAAAATAGTTTTAGCTAGCTCAGAAAACCATTGTGCAGCTTCATTATTATAGCTGTGTTATTTGGATTATTGCCATTTTGTCTGTATTTATAAATACAGGAAGAAACTGGAATCTTGTGTACCAGTTGTGGTAACTGTAGATAGGTGGTGACTTTTGAATGTCATCACTGTAACTCATGTGTGTGTCTGTCTATTCATTCATCCATTTATCTTTCACTATATAGACTTCTAGGAATCATAGATATAGACTATGAGTTGATGTCTGTATAGAAATCATCACTGATAACAGGTTTTGTAGGAAAAATGACAGACCTGGCACAATAGTTACATTTCAGAAGGATAAAGCATAAAATCACAATAGATAAATTATTTTAAACATGTGAGGCTATATATTTCCTGGTAGAATACTGACAATGACAGAGGTTGCTAATAGTTGAGTATAGAGCATTGATTGGTGATTTCTTTCAATGCTTACTTCTAGCAGGTGGTATAATTTGATTCTTGTTGTACTGGCTGGTAATATATTCTGTATAGATGTTCTTTTGTTATCTCATGGCATCAGACATAATCAGTTTAGTATACAATTAAATGTTCTTCAGGCTTCCAGGTTACTCTCATTATTTAGATCCCATGCACTTAGTTGGACAATAATCAGTGAATTTGTGATTACTTTATAGCACTTCTCCTTCAATGCTTCTGTCAGTATTTCTTAAGATTCAGTGAAAGCTTGATCCACTTTTGAAAGGAGGTAGTTATGCACAAACTAATCGAAAAAAAGATTTAGGCTGGACATCAGGAGGAGCTTCTTTTCTGTAAAAGTAACTAGAACCTGGAACACACTCTCACCAGAGGTGGTGTGATGAGCATCCTTGGAGGTGTTCAAGAGAAGGCTGGATAAGCACCTCATTGAGCTAGTTTGAAGTCACTAACCTCCTGCCTATAGCAGGGGACCTGACTTGATGATCTTGCAGGTCCCTTCCAGTCTATTGATTCTATGATTCTATGATGGAAAGAATCATCCTTTCATCTTTTTTCATAGTTTCAGCGTCTGGTCTTAGTTGTCTGTTGTGAACTGGGATAGTGTGGTTCCTGGATAGCATTCCTACTTATACTGGCATTGCCTTTGCCAGTTGGTCCTATACAGCTGCCAGGCTCTCATCTAAGGCTTTCAGCAACACTGGATATGGAGCACAGTTTCATTCTAATAGCAATACTTCCTGAATCTTCTCATATTGAATATTTCTGTTGAAAGGAAGGCTGTTGACCTGGCCCTGCATATAGTTGGTAACATTTTCTTGATTTGCTTGCATCCTGTTTTATGTGACCTCGAAGATTTTGTGGGCTGTTGCCTTTCTTGAGGGTTTGTTGCATTTTGCCTGCAGAGCTTTCTTTGGGATAGCCTCCAGTTTCCCAGTCAGTGGAGGGTTGATCATTTTTCTGTTGCCTTTTGGGTCTTGGAGCACCAGAACCTCCAATGCCTGTCACTACTGTGATGACGTCCAATGGTACTTGATGTTTTTCCTGAGATAGTGTGCATTTTTAGGGTACAGGTCTTCAGTGAAACAAGGTTTCCACCATCTCACCTCAAATCTCTCAAAAACCTACTTAGATACATGGCCAGGACTCCTGGTGTTCTCTTCTCTCTCCTCTCCACTCTTCTCCTTGGAGTCCTAGGTTATAGAAGACAAAATACACAAAGTATCTGTTTCATATAGAAAACACTTATCAACTTCTATATTAAAATAATTGATTTTTTTAGTATAGTCAACAAATACAGTGTCTAAGAAGGTTTATATATCCATGTATTTATTGGATACTTATTTTATTTGATGTTGGTTTCAAATGTATGGTTAGTTATTTCCCCCTGTGGAGGAGGGGGGGAACCCCAAGTCTCCCTTTGGAGGAAGAGAAAATAACAGGAATCTAAAGACAAGAAATATAGTGTACTTAGGGAGGGAGCACAAAGTTAATGGTGACACATTTTACCATTCAGTAGTACCTGGTAGTGTATTCAGATTAGATGAACATTTTACACAGGAAAGAAGTCCATCTAAGCCAACCCCGTTTGACTGCATCAAAAAAAATCCAAATGTTTGTTCCAGTGTCACTGTGTCAATAGATCTCCATGTTATGCTGCCCACCTAAAATATGCATGCACACTCTAGATGTAGAGAGGAGGGAAGAGACAGCAACTGTAGAAACTTCTGTTAGTACCGTCTCTGTTCTGTCCCCAAGAATTGGCTTCTAGCTTGCAAATGTCTTTCATTCTTTTGAGTTGCAGTATATTAAATTGGCTAACCTGAGAGATAAAACTCTAATTTTATCTGGCTCATTTCATCCAGAAACAACCCCTTCCATAAAAAATAGAAAGAACCTTGGTCAAGCTATCAAGGAGTAATTCCTAAATGTTTATTAATGTACGATAGCATGGATCTGGAAAGTTCAAAAAGGACATTTTTCAGCAAGGAGCAGATGCATCTGCTCCTTTTGCTATACCAGCTTTTTAAAGTGTATTAGGCTGTTCTAACAGAGTTAGGCATCCAGAATTTTCAGATATTTACTGCTTTGGCTTAGCTCTGTATACTTTTCTGATCCTTCATATATCATCTAAGTCATTGGTGTTTTTTCACTGTCAGTACACAGCCATGTTTTTGATAAGTCAGGGTCATATGTGAATAGCCCAGTCATACAGTTCATTATTTCCCAGTTTCATTACCAACAAAACAACAAGATAGCAGCAAAGTCACTTTGCCTTTCATGACGTTATGTGGTTCTTAGGACAACTTATCATCCCCTTTTACAAAACTAATCAAACTCTGCTGCTTACAGTGTTTAGCAATTGCATCACTCATTAGAGATGCTCTTGTGGCAATTTTCTAACAAAATGAGGACTGCAGTAGCCCTTGTGTTTGAGACTAATGGAGGTTAGAAGAGAGGTAGAGTTTTAAAAAGTCAGACAAGTATCATTCTGTCACTTTGCATTAAGTCTGGTGCCTGATGATAGTAATGAAGTTTCTAAATACATAACAAACAGTCACTAGATTCAAGCTGTCATTTTAAGCAGTTTTGTACTGTACGCTCCTCTCATTTCCCTCCAGCAATATTTATTACATTCCCAAGAGAATATCATGTGATTTTCTGATTGGTCTGTTATGATTGGTTGTCCCAGTATGGAATACAGAGAGACTTATTTTCATGCTCACATGAGCTATTGTTGCTGATTTTTGGCTAAGCGTAAGAAGACGGCTCTTTGTCTTTAATGTCTCCTCTTAAGTTACTAATAGTTATGCATCCAAGAAAATGGAGCTTATTGAATAAATTGGTACATCCTAGTTTATTTAAATTAGCAATAGGCTCATTCCAAAGCCCTGTGTCGGACCATATGTACGAACTTGAAAGTTGCACACTTTTTCTATAGTGGGCTTAACTGATAGAAGAAGATGCCCCTGAATAAAAGTATCAGAATATGTTTGTACCTCACAGTAATGATACGAGGTGCTTCAGATAAGATGTGGAGTTACATGGCTGTACATTCTAAATAGGCATTAGTGGATAGGGCTCTGTATTGGGACTCAGGAGACTCTGTGCTTTATTTGTGGCTCTGCCACTGATCCTGAGATGGACTTGGACAAGCACCTTATTCTTCTTTACTACTGATATGTATGTACATATATATTATACAAACCTAAATCTGTCTGTCTGTCTGTCCATAACACTTTAGTTGCACTGTGTTTGGCTGACAACAGCTAATCAAAACACGAAGAAGAGTTCTGGCAGAAGGCAGTCTGTTGCCATGATGGTAGGGACACAGTGGATGGAGTGGGGGGTAGGGCGAAGCCAGCTGTGCTGGCCTCGCCCCCACTACCCTGCTTCCTGCAGGTAATGCCGGGGGGGAGTGGGCCTGGACCCCAAGCAGCAGGAGGGAAGGGGGAGTGTGCTTGGATGGGGGTGGTCCTTCCCCACTTGCTCCTCCCCATCATTCTTGTTGGGCAATAGGCTAGTGTGTGTGTGTGTGTGTGTGTGTGTGTGTGTGTGTAAATCAGGATAAAGAGATTTTCTTTTGCTTGTAAAACAACTTATTGTCTAAATCTGCATGTGTACCTGTGTGAGTGTGAGACAAAATCCAGGAAAACCTGTAAAAAAAAAAAATCAGAAAAAAAATGCAATACCATGCTTTTGGGTATAGGTTGTAGCTGTGTTGGTGGTCTAAGGCAGGGGCGGGCAAAATATGGCCCATGGGTTGGATCTGCCCCACCAGACCATTCTATCTGGTCCACAAGGCCTCTAAAAAAATTAGTAAATGAATATTTATTTTCTCCTGGCTGCCTGTCAAAGATGACAGGGGCCAGGGGCAGTAGAACCCAGGGGGAGTCCACAGTAGGACCAAACAACCTAGCCCTGCTTCATTCCCAGCCATTTCCCTGCCTTTCTGCCCACACTGTTCCTGCACTGCCTTGTTCCCAGCTGCGTCACTGGACCTGAGGAGCATGGGGCTGCACCAGTTTCTGGGGCCAGGAGTGGAAGGGCTCTATGTGTGTAGAGGCAGAGTGGAGTGCATGTATGTAGGGAGAGGCAGAGTGTGTATGTGTGTGTTCAAAGGGTGAATGCTACATGCACATCCCACCATACAACCCCCTTCACACTGCCATACATGCAGACTCCATACCAATATGCCCTGACACACCCCAGCCATGCTCCCTCCCACAGTCCCCCACAAACCCCATGGCCACCCACATCCCACATATCCACACATACACCCACATGCTCCCTCACCCTACACCCATGCCCGCACCTTTATCTGCCCCAAAGGCACACCCATACCCTCTCCCACACCCACATACCCACATACCCACAGCCTCCCAACAAACCTATGCCCCCCCAACAACATACAAAAGTAAGACTTCATTTTAAGCTACTGTACAATCACCTCTACATTCACTACACAAACACATGTAAACCAGGGCAAAAATATTTTTTTAAATCAAATTAATGAATGTTGTAGATGTTTGCTTTTTAGAATATAATGTGGTATTTTTCTGGTTCTGAGATGGCAAAATCCCTTGCTGAAAGGAGTACTTTTGGGAGCAAGGAGAGGGACATCTGGTGGCAAAGGTCAGAGATTAGGGGACAGGACCTGTTGGAGGGGCATCTGTCATGGTGCAGGGCTACCCATGCAGCCCTCAACAGCTTGCCAAAACTTGGTAGTGGACCTCCACCTGAAATAAGTGCCCACCCCTGGTCTAAGGACATAGGCAGACAAGGTTATTCAGGTAAATCTTGATATGTTTTATTAGACCAAGTCAAATAGTTGGAAAAAATTCTTCTTTGCAAAGCTTTTGGGCATAAATACCCTTCATCAGACTGAGGAAGTATCTGCAGTTGATGTGTGCTCTTCCTGGAGGGAATGAATAATAAAGAAGCCAGATGCTGGTATGCATGCAAGAAAGCCAGTCAGTGAAGATGAAAATTGATGTGGGTGAGACACAGATTGGGGGCAAGGAGGGGAATGAATGTAGCTGGTAAATAGTGGAGTGGTACTTGGAGTATCAGATGGTAGGCAGGCTATAATGTGTCATACATCCTGTATCTATATTTAGTTCATGTTTTTGCATCTAGTAGGTTATTGAAGTTTATAGGCTTATCTATGAAAGATGTTTCATAAATTCCCTCTGAGGATTAGAACTGAGAGATTGGAAAGAGGGTGGTTTTCTTGTGAGAAATGTGCCCCCACAGGTAGTTGGGTATTCTTGTCTTTTATAGATTTACGGTGTGTGTTCATTCTGATGCACAGTTATTGTTTGGTTTCTCCTACGTATTTTCTATCAAGGCATTTGGTATATTGGATGAGATATATTACATTTCTGGAGGTTTAGACATAAGTGTAATTGTAGTGTAGTAATTGTGAGGGTGGTGAAGATATGTTGGCCAGTTTTACATTTCTTGTCATAGCATGGTCTGGATACATTTTTGGTATGTTTTGGGCCATAGGAAGTTTGCTTCTGGTGATGAGGTTAGAGAGGTTCATTGCTTGTTTGAAGGCCAGAATGGGTGGTTCTGGGAAGATCTTTTTAAGAAATGGGTCTTCTTCTATACCATGACCTTAGTCTTCTCATACAAACATGATCATAGTCTTCTCATACAAGCAAAATATATGTAAGCATATCTATTGTCTAATGATTAAATGTAGTTTTCCTCTGCTACAGAAAAATTGTACAGAGAAGGAAAAGAGCCCATCAAATAACTTGCATGAATACCATATTGTTTTTCCCATATTTATATTCTTTGAGGTGACCATTAAGAATAAATGTTGAAATCTTAAAATCTGTGTGTGGAAACCAGATAACCTCTCACAGTGAGAAAAACTTACTAAAACAAGAACTAGAACTTCCCTGCCCCAAGCTTATTTAAAAAGATGGTGTCACAAAATAAAAATTGATAACAAATGTTGTGATGGTATCACTATTGAATACATAAAAAGATATGTAAACCATTATTTGAAATAGCTAAAAATTAGGAAAGTCAAATAATTATTTTTCTAACTAGTCAATCTCTAAATATAGGATCTATCCTTTTCATCTTAGTTTTTTTTTCAGCTAACAACACGAGTTTTCTGTCTTAAAACAATCTTAATTTTTGACAGCCAACAGAATTACCTAATCAACTCTGATTTTAGATAGTTAACTCTCAAAGATAGAGATAGGTTATACCCTCAGTTAAAGCCTATGTTTGAACAATACTAATATTTTGTGTCTCTAGAGTTTGGGTCTTAAAGAACATGAATGAATATCATGCTGGCATTACTATTGGAATCTGCCCAGTCAGAAATGATCTGTTAGAATTAACCAAGATGCTTTTGTATCCCAGTGAAAAATTATTATAATAATCAACATGTTTTAGAGGACTAGGAATCATTTTATTTTTGATGTTTTCTCCCCTGGTATTGGGAAGAAATGGATTCTTTATGAAAGCTGAAAAAAGGGAGATGCATAAGTGACAGTCTACATTTGCACAGGTCTTATAATATAATCCCCATTTCACTCCATTTAGGTTTCATCACAGAATCCTGTGCAGATTTCTCTAGCAGGTCCAGCTCTGCTAGAAAGAATACTCTCTAGAAACTGTGACCAGCTAGTGAAAATCAGGGACAAAGAATACCTTTTTCAAAACAGTATTCTTTATTTACCCTTGGGACATTACACATATAGATAAAAAATTATGAGTACATTAACTTGCTTAAATATAATTTTCATTTTGTCTATAGGTCCTGTTTAGCCCAGGTCTTTAAAGCACAGCAGTTTGGTAAGAATCGTTGTCCACTTCAATTAGTGAAACTCAAATGGGCCTCCCTGCTTAGGGCCCAGGTTGCCTTTTCTCCATTACAAGTTGTTTTGTTTTAAATTTTCCTTTTGGATTTTCCTTCCACCCTTGTGATTCACCAGCCTGCCTGTTAATCACAGTATTAAATGGGTAAACTTGCAAAGGAATTAAGGCCTCTACTGTATGTCATAAAAAAAAACATTCTAGAGACTAGGAAACCATATGGCAGGCAAGGAGTTATTGATATTTAGGGAGCATTATTATAGAGGATGGAATTTGACATTGAAATTAGTACTGGAGTTGCAAGAACAAAAAAGAGAGTATAGAAAAATAATATTCTGAAGCAAAGGGCCAGTGATATGAAGATTAGGATCTGGCTTAAAATATTACATCTCAAGTGTGTTGGAGTTGTGAAACACAAGCATTCAAACAGTCTTTCATAAACAAGTTACAAGTTTAAATGTATAGTTCTGTTGCTGTGGATGGAGCACGTAACCAAAGAGCAGATGTTAGAAATAACTGGAGTTCTGTTAGTATTAGGTATAGACCTTGTGAAAAGGAATTTCCCCATGTACATTTTAAGAGGTGTAATTAGGGGTACATTTTGTGAGTACTGAAAGACAAAGCTGATGAACAAGAAAGTAGAAAGTGAGTAAGCTGGATGGATGGTATGTGATGTGGTAAAACAGAGGAGGTGACGACTGCAGAATTGGCATGCATTCATTGGCCATCAAGACAAGTCTGCACAGTCTTCACCTCTTCCTGTAGAGGTAGACAAACCACCAGAGCTGCAGATAGAAAAATAGAAAATACAGATGGAGCAAAGACCTTGCAAAATCATGTAATCCAGCCCCTACGTTATGGGAAGGTTAACTAAACTGCTCTCAAGAAATACTTGCTTAATGTGCCACACAAGAAGATTGGGTTCTGTATCAGTCATTGAGAGTAAATAAATCCATCATTTGTCTTCTAATATTTCTTAGGATTTACATAATCTTTAAGATTTTTATAACTATCACCCATTCATAATCAGAAAAGGGGGTTTCTCATAAAAAATAATATTTTAATTTATTTTTTATTTAATAATAACTTTTTAGACTCAAGGTACCCCTGGTTAAAATCAAGGCATCTCTCATTGGACTCAAGGCTGTCTTTGGAAAATGTTAATTCTTATCTTTTACCTGTTCTTTGAATAGAGAAAAACAATAGAATAGTTCTTCTGTTGCAGACAACTCAGAAAGACGAGAACAAGTCAGAATGTTTTTAATACTATGGATTTCTATTTGAAATCTCTGGGTTTATCTTGTGAATCATGTTTGCTCACCTAATAGTACTAACATGATGTGGCTTCTTGAAGCAGCTTTGAAAGGATCTTAAGGCATGCCAGGGCAGCATGGTTGAGAGTCACTGATTTACATGCTTGAATATGAATATGTGATTATAGAGGCCTAAGTTTAAGTACCCTTATTTGAAAATGCTGTACATCTTGCAAACAGAAAGCAGTTCGTGGTCAAGATTCTGTATGGAGTCTTTTAACCCACTGAGAAAAATCTCATTTTCTTAGTTCAAGTAAACTGAGTTTTTATAAAAAAAGTCTAGATACTGGATTAAGTAGCAGAATGGTCTCTATTCTTGTGATATGCAACAAGATGAGATGAAAATCACTGAAAAGTATTCAGAAAATCTAAGGAATCTAGAAACAATTAGGAAAAAAATCTAGACAAGGTTCATATTCTGTGTTTCTAGATTAGAAATGAAACCATTAGAAAGACTTGCAGATACAAATGGTAGATTATACAAGTAATTTTTTCTTGCTATCTGCCTAGGTCTAACCCAGATTTTTGCTACGTATCTCCTTTTAAGAATTGCTCTTGGAGACTCTAGTAGTTTGGTGGCAAACCACACAATGCAGCTAGAAACTAAAATTCTTCAGAACAAGTCCCCATAAATTAATAATAGCAAAAGGCAATTATCTGTACTGTTCATTTGGGAAACTAGGAATTGAGCAAGTAAGTGAAGAACAATTTGAAATGAGATTCTGTGAGCTAGTATTTTCTCTAAAGAATGGAAAATAAATGAAGGAAATTCAGCAGTATGGTTCCCTCTGTATATGTTGGTTGATAGCTTAATGTAAGCATTGCTGATCTGCTTAATTTCTCATTTGGCTTCTAAATGTAGTGAATGTGAATCATAGCAATTTACCATAGTATGGTAAATGGCCATTTGAAAGGGGATGTTTTCACAAATTTTCCTTCCTAGCCCTTGCAGTAGCAGACAAGCTTGCACTTGCAAAACTGTAACAAAATATTGTTCTCTCTTTGCCAAATGGTAGCCTTGCAGATCAATTACCCATTTGGAACAGTTTTGAAAATTGTTTATTTACAATGATATTTGCAACTCCTGTTCTCTTTAATGAGGTGGTAACAACTGGAAAATAGGCAGCTGCCTTCTTCAGAAATCTCTTCCAGATAAGAGATTTCCACACTCTGCAGAAGTAGTTGTCTTGCACTTCTTTCTTCTCAGATCCTTTCACAAGTATCAGAAAAATCCAGCTGCTCAAAACATGCTCTATGCTCTGTTCCTTTGCTGTATGTGTACCCAAGAAGCTCTCAACCCAAATCTCTCCTTAGACAAAAATGGGGCAAAATATGGCCCACAGGCTAGTTGGACAGGTTGGGGGGACTGCTTCTACCCAGCAGCCTTAGGTATCAGGGCTTCTGTCCCAGAGGGCAGGTGGTGGCATCACCTGTGGATGTCATGCATAGCTTCAGGAGCCTGGACACAGAACCTGCCAGTGGCATCTATAGCTGCTGCTGCTGTCCTCCTGGCATAGTGGAAGCTCCTGACCAGACCCCTGACCCAGAATCTGCTAGTGGCATTATCAGCTGTAGACTCAGGCAGGAGCTACTGCCACCCCAGGCAGGTAGCAACATCTCTCTCTTTCTCTTTTCTTTTCTCTGTCTCCCATCCTCCACCCCTCTCTCCTCCTTTCTCCAAAACCCAGCCAAAGCTGGTGCCACCACCCACCGATCATGGCAGACTTTCTCACCTGGATCTACAGCTGAGCATCTGGACTCCTGGCTAACTACAGCTTTGGCTGGGTTCTGGAGAGAGGGAAGGAGGGAGGGAAGGAGAAGGGAGAGAGACAGAGAGAGGAGAAGCAGAAGCAGAGGCAGAGACAGAAAGAAAGACAAGAGAAGCTTGGTCCTTGGGCTGGTGCTGTTCAATAGGGCTGTGAGAAATGTTGCCAGGTGTTTTGTTTCAAAGCTGTTTCAATCCATTTCAAGGTTGAAACAGTGAAATTGAAAAGAAACAAAAGGCTTTGAAGCAGCTTCAAAATGAAACGGGGGCACTTGAAAAGTTTTGAAAGTTTCATAACATTTTAAGTTTTGAAGCTGGGCTTGGCTTCAGCGCTCGTCCAAGGTGGTCGCAGCAGCCTCCTCTCATCTGGCATGAAGATCCCAGGGCTCTCTTCTCATCTGGTATGCAGATCCAGGGCTGTGCCAGACTCCTCCAAGGGGTTTGAGCCCCCAGATCTGCATGCCGGATGAGAAAAGGCTATCATCTGGGACTGATGGCAGAAGCAAACTTCCCCAACACTGGGTGAGGGCTGCACCCAGTGCCGGTCCCAGGTAGCAGAGGCAGCCTCCTCTCATCTTGCACACAGATCCAGGGGGCTTGTAACCCCCTGGAGGATCTGGGGGCCTTGTAACCCTGAAGGAGTCCAGAACAGCCCAGCAGCCCTATGGGGCTTCAAGCCCCTGGATCTGCATGTCAGATGAGAGAAAGATGCTGCTGCCACCTGGAACAGGTGGTAGCATAAATTTTCCCTGGTGCTGGGTGCAGCCCACACCCAGTGCTGGTCACAGGTAGCAGAGGCAGCTTCCTCTTGTCCAGGGCACAGATCTGGGGGCTTGCATTCCCAGGATGGCTGTTGTGCTGTGCCAGACTCCTCCCAGGAGTGCAAACCCCTGGAGCTGTCCCAGGCAGCAGCAGCAATTTTCTCTTGTGTTCAGTGCAGCTCATGCCCAGTACTGGTCACAGGTGGCAGAGGCAGCATCTTCTCATCCAGGGCACAGATCTGGGGGCTCACATCCCTGGGAGGGCTCCTGGGCTGTGCCAGATTCCTTCCAGGGGTGTGAGTCCCTGGACCTGTCCTAGGCAGGAGCAGCAATTTTCTCCAATGCTGGGCACAGCCTGTGCCCAATGCTGGTCCCAGGTGGCAGAGGCAGCCTCCTCTGATCTGAGGCATAGATCCAGGAGCCTATGCCTCTTTGAGGAGTCTGGCACAGCCCTGGTCCCCTCTCAGGGGTGTGAGTCCCTGGATCTGCACACCAAATGAGAGAAGGATGCCACTGCTGGCAAGAGTCAGGAGTTGTGTTTTGAAGAATTTAAGGTGCAGTTTCCCAGAAGCCTCTGCACATATCTCCCAAATCTTGGCAGACTTCATGCTTGCAGAAGGGGCTACTATCACTGCAATGTTCATCCAAATCAGGCATTAAAGTTTTAGGCATTTTCATGATTTCCCATGATAGCCTATGGACAAAACATCAAAGTGTGTTGAAACAGCAAAATGGTTTCAACCAAATGAAATGGGACACTGTCCCTTCCAAATGACAAAATGGACATCAAAATGAAACAACACTGTTTCACACAGCCCTACTATTTAATATCTTCATCAGAAGCCTGGATGAGGGTGTGGAAAGCACTCTGTCCAAATTTGCAGATGACACCAAACTATGCGGAGAAGCAAACACACTGATGGGAAGAAACCAAATCCAGGCAGACCTGGACAGGTTAGAGACGAGAACAATAGGATGCACTTCAACAAGGACAAGTGCAAGCTGTTGCACCTAGAGAGAGGGAGATCACCAGCACACCTATAAGCTGTGAGATGACCAGCAGCTCAGCAGTGGAAAGAGATTGTGGAATCATTATTTACTCCAAGATGAATATAAGTCATCAATGTGATGAAGTCATTAGGAGACCTAACCGCATTTTGTCATGCATTAGTAGGTGCATCATGAACATGTCCAGAGAGGTGATGCTCCTTCTCCATGTGGTATTGGTCAGGCTGCAGCTAGAGTACTGTGTCCAATTCTGAACACTGCAATTCAAAAAGGATGTGGACAACCTTGAGAGGATCCAGAGGATGCCTGCAGGGAAGGCCTTATGAGGACAAGTTGAGGGACCTGGACCTCTTCAGCCTCCACAAGAGGAGGCTGAGGGGGAATCTTGTGGTAGCATTTACTGGGTGAGGAAGAGGGTGAGACAGCAGGGAACAGGAGATTAGGAGATGCTCTGTTTACCAGAGCATCCCTTGGAATAACCAGAAACAATGGCCTTAGGCTTATGGAGAGTAGATTTAGGTTGGACACCAGAAAGAACTTCATCATGGTAAGGGTCACCAGAATCTGGAATGGGCTTTCAAGGGAGGTAGTGCTCTCCCCTACCTTGTGGGTCTTCACAAGGAGACTGGACAAGCATCAGGCTGGGGTCACATGACTCCAGCACTTTTTCCTGCCACTGGCTAGCAGTCAGACTCAATGATACTTTGAGGTCCCTTCTGACCCTTGCATCTATGACTCTATGAGAAGACAGAGAGAAGAGAGAGTGAGAGAAAGAGACAGAGACATATGTAGCCCTCAACAGGTCCCCAAACTCATAAGTCATTCTCCAGCTGAAATAATTGCACAACCCAGCCTTAGACTATGCGGTCCAGACAAATGAGCCTGGGCAATCTCTTGTGCCTGTTCTTTAAATTAAAACCATAGAAAGTCTAAGGGTAGTGTTACAGGTTGCCTTTAAATGATCGTGAAAGCATTTAAAATAACAGCATTCATTCATTATAGGATGTTAAACAATGCTAAGTATCCTCTAAACATTTTGAAGTTATTCCAGTTCAAGTGAGTGTTATCTTTGATCTGTTTTCCCCAGAGTGCTGTTATAGGTTACCTTTAATAAAACATTTTAAATCTGTGGAATGTTATGCTGTCATAAAGTTAGAACAGTTTCAAAGCTGTGCACAACTATGACTTGTCACTAGTGATCCTAACAAGCAGGGCTGTGGACAGGAGCCTGGACTCTATCCCTCCTCTGGGGTGGGAGGAGAGTAGGGAGGATGGCATGTAGCTCAACATGCTGTGGCTTCTGTCACTGTACAGCAAGCAAGGGCCAACTAGAGCTATGACTGGAAAGGGAAACATCTCAGAGGGAAAAATTATTTAAGTGAATGGATGTGGTGGGAGGAGAGGTCAGAGAGAGAGAGAAGTAAAGGGAAAGGAGCAAAGAGAATAAAACAGCATAAGGGACCAAACTATTTAATTGAGATTGTGTTCAGGGAGAGCCGGGTTAGCATACTCAGGGCAAGTGAGTTTTCTGACTGCTACACTGAGGCAGAGCAAAGACAAAGTAGGCTCAGAGCATGCATTTTCTGTTCCCTGGGATTGGGAGGGTTTGTGGTTTGGGGCCAGCACCATCCCTCTGGGTATTAGAGTTCAGGAGGATTGAAAGTTTCTTCCTAGAGCAAAGGAATGGGAAAGACTAGAAATGGTGCAATCTGGGATACTGAAGGAATCAGCATTTTATCTTCTCAGACTAGAGTATGGGTGGTGCTACAGGCTACATTTAAACCACTATAGAGACACTTAAAATGGTAGCCTCCACTCATTAACTGGTACTAACCCATACTAAGTAATCTCTAAACATTTTTAAGTTATGCCAATTCAAGAGACAGTTACCTTTGATCTGTTTTACCAAAGTCATTCCAGGGTACGGTTAATCTTCACTAGGGAGATAATATGCTCGTTTTTAATTTTTTCTAGTTTTACAATTGACAGAAAAACTATTATTATTTTTTAAATTTTAACTAGCTCTAATCCTTTTGTGGCTGATGTCATTTTGGTCTAGCTGCATCCTGTCTATTTTGATTGGCTCTCTTTCCTTTTTAGCATGAGCCAGCCTTTTGCTGAATGCAGTTCGGTACTGTTCTTCCCAAATTACTCCCTGTGCCACCACTGAGGTGCATGGCAGAGAGACAGCAAAACAGAGAACATTTAGTGGAGAACAGAGATAACACAGTAGGGAATTGCAGCTAACGCAGTTGACTAGTTCTGTTCTTGGTACTGTCAGGTATCTGCATATTCGTAGGCAAGTGACTTTGTGTCTTTCTGTCTTATTTCCCCAAACGTAGAATTTTTGTTCCTCAGAGGGCTATTGTGAAGCTAAATCTGTAGCTATGGGAAAGAAGTTGTGTGAGCAGTTAGGTACAGGCAGGAAGATGGACTGTCTGCTCCAGATGAGGTTGCTTTGTGCTGCCAGAGCAGACAAGAGGGGAAAAATAAGCCAGCCATATCCTGGCAGCTGAGGGTTACTACAATTTAAAATACAATCTGACAGTGTCTGTACATACTTACAGAAACTTCCAACATTGTAAATTATTTCATGCTTTAGAGGAAAAAAAAGAATAAGGCTAAAGCAAACCAATAAAAAAGTCAGAGATTTGTAATATATGTGCATACGCTTTTATTTTCCTAAATGATTCTTTTATTTTCCGAAGTGATTAGACACTGATCTTTGACATTCCAAAGCTTTTGCAGTCATCTCTTCTACTCACCTTAGCTATTGATATTATATTGTGATCCCTTCTCTTAATCCTCAATAAATCTTATCAGCTATACAGTATGATGAGCAGGTAACTATAGAAAATGTTATGCTTTGTGACTGAGAACCTCAAACGCACCATACATATACCATATAACTACTTTTTAAGAGCTTAAGTATTATATAATTTAAATAGCTCCCTGTTATGTAACATAATCAAAACATTCAAGGGGCCCTTGGTCTTAAGATTGATAGCCAGTGATATAGTAAAATATTCTGCACAGTTACATAACTTTATGAGGTTTAATTCTTACTTCACAAGCTAACATTAATAATCTTGTCACGTGCTAAATTATTTCAAAATTTCATTGAAAGGTTGCAAGGTTAATGTAAAAGTGATTTGTATATCCAAATAGTTTCCATTTCAGACCATTGAAACAGCCATCCAACAGTAAGAGCTTTAATTGCAGGCAAGAATTCAAGTACAAACAATGCAGTGTTTATAATTTTGTTACTCAGAATATGTAAAGGGGCAGGGACAGTGTAGAACCTATACTGTTGTAAGTGATATTTAGCCTATTGTGCCAATCCTGAAGCCCCAGAAACTATCACAAGAAGCAAGAGGGAGTTCCCACCTTTATAAAGAAAATCATAGGAATTAGGGTAACAAGCCAATGGGTCAAAGGGAAGGAACAGGTAAAAGGCACATCAACACTGTGGTAACATACACACAGCACATAAATCCCCCTACCCCGCCCCTCAGAATGGTCCCCAAAGAAGCCATTCGTCCCTGGAGTGCTTAAATAGCTACCTGCATCTTGTCCTCAAGCCTGAGTCCAGCTCCTTCACTCCACAGTGTTGGCTGACCAAGTCAGTGAGCTCTCCAGCTCCAAAGTGCATGTCTTTGTGTAGGGCTGACTAGGCTTCATGTGCATGCTGCTCTTTTTTGCCCTTACTCCAACCTCATGCTTGTTCTTCCTATTTCCCTTGTCCCTCAACCCCTGAGAGTTTCTGGGCACTGCAGTCCAAATTAATAGACATCATAGTTCTACAAACTGCTCACCCTGGTTCCTCCTGCTGTTACACACATTACTTTCACATAACACTATGGTTAAGTACAGCCAGTCAGAAGCCTGACGCTGAATTGATTCAATCTTCATAGGTTAATCTAAGCTGCATAGCTTGAACTGATAAGCAAGTGAACAAACATTCACTTTCAATTCTGGGAATGCAGCCATGTGCTTGCAGTGGCCCAGGCCAGAAGCTCTCTCTCTCTCTCTCTCTCTCTCACACACACACACACACGCACGCACGCACGCACACACACACACACACACACTAAAGCATGCCTCCCTGCTCAGCTGAAGCAGACAGCTTGGGTCCAAGGCTACCCTGCCCACCCTGCAAGAGGGAGGGAGGGAAGGAGGGAGTTTGTGGGGAAGGTACAAAGCATCCTGACATGCTTGGGAAAGTGAGTTAACTTGAGTCTGGAGGGGATCTGGGACAGAAGTTCACTAAACTGATTTAACCTAAATTAGGGTTACCATATTTCCAGTTCCAAAAAAGAGGACACATGTTGGGGTTACCTCACTCCCAACCCACAGCCCCCTGCCCCTGCCAGTGCCCCTTACCCCCAACCTGAAGCCCCCTATCCCTTTTAATAGATTCATAGATTGTAAGGCTGGAAGGGCCTCAGAAGATCATTGAATCCAGGCCTCCTGCACCAAGCAGGAAAGACAACTGGGATTCTGGCAAGGTGACCATCCAGTTTTCTGTTGAAGATTTCCAGGGTAGGCAATTGCACCGCTTCTGGAGGGAGCTTATTCCACAGTCTGGACACCCTATCTGTGAAAAAGTTTTTCCTAATGTTAAGCCTGAAATGGTCTGGGAGTTGGTGACTATTACTCCTGTTTTTCCCCAACGGTGCCCTCGTGAACAGTTGCTCACCAAGCCCTTGATGTACACCTCTTATGTAGCAGTAAGTTACTACCAAGTCCCCTCTCAGCCTTCTCTTTTTCAGGCTGAAGACTTCCAGGTCCCTCAGCCTTACCTCATATGACTTGCCATGTAAACCTCTGATCATATGGGTGGCCCTTTTCTGGACACTCTCAAGCTTTACCACCTCCTAGTTCAAGTGCGGTACCCAGAACTGAAAGCAGAACTCCAGCTGTAGTCTCACCAGAGCTGAGTAGAATCGAGGGATCACTTCCTTGGTTTTGGTTGAGATGCTTTGATTGATGCATGGCTCCAGAGTCTTACTGCTGGCTCATGATCATACTGTGGTCATCACCTCCAGGTCCTTCTCATTCGTACTGCTGGTCAGATTGGCATTTCCAAGTCTGCAGGTGTGTAGGGGATTGTTCATCCGCAGGTGGAGCACTTTACATTTCTCAGTGTTGAACTTCATCTGGTTCTGATCTGCCCAACTTGCCAGCCTGTCTATGTCCACCAGTATCTGCAGCCTATTGTCACATGTGACCACGCTTCCCCATAACTTGGTGTCATCCACAGACTTGGCAAGCAAGCTCTTCACTCCCACATCCAAAATATTAATGAAGGTGTTGAATAGCACTGGACAAAGCACTGACCCCTGAGGGACACCACTGGCCACTTGTTACCAAGACGATGTAGATCCATTCATTAGGACTCTCTGGAGCCTACCTTCAGCCAGCTTTGTACCTACCTAACTGTTTCACAGTTAATCCCACAATATTTCAATGTTGTCGCAAGAACATTGTGGGTTACCAGATGAAAGATTTTTGGAAGTCAAGGTATATGATGCCAACCTCCTCTCTCTTATCTAGGTGGTGAGTAAGCTGATCATAAAAGAAGATGAAGTTGGTAAGACAAGACCTGCCCATGATGAAGCCATGCTTGCTGTCATTCAGAATCCTACCCTCTGCAAGACTATCAAACATAGACTTCTTAATGATTTTTTTTCCAGGATTTTCCCTGGATAAAAGTTAGGTTAATTAACCTATAGTTACCCGGGTCCTCTTCTTGAAGACAGGCACAACACTGACTCTCTTCCAGTCCTCAGGGATCTCTCTGGAGCAGCATGAGTTTTGTAAGAGTTTCGCTAGGGGTTCCACGATGACTTCGGCCAGCTCCTTCAACTCTCTCAGATGAATTTCACCCGGCCTATTGACTTACATATGTCTAATTTTTTAAATTGATCACACACCAGTTCTACAGAAATAGTAAGAAAATAGTTATTCTTACCTTGCTCATTTCTAAGGCAACACAAAGTGTTTGTCATGGGAGACTCCATCCTGAGGGGGACTGAGGGGGCAATCTGCCACCCCAACCCCTTAGCCTGGGAAGTCTTCTGCTTCCTAGGAGCCTTAATCTGAGATATTGCGGAGAGGACCCCTGAGCACCTTTGACCCCTTGACCACTACCCTATGCTCCTCATCCAGATGGGCAAAAATGACACAGCTCAGAGTGCTCCCAGCTGGGTCGTGAATCACTACAGGGATTTGGGAGAGGGACTTAAAGTGTTGGGGGCATAGGTAGTGTTCTCTTCAATCCTCCCAGTTTTGGGTTAAGGGCTGAGGAGGGAGAGGAGAATTGAAGTAATGAACCAAAGACTGCAGCACTGGTGTTGTTGGGAAAGCTTTGGCTTCCATGACCACAGCCTACACTTTGGTGAGAGAGGCAGTGAGCTGCTGGGAAGGGACTGCCTCCACCTCTCTGCTGGGGTGGAGGCTCTTCTCAGCCACACTGGCTGGCCTGATTCACTGGGCTTTAAACTAAGCTTACCAGGAATGGGGGGACTATCATCACTGCCGGCCTGCTGAGCAACCCTTGCAAAGTCACCAGGCCATGACACTTTAAGGAGCCCACCCCTGCCCCAGCCTTGGAATGATCTATGAGCAAGGCAAGAACTCCCAAAGGGATGCTTGCCTGCCTGTACACAAATGTCAGGAACTTGGGGAATAAACAGAAGGAACTTATCCTCCTGCTTAACACAAATAATTACAATGTCATAGCAATAATAGAGACCTGGTGGGAATCTACCCATAACTGGGCCACAGGTATAGATGTCTATACCTTGTACAGGATAGCTTGAGTGGATAAAAGGGGTGGGGGTGTAGTTCTCTATGTCAGAGAAAGCTACGTGTCCCTGCAAGCTGACATTAGTGCCCATGGAGGATTACTAGAGACCCTCTGGGTTAAAATCCATGGGGAACACAGGACAGGGGACACAATGATGGGATTCTACTACAGACCTCCCACCCAAAGTCAAGAGTTTGACCAAGAGTTTACCAGGCAATTGCGTGAGGCTACATGCTACCAGTCCAGGGTTGTCATGGGAGACTTTGACTACCTGGACATCTCATGGGAAGAGAACTCAGAGAAATCTAAATGGTCGCAAATCTTTCTCATGTGCGATGCAAGAAGTCTACGGGCTAATGAGAGTCAAAGCACTGTTTCACCTGGTACTGGCAATGGGGGATGACCTAATTAGAGACCTAATGATCGAAGGCGAGCTGGGTGACAGTGACCACGACCTGATCACCTTTACCATCTGCCATAAAACTGGCAAGTCAGTCAGCAATACAGAAGTCCTGAACTTTAGGAAAGCTGACTTTGATAAGGTCATGAAGCTTGTCAGTGAGGCCTTAAGGGACCATGACCCAAAGGAAAGGGGAGTTAAGGAAGATTGGTCACTCCTTAGGGGAGTGATCCTGGATGCACACGCAAAATCTATTCCATTTCGAAGAAAAGGCAGCAAATGGACACAGCTTGGCTCTGAAGGGAACTAGCCAGCCTCCTGCATCTGAAAAGAAAGGCCTACAAAGGATGAAGGATGGGATCCCCCTCCAAGGAGGAATATTCTGCACTGGTCCTAACCTGCAGAGAGCGAACCAGAAAAGTCAAGGCTGAAACTGAACTCCAACTGGGTACAAGTATCAAGGACAATAAAAAAATCCTTTTTTAGATATGTGGGGAGTTGGAGGAAAAGCAAGGGCAACATTGGACCCCTGTCAGAACAGTTGACAATCGACACCCAGGAAAAAGCCAACCTGCTAAATGTTTACTTGTGTTGGTCTTTCACCAGTCCCATGGGATGCCCCTGCCCATTATGGAACAGAAAGGCCTGGGTGAGGGAGATTCCTTACCCTCCATCAATGTTGACCTTGTGAAGGAACACCTTCAGAGGCTGGTTACCTTCAAGTCAGCTGGCCCTGCCAGTTTACACCCCAGGGTACTCAAGGAGCTGGCAAGCATCATAGTTCAGCCCCTGCAATGGATCTTTGAGAATGCCTGATGCTCTGGTGAAATGTCTGATGATTGGAAGAAGGCCAATGTGGTGCTTATCTTCCAGAAAGGGAGGAAAGTGGATCTGGTAACTACAGGCCCATCAGCCTGACCTCTATCCCAGGGAAGATCCTAGAAATGATTAACAAAGACACCATTCTCAACAGACTGGCTGATGCCAAAAACCTGAGGGATAGCCAGCACGGGTTTGTCATGGGAAGGTCTTGCTTGACCAATCTTATTTCCTTTTATGACTAGGTGACCTATCACCTGGACAAGGGGGAAGAGATTAATGTCATATATATTGACTTCAAAACAGCCTTCGATCTGGTATCCCACGATCACCTTTTAGTAAAACTGGCCAACTGTGGCCTCAGCTTCACCATGGTCCACTGGCTGGGGCAGTGGCTCCATGGTCAGACCCAGAGGGTGGTGGTTGACAGAAGTCTATTGTCATGGTGTGCCGTGACCAGTGGGGTCCCTCAAGGCTCTGTCCTTGGGCCTATACCAGTTAATATCTTCATTAATGATATGGACATTGGAGTCAGAAGAGTACTGGTCAAATTCACCGATGACACCCAACTTTGGGGTAAAGCATCCACACCTGAGGACAGGAGGGCAATCCAGGCTAACCTTGATAGGCACAGGAAATGGACAGATGAGAACCTGATACTGTTTAACACTGAAAAATGCAAGGTTCTCCACCTTGGGAAGAAAAACCCACAGCATGCATATAGGCTCGGCAGTGCTATTCTTGCTAGCACTATGAACAAAAGGGACTTGGGGGTCATGATTGACCACAAGGTGAATATGAGCCTTCAATGTGATGCTGCACCTAGCAAAGTGAGAACAATGCTGGCTTGCATCCATAGATGCTTCTCAAGCAAATCTCAGGATGGCATTCTCCCATTGTACTCGGCCTTGGTGAGGCTGCAGCTGGAGTACTGCATCCAGTTTTGAGCTACACAATTCAAAAAGATGTGGAGAAGCTTGAGAGAGTCCAGAGGAGAGCCACATGTCTGATCAGAGGTCAGGAAATCATTTTACCTTATGATAAAAGGCTGAGAACTATGGGACTCACCAGCCTGAAAAAGAGCAGTCTCAGGCATGATCTGATGGCCACCTATAAATTTATCAGGGGTGTTCACCAGGATCTGGGGGAACATCTGTTCACCAGAACACCTCAAGGGAGGACAATATCAAATGGTCACAAACTTTTCCATGACTGTTTCAGGCTGGGCATAAGAAAGAACTTCTTTACTGTCCGAGGTTTGGAATTGCCTGCCACTGGAGGTGATTCAAGCACCTACTATGAATGCCTTCAAGAGGCATTTGGATGTCTATCTTGCTGAGATCCTATGACCTCTGCTGACTTCCTGCCCCTGGGACAGGGGGCTAGACTTGAATATCTTCTGAGGTCCCTTCCAGCCCTAGTGTCTATGAATCTATGTCCTATCTGGTGTGATTTTCCCCTTGGCCCTGTGAAAGACCAAAGCGAAGTAGTCATTCAGGAGTTCAGTTTTATCTTGAGTGCCAGTAACCAGCTGTCCTGAATTGCTGAGCAGTGGCCCCACACTCCCATTTGTTTTTCTCCTGTTCCCTATGTACCTAAAGAAGGACTTCTTGTTGCCCTTGATTCCCATTGCTAATTTTAGTTCAGTTTCTGCCTTAGCCTTTCTAATCTGTTTCCTACAAGTGTTGGCCATTTTTGCATAGTCCTCCTTGGGGCATGTCCCAAGCTTCCATTTTCTGCATGCCTCACTCTTCTTTCTCATGATTTCTCTGTTTAGCCAGGAGGGCCCTTTTGCTACCTTTCCTCTGTGTGGGAATGGACTTCCTTTGTGCTTTGAGGATCATGTGCTTAGGGAGCAATCACTCTTCACGTACTCCTCTCACCTTTGGTCCTTGGTCCCACAGTATTTTCCCTACTAGTGACCTAAGCTTATTGAAATTTGCATTTTTGAAGTCCAAACCTTTAATCCTGCTAATTTGTCTGCCTTGCGGTGGATAGTGAACATGATGGTTTCATGGTTGCTATCACTCAGGCTGCCTTCTATGTTTTAGTTGATCACTAGGTCATCTCCTTTGGCCAGGACCAAGTCTAGAAGAGTGTTACCTCTGGTTGGCCCTTGAACCTCCTGAATCAGAAAAAGCTATTTGATGCAGGTCAGGAAGGAACATAACCAATCCAACTTGACCAATTGTGCCTCCCAAGAGATGTCTGGATAATTGAAATCATCCATGATAACCATGTCCTGTGCATGCGTGGCCTCTGTCACTTCTCAAGCAAACTCTAGATTGAGTTCTTCCCCCTGGTTTGATGGTCTGTAATAAACACCTACAGTTAGGTCTGTCTTTCCATACCTTCTCCATCCCTGCCATAGTTTGAGCCTTCAAGCTGTTCTTTGGAGCTGATGCCAGCCTCCAAGGAGGTGTACTGCTGCTTCACATAGAGATCTACACCTCCACCTTTGTTCCCTACTCAGTCACTTCTATGCAGGACATACCAACTACACTCCAATCACATGAGGATTCCCACAAGGTCTCTGTAATCCCCACAAGATCATAATGCCCACTGGAGAGTAAGAGGGCTAGCTCCCTCTGATTGTTCCCCATGCTCCTAGCTGTAGTGTACAGGTACCTGAGTCCTCCTACTAAGTTCCTCAACTTCCTGTCACATTGAAGGAGAACTATTTCCTTAGCTCTTGTGAGAGTCACCCTCATAGTGTCCTTATCTATGGAGCTTTCTTGTATGTCAGTCCCCAGTCATGCTCCAGTCACTGTTTCACCTTCCCCCAGCAATCTTAGTTTAAAGCCCTATGGTGAAGATAAACCATCCTGGCCAAGAACAAGGACTTATCTTTTCCTGTGAGATGGTTGCTGTCTCTTCCCAGGAGTCCTCTCTCCCTGAAGTTCATGCTTCAGTTGAGGAAACCAAAGCCCTCTCAGTGGCATCATTGTTGGAGACATTGGTTCATTTCCTTGATGCATCCTTCCACCATAGGACCATGGCCTGTAACAGGGAGCACAGAGAAAAAGACTACTTGAGCCCCCAACCCCTTGAGACCAGATCCCAGAAACCTGCAATCACTCATGACACAGTCTGGATTGCTTCTGGCTATGCCATTTGTTCCCACATGGCTGAGGAGCCTGGGGCAGTAGTCAGAGGACTGGACAAACCTGGGGATCCTCTCTGCAATATCTCAAATGTGAGCCCCAGGGAGGCAGCAGACCTCATTGGCTGGGGGAACACTTTGTGCCTCCTCTTGGGGGGTGGCAGCAAACTGATTACTTTCCTTCTTTTCCAGTGTCACTATTGGAGTTTCCTCATGTGTGGGGAGGGAAGCATACCTGTTGTACAGTGCCAGGGGAGGAGCATCCCTGGACCTGGGTTTCCTGGAGTGTGAGGTGACTGTCTTCCAGGTAGCTCTGGATGGATCTTTTTGGTTAGGCAACTCATTGGCCACCGTCTCCTCTTCTTCCTGCTTCTGGAGAAGTGTCTGGCACTACCCATCGATGAAGTCTTCTTGGACCCTGATGGTGCGTAGCTGGCATACCTCTTATTTGAGCTCCTACACCCAGACCTCCAGAGACTCCATCAGGGAGCACACCCAACAAATGGGGATGCTCCCATGCCCAGTTGCCCGCAGTCATGTCAGACAGCCCCACAGCCCAGAGCTAGGGACTCCATCTGTGTGGAGGCCATAGTCATGGGTTCTGTCTGTGGACACAATGAGTCACCATCATGGCTGACAGCTAGTTCACACTTTTACCTGGTCCAAGCAGTTCCTCTTTGGGCTTCTGGCTTCAGGCTTCTTGCTCGGACAAGCCCTCCAGTACCTTCTGCACACCCCTCCACAGGAACTCCCATACAAGCTGCACCTGTTTTTAAGATCTGTTTCCACAGCTCTGGTTGCAGAGCTCCCTGTGGGGTTCAGCCAAGTAGGGACCAGGCGGTGGGGCACTCCCCTCCCAGCTTCCACTCAGCTGGCACATCCTGCCCGGCATGGTCTCCACTTGTTCACATGCTCACACGCACACTCTGAGTGCCCCTACATTTGCCCAACCATCTCTTAGCCCGGTTTCCCTTACCTCCTGGTTCTTGCTGAGAGGTCTGTGGAATCTAAGTCTGGGCCCAGGTCTTTAGCTCCAAGGCATCTCCTCCAAGTAGTTGCCCCTTATTCCTGACCTGAAGAACCCTATCCCTGCCGGTGCCCCTCACTCCAGACCCACAATCCCTTGCCTCCACCTAGGCTATACTGGTGCCTCTCACTCCTGATCCACAGGCCCCTGGCTCTGCCAGTGCCCCTCACTACTGACCTATAGTCCCTTGCCACTCTGGTCCACGTTGGGGCTCCTAACTCCCAAGCTGCAGCCCCTGGCACTGCTAGTGTCCCCACACTCCTGACCCACAACCCCTTGCCCTCTTAGCCCTGCTAGAGGGGGCCCCAAGCTGCTCCCATCCCAACTGAGCTCATGTGTGGTGGCTCTGATTCACATGGATGTTGACAGAGCAAGTCTGGCTCTGGCAGAGGCTGGAGACAACAGGACGGGATACCTGTGGCACCTGCATCCCCTCCCAGGCTGGGGCTCCAGCACCACCCCAAATATCCTGGCCACACCCCTGCTCCGCCCCCCCAGGGCAGCATCTCATGGGGCCACCCAGTTCCCATGAGCATGGGCACTGGCCTGGGTGTGGTGTCACTGGCCAAGCTACATAGCTCCCACTGCCCTCAAAGAGCCACCGTGCACCTTCCCCCACTGGAGTTACAGGTGCCTCCCTCCTACCCTGCTGCAGCCCTGGCACTGGCAGGCACTGACAGCTTCTCCCAGCAATGGCAGGCACCCTCCCCCGTCAGACACCCACTCCCTCCACAGACATATGCATGTGCCCATGCACATACCCCAGACAGTCCCCAAGCCCTGGCCCTCCAACCCCCACTACCCGTAGACTTACTTGTATCCAGCTGCTGAGGCTGCTCCCACTACCCTGCCAGGCTGCATACTGGGATGTACATGTGCGTATGCAGATGCACGTGTTGCCCCTGGTCTCCAGTCACCCTTCCCCCACTCCCACCAGCAGAGAACAGTAAAATCCCAGATGTTTGTTCAGATTTAAAAAAAACCCACCCAGACATAGATCAGAGTACTAAAAAAGATGATGTGTCTGGAAAAACCTGGACATACGGGAACCGTAACCTAAATCAGTTACGTCTTATACTATATTCATCCAGGTTTATCTTAAAGCAGTATCAGACAGTTTTGAAAAACATTTTGAAAAGTTTATGTGCACTGAACTTCTGTTGTGTTACAAATTTAAACTGGTTTCTGATCATGTATATTTGTTTATGTTTAATTTCTGTTCCTAGCATTATAGCCTAAGATCTGTATAGTTCTTCATATTGCTTGACTGAATTTCTTGTTTTTGAGTTGAGCCATGAGTTGAGTCATCAAGTGAATAGTTTGGGTAAAATAGCACATTTGAATAAGATTGACAGCTGTGGTAGAGGTTAAGGAAACAAAATAGTTATTTATTACAAAAACACAGAGACATAAACCCAAAGGGAGATAATTATGCATTCACACCTATAGTCTAATTACATGAAGAAATACACTACAAATGTATTTGGGCTGTTATCTCACCTCGTCTTCCTGGTGACATAAACTTAATATCAAATCTCTCAACATGCAGAGTTTATTTCTGCAGAACATTTAGGGAAAAAAAGGATTGACTGCTTTCTCTACAAGCATACCAAACCCCCATTTCTTATTAATCAGCTTGAGCACTGCTATAGTAGGTTCATTTAAAAGCTAGCAGATGTTGAACCACATTTTGATGCCTCCTGAAATAAAAAATAATAATACTTTTGTAAGTATTAAGTGCTTGAATGAATGCATTCCTGAGAACATTTTAGTGAATGTGTTACTTGCAAGTTTGCTACAAAATATTTTCTTTCATTCGTTTATATAATTCTTTTCTTGTAGCTCCTGACTGTTATGACTACATTGCACTCAAATCATTATATATGTTTAAAAAAGTCAAGCTTGAAGGAAAAAAAAAACATCAGTGGTACAAAAAAAGGATATTAATACTTTTGAAATGTGATAAATTTAGTTTGTGATTTCTGGGGGTTTTAGTGTACAAAACAATTGATGAAAGGGAGCTGTGATCCTTGACTGTTGCTTATCCAATTGCATTGATAGATAATAAACACAACAGGTTCTAGATTTGGTTGGGCAAAATATGGCCTGTGGACTGGATCTGGTCTGTCAAGTGTTCTATTCAGCTCACAGCGTGTCTCTCAACTCTGCAGGGCACAGGCGTTGGGGGTAGACCAAGTCGTTATATGTGTGGATGGTGTTGCCACACTTGGGCATGGAGGTGCCATCTGGCATGGAGCGCAGCCTGCCTTATTGCCCACATGGCTGTCAGGCACACTGGGACTGATCGTTCCCGGGGCCTAATGGTGCAGTGCTGGGGTAGGAGCAGTGCAGCGACCAGACTCAGCTTCCCAACAGCTCTTGCAGTGGTGGCTTTTTCTGCCCTTATACTTCCAGTTGCCACTGCTAGTGCCTTTGCTGCCATCATCAGACACAGCCCCACTGGCTGGGCACTTCAGCCCATCCTCTTCATAGCCACTGCCAGAGGTGCTGGACAAAGTGGGTGAGTGGTGTCTTCATGGAGAATGGCCCTGGACTTCTGCAGGTAGAATGTGCTCGGCCAGATGGATGGGATGGAGTTGCAGGCAGGTGGGAAGCAATGTCTGGGAGTGAGATGGGCAAGGAGGGCTGGGATTGCAGGGCAGTGACAGCATGGGGCTGGGGCTAGGCTGGGGCCAGGTCTAGGGCCTGGGCAGAGCTTCAGTCCACTCCCTGCATGTTCTTGTGATAGGCACCTGCCTACAGTGTAGACAGTGGAGTCCTGGTGTGATTACACATGCGTGGGATGACTAGAGGTTAGAACTCTCTGGAACATCTAACCTTCTTGCCTCAGTGATGTCATGACCTATGTTTTAAAGCTGAGCATGCAAAAAGAGTTGTCTGAGAATCTGGGCGGGGGGTTGGTAACCAAGGGAACAGGACAGTTAGGACTGTTATGCTAATGAGTTATTGTGATAGTTTGATTTGTATGGTCCTTACTGTGATTGACTTTGATTGATAGAGGCAGGAGAGTAATGATTAGACTTCTATTTGATGGAAAGGTGGTGTGTGTCCATCTTTATGTGTGTTTTTAATCTTTATAAAGCCTCTGGGCCCCGTCCCTCTTGGGGGGCGTGGGGAGGGAAGGAGGCTCTGAGGAATTCTTTTGTGCTGGATCTTAGCTGAGTGTGTGAGTGTGATTAGTGTACAACTGATTTGGTGCTTTATTGCATGTGACTCTCTAGAATCCAGAGTATTGTTGTAAGGGTTATTGAGCAACTGAGAACAGGGTGTGTTGTGATAGGGCTTGGGAGCAACGATGGAGGGTCTGAATCACCTGCATGCATGCCAGCCACTCATCTGCTTCATCATGTCATGTTGGTCGGGTAAGGTATCACCTCCCCCTTTTGGTGAGCCGCTCAGTACCCACCTAGAGTGAGGGAACAGCATAGAAATCCTCAGGAGTGTGAGATGCTGGACAGCAGGCCTTCCCTGCCTGTGACATTTTGGTATTGGGTTCTGTAACTGTGTTATGTATATGGTGTTTATAGTACTGTAAGTTGTTGGGTTAGTTGTTATAGTACTTTATTCTTGTTCTTTCTTGTCACGTATAGGCTTTGTTAAACTTTACATATGTGTAGCGTTTTCATTAGGAGTTTGCACTCTGGCCAGGGCTGGGCAGTAGGCCAGTTTCCAGGAGGATTTGACCTTAGGTTGCCTGAATCATAGAGGGAGGTTTGTGGGGTATAGAGGCTAAACAACCCTCTGTGTATGTTGGAGATGTGGGTAAATGGCTGAAGGAGTTCACAGGGTTCTCTACTTCATTGCTGTGCACTTGCCAGCTCTCTCCTGCTCTTCAGTGGAACTGAAGTGCCTGTTGCAGAGATGTGTGGGAAACAGATCATGGCCCTGTCCCGGGTCCTGCCCCTGCACTGTCACTGCCCTGTGATCCCAGCCCAGGCCCCACCCTACCATCCTCCTGCTCCCAGATGCCACTCCCTGTCTAATAATGGCCCTATACCATGTGCCTGACTGAGCACAACCTGCTCACAGAGGTCTCAGACAGGCTGGACTCTCTGGAGACCTTGCCTGTCTGCTCCATCCGGTACTCCTAGCAGTGGATGCAGAGCGGATGGGCTTGAGGCTGAATAGGATCTATTAGCATCTATTGGCCTCCTTTCCTCTCCCACATTATGTCAGGCAGTATAAACATCTTCCTCCCCTGCCCCCAGTCTTCAACAGCTCACCAAATCTCCTTAAATTGCCCTCAATCCCAAATGATTGCCCGTGCCTGTTCCAGATTCACAAGTCACAGGTTTAATCCCCTTGCAGTAGGGGGAAATCATTGCCAGCTTTTTAAGGTGCTTTGCAATTCTCTGTACAAAGTAACCAGAATAGGATCTAGGGATGTTCAGCCCACTCACTTTCAGTAAAAATAAAGCAGATATTTTTTCCCTTTGTCCAAAATCTCTATGAGCACATCATTTTTAGACAAATTACTCTAGAGTTCTCAAATTATTCGAAGTGCAATAGTGACCTATTGAGCACTAAAAATATAAAGTTAATATGCTTTTAGCTTAGATACATCCTAGGTTTATAGCAACTAAAAACTATCACCTAATAGTGGTTTTGTAACTTTCTATAGTTATTTCAGTTTAATTCCTAATACACAGATGTTCATCACCAAAATCAGCAAAGCAATCTGGACTAAGTGGCAACTCTGTTGGAAATATGTGGGAAAACAGTGGATTACAGCTGGATATTTTTTAGTGAATGTTTTGCCAATGAATTTGGTTTCAGTCATAACACTGCTTTCAAATTTCAGGTCAATTTTGCTCAGTTGAACTGAAAGCATTTTCTTGGGATTAGATTTCTCTGTTGGACAACAGTTCTGTAGTTCAGGAACTCACTCAGCATGTGAGAGACCCATGTTCAGTTTCTTTACTTGTTCTTACCATTTGCTTCCTCAGATAATGCCCTAACTCACCTAATAATATCTATTCTATGACTTTCTCTCACTGTCTTCTGTTGCTTTCATTCATGCATTCCCTAAAGCAGGAACTGTAACCCAGATATCTTGTTTGCAAAGTATAAGAGTCATTCTCCTTCTGGCTCTATGAATATTGAAGTATTTTGAATAATATGGAACATCTCTAACAAGGAAATTGAAAGTGGTCTATCTTGATAGTTAGGGCATTCTTCCTTAGTTTACATCCTTGATCTTAATCAGGCAGAAGGGAAAACTGAATTGGATTAAAGGGGAATCTAGATAAAAGGAGAACCCTCCATGCCTATAATCTGTATCTAGCTCTTTCTTGTCTTTGCCCAGAAATGACTGCTCTGTGTCAAATAGAATGCAAAGTCCGTATCTGAGAAACCAGATGTTTTATTTGGCTGTAGCCAAACCATAGCTTTTTTGAGGTTGGTGGGAAAAATAAAAGTTCAATTATTCATAGGGCTTTACATTGAACAGTGCTTGATTATGCACTAAAACAAGCCTTCATATTACAGGCTAGGCAAGTTAGCAGTGTAGAATGTGTCTGATTTGTGGATAAAGAGCAGATTTTGCTTTGAAGAACTAACTAATGATTTCTAAGCACTAACTTTTCTTCTAGTTCCTAACTCACTAGAAAATTGCTAAAATGGACTATACTGTGGGGTCCATAGAGTTCAAACAAAGCCTTTACCTACATCTAGGGCTGTCATAATAATAAATTAAATTAAATGCCAATAATTTTATTCAACATTTGTTATACAAATTGTCTGCATTTAAGACTTGTCACTTAGTACTTTATACGCTCTCTTTAGGCTTTTTAAAGAAAAGGAAAAAAAATGTTCATCTTGGTATTTCTTTACAACCACATTGAATTGTGCCTAAATAATATGTTTGACAGAGACTGAGGTGCATAAATGGATGTTACGAGTTTAAAAGCACCATCACTTACAATATAACCTCTGTTGTTTCATTTGTTTACTATAGCCTTGCCAGGCCAGGCCTCTCTTGGTCTGCTATCTGGTACTATGTAAACCAGTAAAGCCTGTTCTATGGTTGGGTTGTCAGAAATTAAACCAGCATCTCCACTTTGGGTAGCCTGGGTGAGGAGGGTGTGTAGACACCCAGCATGACTAAAAATCAGACCTGTCAAAAGGTGGATGAGTTCCCTGCAAACTAATGGCCATCCAGACATGGCAAGATGGGCACTGTAAGGTCATTCTGTCTGAAGAATCACCAATGATGCAAAACAACTCAACTTACCAGAGGTTTGTTACAGCATCTAAGGTGCCCCAATGGTCACATCAGCCTTGGGACTGACTTGACTTGTCTGTACTAACACTGCCTTCCAGAGCACGTGGACAGTGAACTCAGTCACAGACTATATTTAATACATTGTTTTAATATGCACCACTTCAGCTATTTAAACACTGGAGTCTTTAAAGGTAAAGGATCAGGAAACATCATCAAAAACTCCTTGGAAGCTGTGACTAGGGCTGTGGGAAAAAAAAGGTATAGTGATTGAACTGAAAAACTAAAATTGTTTTGAGTTAACCCAACCCTGAATTTTAGTTGAGCTTAAAGAATTATGCACCACTTTCTGGTTGTCCTGAAAGTTGGCATTTTATATAAGGAATGTATAGGAAAATGGAAAAGGATCTAGGGGCTGTTCATAAAATTGTGAAAGAGGTGTTTTCATTCTCCCTATATATTATAGTCCAATGGATAGAGGTCTCACATGAATTAAGAGAGGTCTGGGTTCAAAAACAGCAGGGGCTGAAAGTCACACATGCCTGTTAGTAAGTGTGCTAATTACTCTCATTCTTTCTCTCTGTCAGTGTGTATTTACCTATTCTATAGATTGGTTTTGGTCTTTGGCCCAGATGAATGGTACAGGGCCAGTCTGAGGGCCAGACTGAATTTTGCTGCCATATGCCACCCCCATGTGTAGGATTAGGGTCTGTGGCCCTGTGTCACCCCTGCCTGGCCCTGAGCTCCAAGTTGGTACTCTGGGGCCTTGCATTCCCTTTCCTGGCCCCATTCACTGCCCTTTGTGCCCACTGTTAGTGCACAGGGCCAAAACTCAAAGGGCTTCCCAGAAATTTTATAACATGATGCTGGAGGCTATTTCTGGCCTGTGGGCCAGGGGTTGAGCATACCTGCTGTAGATAGTGAAACATTTTCAAGCTGAAGGGTTTAGGAACACCCACCCCAGAGTACCCTTTAGACCACTTGCTAAGACAGTCTTGAGTGCTAGGAACAGAAGTTACATATAAACCAGTTTAAGTAATCAGAAACTGGTTTAATTCTATACTAGAATAGGATTTCAGTGCACATAAACTAGTTTAAAAATGGTTGAAACGAATTTAAGATAAACCTGGTTGAATATAGTATCTAACTTAACTGATTTAGGTCAAATTAGTTTATGAAATTTCTGTCCCAGACCCCTTTCTGGTTCAAATTAAAACAGTCCCCCAGAATCCCATCATTTTACAGCCCTTGTCTGGGCTAGAACTCTGACTTTTCTCCCTAGCTGGAGCAGTGAGTGCTAACTTACTGGCCTCACTAGCTGATTCACAGGCCTCACTGGCTGGCTTACTGGTACCCCAGTCAAACCCCAGCTAGGATATGGGGCCAGGGAGGGGGTTAAAATTCCCTTCTTCCAAGTACAGAGATGCCCTGCCCTGCTAAACTTACTGCTGTCTGCAACTGTGGACTCCAAATCCCAGAGGTACATGGAAGCAGGAAGAGGAAGTGACGAGCAACCCTGCAGAGTCCTGCTGCTGTGATTGTGGACTCCAAATCCCAGAGACGTTGGGGCTGCAGGAAGAGGAAATGAATACACAGCCCATGTTGACTACATGCTTTAAACCTCCCCCCACAGCTTCTGAGATGAGCCACTGCAAGCATGTAGCTGTATTTCCTGAACCAAAAGTAATGTCTAAGCAAAAGTTAGTCTAACCTGCAAAGACTGAATCAATTCACCCTCAGGCTTTTTGACTGTCTGTACTTAGCCCTGAGCTACAAGTCTTTTAATCAAATCTCTGTTCTGAATAATGCAAAATACTTGGATTTCCCACATCCCAGGTATGTGCTTTAAATACTAGGCTCTAGGGAAGCACAGCTATTCCTTCTGCATCTACCCAGAAAAATCAAAATATTTTGTTTTTGGCAATTCTGAAACCTTTTTTTTCATTTTATTCAGTTAAGATTGTCAGTTGAATTTTACTGTGCTTTGCAATTTTTTCACACAACTCAAAACCTAATTTTTAGATAGGGGCTTTCTTTCTTAAAATCAACCTTTCCGGTCCAGGTATTGTGTATAAGACATGAATAGTGTGTAAAAATCTTTGTGGATTAAAATGTATGACTTGTTTGAAAGACTAGCAAGATAATAGTATGCTAAAGGAGACTTTGTGGGTATTTACAGCCCCACATGCTATACCATTTAGTGACAGAGAATTAAATTTTTCCTTTGTAAGCAGATAGGACTCTTTCCAATATTACTGAAACATTTCAGAAACCAGGAACTATAGACTTTTAGAATAATCTACTCCCCCAATTTATCCCTGACTGAAACAGAACTTTAAAAAAAACCAACAATTTTTCACTTCTACTCTCATCTGTGGATTAACCCTCTCATTGTTCAGTGCTATGATTATGTTGTGTGTTCAGTGATGAGCCAGTAGTTTCTCTCTTGTACTCGTGTGAAAGAATCAGTTAAGTTCACCACGACAGAAAAAGACATGCTGAATGGAATTGGATGGGCAATCATTCATTGTGCCTATGTGTTTGAGATGCTTGTTCATCAGAGTCTAAATCAGAGGTGAACAATTCTATAGGCAAGTCAGGTTTCCCCTGAATGAATCCAATGCCAAAGGAGGGCCTCAGTGTGTCAGACCACATTAGATATTGATGAGAGAGAATGGAATTGCCTTTTTTGTGATTGCTGACCTAACAATAAATAGAAAGGGATTTTTTGGGGGGGAATCCACCCCACACCCACAAACAGTCAGATGCATGTCATTATTAAAAGGACATTCTCAGTTGACAAGCCCAAAGTGTTCTCTACCCCACTAATGTCTGTCATTGCTTTTTGCATTTTTTCATGTTCTTGAACGATCATTTAGCTTAGAGATTCCCCAACTCTGACAGATTGCACACCATCAATTTCAAACGATACAGCCTTAAGTACCACCAGTACATTTTTCAGTTCAGCCTTAGGTATCACCAGCAAATTTTGGTCATATAAAGTAATTATAATAAATCTGTTAATGTGTACCACTGACAGGTTGTCTGCATACCACTGGTGGTACCTGTACCACAGACTGGGAACCACTGTTTAGTTTATTCAAATTGATGGCTACCACAAAGCACAGTTCCAAAGTAGACCCAAATTTCATAGCTTTCATAGACATTTGGGCTGGACGGGACACTGGAGGATCATAAATTGGTTATGATTTACATGGACTTGCACAAACTCTATTTTGTTTTGCATGGTTTTATTCTCTTCATATTTCTAGATTCTAATATGTAAAGGACCTTAAACAAAAAATCCAAATGGAAGTCAAAACCACAAACTACCATGCTTATATAGATCAACTTATATCTTTTTTTTAAACTAAGCCCAACTTTAGTGTAAAAAGTTCTGGAAAGCAGAGCATTTCAATTTTTTCTCAGTACTCAACAGAAATGGTCAAAAAAGCAAATAATATAGGGGGATGCATAAAGGACATAGAAAATATAATATCATTCTATAAATCAATGATATGCCCTCAACTTGAATACTGTATTCAGTTTTGGTCACCTTAAAGAACCTGAAGAGGAAATACTTCACAGTGATTTAGAACACTTTAAGGTTAGAGTAGAGAAGAATAAGAGAGGAATGATAGAGGAATATAATATTGTGCATGGAACAGAGAAATTGAGTTGAGCAGCACAATTTACTAGAGCTCACTAGGAAAATGAATTTCCTATAAACAGAAAATTACATACATATATTTTTGGAAAATATTTTGTTCTTCCAAGGGCAACATAGGGGGTGGGCAGCTATTTGGATTACTGGCTCCCCAGTTTCTAGAATGCCTTATTCTGAGGGTGTTTTTTGCCTGGACAGTTGAGGATCCCTGGAAGTCAGCTACTGAGGAGATGGAATTAGAGAGCCAGGGGAGTTCAAAGTATCAGAAAACCAGATAGGGTAGCCAGCCCACTATTTCCCTAAAATGTTCTGATGGAATCAAATTATCTGAGAAATATTCAATTGAATAAGTCATTTTGGATGGAAATACTATTCCATTCACAGCTTTTCAATCAGCTCTTTTATTCAGTTTGTCACTTAAAACAATTCAATTATTCTGAAAAATAAATACATTTTAATTGATGTGCAAAATAATTTTCTTTTAATACAGTGCCAAGTTAACCTGGGAAATTCCCTAGTAGATGGTGCTTAGGAAACCAACAGTTTACTAAGATTCATTAAATAATGCAACATTGATAAGATGATGGGAATGTCCAGTTATATTCCAGTATTGCCTTTCCTTTTGTCTTTATTGCTCTCTTCAAGCTCTGGCTTCATGCAGCATCTTTGGATAGGTCCTGTAATTTAGGTGACATTATCTATTGTATTTTTGTAATTTCCTTGTTCAGCTGTGCTCTATTTCTGACCAAGCAAGTCTTCTTCTTCCTTCTTTACAAGAGTCTTATTAGAAGTAGTTTTGAAGAGGTCAAAAGATCTTATTTCAAGTAGTCAATTTAGAACTAAGAAAAGCAAAATGTAATAAAAAAGATACGTGGTAGGGCTGTACAAAACTTCGCCGGGTGTTTTGTTTTAAAGCTGTTTTGATGCGTTTTGAGCTCGAAACAATGAAATTGAAATGAAACAAAAACCTTCAAAACAGCCTCAAAAGGAAACACGGGCACTCGAAACAATTCAAAAGCTTCTAAATGTTTCAGGTTTCAAAGCCAGGCTTGGTTTCATCAGTGGTCCCACCTGGCAGCAGCAGCCTCCTGTCATCCTGTGCAGATCTGGGGGGCATACCCCCTGGGAGGATTCTGCCACAGTCCCCAGTCCTTCCAGGGGGCACCACCCCCCTGGTCTGTATGCCAGATGACAGCATGCTGTTGCTGCCAGCTGGGGCCAATGACAGTACCAATCTTCCCGGCACTGGGTGTAGGCTGTGCCCAGCGCCTGTCCCAACTGGCAGCAGCAGCCTCCTGTGACCCAGCAGGCAGATCTGGGGCCTACCTGTACCCCTGGGAGGAGTCTGGCAGAGCCCTGCAGCCCGCCCAGAGATGTGGACCTCCAATCTGCCTGCTGGATTACAGGAGGCTGCTGCTGCCAGTTGAGACTGGCATTGGGCGCTGCCCATTCCAGGTGGCAGGAGCCACAGTAACAGCAGCTTCCTGTGATCCAGCAGGCAGATTGAAGGCCATATCCCCAGGAGGAGTCTGGCACAACTCCATAGCCTTCCCAAGGGTGTGGGCCCCTGGATCTGCATGCTGGATGACAGGAGGCTGCCGCTGCCAGCAAGTGACAGTTTTGCTTGTCAGCACCTTGAAGTGCAGTTTCCCAGAAACCTCTGCACCTATTTCTTTGAAACCTTGTAGGCTTCATACTCTTAGAAGGGGCTACCATGCCTGCAGGTTTCATCTGAATCAGGATAGAAATTACAAAGTTATAGACAGTTTTGTGCTTCCCCATTATAGGCTATGGGCAAAATGTTGAAACATCATTGAAACAGAGAAACAGTTTCAACAGAATGAAATGGAACAGTGCTTTCAAAATGAAACAAAACTCAAAATGAAACACTGTTCCATTGAATTGTCAAAATGGAAGATGAAATGGAATGGTGCTGTTTTGCAGAACACTAGCATGTGGCACCTCTTTTTAGTAATACTCCAGGTTTTACTAAAAGGGGAGGAGGGGCACTGTTTCTCAGATGTGCTGGTAAGGCATGGCTGGAGATCTTGGGCCAGCATGGCACACTGGGGAACAGACACATGAAAAGTAAGCAGAGGGTGGGGAGGGGCACCTATCTGCTGCTGTCCCTGGCAGAGTCAGCCAGCAAAAGTGGCAGCAGTGGGAGGTGAAGCAGACAGCACCATGGTGGAAGGCAGCAGGGAGTAGATGCAGGAAGAGAAAACCCACTTGATGCTGCCAATGTCCCCTGCTGAATTTGAGACCCTGAGGCTAGAACAATGCAGGGAACAGCTTTGGGGTGAACCCCTGCACCCTGGTCAGCTGTGGACAACAGTGGTGGCAGTGGGAAGCAGGTGCAGCCACACTGGTACAACCCCCTTGGCTCTGTCCCTGGTATATGGCTTAAAGAAAATGGATTGGACATTTCCATTCACCCTGTCTCACAGTAGAAGCAAAAGGGGACACACAAAGTAATGGAAGGAAATCGAAAAGTGATTAGTGTATAGAACTCATTGGGAAATTAATAGGATTCTAAGTGAAGTGTTGAACATTTTATATAACAAACAAGATAATCTAGGGTCACATTTATAAGAAATGAATGAAAATAATATTAGGAAAGGAGCTGCTGGAATTTCAAGGTTCAGCCAAGTTGTGACTCAGATTGTAAGCCTCTACCCCCATGGTATGGAAACTCCTGGGGTTTTCGTACTTGCCTCTGGTGGCTTCCTGGATGATTTCACCTGTCTGGATGAGATCATGTTTTACAAGGGCAGAAAGCTTTCATGTTGTATACCTTTGTTTGTTGTTACCTAATTGGTCTTCCTGACACTGATGTGGCTGGTATCCTCCCTGTTTTGCAAACAGAGGACCTGACACAGAAATGTCTATAAGCAGCTGAGGCCATAAAGGGAGGCCATGTGAGAGCTAAGTTTAGCATGGAGCAGTTTTTGATATCCCACTCCCCTTATCTCTATATTCAGACAACTATGTCACCTCTGGCTTTTAAAATAAAACAAGGAAAATAAATGCTAGTTAAGATTCAGGGGACAGAATCAACTCTCATTAGCATTTGCTCATAGCCCCTTCTTAACACTGGTGGCACTGATATCTGATGCCAGCATCAGAAATGTTTTAGATCTAACTGTTCATACACATGCCGGTTTGCCCCCACATGCAGCTATGTATTTAAGAAACTTGTCAGTCTTTCATATTTAACCTATCTGAATAAAAACCACCCAACCTCCTGCATGAAAGAGTTGCAGCTTTGTAAAGTTTGGTTTATCATTTTAAAGATTTTGGCCCACATCATTTGAAAATGACTAGGAAGCAGCATGCTTTATTTCCAGATGCTAAGGACTTATCAGTATTGTATTTTTGCAGCATGTAAAAATCTTGATTAAGAGTTGAGAGAATACCAATGAGAGAAATTAGTCTGTTTCAGTTTCCTTTTTTTCACAGACCTTATGCTGTTCAGAAATTAGTTAATGTTTTAATTTTCACTGTGCTACCAGCTAAAGATGTGTGTTCATTATGTTGTAGCCCTGTAGACTAAACCTCTAAATCATTAGAAAACCACAGGGTTACTTAAGGATGCCTCTTGGACTGTTTTTACAGGGATAAATTCATGACCAATTTAGGAAGGTTTCCATGGCTGGGGGTCAGTGGTGCTGTGCACAGCTGCACATGTTTCTTTCTTTTACTTAAGTAGGATTTTTTATTCAATTTGCTGTTTTGCTAGTTTGCATAACAGCAAGTATGGCATGAGGACAGTGATATACACAGAAAAGACAAATTAGAGAAAATTCAATGGTCTTAGGCAGCTGGCTCTTGAGGAAACCTGCTCAGTCTGTTAACAGAAAAGATAGAGTTGTTGTACAGCCACATAGGTCTCATGTGTGGTAGGCTATCCAGGGAGATATATAACCTGCCAGCATATAGGAGAGAGAGAGAGCTAGAAGACTGTTAGTGTGGGAAGAGTGATTGCGTGGTGTAAGAATTTTAGTTGCCTACAGGAGTAAAAAAACCCCAAAACCTAATATAGTGGTAGCTGCCCAATGAGTTCTGCATACTTGCAATATTAAAACAATTGACCTGCTCCAGGACCTGTGATAAATTAATGGCAAGGCTTATGTTGACTTCACTGGGTATGAGTCAAGTGCTATAGTAACTTGCATACTGTAATGTGATAGCTTAGGATAAATGGTGTATATGACAATGTTTTTTCTATACAGAAATACCTTTGAAACACTGCTGTTCTATGGATTCTTCTGTTCTTGAAACTCAATTCCTAATTTAGTGGACTGATCTCAGTGGAAGCTATGAGTCAAAATTGTGTTTAAGCTTTACCTCTTAAACACAGCTGATGACAGTGTGCTAGCAACTTCCTTACAAATCTTTCTCATCACAATATTAATGTGAAGTTTAAAAGATGAAAAACTGTTTTTAATTTTAATAATTCTGTTGCCATGTTTTCAAGTTAGTTATCAAGTAAACCAAATTAGAACTTTCTGCTGCTATGTTAATGATTGCATAGAAGATTTTCTGAAAACAAGGCTGGCTGTGTTAAAAAATGCCTGTTCTTTTCATTCTATAATTGTGTTTGTCCAAATGCAGCCAATTGCTTAAATTAGATGACTCAAACCACAGTAAGACTGCCTAGGTAAGAGTACTGCTGTTGAACATTTTTTGAATGTAAAACTAAGAATCAGTTGCCATTAGCACAGTCAACAGACTAAAAGTTAGGTTTAAATCTCCATGTGCCTATTCAAACATGTCCAAGCATCACTTTGGGTAGATTGTACAATATACACTCTCAATATTATCTGCTGATAAATTCTATATGTCAATGGGTTACCTAATTATGTTTCTGAAGGCAGAAATATTTGGAAGGTTAGAAAAGAGAAACTTCCAGTTACTGTGTTGTATATCTATAACTTTCTCAACTTTCAGGGACCATTCCTTAAAATAGCTGTTCTCTCATGGATCATTTCCCTTCTTTCCAAACTCCTGGTCCAGATTTCTCACCTTCTCATTTTACTTCTTTGGGGTAGACACACAAAAAGGGTATTATTAGGACAGTAAAAAGGAGGCAAGATAAAAATAAACTCCATGTAATTGATTGGGTGCCATTTTGTATCTGTGCTCATATTTCTTCTCCCAGGGTGTGTGACTTCACGTTTATTAATACTGAACCTTTTCTCATTGCCTGCAGCTCTTGCTGCTCTAATCTCTCCAGATTACTTTGCGGTTTGCTTCTGTGCACTTGCTGTCCCTTTGCTTTTTGGTCTTGTATATTTGATCATGGTTGAATTTACATCAAAGTAACATTTGACAAAGAGAGCCATAAAGGTGTCAAGCTTTCCTTTTATTACTTCGCATAGTCAAAGAGAGCCCAGGACTGTCATGGGCTAGGTTATATCAAGCAGCAAATATCCCCATTTGAAGGCCAATAGCTCCTTAGCCTTTGTGACAGAAATAGATCTGGAGACTACCTGGACCACCAGGGTGCAGACCCACACTTTGGGAACCACAATCATCTCTGTAGCCTACTGCAGTCTTTGAAAGTAAATTCCTTAATTCCAAATATTGCATCTTCAGTCTGTATTTCTGGAATTCCTGAAGCACCTGTTTCTTTTGTTGTGAAGTATTCTAGTTCCACACATTACACATTATATACCATACACATTACAATGGTATATCACCATAGGAACATTATATACCATATACATTAAAACGGTATTATCACTGTAGGAATATTGTCTAAAGAATGCTTTCTTGGGAGAGAAATGGCCCCATGTTCTAGTATGTATCTTTGTGAAGAGCTGTATTAAAATATTGAATACCACAAGAAAGTTTCAGCACGTTCTTATGTAAGCCAGAACAATTATTAACTCTTACATTTTGGCAGAAGGAGCTAAGCAGTTATAGGTACTGGTGCACTTACACTGTGATGTATGATGTGTGTGGTGAATTTGAGGTCTATTTTTTTTTAACATGTAAATTATCTATTCTGCTGACACATACAGTGACTTCTCAGGAGCTATAAGAGACGCTGCATGGTAAGAATTATGTGAATATAATAGAATCTGTTTTCTTTCACTGACAGTCTAATGACAGAGGCCATTGTCAATGTAACCTTGTGTGTTTCCCCACAATGTTGATGTGTGTAACCTAGTCTTGACTCAATTAGGTAAATCCTATTTCAGTGTCACATGCCTAAATAGTGTTTGTGCACAGTTTAGATTTGACTTAGATATGATTGCTCTGCATTTCCCTGATAAGCATGCTCAATAGGATTTAATTTAGCTATGTACACACCTTGGATATGAAGGGAAGTGACTGATGCTGTGATATCCAACCAGTTGCCCCTGCAAGTCAGATGAATGGTGTGGGGTGGCAGGTCTGCAGTCCAGATCCAATCTGTGGCCTGATTTGGAATGCGCCAGACCAGGCCTTGGTTTCCCATGGCATGTAGCACCTACAGTCCTGACCTGGCATCCCAGCCCTTCCCCAAACCCTATCCCCAGCCCTGTGTACACCAGATTGGGTGTGTTGTCCCAGCCCTGCACATGCTGGATTGGGCCCTACAGCCCTGGCCTGACCCCTGCATACACTAGATCTGGCCCTGCCCCTGATCCTTTGTGTGCTACATTAGGCCCCACTGCCCTGGCCCCAGCTTACCATGTATCAATGGGATCCTATATGGAGGGCCATGACTTATAGGGCCATCTAACCCACATGGCTTAGAAATTTGCCGGGGGGGGGACGGGGCAGGAAGTGGTGTATTGGCAGTTGTAATTGCCAGTGCTCTCTCCCACACACACTACTAAATTTAGGGACCCTTGAGGAGTCCAACAGTCCAGATCTGGCTTACAGGCAGGGTGTTCAACACTTCTGGACTTTCCAAAGCACACAAGAAATGTATATGAGTCTCAAAACTTTAGTTGCCATAAATGTTTGCTGTTGGGGGAGTGTAACAAGTGGGCATCCTGGGGCCATTCTTAACATAAGCCTGCCCAATTGCTTCCAGGCAAACCACCTGCCCACTATGCCACATGTTGATGCAAATGATTACCAGATGTTAATCAGGCAGGAGTAAAATTGGGTTTCCCCTGTCTAGCTCTTAACACCGACGAGGGATGTAAGGGCTGGGGTTATCAGGCACTCCTACCCATCCTTCATCAGGGAGGTAACTGGCCTGGCCACAAACAGTCCAACCAGACCACCTTTCCCCAGCAGGGTGCAGTTTCCACTCATGCCCAGCAACAGGAGTCTCCTGCCATCCCCAGTAGCTTCTTTCTTACTTCCAAGTTGTATCGAGAGCCTCTCAGCCAGTGAGGTCTCTCTAGCTCCTGGTAGCAGAACGCTACCCCTGCTGATCAGGGCCCATCCCTTATATATAACAGCTGGGCCCTGTTCCCCAATAAGGCAGTTTTACCTGCTTGGGATACCAGGCAGCTGCTGGCTGCCTGGTTGCTGCCCATGCCCCTGAGAGTAACAGAGGAAAAGGGTGCTCTGTTATAGGAAGGAAGATGTTTCCAAGCATTAATCTATTAGCTAGTGGCCACTGGAGAAGGAGGACAAGGAACGGCCCTCCCACTTTTTAGCTCAATAGCTTAGTGGCTATGATATTTGTCCATGGAATAGGATAATTAATTCTATGTCCCATTGATCCAAAGAGGGTTTCACCATGCATCCCACACTTTCTAGCAAAATGATCTAATCAGTAGTCTACAAGCTAGGGCTGCTAGGCATTACCCATGCCACTTCTCCAGGGGGACTCAAGAAATTGGAAGGACTGAGGCAGAATGAAGAACCAAGGAGACAGAGACAGTGAGAGAAAAGAAGGGAGGAGAAAGGAAAGTGAAAAAAAAGATTGATAACAAGGAAAAAGAGCATGTTAGTGTAGCATTTCAGGTCGCACTTCCTCTTTTTCTTCATGACAAAATTTGTTCTAACTTACTGAAGGCAAATTATTGGAAAGGTTGCTCTTTTTTTCCCCCTTCTGTTATAAATATGAATGTGACACCATTTCATAGATTCATAGATTCACAGATGTTAGGGTCGGAATGGACCTCAATAGATCATCGAGTCCGACCCCCTGTGTGGCAGGAAAGAGTGCTGGATTTAGATGACCCCAGCCAGATGCCCATCTAACCTCCTCTTGAAGACCCCAGGGAAGGGGAAAGCACCACCTCCCTTGGGAGCCCATTCCAGACCTTGGCCACTCTAACTGTGAAGAAGTTCTTCCTAATGTCTAGTTTAAGTCTGATCTCTGCTACCTCGTGGCCATTATTTTTTGTAACCCCCACGGTCGCTTTGGTGAGTAAACCCTCACCAATTCCCTTCTGTGCCCCCGTGATGAACTTATAGGCAGCCACAAAGTCGCCTCTCAACCTTCTCTTGTGGAGGATGAAGAGGTCAAGGTGCCCCAGTCTCTCCTCATAGGGCTCTGCCTGAAGCCCTTAACCATATGAGTGCCCCTTCTCTGGACCCTCTCCAGGTTATCCACATCCCTCTTGAACTGCGGCGCCCAAAATTGCACATAGTATTCCAACTGCGGTCTGATCAGCACCCGATAGAGGGGAATTATCTGCTCCTTGGTTCTGTTTGTCATGCATCTGCTGATGCACGATAAAGTGCCATTAGCTTTCCTGATGACTTTGTCCCACTGATGACTCATGTTCATCTTGGAGTCCACTAGGATGAACTTGTGGATGAACTCGTCTCCCTCTGTGCCTGAAGGATCATTTCCTTCAGGCACAGCCACCCCTCTTGGGCTCCCATATCTTCCAAACTCTTACTCTGCAGTGCGTCCTTGACTAAACACCTGAGTTCATTGAAATCAACTTTCCTAAATTCTAGAACTTTCACTCTACTAGTTACCTTACCCACTTGATGTCTTATGATCAATTCTATTATTTGGTGATCACTGCCCCCAGGTGACCACCGATCTGTGGGTCTCCTACCATGTCATCCCCCATTTCCAATACCAGGTCCAGCAAGGCATTCCCCCTAGTGGGACCATGTACCTCCTGCATCAGATGGAGGTCCTGTACACAGGACAGGAACTTGCGTGAATGGTGGGACTTCGCTGTCTGCGTCTCCCAGCAGATGTCTGGGTAGTTTAGGTCCCCCATGACTACTGCCTCCCTAGTTTTTATGGTCTCTGAGAGTTGCCTCAGGAGCCCCAAATCTAGTTCTTCCCCTTGGTGTGGGGGTCTGTAGCAGACCCCCACCACCAAATCCCTTTCTTCTTGATCTCCATGTAACCTAACCCACAATCCTTCTACTTTCTCCTCTTTGGATTCTGTTTTGATAAGGGTTGATGTATAACACTCATTGACATAGAGCGCAACCCCTCTCTCTTTCTTCCCCCTCTATCCTTTCTGTACAGCTTATAACCCTCAATGTGTACTGCCCAGTCATGAGTTTTCTGCAAGCAGGAGTGCTAGTTCATCCTGCTTGCTCCCCATGCTCCTAGCATTAGTGTATAGGCACTTAAACCCTGTGACTGGTGCCTTTGTTGCCCCCCGGCTCTGATGCCCAAAGGGCCTCTTATTGCTTACCTGCTTATTGCTTACCTGTGGTGTACTGCTGGCAGCCCCATGGATTGCAGGTTCCTGATGTTCTCCTTCTTCAGGCTGGGCTGTCCTTGTGGGTGCCACATGGTTTGGTGGTCCACAGCTTTCCCCGCCCTCATCATCCCCTCCCCACAATAAGCCTAGTTTAAAACCTGCTGGAGGAGATCTGTCAACCTAGAAGAGAACACACACTTACCTTTGGGGGACAGGTGAAGTCCATCCCAATTGAGCACGTCTCTTGTCATGTTGTGTGAGTCATTGTCAAGGAAGCCAAAGCCTGCCTCGAGACACCATTGCTGTAGCCACCAGTTGATCCCTCTAATGCAGTTCTTGTGTCGTCTTCCACGTCCACTCACTGGTAGGACAGAAGAGAATACCACCTGTGCACCTTTCTCCCTCTGCATGCCACCCAGAGCACGGTAGTCCGTTATCAGGTGATCGGGGCTTTTCCTGGCCGCATCATTAGTAACCACATGGACTAGGACCATGGGATAGTAATTGGTGGACTGAATCATGGCCTGGATCATTCCCATCACGTCCTGAATCTTTGCTCCAGGCAGGCAATA
>JAGPOW010001327.1:29156503-29202118 GCA_030014935.1 Caiman crocodilus | reverse complement strand
ATACTAGAGATCATGGACTAAACATAGACATTGGATTTTTGATACATTATAATCTGCCTGGCAACTGACTCCCCAGCCCAGCCCAGCCCAGCCCAGCCCAGCCCAGTCTCTGGCTTCTTTATTTGTCATTCCATCCAGGAAGAGCACACATGAACTGCTGAAGCTTCCTTAGGCTGACAAAGGGTTTTTCAACTCGAAAGCTTGCTTAATAACTATTCTCCAACCATTTGGGTTGGTCTAATAAATTCACCCAAGGAACCTTGACTGCCTATGTCCTTAGACCAATACGGCTACAACCTAAACCCCTGGTTACACTCCTAGATTTGTTCATCAGGAATGTTTAAGCTTTCCCCTCAAAGTGCAAATTTCCACAGAAGACAAATATAGGTCATCTTCAGAAGCCTATTCCTGCAATTTTCTGATGCCAAAGATGCTCCTAACCCTACTCTGAGTCAGTATTACAGTAGGTCACATTAAAAGAGTAATCAGTTTGTCCAGGGTTTTCCCACAGGCCCTGGAGCCAAGGGGTGGGTTTTCTCTATCTTCTGCTTTATAAAATTGTCAAATATCTCCTTATATTTGAAAATGGGTCTCAGTCCATATAATGTACAGTGAATCCAGAAACCACAGTGATGGGCAAGATATAAATACAAATAATTGCTGTTTAATTGTAATGTCTTCCTTCAACCTCAGCTTCTTATGTTTTTACTACCTTATTTTATGTAAAGGTGTTTTTTTCTCATTTATCCATTCTTTTACCTTATCCTTAAACAAGACTAACAGTCTAGTTAGACTGAAGAATAAATCAGGTGCTAGAGCAGTGCATTTGGGTTAAACTGAGCCGAAGACCTATCCCAGTTTGACAAGCCATGGTTCTTAATCCTCCTGGGTTTCGTTCTCCATTTTGACTAAGGATAAAAGCCTTTTATTTCTAGAAACATAAATGTGTGAAATTCACATGCCAGGCTATGCACATGGTGAGCTGCTATTTAAAAGAAAAAAGAAAAAAAGAACATACTCATCATACTCTCATTTATAGGTTTTTATGGTAGGAATGAAAAGTATTATAGTGCTATTTGTAGTTGTCATGATGATATCTGCCTTTTTAAAGAAGCATACAAGCCTATAATTTCTAGCAGAAATGTTTTCAGTCTTGCTTTTTTTGAACAATGAATTAGGCAGAAATTTTTGTTCCAATTGGTCTCTGTGGAATATAGTTTAGGTACCAAGGGAATGTAATGCCTCATAACACATCTTAACAAAAAGATACTTATTTGAAACCATATGTTAGTTTTTTTTTTAAATATGGCTCCTTTTCAAGACTATGTAAGCACAAAAAGCTGCACTGTAATGCATTGCAAAAGTTGAATGATAATTATTAGAAGAAAGAGACCCTAATGCATAGCCTAGGGTCAGCATTTATAGAACCAGTCTTTGCCATTTCCCTTACCCTGCAAAAAGAGAGGACCAGAACCACACATGTTCAAAATACTTGGGTTACGGGAATACCTGTTGGCCATTATAGCTCCCTACTGACAATGACCAGCCAGCATGGGTGTTAAAGCATATCTGAAATTGCTTTAACATACAATAGAAAATTGAATATATCATTGAAGGTCCCAGTTATTGATAGAGTGCAAAGGGTGGTGCACAATCCCCTACTCAAGTCTTAGGCTGAATTGGGATCATCCAGTGCTTTCTAGCATACCCTACACTCTTTTGGGAACTCAAAAGAGTGGGGATGCAACATAGAACATAAATGTGTACATGCTAATTTTTAAAGACGAGCATGCTGCTTTCTGGGACATAAAGTACAGTCTTTTCTTTCTTAGATTTTACTATTCTTGTATTTTTGCCAGCTTAGTCCCTGTGGCTTTTTCCATGTCCTGCAGGCATACCAGCATAGTGATCTCCAAAATGATGACTAAGAAACCAACCTCTCTTTGCAAATAACATTACATTTGCTATTGTTTTGCCCATAATGCTTTAATGCAGCCTTTAGTAATGAAATGAACATAGTAAACCATTTACTGTTTTACCTATTAATGTAAAATATCATTGCTTTGGAAAGGAAAATGAAAACAAAAAGCAAACAAAGAGAAACTCTCCCTTCTCCTGTTTTTGGTGAAATAAGTAGTTGGCTTCCAGAAGCACAATAAACTCAAACCTTTTACTTCTTATGGGACATGATTCTGTGAAAGATTTTTTTCCCTAGAAACCTCAAACTAAGCTTTGAGTTAAATAAAAATCCATTTAACCATTTTGAGTAAATTAGCTCAAAATTAGTGTAAAGTATGTCAGAATTGTAGCAAAAATGTCCTTGGATTTTTTTCCCCAGAGGCATTTTTGCCCTTTTGCAAGTTTGAAATGAGTCCCACAAGTACAAGAAATTATTTATTCTGTATTACAGGAGGCTTATTTTTATGCAGAAAAGATGCCAACATCTGGTGGTTCATTTATGATTAGTTTTAAAACAAAGAAACTAATTTACTCTGATGAGGGAGACAGTCCTGCCATACTGTATCAGGGCTCAGCTCATCCTTTTCCTGGAAAGCTCCCTAAAGCACTCTGTTAAAACATAAAACAAAAAAGCCACCCCCCTCCCAACTCACCAAACCCTAAGGCAAGAAATATGTGATGTCAACACATAGAGAAGACTGATTTTGTGTGTGTATGCATTTGTGAGAGGAAGAAACTTGTTCCATGAAATACCTGTTTATAGTATTCCTTTAAATTACTTTTGAGAATGGAAGTACCTGGGCTTGTATTTTATCTTCATTTGCATTATTAGAAAAACACTTATTCAAGGTTGGTTACACTGATCCATATTTTGGGGATAGATTCTTACTCTTGCCCCAGTGGTTATGCCAGCTGTGTTTTACCCACTGCTCATGTTAGATTATATGGATATTTAATGGCAAACTTTTCAGAGAAAGCCCTGGTGACTGCAGAGAAGCATATAATTGCCATTCAGTGCCTATACTAGAAGATTCATTTCATTACAAACTCTGGATTGATGTTTTGCTACTTACATCCAATGTCTTCTTACAGAACTTCTCATCAACATGGTAGGATTGGAGAAAATGAGTGAGTGACTTGTTTTGCCTTTTGGTCTAAATCAAAAGTCAGTTCTTCATTTAGGTAGCAGATTCTAAGGAAAAGAGCAGAAAATGACTTAAACCTTATAGAATGAAAGATCAGGCTATTTGGGCTCTGTTGTTTATGTAATTAGTGCTTGTTCATGCGTATGGTTTCTGAACACTTAAAGTTTCTGGGCTGTCACTGACTAGGGCTGAAATGTTCAAAACATTTTCAAAAAAATTCAAAATTTGTCACATGTGCACTAATTTGCATAATCTAGACATTCTCAGCACCTCTGAAAATTAGGCCCCTGGGCATTTTAGGTTGGGTATGCCGTTAAAATTGTAGATACTTCTGAAAAAATTAGCATGAACTTTTCTGTAGCTTAATTTCTCTGGGTTTTTTTGATTTTTCAACAAGGATAACATTTCTTACCCTATTTAAAAGTGGTTTGGAGCTAATTCATTAGTATTTGTGAACTGTTTAAAAAACCCTGATGGAATATTATCCTGTATATAAAAAGCTGTTATTGTTGTTGCTAGTGTGCTAGTAATTGCAGGAGAAGGGAGAAATGACAAGAATGATCTTAAACTTTTAATATCTGGTAAGGTTTCTTTTTAAAGAGTTTATTTTGAGGCTTTTGTTCTGTTTTGTTTTTAAACCCTTCATTCTCAGGTCACACACACATTATTCCAAAGCTCATTCTTGCTAACACAGATTTTCCTTCTCCATTGTTTTTTGCCAGCCCACATATTTCCTTCGTCATTGAATTACCATTTCACTTTAGCATGAAAGAGTTTATTGTCCCCCCAGAGCGCTCTTTGCCTGGAGAAAGTACCACATAGGTTGGCAGGCTGGAGTCTGACTACAGCCTATTGTACAGATAAAACCTTCCTAACACTGACCATTAATTCAATAGCCTGTGCTTCCTAGGCAAGGTGCTTAATTTTTTCTCCTCATGGGAGACATTCTTTAAAGTGCATTCCAGTATCTAGCATGTAGGATAGAAAGAGCTGCAGTAAATAATAGGCAATTCCTGAACTGGTCATCAGTGTTAGGAATTAAATCTCAGCCTATTGTTTTTAGCAAGTACTACTTAACACTCAAGCCTGATGCTCTATTGTATGCCTTCCTTTAGCTTCTAAGGACAGCTGAAACTGATGAGCACTTTACCATATGTGCTTGAATAGAAAACAACCCTGATTATAAGATGACCCCCTAACAATTAAATTTTATGTATGGAAAAATTTATTAGAATTTTGCAGATATAGAATTGGTGATTTGCCTGGAATTTGTGCCCCTCCCTCGACTACAGCAAGGAAAATAAATCTAGAGATAGCCCCCTTGTTCTTTTCCTCCCCATATCTTATTTCTCTTGCAGACTCTCTCCCCTGCCTTTCCCTGAGCATATGGAAGTGAGAAGCATATTTGAAAACACTGATTTGAAATTAAACAAAACTATAGTAATTTACATATAGTACCCATAGACTTAGTTCAGCAAGGATTGATGTACATTACCTGTTTTGAAGCTGCTGCAAACTTTAGCACAGATATTCCATAAACACACTGAAAACACTGATTTGAAATTAAACAAAGCTATAGTAATTTGCATATAGTACCCATAGACTTAGTTCATAAGGATTGATGTACATTACCTGTTTTGAAGCTGCTGCAAACTTTAGCACAGATATTCCATAAACACACCTTTAGGCAGCATTTTGGCACCTATTTATGTATAGTGCATACTGTTCATGTCTATACAAGACATTTACTGCACATCAGCCTAATTAGCTGTGCAGAAAACTTCATGCAACTGTATATCTGCCCTTATTAGGCTGGAATAAACTAATTTACTCCACAGCAAGATAGCACTTGTAAGTACTACAAATACTATGCTGCTATAAGATTTTTTTTTTTAATGTTGCCTTGGGATGCTTCAGTGTGGGGTTGCCTGCTGGTTAGCCTTGTACTGCAGATCCCTTGTGCCCCAGCCAGCCCCTCCACAGCATGTTGAGCTAATCCCCTGGGTCCCCTACCAGCTTCAGTGTTTATTCATGAGCATTAATTGCACGTGTAGAGATGTCTGCTTTGCTGGAAACCAATTCATAGAATCACAGAAGTAGGGTCGGAAGGGACCTTGTAGATATTAAAGAACGCCCCCCTGCCTCAACAGGAGAGAAACTGGGCTAAAGTGACTCCAGCCAGGTAGGCATCAAGCTGCTGCTTAAAGATCCCAGGGTAGGAACCAGCACCACTTCCCTTGGAAGCTGGTTCCAGAGACTAGCCACTCTAACTGGGAAGTAGTTCTGATGGATGTCTAATCTAAACCTACTCGCCAACAACTTGTAGCCATTATTTCTTGTTATCCCAAGAGGCGCTAGGGGAAACAAGGTCTCCCCCAAACCCTTCTGGTCCCTCGTAGTGAGTTTACAGACAGTCAAAAGGTCCCCCCTCAGCCTTCTCCTGTGAAGGCCAAACAGGTTCAGGTCCCGTAGCCTTTCATTGTAGGGTCTGCCCTGCTGTCCCTGGATCATGCGAGTGGCCCTCATCTGGACCCATTCAATGTTGTCCACATCCCTCTTGAAGTGGGGTGCCCAGATCTAGATACAGTACTCCAGCTGTGGCCTGACCAGTGTTGTGTAGAGGGGGAGGATCACCTCCTTGGCCCTACTTGAGGTGCACCCGTGGATGCACAACAAAGTCCGGTTAGCCCTGCCGACCGTGGCCTTGCATTGTTGGCCCATTTTCATCTTGGAGTCAGTGATGACTCCAAGATCCCTTTTTGCCTCCATGCTCTCAAGAACGGAATTTCCCATCTTATAAGTGTGCTGCCAGTTGCTACTGCCCAAGTGCAGCACCTTGAACTTGTCCGTATTGAAACGCATCCTGTTTTTGTTAGCCCACTCTTGCAACCTATCCAGGTCTTTCTGCAGTCTTTCCCTCCCTACTAGCATGCCCACCTCACCCCAAATTGTGAACAAATTTGAACAAATAGCAAATAGCAAATTTGAACAGGTTGCATTTCACTGTGTCGTCCAAATCACCGATAAAGAAATTGAAGAGTGCGGGCCCAAGGACCAAGCCCTGGGGGATTCCACTGCCCACTTCCCCTCCAGGGCGAATATGACCCGTCCACCACCACCCTCTGAGTGTGGCCCTTCAGCCAATTTGCAGTTCATCTGACTGTGTAGGCATCGATTCCACAGTTGCCTAGTTTTTTTAATGAGGATGGGGTGGGAGACAGTATCAAAGACCTTGCTGAAGTCCAGAAAGACTACATCCACGGCAACACCTGCATCCAATGCTTTTGTGACCTGATCATAAAAGGCAATCAGGTTGGTTTGACATTACCCGGCCCTCATGAAACCATGCTGGTTGCCCTTGACCATCATTCCCAATGCCGACCCATCACAGATGTGTTCCTTGATGATCTTCTCAAAGGGTTTCCCCAGCATTGAGGTAAGACTGACAGGCCTATAGTTACCCGGGTCCTCCCTCCTCCCTTTTTTAAAGATCGGGACTACATTAGCTATCTTTCAAACACCTGGCACCTGGCCTGAGCACCATGAGAGCTTGTAAAGTCATGTCAAGGGCCCAGCAATAACCCTACTATCTCCCTCAACACCCTGGGGTGGAGAGCATTTGGATCTGCTGACTTGAACACGTCCAGCTCCTCCAGAAGTACTCTAACCCAATTCTCCTCAACCTTAGGTCTTGAGGCATTCCCCTTGAGCCCATCTTGAAACATGGTGGGGGAGTCCTGGTCCCTGCACAAGAAAACGGAGGTGAAGAATTTGTTAAAGAGGTGTGCCTTCTCCTCTGTCGCAACCACCAGATTGCCCAGCGTATCTTGCAGGGGTCCCACATTTCCTGGTACCTTCGTCAACCTCCCTACGTATCTGAAAAAGAACTTTTAATTATCTTTGATCGTGGATACTAATTCTAGCTCTATGTATGCTTTAGCTTTCCTAATAGACCTCCTACGGGCCCGAGGAATGGAGATATACTCTTCTTTGGAGATAGAGATAGACAATTAGTCCAAAATGGAAAAAAAAACCCAAACCCCTCCTAATTTACCATAGAGGTCATTGGTCTGGGTCCCACCAGAGTCAACAGCATCTCAAGTTATGGTGACCTCACAGCTCAGCACTGCTAATTAGGTAGCATGTACTCCACATCCCTTGAAAAATGATCCATGTGCTAATTAGCCCCCCAGTCATGACTTGAACCAGGTGTTCTTGTCTTGAGTCCTGGGATGCTCTGAAAATTTATATGCACATGAGGCTTGGGGCAATTTGGTCCTGCTCCACCTCATGGAGGGTGGGGTCATACTAATCATATGTGATAGGCTGAGGGAGGGAACAACAGAGGGATTCTGAGTGAACAGTGTGGGACTTCCTTTGTTGATGTTTGCCAGACAGTTAAGGCCAGTTTAAAAAAACAGGATACATTGCAAATGGGAAAGAAAGACACAGCTCAGCTGTGGGAGTGAAAAGGAAGTAAAAATGTGTTCAATGTAGTGGTTCACCATGACTTGACAAACAGTTGGTGGTGTTGGGGACTGCACACGTGGCACTACCATATATCTTATCCAGATGGATTGTGCTATGGGAAACACAATGACTACTACAGTGATTTTTCTAGTTGTAGCAGAAAACCACTTTTTTGGTAGGGGGTAGTACCCTGCCTGACATAATGCATAGTTAATCTCCAACTTTCACTTCCAATGGGAAGATTTTGGCTTTATGAAAATGGAAGACTTTTTTCTAGCTTGCAGCCATAGGGATGAGGGCAAGTAAAACTCAGGGGTATCTAAACCCCAACTCTCCAGGTCTGGGCCTGCCTGTCAGTTGGAAGCTGCAGCCCCAGGTAGGGGTGAAGGATGTTTGCTGATAGTAGGGCCACAAATGGTTTTTGAATGACTCCCAGATTTGAAATTGATTTGGCTGATTTGACTTGGGTGACAAAAAAAATTCCTTAAAAAAAAGAAAAAAGGAAAAAAAGGGTCCCTACTGGCAGTTTTGCCCAATATGGGCCAGGTATTTTATAGCTGTGCTCTTTGTTGACTGCATCTAATTAGCTTCATAGTTGGTTTTCATTATTGAGCACATGCTGCTTTTGGCAACCATTTAATGACAGACAATGTATTTAGTGAGGGTTTTTTTATATGCAAATTTAAGATGAGGACCTTTCCCCCTGCCGGGCTAATGAGGAGAAAAAAACTCTTGCCTTATATTCAAGTAAATACAATATGCTCTTCTTTCTACAGTACCAAGGTTCTCACCTGCTTCCTAGACAAAAACTACATATTCCAAATCAAGCAATGGACTTTGTCTAAATGCTGTGAGCTGATTTTGTAGTCTGGCTGAAGTACACAGCCAGAAGAGTGGATGACAGTGTAAATAGTAGCATAAAGCTAAATAGATTATTCTATGAATCTTAGGGTTACTTTGTTCCAGTCTGTGTCACTAGTATAGAGCAGCCAGATTCCCTCTGGCCCCAAGAAACAGATCTTCATGATGAAATCAACCTGTAGTTCAGTGCCAAGGACTAGGGCTGTGTGAAATTTCCCTTGGCAGTTTTATTTCGATGCTGTTTCAACTTGTTTTGAGCTCAAAACAGCAAAATCAATATGAAACAGAGAGGTTCAAAACAGCATCAAAACAAAATGAAGCCAGTTGAAATGTTTCAAAATTTTCAAAACGTTTTGAGTTTTGAAGCTCATGCTGGACTTGTCTGCAGGGAAACAGAAACTAAAGTAAGGAAAGGGAGGTGGAATGGGTGGGGGGAAGGCGTGCTCTCATTATTGACTATGAAGCTGGCCAATGACTGTCTTCCTTTCCTGAGGTCCCTTCCAATCCCCGTGCTCCTGGGGAGGAATGGAAAAACTGCATAAAAGGCAGCATTGTTTGAACCGCCCTGCTTTCTGCCTTTGTTGTCAGGTGAGTGAGAGCACACCTTAACACACACAGTGTCGCCCACCCATGTCACAAGTTTTGCCTGCCAGTAGCTAGAGGTGCAGGTCCCTAGAACCCCCTACACCTATCTCTTTGAAAGCAAGCACGCTTTGTGTCCAGAGCGGGGCCTATAGCAGGCCTGCAGTTTTCACCCCCTGTGCCCTAGACAGACACAGTTCCTTGTCATGAGTTTTGCCCGTCAGCAGCCAGACGTACAAAGCCCCAGAACTCAGAAGCTCCTTCACCTATCTCCTTGACAGCTAGCAGGCTTCGTGGCCTTAGCAGGAGCTAGCAAACCTGCAGCTTTCACCCTGCTGTGCCATGTCATAAGTTATATTTGTCCACAGCTTGAGATGCTGGTTCCCCCAAACCCTACACCTATCTCCTTGAAACTTGTCAGGCTTCATTGCTTCAGCAAGCCTGCAGTTTTGACTCCACTGTGGCTTAACACATACACATGACATGAGTTTTTTACTTTCAGCAATTTGTGGTGCCTTTTCCCTGAAACCCCTGCACCTATCTCCTTGAAACCTGTCAGGTTTCATGCCCTCAGAAGGGGCTACCAGTCTTACAATTTTTATTAAAATCAGGTCAGAAATTTCAAGCTTCCCCATTATAGTTTCCTCATTGTAGCCTATAGGTGAAACGTTGAAACAGCGTTGAAACTACTAAACTATTTCAACAAACCAAAATGGAACAGCAGTTTCAAATCAAAATTAAATTCAAAATGAAATGCTGTAAATGTCAAAACACAAGTCAAAATGGAACAGTGCCATTTTGCACAGCCCTATCAAGGATCCATTCCATAACAAGTCTGTTGCTGTCTTCCCAAATTATCACTACAAAATATACTCTATCTAGTTTATCTTGATAGATAGCATGTCTTCTATACATATTGAGAAAGTTTCCAAGAAAAAATTTTAAATATGCTTACAGCTGATTATAAATGCTGATCATTTCTGCTGCAGTAAAAATCTTTAGAATCATACTAAATCACAGCATGTGCAGAGATGTTGAAAGGGTGAGAAAAGCTTCATCTCTCTCTGAATTTACATAGTTCACTTTACAAGTAAAATTGATAAAGCATTATGTGTGTTAAAAATGCTAAGTAGCACAAATATATAAGGACTGCAATTCTATTACCCTTATTCCTATTCAGGCATCCAAAGCTGATGTCAATGGGCATTTTGCCTTGGTACAGATGAAGAACAGCAGAATGTATATGTGTGTGTGTGGATACGTGTATGTGTGCTCTAGGGTGCATGTGCACCATCTTCATGGTTCTCTGCATAATCCTCCTTAAACTTTTAAAACTCTAGTCCATCTTTCAAGCCTTCTTATTTATCCTTTTTGTATCTGCCCCTTTACTTTGACACAACTTGCCCCTGTGCAGCAATCTTGTTCCTCCTCCCCACTGCATTTCTTCTAAAAACTCACCTTTGTCCCTACAGGCCTTCCATTCACAAAGCCAAAGTCCTGCAACATATAGATTGTCTCCTGTGAGAGCATTCAGTGGGAATCAAGAGGGGTGAGAGTTTTAAGAATTAGGTCCAAAATTACTGCACCTCAGAATTGATGCATATTAATTCCTCAGTAAGAACTCTTGTGCCTTTGTTACTATTATGTTGTACCCGTGTGGCTTATACTGCGTATTTATTGCATCTCTACTTTGGGTCTATAAAGAATAATATCCACTTACGAAACAATCTAAGAAGAAAATTATACTATATAATTTTAACATTCACCTTAAATAGGCTTATGTCCGCCTCACTCTTATTTTTGAACCTGCACAGTCATAGCACTCTAAAGACACTATAGGTACATCCTGATAAGCACACATGCAGTTCACAACATTGGGGACCCATCCATGGCAGTGAAAATTGCATGTGCCACACATATGTGCATTTGCTGTACTGTTAATGAGCATGATGTATTTTCTTGACACTAGGAGATCCTGGTGTCAAAAACCCCACAGCAGGAAAAAGTGGGGTAGCACACATGGTGACAGTGTATGCCACCTAAAAGAGGAGTCATACTTTGGCTGCTGGCTAGGCTCCAAATGCCCAGATCACCACTGCTAGAGCCCCAGGAGTCGCCTTGGACCCTCAGGCAAGGCTGGCCCTAGATGTTAGCTCCAGACTCCCTGCCCCTACCTGGGGCAACTTGCCATATGCCAGAGCACATGTGCATGGGTGTCCCTTAGGGACAAGTAGTAGCAGCAAAACTACATTGGAAGTGCATGTGCACACTCACCTGGACATGCCCTATGTGCTCTGAATACTGGAGAAATGCTGCTTGTTTTAATTCTTCTCATCTGTCAGTACAAACTCAGGTGAATAGTTCTGCAAAGTTGTGCCAAAATAGCATATCTGAAAAAACATTGTATTGAATAAAACCCTCAGCATCACATTATTATGATATGCATTTTCGTCTCTCTATGCAGAAATAACCTCTCTCATGCTGTGAAATATTTTTTTCTCTAGCTCTGTCACCTTTCATGAGTTTTTTTAACCTACATCCAAAACCTGCTTTTGTTCAGAATAGGATGTAGTTTTAGCTTGTCTGCTTTTCTGTGTGTTTTGGAAAGAAAAAGTTGACAGCTGTGCTCTGCTCCCAATCCAGTGCTAAATGATCACAAGGTCAAATATAACACAAGACCATGTTGTGCTTGGCCTCTTTGCCTACTCCATTAATCTCCAACATAATGGCAGCACTTATCCCCAGGTAGTAGGTAAAGAGTTCTGTTCTCTGCCCCAGTGATACTAAGGTTCTAATGATTGGAGAGCCATAAAATGGCTTTTAATGGTACTTAATGCCACAAAACTTTGAAGCCGTTGTGCTGCCTCCATAATCACAGTTGCAAAGGTCTCAGTTACAAAGATAAAAGCTGTAGAATCAATGCCAAATGTATAATTAATACAAGCAGACAAAATAAATACTTAAAGGTACATGCACTTTGCAAAATTAATGATAAATTTGAACATGACTTGTCAGACTCAAGCTACTATACCAAGGAAAGCCACAAGGTTTCCTTAACCCTTGGGATGCTATAATCACTTATAGATGCCCTCTGTGAAATCTTCAGACACCTGCCATCCCTAATCTGCCTTGAGGCATCATTTGAAACAAACCTACTGCTGTGAAATTGTCTGCAAACTTGTGGGGAGGCCAGAGGTCAAAACACCATTGATTTAAAAGGAGGTTTAGCTGAAATGCTATCCATATAACTTTTTGCTGAATTTTTGACTGGTTATATTATATTTGCAAGTTTTTTTTTTCACATTAGGGTGTAATCGAACCTTGTAATCGAACTGGTGGAAGGTGTACAAGGACCAGAATCATGCCTGTTGTCTTCATGGTACATGATGCAATGTGAAATTGGTCTAAGTGGTCTTTGGGGGACATGCAACAGGTCCATTACTGTACTGAGAATAAGCAGCATGCACCCTGATTAACATACTAATGTGGTTGGGTCATGCAGTGTTAACTGGCAAAGTAGCTAGTTGACTATTTGGAGGCATCTATTGCTGAGTGCCCTATTGCTATCTCAGTGCCCTATTGCTGGGTGTCAGCACAATCAAAGGAAAGAAACTTCCCGAATTATCTCCCCCACCTCCAAGGTTTGTCTGTATTTCCATATTACTGTACCACAATAGCCCAGTTTAGAGTAGGAGCCCACTGCAGTAGGAACTGTTCATGTATATAACAAAAAGCCTGTGCTTGCCCTGAAGAGACTAAGGTTTCAGATCCTGTCTTTTGAGCCATGATCATCATGTCTATACTACCTGGTAGATTGCTACCTGGTACGTTGAAAGGAAAAGAATAAAGTTAAATATGCAGTTTGAGTAGATCACTTTAAAACAGAAGGTTTTAATTTTCCCTCATAGCTCCAGGGTTAATACATAGCAACATCTTTGGAACACCAATTTGATTTACTTTTCATATTTTTCCCCCTGTGCTGTTTTTCATTAGTGCTTACTGGGGAGCATGATGCTATGGTGTCTGAACAAGACCTTCCCCTCCCCCCATTTTCTCTTCTGTGCAATTACTGTTCATCTGTGGTCTGTGTCATCACAATTGTTGCTGGGAGACAGATTATGATTTATGCCGATTACAATGATGTCACTGGTCTGGTAGACAAGAGGAAGAAGAGATGCTGGTGAATTAGGCTTTTGTTTAGGTGCCATAAACTAAAGATAAACTGTTTTCTAAGGGAGGCAGAAAAGCTTACATACAAAAATACTAGGTTTGAATACGTTGACAAGACTTCTGGTTGTAATTTAAAGTATTGTTACAGATGTTAAAGATACCCTTAATTAATTTTAGGTAGGTGAATGGAAGGACTGGAGCCTAACCAGAAGCACTGCCAGCAACTAAACTGAGTTTATTCATTTTCTAAAATGCCAGGACTTAGAATTGCCAGCCCTAGGCCCCTTTTTCATGCTTATTATGAAGTATATTGAAAATGAGGGTCAAGAGGTGAAAGGCCTGTATTGGCAGATGTACAATTGTAGTACTTCAACTGTTACAACTTAAAGTTAGAATTAATAAACCTATGTGGAGTTGAAAGGAGGGAGAGAGTTGCTATGCACTTTTCTTTTTTTCAACAGACACTCAGGTCCTGCACTGCCAGTTAAACTTAACCTTATACACTATGTGACAAGTGGGTGGACTGTTAGCATGAAATTATCACTGATCCCCCCCTAGAGAAGTGATATATGAATGAGAAAAGCTTGGGACATTTTTAATGGAAACTTTTAGCTTTGGTGCATTTTAAAATGAGGGGTAGATACATGTTTTCCTCTCTTTCCATTATGCACCTTCTGCTCCTCCTCATTTCAGAGAATAGAGCAGTGGTGTTGTCTCCACAGCTACACTGCAATAAAATGAATGAAAACTTGGGCAGGCACCTAAACACAAATTTGCTAGGTCTTTTATGTTAAGCAGAAAATAATAAATAATAAATTATAAATAAAATAATAATAACAATAAAATAATTAATAAATAATAATAAATTTTGTTTACCTGCAGCAATAAAAATATAACTAGCTAGGCACAACTGTCCAGGCAGCACAATTTATCTAGGGTGGCTAATTGAAGGGGTACCAAAAACTATGTGCACACACCTTGTATATGCTTATTGCGGGCCACCTTGAGAGTCTGGGCATGTGTCAAAGTGAGCACTCTGGCACTGTCTGGAGCCTTTTCTCACTATGTCTCAGGGAGGGTGGCAAAATTTTGTTTACCTGCAGCAATAAAAATCCCTGCACTGCTCCTGATGCTGAGTGAGCTTAACATCACAGAGGGTAAAGAATAGATGTCTCCCTATTGAAAAAAAGCAAGTTAACTCCTGGAAAAAAGCTGTAAAGTAGAAGCAGTTGAGGAATGTTGTGGGCATCTGATTTTTGCTATATGGGCTGGTTGCCTTCTTTAGAATGCTGCTGGACTATGTATTTTCCTTCAACTAATTGTTAAGAGAAATGGGTCCTAACCAAATTGCAAATGCCAGTCACTTGCCTTTTCCCCCTTATGAATATTTGAGTCAAGATTTGGGTGAGGGTCTGCTTGTGTTGCAGATCAAACTATTTTTAATGGAAAGGAAAAGAAAAGAAAAGGAAAGAAAAAAAAGAAAAGAAAAGAAAAGGAAGCATAGTATTTTTCAGCCAAACAGTTTCAATGCCAATTTACTTGAGTACCGAAACCTATTGTTCCTGTGGGCTTGATATTCAAATAAGAGTATGGTAATAAACAATATTTGAATGCTCAAATTAGAACTTTGTTACTTGTGTTCTCAATTTTTACACAAATAAGGCATGCAGGATTTGGATAGAGAGCTACCATTTGAAAAGCAGGACCTGTATTTTGCAATTCACCACTACTAAAGAAAACCAACTTATCTTCTTCAAGTCTCTAATTTATGCATGGCAAACAGGAAAAATTCAAGAATGTTGTGACAAGTCTGGCATCCAAAGCAAATGCCAACTCTGTTTATCTTTGGTAAAGTTATTTTGACTGATAGCAGAGGAGGGGATGGGTGGAAAAGTAGCACATGAGCAAATCAGTTTGGGGATGTCAGTAAAAGAGTGTTATTTAATTTACTTCATGGTTATTGTTCATGATCTGGAAGGGTAAAACAAAAGAGAACAGTTGGTATCAGTTAGAAGATTGTAAACTGCAATTCTCCAGTGTACACAACACTTTTCTGTCACTACATTTTTTACTAAAGATATGGATTTTTGTTTACTGGTAACTGTAATCTGTAACTTTATTTCCAAAGCTTTGATTGAAGTGATTTAAAATTATGTAACTTGCCTATTAAACATGAACCCAACTGACAGGCATGGAAGAAAATAATGTATAACTTGTTCTAAAAACCCACAGCTAGCGAACTGAATAAGACCATGTGATCAGACAGGAAATGTAAATTATAATTACTGCACAGTGAAGAGACATCTGTGAGGCAAACTTTTTGATCTATGACAGCTAAGAGAGGGCTTATCCATTGACTTGTGGTAGCACTTAAGCACAGGAAAAATCTGTAATAGAAAAGAAATAGTGCACATCCAAGTGTTAACGCGTTACAGAGGAGATAAAACAACAAATGAAATGCTGCAATGATGATAATAGCCCCTGAAAGCTTACTGGGATTGCTACTATTGACTAAACTATGTTGACTGTATCTACAGGCACAATTTGTTGTTAACGTATTCCCTGTTGTTTTACTTGTTTAGTTCTACTGAAATAACTTAGTTGCAAAGGAAGGTTTGGAAAAGTGATGCAAACTGCACAATGCCACTGTTGAACTACTCTCAGGAGTAAAATGATTTTTGCAGTTGAACACATTCATTTCTCTTCACCACTTCTTGATATTTGTATTACCAATGAAAAAGGAACTTCAGTTTGTGCATTGTGATTGCAGAGATTAAGATTCAGTAAAGCTTTGATCTATGGTAAAGATACTTTGATTCAATGAGTTGTTCAGTCTATACATGCATTCAATATTCAGGCTGTTTTAAACAGATTTAAATATATAAAAACAATTGTCAGATAACTTTAGATGTTTGATGGTGTGACTGTTGTAGCATCATGGTATACCCTGCACCTAACTATGATATCCCTTACCCACCCACCCACCATGACTTGGTGTTCATGTGATGTACTCGTTTGAAGACACTCCAGTGGTTTCTTGTGGGCTGGATGTGACTGTAGTGGTGTGCCTTCTGCGGGGCTCCTCCTCTCCTACATCCTCACCTTTCTACTTGGGTGGTGTTGCTTTTGTTAGTATGCTGTAGGCATTGCATTCCATGGATTTAGGCTGAGATTGGAACACTTTCTGGGTCCTCTCTACCCGCCCTGGCTAATGTAAAGCTCAGAAATAATGTTAACCAAACCGATAAGATAAACTCAAAATGGCTCAGACTAGTGATCAGGCAAAGCACTGGTCACCTTGCTGCCCTGAGCCTGTTCCCCTTTCTTAGGGTTCTGAGTTACTTTGGACTGCATGTTGCCTCACCTTCCTTATTGGGCTTCTTTGGCCTCCAAGAAGGTACTCCATCCAGGCAGACCTTCTCACTGTGAGCGTTGGGCTTTGCTCAGGGTGGCTATCTTCATGCCTCCATGAGGCCTGTGTTCCTTCCCAGTTGCCTGCTCATGAATCGCCATTCTGCAGATTTTGCTTGTGGCCCATGCTCTGGACATAGTTTCAGGGAACCTTTTCTTGGTTGCCTTCTGTGGGTGGTCCCTGGGTACCTTGAGACAGGCTGAGTTAGTGTCCTCACATGGGTGACTTCAGGTGGGTTCTGGGCACCACTTGGACCTGGCTCGATACTTCCTGCCACAGTGCTCTCTGTAGCATCTCCCTGTTGCATTTGGTGGGTACTGGGATCCTAGTGTCCCTACTTGCCTGCCCCAAACAGGATACAGATGGCTCCCTAGATGGTGCTTAGGATGCAGCCAGCCAGTTATCACCTGCCAGATGCTCAGTTTGTGTCTCCTCTGATTTTCCTGCAGCAGTGAGTGCATTCTGCACTCTGCTGGGTGTGAGAACAGCTGGGGCCATCCCCAGTCCTTCCACTGCATTTCCCTCTGCCCCCATCTGCCATTTGCTTTTGGCTTGTTGCACAAAATCTCCAGGCCAATTAGGAGCAAACTTCCAACTGTTGTGAAGCTGGTGCTGCCACGTAGGCTCCAGGTGTCAGTGCTGTAGGCAGGTAAACTGGACAGGGAACTGTTACATACTCAATTCCCCTTCTTGCTTGCTGGTTGCATTGTTTTTCACATTCTGGCCTTCCTCAGGCCTGAGGTGGTGTCCTGGATCTGTTTGCTGCCTCTGCTGGTCAGATACTGACTCTGTGTCATATCAATGAGAGAAGAAGTCCTCTACTACATTCTGATTGTCTGGGCAATGCTGCATTGTAAAATAAAATGGTTGCAGTGCTAATACTCACCGAGCACCTTGTGCATTGTTAGTTTTAGCTGACTGTAGCCAGTTTAGGGGCATGTGGTTGGTTATTAATGTGAATGGCCTCCCTAGAAAGTAGTAGTAGAATAATTACACTGCCCATTTGATCACTAGGACTGAGCAAATAGGGAACTATTCAATTCAGATTCAGTTTCAGTGGATTCAGATGCCAGAGATTCAATTCAGACATCCAAATCATTTTCCGATTTGGTTTGGCTGAATCACTTTGGAAGATTTGGAGTTGATTCAGAGCCGATCCAGAGATTTGACCATAGAGTATAATGGGGAATCAATTAAATATCTATAAACTTTGGGTTTTTTTGGCTGATTCAGATGCAGCTTGCAAGTTTGGTAGCCCATGCCGTGAGCATGAAGCCTGCCAAGTGTCAAGGTGATAAGTGCAGGGGTTTCTGGGAAATTGTTCCTCAAACTGTTGGCAAGCAAGACTCGTAATATAGGTTACACTGTGTGGTTGTTAAGATGCAGTGGTATGAAAACTGCAGGCCTGTTAGTCCCTACTGTAGCCATGAAGCCTGACAGCTGTCAAAGAGATAGGTGCAGGGGAAGTGTGGGCTCTGAAGCCCTGCACTTCTGGCTGCTAACAGACAAAACACATGGGTACTGGTGTAACTGTGTCTGTTTTGGGACATGAAGGGGGAGGTGGAAAATACTGCAGGCTTGGCTTCTAGGCACTGCTGCAGCCACAAAGCCTGCCAGCTGTCAAGGAGCTGTCAAGGAGCTGTCTGGGGCCCTGCATCTCTAGCTGCTGATAGGCAAAACTTGTGACATGGGTGCTTGTGCAATTGTGTCTCTCCTACGGCACATGGGTGTGTGAAAACTACTGCAGGCCTTTCTGCTAGGCCTTTCTGTGGCCACAAAGCCTGCCAGCTGTCAAGGAGATAGGTGCATGGGAGGATTGGGTTCTGGGGCCCTGCACCTCTGGCTGCTAACAGGCAAAACTCGTGACATGAGTGGGTGACACTGTGTGTATGTTCAGGTGCACCGTTCCTGGCACTGGGGCATGTGCACAATATGGCAGTGTGCCCCAGTGAGGCTTTTTCCTCCCCTACAGCCTTGGCTGGTCCACCACTGTAAATGACAGCAGGTGAAAATAACTTAGCTGGCATTACACCAGCAGCATCAAAGGTAGCCAAACAGAATATTCAGGCCCTTCTTTCTTCTCAAGTAGTTGCACCTAATGCATGTCCATTAGGCACACCCTCACTGTGCAACTCTACGTGTGTGTGTGTGTGTGCGCGCGTGCGCGCGCGTATTTGTGTTCAGGTGTACCATTCCTGGTGCTGGGGCCTCTGCACAACATGGCAGCCTCAGTCCAGTGCACCATTATAAACAAAGGCTGGTGAAAATAACATAGGTGACTCAGCAGCTGGCAGCGCTAGCACCAGCAGCATCTAAGGGAGCCAAATGGAACTGTCACAGAGCCTTTCTTTTTATAAAACAATTGACAGCAAGAGGAAAAGATGATGTGTTGGATATATATTACTCATGGTGTGTATGATGGCTTATCTGGTGTTTTTATGTTTATATGTTAATTATGAAAAAAAAGGAATGCTTGAAGAAATATATCTTAGGAAGCTTTGGGGTTGAAAAATCCTTTGTCAGGCTGAGGAAGGAACTTTGAGTGGTGTGGAGCACTCTGATTCCCTCTCCATCCCCAGAAATGGTTGACCCAGGGCACTCAGCTCCCCTGCTTCCAGCTCTAGCTTCTTCTTTGGCAGTGGGAGGCTCATGCTGGGAGATGACATTGGGGTAGTGGAGTGAGTGATTCTGCTGCTAGTGCCTATTTCTGAAGTTAGAGGAGGTGGTACAGGTTCAGGGACATCAGGTACAGGTACTACTCCCACCTCCATGCTTCCACTGGCAGCAGAAGTGTTATGGCTGCTTGAGAATAAACTGTATCTATGGGGGGGGTTTTTTGGGGGGGGGAATTGCAGCTCCAGCTCTCCCCCTATCCCCTCTTCTTCCCCTAACAGAAGATCTGGCACCTGTCTTTCCAGCATGCTTCATATTATTCTTTCCTGTGCTGCAAAAGGTGTGTCTGTCTGACTTCTTTTAGCTTGTGTGAATTGTTTGCTTTGCTTTCTGTAGACTGTGGATTGATTCTTGCTGGCTTGTAACGAAAGTATATAATGTGTGTTTGTTTTGTTTTTTAGTTGTGTGGTATCTGCCCTGACTTAGAATGGGTGAGTGTAGGACTTATTCCCTTCTAGCTTATGTGAATTGTTTGCTTTGCTTTCTGTAGACTGTGGATTGCTTCTTGCTAGCTTGTAACTAAAGTATATGGTGTATGTTTGTGTTGTTTTTCAGTTTTGTGGTCTCTGCCCTGACTCTGAATGGGTGACTGTCTGACTTCTCCCTCTTTTTGTGTGGTTTACTGTACTGTTCTGTTTTGTGTGGTGTAACTAAAATATCTTCTTCTTTTTCTGAATCGCTTCTGACTTCTTCTATGTTCTCTTTAGTCAGTATGCAAACTATTATAACTAACTATAACTAATAATATTAATAACTAATGTAATAGCTATGCAATCCCTTCTATGAATATCTAATTTTTCTTCTTGTATGCGTGTATAAGTATGGGCAATGTGAGTGCCTCCCTGCACAGTGATGGATCACACTGCCAGGGAAAACACCGAGCTTTCTTTTTTTTAAGTTTCCAAAAAAAAAAAAAAAGAGAGAGACAGAGACAGAGAGCAAATATAAATAGAAATAAATGAATTGGATAGTATTAAGTAAAGAGATTGTAAGATAAGCTAAGCTAAATCCCATACAATACTTTCTAAGAACAAAAAGGAGCAAGCAACTGACTGGCTATGCAGCAAGCCAGGCAGTTCAGCACCTTTCTGATGCTGTTGCTCACTCAGAACCAGCTCACAAAAGGCACAGCAAGCCTGTAGACAGAGGCTTTTATGCTGTTTCTAGGGTTTCCCCCAGACTCTGTAATTGGATGGGCAGTCAGACAGAAATCATGCTCACTGGCCAGCTAGACATGTCAGTCCTTCCCACCCTGCTCCCCCCTCTACGCCCTGCGACACCTCCCTCTTCTAAGTTTCTGTTTCCCCATACATACAGCCCTCTGAATTGCCAAATCTTTTCTGAGTTGATTCAGAAGCTCCAAATCAATTTGTAGTTCCTAAAGCCTCTAACGATTAGATTCAGACTCATAGATTCAGCCTCCAAATCATCCAAATCCTCTCCAAATCCAAATCGTGGTCCAAAACTTTGCACAACCCTATTGATTACCATTCTCCTCTATAGTGGAATACTGGAGCTCATGAGGGAGAAGCTTATGGTTGGCATAAGCTATTGGTTTCTCTTCCTGCCCCTCCTCCTATGCTAGTACCACTCTGAACATAGTTCCTGAGGCATCCATCTTCAACATAAAGGAATTATTAAAACTGGGGCGTACAGCATGGGACTCTGTTTAAAGGCCTTCTGTGTGATAGGCATCCATTGTACCTTATTGGGTTGGTGGTTCTTAGGTCAGCAAGAGAGATGACCACTTTTGCAAAATGGGGCACAAGTTTGCAATAATAATTGGCCAGCCCTAGAAAGGAATGGATCTGTTTCTTCATCCAGCGAGGCTCACAGGAACTCAGGGCCCTAATCTTGTCCTCCAGTGGGTGGATTTCCCCTTCCCTGCTTTGAATCCCAGATATTGAGTTTTCTGTTGGACCAACATGCATTTGGCTTGTTTGGCATTAAAACCTACCTCATGCAGTTTCTGTAGAATTCTTTGTAGGGACTTCATGTGCTGTTCCCAGGTTTCAGAGAAAATAGTGACATCATCAATATATGCCACTGCATAGGCTTGATGAGGAGCTTATAGGTGATCCATAACCCCCTGGAAAGTAGCTGCCATGCCATACAAGCTGAACAGCATACTGCAGAATTCAAATAGGTTTCATGGTGTGCCAAACACCATCTTTTCTTGGTCTTCTGCTGCCATTGGGATCTGCCAATATACTTTAGTCATATCCAATGTGGAAATAAAGTGCTCCTGGCCCCCTTTCTCCAAAATCTCCTCAATGTGGGGAGTTGGAAATGCACTGAATTTGGTCACTACATTTAATTTGCAGAAATTCATGCAAAGGCATAGAGCTCTATCCCTTTTTGGCACAATCATTGAGGGCTGTGCCACTGGCTTCTGGATTCATGTATTATCACCTTCTCCAATATTTTTCCTAGCTTAAGTTTAATGGCTTCATGGAGTTGCTGGGGGATCTGCCTCTAGGGTTCTTGTATTATGCACCCTTTTGGTGTTTTTTTATAGTATACCACACATACCAATATTCTGCTACCAATGCCTGCAGTTGCTGTTCTTGCACCTGGAGGAGCTGTTTGCTGATGACGGGCCCTTCTGGAGTTCTGGATTCTTCCAGCTGGTGCCCCTATTCTGCCTGGTCTGGGTAGGGTGACATCAGATACCCTTCACATGCATGTCAATGTTGGAGGAAGTTCAGGGTTGCCTCCTTGGAGTTCCTTTCATTAAACCTATCTGTGTCCCCCATGCCTTGCCTCTCAGTGGCCCCTGGCATGGTCTCTGCATCTTGGACAACTGCTTATCTAGGTCCTGCTGTCAAGAAAATAGGGCACCATGATCTTCCATTTCCTGAGACCTGGCCTGTGCCAGTTCTTGCAGTAACTGCATAATCAGATCCTGGGTCTGCTGCCAGCCTTCATCAGGCTCTGTGGCCATGTCCATGACTGCCTCATTCATGGGTCACCAAGCAATTATCTGTTCGTCATTCCTGACCAATATACCAAACTGACAGGCCCCTACCCGCTGCTACTGCCACAGCATCAGGGCATGCTCTGCACTCAGCTATGTCACCCCTCACCCACTCGCCCACCGGATTTGATGTTCAGATGATGACCCTGTACTCACCTGGAGATGGTCCACTGGTTTCTTGTGGGCTGTATGTGACTGTAGTGGCATGTTTTCTGTGGGGCTCCCTTTCCACTTGGGTGGTTTTGCTGTTGTTGGTATGTCATAGGTGTTTGTCACATGATGCACCCTACGGTGTTAGGCTGAGGCTGGTATCCTTTCTGGGTTCTCTTCCCCACATTGGCTAAAGAAAGGCTTAGAAATAATGTTAACCAAACTAATAAGACAAACTCAAAATGCCTCAGACTGGTGACCAGGCAAAGCACTGATGCCTCGCTGCCCCAAGCCTCTCCCCCTTTCCTTATGTTGTGAGTTGCTTTTAACTCTACATCCCCTTGCCTTCCTTATCAGACTTCTTCAGGCTTCAGGAAGGTGCCTCCCACAGGCAGACCTTCTCAGTATGGGATCTGGCCCAGGTATGACTTTGCCTCAGGGTGACTACCTTCATGACCCCACAAAGGCTGCATTCCCTCCCAGTTGCCTACTGGCAAATATCTATTCTGTGGGTTTCACGGGTGGGCCCATGCTGTGTGGGCATGGATTTGGGAAGCCTTTTACCAGTTGCCCCCGTGGGTGGATCCTGGTACCTGTAGCCAAAATGGCTGAATTAGCGTTCTCCCATGGGTGACATCAGGTGAGGTCTCTGTCCCTGCTGTGCCACCATTTGGACCTGGATTGGTACCGCCTGCTGCAGAGCTTTCCCATGACATCTTCCCATCACATCTGGTCAGCACTAGGATCCCAGCATTCATGGGTGGCTGGTGCCTCCCAAATCTGGTGGGGCACCAGATTGCCGGCGATGGTCCCCACGCACACAATTGCCAATCGTGGGTGGGGGGTTCCCCTATGGCTGATCACCAAGAACTGAACCACCAGTGGTGAAAACAGTGAAACTGTCAAAACCAAAAAAAAATGGTGAAACTGGAAGTGCACTTCCTTTGGCACTCGTGGTTTTGTGGCTGGTGTTTCCAGGGTGGTGCAACCAATCTCAGAGGGTTCACCCCTGATGTATCACCAATACCAGCATCCCTTCTTGTATGCCCTAAGTGGGATACAGATGGATCCCTAACTGCTGTCTGGGACATAGCCAGCTGGCTGCCAGATGTGCCACCTCTGCTTTTCTCACAGTAGGGAGAGCATTCTGGGCTTTGCTGTGTATGAGAATAGCTGGGGCCATCTCTGGTCCCTCCACTGTTTTTCCCTCTTCCTCCATACCCTGTGCACTTTTGGCCTGTTGTCCAAAGGCTCCAGGCCAATCAGGATCACACTTCTGGCTGGTGCAATGCAAGCACTGCCATGTGAGCTTTGTGCATCTGTGCTGCAGGTAGGTAAGTTGGGTGGGGAATTGTTACATGGCATGTGGGGTTATAGAAATATGAATAATCTTGAAGAAAGCCCATTATTTAGCGAAGAGTTTGTCCTATTCTTCAAATAAATTATTGCAATTTTAAAGCAGGAGATGAACACAGATTTAGGATTTCCCAACCATGTTAGAAATTTATGAGATTTTATATAGTTCCCACATTGTATTCAGGATATTGGATAGTTTTACTAGGACCATTCTAGAAAATGTTTCTTGAGGAATTTCTTCCTCCTCTACCATATCTTAAGAACAAGTAGTTTAGGTTTTAGAGCACAAAACCCATATATCACTGAAGGTAACAAGACTTGTGGCTACTGACCATCACAGAATCTGACCCCTCTAAATGGTGAGTTATTTAGAATAGACCCATAGTTTTGTCTAAGCATCCAAGCACATTGTCAAAACTCAGTACTAAATTGGATTAATAAAAGATGATTTCCTCCAAGTTATGATGTATCAAGCAAAGTGCATATTTTTAGGGGTAAAATGGGTTTAGCCATTCTGACATCTGTCAGATTTTTTATGACATACTTGAATCATTCAATTTAGCATAATTAATTGGAAAACTTTATGACAACAGTTTAAACCACATACTTGACTCCCTGCTATGCAGGGGAGAAGCCCTTCTATTTCTCTCTTCTTGGTTTTTATATTTTTGATAACCAGTCTTTTGGCTCAGTGTATATTTCTCTAAAACCGCAAATAATGACCACTCAGTTCTTCATTTATGGAATGTGACAACTTTCAATAATGATATCAACGCCATGATGAAAATATTACTATATCTAGTGTTGTTGCTGATGATTTTACAAAGTGATTTGGGTTTGAAACAGTTAAACCTGCTGGATTATTCACTGTTCATAGTTTTTGTGTATGAGTTGTGACCCATTTTTTACTCTGTTTTCTAAGAGGAGGAGGGGATGGGGCTTTTATAGGTTCCCTTGTTTATTGTATCACTATTAATCTATGTTATTTACAATGGTCTCCATCCTGCGGATCTTATGTGCTTGAATTTCATTACAGAAATAGTTCCATCAAACAGGATTATGCACATAAGGCTACATATGTGCAAACTCAAAATGTTACCAACCTCTTTAGCTCAGTTAAAACTAGTCCGCTGCAACACATTCTGTCTTCTACCAGCCCATCTATTATAATTTGATTGGCTGACTGCAGTAGTGATATAGAAGTGTGGAACATTATTCACAGCCTCCCAATTCATCCTCAGCAACTTTTAAAGAGATAACATGTCTTTAATAGAATTGAGACTTGAATAAGATTAAAGTATTTAAAGGTTTGGCTTCTCCTGATTATGTCTGTGGTACCTCTATTCATAAAAATAAGCAAGTTCAGATTAAATGACATTTTGGAAATATTTCCCCCTGACTGTCTGTTCCTCATTTCCCCATAAATTGGCATTGTGTTCACAGCTGGGGGAGGGTGCGGGGGCAAATCCCTTTAACTATAATCCTAAGAAACCATCTAGTTGCTAGGCTGCATACACACATGAAAATAACCTGGGGACATTCTTCCAGATTTGTTCTTCTGGCAGAAAAACTTATCTGGAGACTCCTGAACAGACATTTAAATGATGAATCCCCGAAAATCAGATAACTTGCAGTGCTGATGCTGCAAAGCCAGGGGTGCCCTGTGCACACATCTCAGTTTACTCGAGAAGGTCCCTCTGTCTGCCTGGTGACAGATGATAGTAGTGCAAAGGGTATCCCTTATTGACTGAACCAATCAGCACACATTCAGCCACCGTCTCATGAAGCACAATGCAGGGACTGTTAAGATGGCTGTCCTCCCTTCTTGGCTGGAGTAGCTGAGTACAGCAACTGACTCATTGTCTCCTGGGGATGGGGAGAAACACTGGAAACAACACTCTGGGATCCTGGAGAACTTTGCTATGGCTTCTCTCAAAAGAGAACACTACAGACATTCACTCTACAAGGAGAATCTCTCCTGGGATCGATTTAACCCTAGTTGTTCCTGTTAGCCCCAACTCCATGAGATGCCCAACAACTAGGGAGATGACGGTCCAGTTACCCATGGATCCTGTTACTCATTAGGCAGAAAAGAGCAGAGAGCAAACACCAGCACACATTGCTTGCAATAACTTTATTCAGAATGGAGACAGCTTCGGGCCAGCTCCCACACTGATAGAATATAGGGAGCTGCAATGAACAAGAGTTTTTTCCCATATTTATACACTGTGGTTTATACTCATTAACATTCACTTTACCTCTATCTTGCCTCCTGTTCTACCCATTTCTCCTCCTATCTCAAGCTCTGCTTCTGTTTACTGTTTGCTTCATTAACATGGGATCGTCTATGCATTTCATTCATTTACATGCCTTTTTGCTATGTGTGCATGTCTAAGACCTTGACTTCTCCTCTTCAGTCAATGGGCAGGCTTTGACCAAAACCTGAAAGATTCTGGAGGCTTCTTCACCAATCAACATTCACCTTTTTGCCTATGTTCATCTTGGATTCTGTTACCAATTACATGTTGTTTTTCACATTCCAGTCTGTTTTTCTGTCTCAGATTGTACCATCTTCCAACCTTTTTGGGCCCCTGTATCTTATCTTGTTCCTTACTGTAGCTGGTTCTCAGCACACAGACTCACACAGATTTACTTGCTGCTTTTTTCTCATAAAATGGTTGACACAGTTAAAATGGTTACTTAGCATTCATAAGCAAAACCTGGTTGCCTAAGCATCTTGCAATATATTTTTAATATATCATTCTGCCTTGTGGTTAGCAGCTCTGCTAGGCCACAGGTCATACCTTTTATTCAACTGCAAATCCAGTGCTCCCTAATAATCCAAATTATTGTCACCCTAACAGTTGCCAGGTTATTTTTCTCCTGGAACAGCCATTTTTGCTTTGGGAGAAAAGCCCTGAACATCTGTATGCTTTTGGTTTCTCCTAGGAAAGTAGTAACTCTTCCCAGAAAAACTGCATGTTTAAGGCCTTATACAGACATTCAGTTTCTCCCAGGGTAGTTATTGCTCACCTGTATAAATGTTCATATTTTTTTTCTTTTAGAGTAAAAATGCTCACTCCAGGATAAAAATAACTTGGAAACAGCCAGGCTCATTCTCCAAGGAAAGTGAATGTCAGTATGTGCTGTGACTTCTTTCAGAAGGGAACATAGTCCCCAAGAATCCTGGCCCCAATCCCAGGGAGGCAAAATGTTGTTCACTGGACTCTGATGATTCAGTAGGGAGAAAAACATACCCCTTTCACAATTTCCACATTGTGCTGCAGAGAAACACAGACTTACCATGGGCAACCCAAGACAGCCAATCAAGGCTGTGCAATGCACTGCTGCTATCTGTCTCCAGGCAAACTAAGGGAATCTTCAGGGCATGCTGCAGTGTTGGCACAGGGCTCCTTCCTGGCTGCCCCGTGTCAGCACTGAAAGCTTTCCACTCTTCAAGACCTCAGTATATGAATGTCCGTACATGTGGCTCTGGGTAATTTTCTTTACCAGGGGAACAAACCTAGGAGAATTCTTTTAGATTATTTGTAGTTGTGTATGCAACCTATATGTGGACTTAAACTCTTCTAAATTTTTAGTACTCTATTATCATATTTTAATACACATTTTATTTCTTTAAACAATATTTTCCTCAGTGCTATACATAGGCTCCACATCTGTATGTTTTTGTTATTCCTGCTTTTGTTGTTGTTTCTTTTTGTCAGAAGCAATTTGTTTAAAATAAAGCCAAAAAGGAAAATTTATGGTGCCCATGAAACCCTCCCCCCCCCGAAAACTCCCCCACACCCCTTATTGTTCTCCCAGATATACTATACCTTTCAACTAGGAGACTAGCGGTCTAGAAAAGATAAACTGTTTGCAAAAGAAATTACACATGCTATTCTCAATCTTAATAAAGTAGTAGCCTTTAGGTTAATTTTTGAGAATGGAGACAGAAAGCAATGCAAACCAGTGATAGGGGTGCAACCTCTTTTCCATGTCAAAGGAATGCTGTTCCTGCTTATTACAAAGTGTCAGGATAACTGACCAGTGGTGTGCTTGTTTTAAAGCCATTCCCCAAACATTTAATGTTAGTAGAACTCTGTTGCAAAGAGACTGAAATGAGTTTGTCCCTTTCTGATAACTTTTTGCTATAGTTTAGGTTTAGCGATGGCTTTTTCAAACTTTATACAGTATATGATAAAATATATTGTATGATAAAATATATTAGATATATTACTGTCCATGAAATTGTAGCTTAGTCAAATATTACCTACTTGAATTCCCAAACCAATTTCCTTTCCTTATTAACCCTTCCCCCTTTTCCTCTTCATTCTGATTATTAGATGATACATTGTGGCAGTGTCATACTATCACAGCAGTTGCTAATAAGTGGACTTGAGCTCTATAGAGTTTAATAATTAATATGTAGGTATTCAAAACATTTCAGATGAATGATAACTATACAATTCTATGGGGATGTTGTAGAAGTCTTTAGAAGCACTAGCAACTGCTAACAAGGTAGCAGTTTTTTAATAGTTTTATATGCTTTATGCATGTTTTTAAGAATAGTTTTAACGCATTGAACTGTTTGTTTTTTTTCCTTTTTTTTCTTTTTTGTAATCCATGCTGTATTTCATTACAGAATACAAAACCTTTGGCTGTCACTGATTTTTTTTTTTTTTTAAAAAATACACAAATTTAAAGGGACCATTCCCTCGGCTCCCCTAAAATTATTGATCATTTGTTTAAATTGATTCTGTGAATGCCTGTCTGAACTACTCAAGATCTTCTGAGCAAGTTGTACAAAGCCCTGTTGGAATCTATGTATCACTGCTTCTGGCCTGTTATCACTCTGCTTTTGGCCTGTTACCCACATCTTAGATGATGTCATTTTGTGGAAGACTGTACAAGCAATGATATTGTAGAGCAATGCTATTTCAGTGCAAATTGTTCTCCACTAATGCAATTAATAATTGCAATGATTTCGTTTAAAGATTTGAAAAAGACAAATATCTTGCTTTCTTTTTCAGTGTTCTGATAAAAGGCAATTCATACAAGTGTGTGTGTGTGTATGTGTGTGTGTGCTAGTTCACTATTAGGTTTTAAGTATGGTTGTAATATTTAGAGATTAATCAACATTTTAACCTCTGATTTATTATATTTAAGAAATTAAATCTCCAAATATGAGCCAAAAAGATCCAGATGCTGGTTCCTGAATGATTGTATTAATGAAAAGTCATATATTTATAAAGCAGCTATTCAGCAATTAAAGCTTGAGCTGATTACAATGATTAAATCATTAATTGTTATGTACACCCATAACATGTATTAATGGACTTATTGGGAGATAGTTAGGCCACTATCAAATAGCTGTGAGAAAGCACAGCAATGTTGTGTTTGCTGTTATTACCTACCAAGGGACACCTGGGAAATAAGGAGGAGAAATTTACCTAATAATATCTGTCTTGAAAAAAATATGGGGTGCATTTATAAAAAAAATATATTAATATAAGATTCACTTACCAAGAATGCACTCATGATGGCATGATACATGTATGTCTACATTTTTTTTAAGTGTCTCATATTATTATGATGTAGAATAATGTATATAATATACTTTAAGATTGTTGAATAAAAATCATTGTAGAAATATCAATCTGTAGAAATACCATTGTGATGATGTATCATTTTCCATTACTAGATGTTGTGGTAGATAAAGGTGATCAAACGCCAGCAAACTGTGGAAGAAACCAAGGAATGTGCATGGGGAAACCAAGGGTGCAGTCCAATTAGTCACATGAAGCATGCATGCAGCAAAATCCCCAGCTCATGCAGCTTGAAAAGCACGTGAAAGAAAGACCTGATCTAATTGGCTGTTGGGACAGTATAACAACAAAGCCCAGGAAAAGGGAAGGCGGAACCTACACGACCATGGAGAGGCCTGATCATCCTCACCGAGTTCCTGCGTCTACGACTCCCTTTCCCCCTATGGTTTTCAGTTGTGGAGATTGTTGTAAAGGGAACTGACACCCTGGATGTGCATACAAGGCATTTAAGTGTTTCGCAGTGGATTTTACGGAGTGTGTCTATGTTGAGTTTCAGTTTGTAAGTAAAGCATTTATTTCTTACATTGTCCTTGAACTTTTTTTTTTAGTGGGAAAAGAGAAGCAGAGCAAGAGCGTTCCAGAACCCTTTCATCCCCAACCTGTTCGAATTGTGGGGTTAATCACCCCCCCACCAATTCCTCCCCACATGATGTCATGAACAGGATCCTCGGGGTAAAGGGGGAATGAAGGAGGCCCTGATGAATTGGTTAAGCACTGCCCATGGGGAAACCATCATTGGCCCCCAACCACAGATGCCAATACCCTATGGGCTTACGTAGCATATCATCAAGGGGGGGCAAGGTGGAAAAATGGTAGGCTATGTGTCCATTTGCCCAACTGAAGACGGCGAGGAGCTGCTTAAACAGTGGGTTGTGTCCAGCCTTAGCTCCGCAGCTCTGGGATATCATCTCTCCAGCTCAGTGGTTCTTTACCATCTGCCCAATATAAAATTGGAGGCATCGCTCAGCCGCATTAAGCCTAAGGGTAGAGATGAGTACAACCCTGAGAAGGAGTATGATAGATGCATTCAGTATCTAAAGGAGGGGACCGGTTGTGAGATTTCCCCCGACAAATTTAGATGTCCTGACCTCGAGCCGGGAGGCACCAAGAGCAAAATTCTAACGACACTCCATGAGGGTTTTGAGGCTGACGGACGTGACGTGACGGGGTGGACAGGGCAAAAATGGAATAAAGGGAAAATGATTAGTGTCCTGTTCCACTCGGTAACTACTTTACTGTGGCACATGGCAAACCAAGCTAACATGATAGATGCGTTGACTCAGGCAACCGCGCAACAGAGTGTTTTACAGATCGACCTACCGCTCAAAGATGGCGTCACAGGAGAAGAAAGGGGCATGGCCGAGAAGCCCTGGGGAGGAAACTCTGACATTGGTGAAGCCTCATCGGCCCCGCCTTTGTATGGCACTTCACCGGGGACATACTCTGTCCTTCCCACTGATATGGATGTGCCCATCCTGCATGCAAACCCCGTGGCCTTAGTGAAGACAGTCACTGATGGCACGGGAACTCGCACTCTCACTACTCTTTGTACACGTACTAGGGGGGAGCTCCAGGAACTGGCAAAGGATACCCAATTGACACCGGGCGAAACATTGGTGATGTGGCTGAGACGATTAATATTAGAGCATGGTTTGGAATTAGTGGACCCTGAAGAGTGTACCATGTTGATGCATCAACCCGCATGGGGGGGGGAGGAGTGTGCAATGACACGGCTCAAATATTAAGTAATAAAATCTGGCCAATTCCCCTGTGTGCTGCTGTAGTTCCAGAGTTGCTGACCCGAGCCCATGCCTGGCATGCAGATCCGCCCAGTGATCCATCACCTGCACAGCTTTTATATGCAATAGCAGGAGCAAGTTACCTAACCTGGGATACAGGGCGTTACCCACTAAATCTAACTTTACAACAGGCAGTGTTTGGCTGCACCTATGGTGCAACAATCCCGGCAAAGTCCCTGTGTCCGCAGCAGTGGTAAAGACTTGTGTTGAGATTTATGGAGGTATTAAAACACCTACGTTCCATTTGTTGTTGCATCCACTATCAGAGAGACCAATAGGAAATGTCTTGAGTAGCCTGGGGAAGCTCACTACAGCACGGAGAATGGAATCTAAGCTCACTTCGCCAGCAGCAGTGCAAACAGTCGGAACATGGAAAGAGACACCTGATAAGCCTCAGACTGATCACTGGCCGCACGGACGACCACAAGACCGTACGGTTGCAGAGCACGCCATGTTTGCGTTTCTACTAAGCAGGAGCGGCCTGACAAGAAGCCAGTTTCACAGGTTAAGAGATGAGGGACGAAGAAGATTGTTGCAGATTCTAGGCTTCAAGCCTGGACAAGAGCTAGAAAATAGAAAAAACGAATAGCGGCCGTTGATGCAGGTAATGACAGCCAGCACATTGATGACGAATGCCCGTATGGAACTTATGATGTAAGTGCCACTACAGAGTCCATCCCTACACCTACACACTTTTTGTTAGACACAGGAGCCCAAGTAAATGTATTGAGACCTGAGACATCCTGTACTAAAACATCCAGAGTCATTTTCATACAAGGGCTAACAATCTTGCTGAAATTCTCCATCCATTCCTTGATCAAGCACACTCGATCCCATTGACCTGACACGGACTCCGTGCATGCCATTGTGGATTGGTCACCAGCCCAACAAGAACCCAGGGACCAAGAGGGCATGCCTCAGTTGAATGTCGCAGACATTGTCGATACCAACCCGTTTCTGGCATGGCTCCATGAACACTGGGGACACCCTGGAGAAAAGAGGGCACAAGCCCACTGGAGAGAGCAAGGAAAAAGGGGACCAAGCATAGAGCAATGGACAAAGGTAATTCAAGCTTGCTCTGCCTGTGCACGAGAAAAACCGGTGCATCACAGGCACCAAAAAGACACCCATCACCCAGCATATTACGTTTTGGGAAAGGTGTGGCAAGTAGCTCTACTTGGGCCACTTCCAGGAGCCAAGCCACCAAACAAAGGATTAGCAATTGTGGATTTAGGAACTCAACAGATCCTCATCCTTCCAATGAGAAAGACCACTACTTCTGTGATTCAAGGATGCCTATAGCTTGCTTTCACTCATTGGCAAGTCCCTCACATCATACACTCTGATGGAGGATCACCTTTTAACTCTAAAGGTTTAGAGCGATTTGCAGCGGAATAGAATGTTCAGTGGCATCATCATTTGCCTTATCATCCACAGTCTAATGGCATTGTGGAATGGCAGATAGGACTGGTTAAAGAACAACAAGACTAAAAGAGAATGAGTCATTTAAGAACTGGACCAAATACAATAATGACATACTAATCACCATGAACGTTACCAAGGCCTTGTGGGATTATTGTGCCCTGGTACCACGCCCACCTTGGAAGCCATGTTACTTGGCACAGGAAGCAGTATGACTAGCCAATCCCACAGCCGCTAGCAAGCGTCCAAGTCCAGTTCCCAGTGTCGTACTTGAACCCAGAGAGTATCCAAATACCTATTTAGTCTCTCTCGAAGCAGACTCACCCGCACGCATTGTCTTGGCTCACCATAATTGGCTAAGCCAAGGTAGCACAGTTGTTAATGAATCTTGAGTTTGTTTTCTAGCCCAAGATGGTATGGAGCTGCCAACACTTGACGTGGTGTGAGATATCGACACTGTTGCTGTGGGTAAACCTGCCTGCGATGGACCTCAGCCAGAGCAAATAGACCTGATACCATCGAAGCTGCTGGACTTTTATGCATTTAACTGAACTTTTAATAAATTGTTAATAATCCTGCATGTTACATGTTGAGTTATATAAAACTTAAGTGTAAACAGGGAAGTTCTTGAGCTCAAGCATATCCAAGCTTAGAATTTGGTCAAGGGGTCATGAGGTAGATAAAGGTGACCAAATGCCAGCAAACTGTGCTCACAGAATGGGGAAACAGTGGGTGCAGCCCTGTTGCAGGGCACTTCGCTGTCCTGCTCCTAAAGGAGGAAGAACTGCTAGGGAAGGAGCCCTAGCAGTGACTAAGCAAAGCAGCTGTGGGTTGCTGGGGCAACCAGTAAGCGTCAGCTGACTGGAGAGGGCAGGGCTTCACTTTATAAAGCTCAGAGCCAAGGCCAGGCTGGCAGTTCTCTGCCAGCAGCCGGAGGGGCAGGAGCTCTGGGAAAACAGAATGTGAGTGTAGCTCACAAGGGCTCCAGAGGCTGGAGCAAGGATGTGGAGTGGTAGCCAGGAGGCTTACATTGTTATGGCCAGGTGCCTTATGTTGGGTTATAGCCAGGAGGCTCGTGTTATGTTTGGTTAGCATTGAATTACACCGGTGGTTTGGGCGAGGCTGTAGGGGTGGAGGAGGCCTCAGGGGCAACCCACAGTAGTATGGGGCCCTAGCACCCAGGAAGGGGTGCAATTCGGCGCCCGTGGGGGTGCAGTGTTTTTATAGGCGCCAGAGAGGGCACAGCAATACAGGGGTGCATAGGCCCCAGCCCAGTGAGGTGCATTTGGAGAAGCCCAAGTTGGGCACAGCAAGCCCCAGAAAGGGGGCAGCACTGAGAAGGGGTCCAAGTTGGACTCAGTGAGCCCAGAGAGGGGAGCACCATACTTGGAAGCCCTGTGTGGGCACAGCGAGCCCAAGGAGGGGGCTGCATTGTAGAGTCCAGCAAGGGGCAACCTTGAGAGGCCCAAGTTGGTCACAGTGAGCCCCAGGAAGGGGGGCAGCATTGGGAAGCCCTAGAAAGGGGGCCATTTTATTGTGTAGCCAAATTTCGGGCATTGGGAGTCCCTGACAGGGGGCCGCATTAATTAAGGAGCCCAAGTTGGGCACAGCAAGCCCCAGGAAGTGGTCCAATTTAAGGAGAAGCCCAAGTCCAGGCACTGGGAGTCCTTAATAGGGGGGGCCACATTTATTCAGGAGCCCAAGTTGGTCACAGTCAGCCCCAGGAAGGGGGCAGTATTTTAAGGAGCCCAGAGTGGGCACGGCGAGCCCCAGAAGGGGGAGCACCACATGGAGAAGCCCGAGAGGGGCAACACTCTGAGAAGCCCCAGATGAGGGGCAATATTGAGAAGCCCAGATGAAGAGGCACTGGCATTATTAGGAAGCCCAGAGTGGGCCTCAGAACTCCCAAGGGAGGGAGACTCATTGAGAGTCTCAGGAAGGGACAGCAGCACTAGAGAAGGCCCAGAGCGGGCGCGACTATAGAGAAGGCCTGGGAGAGTGGGCAAACTTATAGAGAAGGCCTGGGGGAGTGGGCTGGCATTGTATTGAGATAAGATGACATCTTTCACGCATAGCCCTAAGGCTAGGGTGCCTAGGGAGCGCCCATTAGACAGTCTGGGAGGTCACGGGGACAGAGGTCCCGATACGCCATGCCCAGGGAGGTAGAAGATAGCCTCCCTACATATATTAATCATCAAAGTCGTGGTGGGCAAGAATTAGAGGGTGTCCTTGGGCCGGCTTGGACACGGTGCGAGGGACCTTCAGGGGGATCACGGCACCCTGAAGGTGCCGCCCTGTCACAAGCCTAATTAGTCGCGCAAAGCATGCATGCAGCAAAATCGCCAGCTCATTCAGCTTGAAAAGCGCGTGAAAGAAAGACCCAATCTAATTGGCTGTTGGGGCAGTATAAAAACAAAGCCTGGGAAAAGGGAAGGCGGGACCTACATGACAATGGAGAGGCCTGATCATCCTCACCAAGGTCCTGTGTCTACCGCTCCCTTTCCCCCCGGATGCCCTCATCGGATAGGCTGCATCAGATAGATGTTGAAGATGCTCTCGAGTTCCCTATGGTTTTCAGTTGTGGAGATTGTTGTAAAGGGAACTGCTAGCCCATATGTGCATACGAGGCATTTAAGTGTTTCGCAGTGGATTTTACGGAGTGTGTCTACGTTGAGTTTCAGTTTGTAAGTAAAGCATTTATTTCTTACATTGTCCTTGGACTTTTTTTTTGACGGGAAAAGAGAAGCAGGGCAAGAGCGTTCCAGAACCCTTTCATCTCTGGCCTGTTCGAATTGTGGGGTTAATCACCCCCCCCCGCAATTCCTCCTCACAGATGTATCCTAAATACATTCCAGTCATGGCAAAATCTGCCATGTGCATGTGTGGAGTTGATCCTTTGTGGATCTGTCCCCCATGGAACTGCCATCTCCACAGCAGTTTTCCACATACCTATTCTGTCCAAGGGTTGTGGGTGTCACATTGACACTGCGAAATCTGAAGTTTCAAAGAAAGGCCTTGAGTAATGTAGGGAGCCTGACTGACTATATTATGCTGTACTATATTTTGCTCAACTTCTAGGTGGAATTCTTGATAGAAGTTGAAACAGTCCCTCTTTGCTAACTCCTCATATAGTTCTGAACAGTTGTCTAATAGTAGTATATCTCTAGTGACAGCAGAGGAAGGCAGTTATCTATTGCAACAATTCTTATTCAAAGGGTCGCCCTGGAGTGGTGTGACATTCTTTTAAGGTCATTATGCAATAGTAACACAATATTAGATGTGCAAACACCTACACTTTATTCACAAAATAAACCCAGAGATGTCAAATAGGTAAAATAGGAGTCAAAAACATTCTGACCTGCTGTGGTTTTTTGAGTTTTTTTGCAACAAAAGAACTGCTCTATTATTTAACTGTAATTAAAACAAAACAAAACAAGACCTGAGTGCATTTTCTCAGGAGTACGTTGAGTCTAACAAGAGGCTTCTTGAATCTAAAAATGTCTCCACCATTGATCTATCCAAATGACTCTGAACTGTAAATGCCCAGCACTGATAGTGCTTGTTTAATTCACAGCTGAGACTATGCTCCTTTTGGTGAGGGAGCTGTGAGTCAACGATTCCAACACTCCAAGCCTTAAATCATTTCTAGAGCTCAACTAATTCACATTTTTGTTCCGGGTATTCCTCTGGATACTAATTTCTGGCTACTAGTATTAGACAACCACTGATCATCTTGATCATGGTATATGTGTGAGATGTCCCCAGGACCTTTGACGCATATGCCTAGGTAGGAGCAAGAAGGAGTGGAGGGTGCCCAGACTTTCCATTCCTGCTTTAGACAGAATCCAAAGGCCAGACTGAGTCAGTACACTTGATGTATTTGTACACATGTGTGAGCGGCAGTGCATGCATTTTTATACACTGTGAAATGCACATCAGCGCTAAGAAACCAATGGTGACTTTTGAACTAAAACACATTGAAGGTGCTTTAGCTGAAAAGAGCACCACTGACATATTCTGCTCACTGATGTGCATTTTAACATTTATACAAATAAATGTGTTGCAGGACCAGGTGCATCAGCTTGCATGCTTTTCAGATTCAATTAATCAAGTCTACTCTGATATGCTGGGTTTCTGCATTGCAGCAGACCATGTACGGTGCCTAAATGGCTATAGTTATATGTACATCCAAGAATCTAACTCTAGTCTCTCATGACAGACTACCACTTTGATTCTACCACTGAACCACAACAGCAGTTTATCTGGCTAGTGCTGCTACCAGAGGTACTAATGTATCTACAAATGCACTTTAATGTGCATTAGACTATTTTAATGTGCATTAAAGCATTGCAAAAAACCTGCTCTTTAGCTAATGTGCTTTAAAATAGGCCAGTATGATTTTTTCTAGTACCTCTCGATGGAGATACCAGATTTAAAGCACATTATCTGAAGTGAATAAAAGAACATACAGACATGACCTCTGTGTATCAAACATGGTATTTGTCCATGGGACAGGGAAACCTATTTAGAAATTATCTTTCTGTAGCTCTGTTTGCAGATTTGAATTCTGTTTTGCTAATAGATATATGTATTTTCCCCTCATATCAGAAAGAGGTGATTTCTGTTTCCTCCAAATGTTTTATTTCTTCTTCTAGTGATGTCTGGCATAACCTTTGGGAATGGCAGATCTTTAAGTGGTAATTAGTTGATGGCTATTAACTAGCAAACCATGGGTGTGTCCACACATGCAGGCACATGCGCTTGCAGCAGCTCAAATAGGAATGGCACAAATTTGAGCCATGGATTTTTGCCTCAGTGCATGTGACCAGATAGGCACTTTGGTGTGGAGCACGTTATGCCACTTGGGGCAAAATAACCTTGTCCAGCTCCTCCTGGATCTGCAGCCAAGGGAAGCTAGATACTGGGGCTAGCACCTGAGATGGCCTCAGCATTATAAAAATCTATCCTGTGCTGTTCCCAACAGTATAGAAAACTGCCCTGGCAAGCAGCTCAGCTCAAGTCTCTATCTTGTGTCCTCTGCCCGGGGATCCCATGTTGCAACTGTATAAGTCACGTACCCCTCCCATGTAAATTGGTTCCTGGATGAATGAGAATGATTGGGAATGACTGAAATACAATGTTAGCAGTCCTCTACTGAATGGCCTGTAATGACCAGGCCATCACCTCACATTGATTCATCCATGAACCATGGACCTCACCCAGGAACAGAGATAAGAACCCAGCATTTGAAAGACAAAAGATCCTGCAGAACCAGCAACTCTACCATTGTACCCCACCATTACAGACACCTGAAAATACACATCCCTGCATGGAGCACACATGGGGCTGACACTTGCCTGTGCATGCCTCCTGCCACAAGGGTCACCCAAGGTCTGCCCCTAAAAAAAGAGGCAGTGAAGACAGACCCAGTGGAATGCCCTCTCCATCTGGATCAGCACTGTGCCACACCACCTATCCATCCAAAAGCCCTGCTGGCAAATCCCCTCTGGACATCACCTACTGGACAATGGCCCCTTTCCAGGCTGGATAGGTAGTTATTACCTGCACACCTCCTCCTACAATTTGGACTTTTTATCTCTCTTTCTCTCTCTGTCTCTCTCTCTCCTCCTGGACTTCAGTGGACTTCAGCCCCTGCACCAAGTCTGCACCCACTCTAACCCCTGCTGCCATTGAGTGTGTGAATGTGGGTGGATGGGTGCAAGGGAACAAATAAGACATTGTGTCACCATCTCCCCTGTTCAATAAAACATTGTCATTTGCAACCCCAATTTGAGTCATGTTTTACTGAATCCCAGTCCCTTCCTTTTATTAAATTCCAGTCTCATTCTCTCTCTGTCAGCTCCAGCCCCCACCTCTCTCCACTAGTTTCCTGATCTCCTCTCAATTCCTACTGCCTTTTCCCTGTGACTTTCTGCTCCTTTCTCTGCTTTCCTACTGCCCTTGCTGCCTTTCAGTCTCTCCTGTAGCTTTTCCTGTGATTTTCTGCTGTCTGTTTCTGTTTTCAGGCTTCCCCTGCACCTTCTGTAGTCATCCCCCACCTTCACAGCTTCCCAGCTCCTCATGGCTGTCCTGCAGTTTCCTCAAGTAGCTGGAGCCTTTCTCCAGTTCCCAGAAGCTACTGCCGTCCCTGAAATTTCTCTAACTGCCTCAAAGCCATCCTCTGGCTCCCCACACCCAGAGCCCCTCTTTAATACCCACACTTTCTCCTAGTCCCATTTCCCCTATCCCCACCTATCTTTTCAGTTTTCCCCTGTATCTCTGGTTCCAGTCCCAGCCTCTGTGTCGGCATGCTTCCCTGCTCTGCAGGCTGTGGACCTTGTCTTTTAATCAATCAAGATCAATTAACCTAAAGTTACCCCCAAGCCTCAGTTCTTCATCCCAGGCCCCTCTAGTCTACCAGTTCTATTCCCCGTTCTGGCAACATTCACTCCCTACACTTTAACTCTTTCTCTCTCTCACCTGAATCTTACCCCAAGTATCACAGGTACTCCAAGCTCCCACATACATACTGTACCAACCAAGTTAGGAGCTTACCTATGTGTATGTGTAGGTGGGTTGTATGTGTGTGAATTGGTGTGTGTGTGTGTGTATATCTTGCATTGTGTGCATGATATATGAATTGGTGATCTGTGTCTAACTTTTGGGGTGTATAGTGTATGTGCTTGAATTGGTGATAAGTATGCATGTGCCTAGGTTGGTTTGGATGTGTATGTGCCTGAGCTGGTAGTGTGCAAGTGTATGCACCTAATTGATTTATGTGTTTGTATATGTGCAACTGTGTCAAACCCTCCTGTCTAACAGCACAATATTGAGATCCTGAGAGCTGGCCTGACCCCTCAGGGCAATGGGGGGAGCCTCTAGGAGGAAGTTGGCCATGACCCTTCCTGTCCCAGGCTGCTGATGTGGTTGCTCCTGTTGCTGCTGCTGCTGCTTGATCTCAGGAGTTTCTAGGCTAAGTAGACCATTCACCTTCCTACTGTAGGCTGCTGCTGCTGCTACCTACTCTCAGGAGGTTCTGGGGAAAGTTGGCCCTTTCTGCTTCCTGCTGGGTGCTCTCCTTCTTCAGGAGGCACGGTACCTGTCCTGGGGGAGAGTGGGAGAGAGGACCCCAAATCATAAATTGGGACTCCCAGGGACAAGAACCACTCAAGGAAAAGAAAGTAAACACAAAAATAAAATAAGGAAAACTCTTACCTGCAGCAGGACCTACAGCGCAACTGAAACAAGGAAAGAAACCCACACAGATTGTGAGTCGTGCCTTCATACAGCTGAAACCAGCTGGTGATGTCATCAGCAATCACCAGCTGGTGGAAATAAAATGAACCACCAGTGAAGGTAGAGAGAGACTGAGACCAGAGCCGGTGAAGGCACCAACACTAGGTGCCTCCCGGAAGTCCCTCTGAGAGAGAGAGCTTGCATGAGCTCCTGCTCTGGTGGAGGACAGCTCTCCAGGGAGCAAGGAGCCAGAAGTGGCTCCAGATGCTGGCAACAGGCAGAGGGAACAAGGAGCCTGAAGAGGACCCTGACACTGGCAGTAGCGTTGGAGGGACTGGAGAACCATATGTGCCTCTCTATGCCATAACAAGTGGAACTGTCGAGGGCACACGCAAGGCAGAAAAGATGCTTCCTCCGGGAGGTGCTAAGTGAGCATAATGTGAAGGGCTGCAAAGTGAGGCCACAAGAGGGGAGTTGCTGACCCTGGATGTGAGAAGTGGCCAGACATCCATGGAGGTGCTGTGAGGCACCTGAAGGGGGACTCTATTAACAGGAGAAAAGAGGATGGGGCACAATCCGCAGAAGGCCAAGTAAAGGGGGAGATGACCCAGGCAAGAGGCCATGCACTACCACAGCCAAATGTAGGCTTTAGTTCCTGACACATTCTTAGAAGGTAAGGTGCCCTGTACCCTGCCAGGACCAGGGAGGGGACCGCATGGGTCCATTGCAACATACTAGTTGGGTTTTTTTGGTATATTCTTTGTGTTTCCCCCTTTTGGAGGGGTTGAGGGGTAGGACCAGGTGACACAGGAAGGATAACTGCAGCAGAGCTCTTTTGAGCTCTGCCTTTGCTTGGGGCCCGGGTCAGGGTTCATGCCCTGGGAAAGGGGAGCCGGCCTCAAGACCTCAGTTAGGCATCACAGGCAACACTGGAATATCCAAGCATGTCACCCTTCGGGAGCTAATACTTCAGATGGAAAAGGTCTACCAAGGCTGCTGTAACCTGGAGTATAATGGTTTTGGGAGTAGGCCAGAAAGACGCAGTGATCCACTGAGACTTGGTGTGAGGTGGGGTGTAGGGGAGGTGGAGCCCTGCAGATGACTGCCAGATGGGCTCCACACTGCTGAGGGACCCTGAGTGGTCAGTCACAGCACTGATAGAACATGCAAAGTCGTGGCAGGTGATACTGGGGGAGACTGCTCCAGGAGTAAACATCTACTCAATGGCCTACAGGAGACCGTGGGGCAAACAAGACCCGCCACTCAGGCTAAGGCCACATGTGACTAGATGTTTGAGGCCAGGCAGACACAGTACCCCATGGTATTTTTGCAGGAGACCCTGATTAATCTGGCCAATGAGCCTAATGGGCAGCTGGAGTGGGGAGGCAGGGTCTTTTTCAGTCACCTCTCATCCACATCTTTCAGGGTGGCCATCCTGTTCTCTCCAGACCTGTAGCCAGAGGTTCTCCAGGATGTTGGGGTGGTGCCAGACCACTGGCTGTATTTCTGGGTCCAAGTGCAGGGGCTGGTCCTGAAACTTCTGAATGTGTATGCCTCTGTGAACAACCTGGAGTTGGTGGATTTTTTCCACCAGGTGGCTACTTACATCAGCATCCTCAATCCTCATGAGTGCCTGGTCCTTAGTGGGGACTTTAACATCACCCTAGACACATGAGACCGGTCAGGCAGGGAATGGAACTGTAAGCATCCTTAGGCAGATTCTGACAGAATACTCCCTGGTTGATGTCTGGAGTGTCTGTCACCCTGCTGCCCCCCGCCCCCACCTTCACCTACATGAGGATGGAGGAGGAGCAGGCTTACCACTCCCAGTTGGACCAGCTTTATCTTTTTTTGCTGCACTATGCCCAAGCCCACTCCTCCGGTATCCAGCCGATCACTTTCAGTGATCACCATGTTGTCTGGGCCCAGGCCACACTAGAGCCTGGACATTTGAGGTTGACCTACTGACATTTCAGTGCCAGTCTGCTGGAGGATGTGAGCTTTAGGAAGGCCTTCCAGGAGTTCTGGATTGTCTGGTGGGAGCAATGGGTAGCAACTGCCAAGCTAGCTTTTTTGCTGCAACTGCACTCAGGGGCACACCCAGCAGAGGGAGGCTACCCAGGAGCAGCTCGAGTGGGAAATGCTGGAGCTGGAGAGGCACCTGGCTGATGACCCAACCAACTCATCCCTCTGTGGAGAGTGTTGGGAGAGGTGGGAAGAGCTCTGGACGATCACTTGTCCCACAATATGTGTCCACTCATGCATCCAACTCCTCCAGGAGGTGGACCATGGCTCCCACTTTTTCTACACCCTGGAGAGGAGACAGGGGGTGAAGAAGTACTTCACATGCCTTCTGGTGGGTGATGGCACCCCCCTCATGGATCCAGGTGAGATGCACCAGTGTGCACAAGTCTTCTATGAAGAGCTCTTCCCCTTATATCTGACTGATACCAAGACCTGTCAGACTGTGTGGGAGGGTCTCCCGCAGGTCATCATGGGTGATTGAGACTGGCTGGAGGCTCCTCTCACCCTGGATGAGTTCTCAGCCTCCCTCCTTCAGATGCCAGGCAACAAGACGCTGGGCATCCACAGACTGACCGTGGAGTTCTACCGGGCCTTCTGGGACATGCTTAGCTCAGACTTTGGTGCAGTCTGGGGTGAATATGAAGGAAGTGGGGAGCTTCCTTTGTCATGCCAGAGGACTATGTTGATCCTCCTGCCAAAGAAAGCCCCCCCACACACACCTGAGAAAATGGCAGCCTACGTCCCTCCTCTGCATGGACTACAAGGTGGCAGAGAAGGATGTTTCACTGTGCCTGTGGTCCATGCTGGTGGACATGATCCATCCCAACCAGACATACATGGTGCCCAGATGTTCAGTCTTTGACAACCTGTACCTGGTCCTGGACATCCTGAAGCTGGTGTGCCAGAAGGGCCTGTCTTTCACCCTCCTATCCCTGGACCAGGAGAAGGCATTTGATGGTGGATCATGGGTACCTCACAGGCATGCTGCTAGCCTTTCACTTTGGGCCCCACTTTGCACGGGCCCTTCAGGTTCTGCACACCTCTGCAGAGCATTTGGTCAGGCTCAGCTGGACCCTGACAGAGCCCACCCTGTTCAGGTGTGGGGTATGTCAAAGCTACCTGCTGTCAGGACAGCTGTATACCATGTCAACTGAGCCCTTCCTTGTCCTTCTATGAGGTGGGTGATGGGGTTGGTTCTCCGGAGCTGGTTGTGTGGCTGGTTCCATCAGCATATGCCGACTACATGCTTCTCATGGTCCGTGACCTGGGCAACCTGGCTTGAGTGGAGGCCTGTCACTCGGAGGTCTCCTCCACCCGTATCAGCTAAGTTAAGAGCTTTTGCCTGGTGGTGGGTGACAGGTGGCAGGTGGGCTCACTTGCTCCCATGTTCCATGGGATCAATTGGAACATGGGCTTGTTGCTCTATCTGAGGGGGGGTCTATCTGTCCCCTACAAGCCCCTCCCTGCTGAAGAAGTGGCACCACCTGGAGACAAGGGTAGTGGAGGGGCTCTTGGCATCGGCAGGACTGCTGTGGTGTCTCCCTGCATGGGAGGGTGCTGGTGTTGAATCAGATGGTCCTATCCATGCTCTGGAACCACTCCCATACCCTGCCAGTGCTCCCCAGGGTCCTGAGTGGGCTCCAGAGATGGAGACACTGGAGTTTTTATTGCCAGGTGTTATGTCTCAGCTCTGTGCTCTTGGGAACCCTGGCACAGGATGTAGTCCGTCTGACTCACAAAGAATTCCCCCTCCCTCCCTCCCCCCACCTAAATGAAACTGATTAAGATGCAGTGAGAGACACACCTAAGACCCTCCAGGTAAGGGTGAGAAGAGTGAAACAACTGCCGTAGGTCTCATTTGTACCTGAGATGGAGCCAGATGACCATTCATTTACATGACAGATGGAGAACAGAAAGCCTGAAGCAGAGACTGCAGTGAATTCTGGGACCAGAGAAGTAGGAGAGCACTGCATGATGGGGAATCTGTGCTCCAAATGCTAATCAACCCACATTTACATACCCCCAACTCAACATTTATCAAACAAGTTCTTATCTGGATTTACAAAGGACTTCCCCCTTGTGGGGGCTGAGAAATGGGCCAGAATGGGGCCGCCAATGGAGAGGAATTAGGCATAGCACACGTGATGGTTGCACAAGAAAACTTTACTTACAAAGTTTGATACAGGGACTTGCTTCGAGGTATGCAGTGTAGGTGCGCTTTGAAGACTTGCAGAACAGAAAGAAAACTGTGTGGCACAGCGATGCCATAACCTATGAACACACAAATACACATAACTATATTTGTTATGAACAGTTCAATTATCAGGACTTCAGTGGGTGTCATCGCGTTCTGGTCTCTCGAAGTATTCTTTCTCTCTCTCTCTCTAGTCTGGTCTGGCCCTGGCACGCATTCCAGACCTCAGACCTGTGGAGAGAAACTTTCTCAACAATTAATTAACTTATATTACAAAACTGCTAATCATTTTCACAAGATGACTCATCATCTGGTTCATCTGGACATCGGAATCCCAGCTCATATGCCAGATTCCATTGGCCCCCATCTCCCAAAATTCGCAACTGTTTCTTTGAGAATCTAGAGCAACACGGGAGGAATCTAAACATAGCTTGTTCCTCTGGTGTTCTTTGTGGCACAGCCAGTGGCTCATGCCAAGGATCAGGCTGGCACCACAGCGGTCCTGGGCCTTAACTAATTCCAACTCCATTGCATCTTCCCCATGTACCAGTCCTGTTCATGACGCCATGTGGGGGCCGAAAAATGGGCCAGAATGGGGCCGCCAATGGAGCGGAATTAGGCACAGCATGCATGATGGTTGCAAAAGAAAACTTTACTTACAAAGCTGTGATACAGGAACTTGCTTCGAGGTATGCAGTGTAGGCGCGCTTTGAAGACTTGCAGAACAGAAAGAAAACTGTGGCACAGCGATGCTGTAGGGTATGGGGTATGTCAGGAATTCATCGACGAGGAGTTGGTGGTTGATCAGGCCTCCAATGTGGCTCCGGGATGCACGTAGGGATTTCTCCTAATGGGCATGTGAAGCTCTCCTCCGACTTCGGCGGAAACTTCCCAAGCCTTTTGTACGGCTAGCGAGCCAATGGCTAGCCGCCACATGTGCATAATTTACATCAGGCCAATTGAAAGCATGCACTCAATGGGAGCTGATTTTGCACGAAGGGTCTTTCCTGCTTTACAGGGGAATCCCTTGCAACCGAACACTTGCATTGTACTGGAACTTGGCTGTGCTAAGGCACTTTTTAATCACTCCGTATAGACACCCCTCCCCCCCCCGACACACACACATCTCTAAGTTTAATAAGCCTCCCATAGTGGGACCAAGGAATGCACGGCCCAAGATGCCTATTTAAACTTGATTGACTAAAACTCAGTTGCTGGGTTAGGGAATGCTGAGGCAAAAGATCGAGTCAGAGGGGATATGGGCAGCATTTGAACAATGATAAAGGGGTTCATCACAGCGTCCAGCCCATTGAAGCCCTTACCACGGGTGTTGTCATACTTTTTCTGAGGCGATTGGTGGAAGACCTCCCCACAAAAGGTTATAAACACTCCAATAATTGTCTTAAGTCTGTTAAAAGACTATATTAGGATCTGTAAAATTCATGCTAAGCTTAGGCTTGTTCTCAACAAGTAAACATCCAAAATCCTGATGCTGCAAGCTATCTATTGTTTCTGAAGAAACCATGAGATATCCCATCAGTATATCTGCTATCCATAGGAATTTCAAGCTGGCTC
>JAGPOW010001327.1:29106583-29156403 GCA_030014935.1 Caiman crocodilus | reverse complement strand
CTCATCAAGAGGCCAAAGATTGGGATGTGCTGAGTTTGAAACACATAAGGGGATCAGCTTGTACAGGCTGATTGACCCAGTTTGACTCAGACATGCCCTTATGAACTGGTTGCTGGCCCATGAGGGTGTCAGCTGGACACCCAGCCAGATTCAAAGGGATTCTGTTTACCTGTGTGCTTGTGTCTGACTGCAGTTTCTTGATGCTCTGATGAACTGATTCTTGGCATATGAAGGTGTCAGCCTGTCCATGGTGATCAACCCAGCTGGGTCAGGTCTGTCACATTAATTTGTGTGTGTTTGTGTGTATGACTGATTTGGTGACTGAAGGAACTCAGCCTCATTGAAATGGAGTCCTGCAAGATAGCTCCACTGGGGGGGGTGAGGACTTGCAGAAGGGAGATGTGCAGCTCCGTATAGAAACACAAGCAGCACATTGACAGAATTACCAAGACCTTAGAAATGTATCCCTAATAAATAAACTTGCACACCCCAAAGTAATGGGCAAATCTGATAACACAGGAAAGCACTGGGCTACTGAAGAGGTCCTGAGCCTCCCCTTGCGAAATGGCTGCCAGAACCTGGTTTGTCTGCACAGCCAGGTCTTAATTTTCTGCCTTTGGACCCTGCAGTGACTGCTATACAGTGTCGGTAGTCACGTGGCATGGGGCCAACTGTGAAAAGCTTTCCTCCACCACTTACGGGGACTCCAATATGACTGGCAGATCCTTGGCCTTCAGGGCTTCTTCCTGCAGGACCTGTGAGGGATGCCAGAGTTTTAACAGGACCTCCTCTAGGCCTGGAGGCAGGTCTCCACCTCCAGGTCCCCTGCAATGCTCACCCAGGGCACTGACCTGCTTGTCAAGCTCCTGTTCTGGAACTCCAAGATAGAGGTGCTGACAGCACTGTGACTCAGTTGTGACAGAAGCTAGTCCTGGGTGGTGTCACCTGTATTTGAGACCTCCTGGACTACAATATCCAGGGGTGGGTGTATCTGGCTCCATTGCCCCGATGCATGGGTTGACCCATGATGTGTGAGACCTGCCACCTAGTCCAGAAGGTGAAATCTGCCCTATCTCCCAACGCCCTTGCCTTTGTCAACAAGGTCCTGTGTGATGGCAAATCCCCACCCCTTCATGTCCTGCAGCCTGCCAGAGTTTGTCATAGGGCCAGCACCTCACCCAGCCTTGCAGCACTCCCCACTCCACCATGTGAGCTGGCTGGAGGACACCAAGACGGTTCACTTCTCCACCATCCATTGCTCCCACCTCAGTAATCTCATGTGCTGCACAATCCACCATGCTGCTGCTGCATCCCACCCAGACACCAAGTGGCAGGACCTGCTTAGCAAGGACATAGCTGGGGATCCCCAGTGGTTGATTCTGTACTCCACCCTCATTGCATGAGCCACTGAAGACTTCAGCCGGTGGCTCCTCCATTGAGCCATTGCCATGGGTATGCAAGTGACAAACTTCACAGACACCCTAATTTCCTGACCCTTCTGCAGGCAGAGGGAGACCCTGGCACATATGACCCTGTGCCAGTCTGCAGGCCCTCAATATCTACCTCCAGATCCTCCTCCTGAAGTTACGGATGAACTTCACCCCCTACCTTTATATTTTTGGTCACTTCATCCATGCGACCACCAGGTCCCGGAACTTCCTAGTCAACTTCCTCCTGGCCCTGGCCAGGTGGGCCCTGTACATGACCAGGAACCCCATGTCCCACTCTTGAGCCCTTTTTTCATATTTTGACTCTGTAACTCCCACATCCCTCCTATCCTGCTTTTTCCTTAGTTGTCCTCCAAAAAAGTTGTATCTTTCAATTGTTGGCTCCACATAGAGGGGGTTATTAGTTAGATGGGTGGGCCTCAAGGCCTGTGTTAACTGAAAATTACAAATAGACAGGAGCTTCTGGTGCCCAGCCAATTGGTATATAGGGATACTACCCCTTGTGCCAGCTGACTCCTGAAGCAGCCCTGAGAGTTCCCTGTACCCTCTACGCACTGATAGCATGTGGCCCCAAGGCTGAACACCTACCAGACCTGGATGGGGACTGCAAGGCCAGGAAAGGCATCTGCACATCTGGGTCAGCTGCCAGTGGGCTGTGGCTGCACAGTTGGCCTTTGTGTGGCACTATTGCCATATGTATTACTGCCCTGCCATCTGGGCAGCTATCACTTGGAAGATGTTCTCCGTGTGGTGGCCTGCTTTGAACTGTCAAAGCAGGTCCTCCTGGTCCCAAGTTGCCAGGAGGTCAACCCACTCCAGCTGGGTCCTGGATGCCATCCCTGAGCAGGCTTCTCTGCTTGGCTCCTGACACCTGCCTTACTAGTAGGAATTCTGATGTTCCCTATATAAAAACTGCAAAATCTATGATAAAACCCCCCAAATTCACTGTTTAAAATATCCCAACATCCATATTCTTCCTCAATTAAAACAATAAACTATATATCTATATTTGTAGATATAGACACAGTCCAGGACTGTGCCCTGCCCCACTTTTTTCCCCAGGATATTTTTTGATTCCTGGATCTCCAGGTATCAAATTTTGAGCCCATGTTGAAAATATGCAGCATGGGGAATTTTTTTTGTTCCCATCATGCCTCTTTCAGCATCTCAAACTGGTTTGGAATGTTGTAAAAGTCATGTGAGCACTCATCTGAAGGTGCCCAATAGGTTTATACATTTCTGAATTGTCGCTGAGCCCATTTTCTTTGAAATCTTCAGCTTGAATTGCATTGCTTTTATTTGTACATGAATGTTATTGTGTCAGCCCCATATCATAAAGTAAAAATGGAGTAATTATGCAACAGTGCCATTTAAGAGTTTTTGTATATAACAACATTTGTTTGCTGGGCTGAAATTTTCAATAGAAGTTAAAATTTCAGAAGGAGTAATTAGGGAAAAGAATAATACACCTAGAGAAAGAATTAACAATCTATATCAACTTAGAAGAATGAAATGACACAAATACAAATTCACTGGAAAATACTTTTTTGTTTGAAAATCTTTTGTGGAAATGGTTTGATTCAACTATTTTGGGTTCAATGTTTCATGAATCTTCCAAGTCGCTATGCCCCTAGATAGATTTACCCACATGAAAGTCCCACTGAAATATATATATATATATATATATATATATATATATAAAAGAACTTGCAGGAATACAGTTTACAGTTGTGCAATGCTGAAAAATTTAGGTCAAGGACAGACTTCTTATGTTTGTACAATGTCTATTACAGTGAAGGCTTTAGGCATTACTGAAAAACAAATTATAAGGCTGCACTAGCAATATTCACTCAGCTAAGTTGATCTTTGGTTTAGGCCATATTTCATGATATAAATGAAATATTGGATGATCAAAGAGTAAATAATCAGTTTATATAATCAAATACATAAGAAAATGTGCAGAATGTGCAGGATTACTGACATAACAATGGTGTTGAAATTAAGCTTTTTCATTTTCTGACTTGTGATGATGACTGCAATGCTATTATTGTACATTTTTAAAAATTCGTAGTACATAAAATGGACCCAATCTTGCCAGTTAGCTGAAGATTTGAGAGCCTAGTGATGTTTCATTTCTCCTGAATTTCTATTGTACGTGTCCCAAGAAGACTTTTTTGTCTGTGTGTTTAAAGATAAAATTCACTATATGGAAATAAATTGTAGCTTGAAATTTCATTTACCAATTAGCATTTTCTAATGTTATTTTCTAACTGCAGGAGCCATGCAGTCAGTCTGTCTGACTTGCAGTGACAATTTTCAAGACTAATGAAGTCAATTACAATGCCAGTTTAAAACATATCTGAAGTTAAGGTCTATAGATCCTACATGAAAGTTGGTAAGCATTGATTAAATTTTAGCATTTCTTTCTTAGTTTCCCTTACGCATTTCTTTTCTGGACCCAGGGGTATATTTCTCTCTGTGTTGGTAAACTACTATGAAAATAGTTTAAAGTTTGTTTAAGCACACTGTTACATATGAGAGCTACTCCAGCTTTATGGTAATATATAAGTAAACGGTATGGTATCAGATGAGGGGACATATCATATAAAGACCCTAATATAGCTTTGACCATATAAAGGAAAAATTAGATCTATAATAATAATGCTCTGCTAACAAGGGGAAGGGCAACTAAATTTCAAAATATTTAACAGGTTGGCATATTGTTTATATTATGAAAATATATTGCACAAGATAAAATGTATTACAAACTGACCCTGCTACTGCCCCCATTACTGAGAGAGAGAGGTTGCCAAAGGCATGCTGGCTAGTCCAACCTGTTGAACAGACTTGATGGCAAAAAGGGACCCTAAATTAGAAGGCCACCTACCCCAGATGTAGGTGGTGATTGGCAGGCCTAGAACAGAAGTAGATGGTCAGGTGATCCAGGTGGAGGCACAAAAGCCCAGGAAGGGGCAGTCTGGCTATAGGAGCCAGAGGAGCAGAGCACCAAGGAAGAGCCAGTCTGGACTGCCTAGGACATTGTGCCACAGAAGACAAAAGAGACTCTGCACCATGGGCAACATGAAATAAGTACCCTGAATATTTTGCATTGGTGCTTCCACAAAGTGGGATTAACCCCAGCTGGGGAGCTTGTTTTTGTGAGTCTTATGCTTTTGATTTATGTTTGAACTGAAGGAACAGGGGTGGCTGTAAGGGGTGGATTGGAAGCCTCTGGGGTGCAGCAGAAGCATCCAGCTCAAAGCACTTCTGGGGCCTGGAACCCTGGGTTGTTAAGTGCAGGCAGGAGTCGAAATATGTTCAGAGGGAAGATACATACCAAAGGACTCAATATCTCACAGTAGAGACTGAAGAGCATAACTCCCATGCCCACAAGAAATGTGCCTGTGAGGGGCTAGAGCCAAAGCCTTAGAACCTAGGGTTCTGATGAAGTGGGCCCTGGGGCAGTTAGTCCCAGCCAGATTAAAAATGAGCAGAGGCCAGGAAGGGCGTCAATTCAGATAAGGTCCTATCCAAAACTTGCATCTGCGTCCTGGGGGCAGCCTCCCAACAAACTATAACATCAAGTCATGGAAAGTGAGATAAATGTGAGGGAGAAGGCCCCAGAGAGTGCATAAGTAAGAGTGTAGAGGTTGAAGCCTGGTGATGAGACAGGCCAAGAACCGTTTTGTGCCAGCACTAAACATTTTGGTTACACAGGCCTTTAATGTCTCAAAGTGATAATTTGTAAACTTAAAAGACCTAACGGTAACATTAGAAACCAGAGTGAAAATGAGTATGTATTATTCCTAGTATTTCATAGTCTTTGGTCATTCTTTAATGAGCATATATATCTTTCTGCTATGCGAAATAAAAGTACCAGAATTAGCGGAAATGAATTTGGGGGGGTGGGTAGGGGCTTCTTGGGTAGAGCCAGTACTTATATCTACAGAAGTTCTTTCATAGTTCTTTTCTGTTATGTTACTGTAGAGTGTAGAGTGAGGAGCATGGACAGGATTAAAAAAGATCTATTGGACACAGGCTCACTCCATAATTCTGGGAATATCAATGTTTTAAAACCAGATGGAGCATGTGCCTGTTTCAAACCAGATGAAATTTATATGGTAGAATGAGATTCATTTAGTTGAGTTAAATAGGCTTTGGATCAGATCCTTTGCACAGTAGGTACAATATAGTCAAAGTTAACTTTATAACATTTGCCCACACCTATCATGTAGCTATCATGTAGTGTTTTCTGAGATACTGCAATTTTCTCTACCCTTGAAATAGGAAAAGGTGAAGTATTCTAGATACTACTGTGTGGCAATTATTATTTGTGACTTATTAGCCAATGTAGCTTATTCCACTAATGTAGACTATGCACCAGCACCCTCCATCTCATAGTTTTATTTCTGGACATTTAAATATTACACTTCCCATCCAGTTGTGGGGAAGGCTAATGAATCTGATAGCAAATAACATTCTTTTTGTCTGTGTTCTGGGGAAAGTAGTATTTAGTCTGGTATTGAATATGACCAGGATTGGTCAACATTGAAATTCTCTCTCTTTTGTGATAAGTTTTTACAAATAGTAAATTTTATCTTCTTTTTCCCTTCCTTTTTCTGGAAAAGCAGTACTAGTGAATTCAAACATATTTATGCAAGTTATTGACTTTAAAGTATACTGCACAGTTTATAGTTTCATAGGAATTAAGACCAGAATGCGTTGCTAGATCACAAGCTCAAATACCACATATTAAGCCCAAAGACTTCAGTTAGACCATGTATTTCAGTCCTTAAAGAACTCAGATAAGGAATGTCCTTTAGTCCCTAAGAGAGAGACCAGAATTGGGGGACATAAGCCCTGATGAGTCCAGCAGATGAAAAGTTCCGTGTACATTCCATTCACAGCAAACATAAATAACAATTTTCTAACTGATATTTCATCTGAAAAAGAAATCATAGGTATTATACGAAACACCCAACCTTGAACCACAGGCCAGGCTACTCAATTTTCTGTGCTTTTCAGGTTATTACTTAAACATTGCTCTATATCTGGTCAATTTTTATTTAATCAGCATATTCTTCTTACCCTAGTTTGTCATAATTAACAAGTTCTTAACAAGTGAACACTGAAATAATTTTTATCTAATATTTATCTAAGATGCCTCTATTTATCATTGATAGTCATGTGATGAAGCAAGATGCAGTGTATGCCTTCTAAGTACTGGCAAGTTAGAATTGCTGTAACATGTAGCTTCTGCCCACTTTCCAGGGTGCTTCTTGCATGTCTCCTACCACCTCTATTTCTACATTTAGGATGTTTCTACTCATGCTGATAGAGATGGGAAACAAACTACTAAAATGTTTTCCCTGCACTCCATATTTGTTATTAATTTTAAATCATAAAACATTCTGAAGAGTTATAAAAGTAGACATGTTACAATAGAATGTAAGATTGCTCTGTGAAAGTAGCACTAAGGTTGCGGCAAATTGATACAAATTTGAAGTCTTCACAGTCAGTTGTCATGCTGGATTGAAATACTTTATACGGAGAATGACCGGCTGATGAGACTTGCTCCTTATTTTGTATGTTTTGAAGCTGCCTAGGAAAACAGAGACTTAAATATAATTTTATTATCGAATATTTACCCTAGTATAAAAGCAACTCTTCATTAGCACAGGTCTTATCCACCTCACAATTTTTCCAAAGCAATTTCCTTTTATAGTTCATGAAAATTTTAGAAAGTAACTGCTACACACAATAGTCCTGCCTCCTGCATCACCATTTTGAGAACTATAGCAGTGGGCCATGGAGTAGAGCAGTTCTGAGACTTCTCTAATTTAACGTAAAGGCTGACCTAGCCACAAGTACCTAAGGGCACCTATACACACACAACAAGGGTACTATGATGTGCTGCACAGCAGTGTGTTGGAGAAGACTCAATTAATCGAGTTTACTAAAGTATGGTAATTACCATGCTCCAACAGGCACTAAGAGCTGAACTAATTAAATCACCCTATTCCTGCACTCCTGAAACATGTGTATAAACACCCAAAGAAATCGGCTCATCTAGACAATTGGAATGACTAATTCTAGACAATTCCATGCCTCCCCCGAATTCAGGAATTTTTTCCCTCTGTTTATGTCAGTGGCATCATGTGATAATTCTGGTTTGTGAATACCTTAGATTGGGTCCCTTAAAACACTTTTTATAGGATCATAGGAAAAACGGTTTGGAAGGGATCTTTTGAGGCAGGCTTATCTCTAACTCAACCACCCTGGTCAAATGCTGTCTAGTCTGTTATTCAAAATTTCCATAGATGTCAATGTCATAGTTTCTCTAGCTTGTTTGAATATTTTACCACATTCACAGTGAGAGTAAGCTCTTCTTAATCTCCAATCTCTCCAGTTTACAGTCTCCTTCCTCTGCTACTGTTTGAGGCCATTGCTCCTACTTTTGATCTCTGTGGCCACAGATAAAAAGTCTGTCTTCATCTTCTCTATAATTGCCCTTCAGGTATTTGAAAGCTGAAATCAAATCCTCCTTCAGCCTGCATTTCTCCAAATGAAATAATCCTAGTTCTTTCCGCCTTTCCTCAGGAGTCATTTCACAAGACTAATCAGTTTTGTCACTGTCTGCTCAAGTTTCTATTATGTCCACAGCCTTCTTCAGGTGAGAAGCCCAAAAATGGACACAGGACTCCTACTGAGACCTCACTAATGCCAAATAGAGTAGAAGAATCACTTTCTGTGATTTCTAAGTGACACTCCTGTTAACACAACCCAGTATGCTGTTTTTTTGTGTTTGTTTGTTTGAGGGGTTTTTTGTAATAGGATCATATTGTTTAATTATATTGAGCTCATGGTTCACTCTAACTCCCAGGTCCTTCTGCAGTTCTGAAGTATACACAATGATTTCCCAATCTGTATTTTTGTATTAATGTATTTCATTCCAAGTGGAGGTCTTTGCACTTGCCCTTGTTCATACAATTCTTCCAAGTGATTGCAGGTCACTTTTCCAATCCATCCAGGTGATTCTGAATCCTAGCCCTATTCTCCAAAGTGCTTACAACTCCAACAAACTTGGTGTTATCTACAGATTTATTAAATGTGCACTCAGTCTCATTTTCCAGTAGATTAAGGCAGTCCCATGACAGGATGAGGTAATATTGGACACAAGACAGGCCTCTGGGTTACCCCTTTTGATACCTCCTCCCAACTAGACATTGAGCCCTTGATGACTACTTGTTGGGCATGATAATTCCACCAGTTATATATCTACCATATAATACTTTCACTTAGTCAGTTGACTTAGAGCTAAATTGAAAGAAATAATAAATCTAATAGCAGTACCATCAAGACTGTCAAAGCATAGAAGTCTCTTGTATCATGAGCTGGTTTTAAGATTGTTGGGGCTTATGGTATCTTTTTTGGCTGGAAATGCACATGATCTTAATATTGTACTTCAGATGCTATAGAGAAATGAGTTTGATGGAAAATAATAGGACTTTTGGATGCCCCTTCAAAAAAAGAAATGCAAAAAGAAATGAGATTCTGGAGTGTAGAATAAGTAAAAATAGACTCAGATTCTGCAGATATGAATTTTTTTTTTAACCTCATTGTTCACAAGGTGGTAGATAGCATCCTGGAAACCTAGGAGAGTGGCAGTGAAGTGTTGAAAGGTTAAAAGGCTTTACTGTTGCACTGAGGAGAGTATTAAAACAAAGTGATTTATTAAAAGTTGAGAAAGCCGTGTGTGTGTGTGTGTGTGTGTGTGTGTGTGTGTGTATGTATCAAGGATACTACAGAATTACAGTCTTGAATTCCATCATGACATGAAAACTTCGATAGAGGAAAGATGATAAAACACTCTTAAAAGTTTAGTTTACTGAATTGCAGAGAGGAGTTCATATAACTTATAACTTGAAGTTCAGGTAAAACTCCTTATACAATACAAGACAAAGAAAGGCTTCACATAAATCAAAATCATAGAGTGTTATATACTAATAGGAAACTACAATAATGTAAATTTAAAGGAGGTACATAGTGGTTCCTTCTGCAGAGAACTAGAGCAGAGGAATGCAACAGAAAACATCTACAGATATTCAACTATACTTAACTAAAATATTTGCCTAAATGTGTGTGGAGGCATAACTTTGAAGTTTTCCTTTTCAATTGATTAATACATGGATGAGCACTCATGGAAAGGGACATATTTAGATACAGCATCTAGAAAAAAATCTCTGGATAGGTACAGATAGAACACACAATCTGAACGAAATGTTTGGAAATCAAACCAAATGTGGAGCCTTACAGAAGTTCAGGGCATATAGACCACACTAAAAATGGTGGAACACAGTCTAAGATACTCCTGGATCATTGTGTACTTAATCATATGCCAATTACATTGGTACAGTTCATTGAACTTCTGTATCAGATCCCCTCTTGAATCAAGTTAGGTCTCTGTCCACCAGCATTCCAGGCTCCTTTGTGGGTCCCTGCTAGCATTTTCACAGGAAGGCATGAAGGAACTCAGCCCAGAGTTGGCTGCTCTGGCTCAGTGCTCAGCAGGTCCCACCCCCTGGCTATCACAAAGCTGAGTCAGCAAAGCCTCTGTTCTGAGCCATGCCTCCTGCCTTTGGCCAGCTGTCAGACCCAGACAGAACAGAGGTGCAGGTGAATGGAACTCACAGGATGCTGGAGGGTGGGAAGAGAGTGGTGCCAGTAGTGCACCCTGCATTCTCAGCCTAGTGGGGCACAGAATGGTCCTCTCCTGTCCCAGTTCTGTCTGAGCCCTGGGACCCTTGTGCTGCAGTGGCTCTGGGAAAGGCTTGGAGGATTCCTCTGCAGCCAGCATTGAGTTCTGGGATGAAGCCCCTTCCCCTGTAGCCATGGGAATCTGATCCCTGAGGTGGCAGGAGTGGGCAGCCACTGGCAATTCCAGTGCGAGAACAGGGGCCGCAGCCTGGGGAGCAGCCCTGTGTAGCCCTGCCTGCTACTTGAGTGCTGACTGGTGCCAGATGGGATGGCTTGGCTTGGCTTAGACAGGTCCATTTCAAGCATGATTTCATCAGCAGCCTCACCACCTTCTCTTTTCCTGATCAAGTGGTGGCAGCGCCTAGGAATTAAATGAATCAATGGAATAAAGAACAAAACCCTGACCGGAGTCAAGTGAGCACCACTCTCCAGCAGCCATGGGCTTTGGGAACTGCTCACACCCCTCCTGCTCCTGGAGATGCCACAGCACATCTTAGAGGTCCCCACCTCCCTGTGATGTGTGGCAGCTGCTGGAGAGTCCTGAGCCAATGCCCTGATCTGGGCAGCATGCAGTGTGTGTGTGTGTGTGTGTGTGTGTAAGTACCAGAGCCTTTTCTGGAGTCTTTTCCCACCCTTGGCACTGCAGCCCAGCTCTGCCCCTAGACTTGCCTAGCTGGACACAGCTGTGGATCTACCTTTTGTCTCTGCCAACCCTCCCCACCCCAACCCCTCCACTCTTTGCTATGGTACCACTTTCTGGAGGGGCTACCAGTTCATCTGAGCTCATTGTTGGGCAGGGATTCACTGCCCACCCTAGCCCTCATCATGAGGGCACCCTCCAGGTGCTGCAGTAGCAAGGGCATGGATGAATCCTCTGACCTCTCCAGAGACCAGAGCCCTTCTACTGCAGAGGAAGGGGCTTCCACCAGAAACTCAACTGGCTCTGGGGCATGGGAGGGAAATCCTTCCCAAAGCTGCTCCAGCATGAGTACCAGGGCTTGGATGAAACTAGTGCAGGGACAGGACACTCTGTGACCCATTGACGCAACCTGGGAATGTGAGGAGCATTGCTGGAACTCTCCTCCCACCAGCAGCTCACAAGCTTCATTCCCCCTGCTCACTTCTGTTCTGCCTGGGGCGGAGCCCTACACCCCCACCCTTGACAAATCTTAGGGACCCTCATACTGCTGTGAGTGGGGGTACCACACGGAGCCAAAGCCCAAGCAGGGGCAGACCCACAGAGTTGGAGCTCCTCCCCTCCTTGGCTGCTTGCTGCTGACAGATGATGAGGCAGCTGGGGGAGGCATGCTCACTGGGCAGCCAATCAGGGTTGGCCCAGTTGCTCATTTGTGTTCAGCGGTGGCTTGCCACCCAGCAAGATCACTGGAAAGCATGCAGAAGCACCTGCAACCTGCTGCCTCCTCCTCCCTCCCTCCCTCCCAAAGGGCAAACATATTGTTTGTTTGCCCCCAAACTATCCAGGGGCACTCAGAGTAAACAGTGTAACTTTAGATCAATTCCACCTCAGGCTTTTTGAATGTATGTACCTGTCCACTCACCCACACCAAAGCCCTGGCACAAAGGTAATTAAATGAGCAAAACAAGAGTCTAACCTCTGTGACATGACCCATAAATGTTCACCCAATTGTTTGGTATGAATGTTATGTTGCTAACCATTGCATTCAAGAGACACCCAGGCTGGCTTTTTTAATGGTAGCAGTATATCTGTATTAGAATAATAATGTACACTTTCTTTTCTTTTTTTTAGTAGGGTAATGCAGCTTGTGTATTTTGTGTATAATGCTTCTGGTACTAGAACTAGTTTATTTAGAGTTGGCCCAGGTGTTTTGACATACCACTGCATTGTGCAGAACAAAGATACCTTAATGTCAAACCAATACGTTTCACAGAAAGCTATTTTTATGGGAAATTAATATGGGCATCATTTTTTAAACACACACATGTGTGAGTATTGAATTAAGTGAATAGTGGATCAATTTGAGGTACTCAAAATATTTGTGGGGCTATTTCAGGGGCATAAAGGAGGCTGGATACACTAAACCTGTTTTTAGCATACAATTATTTGCTCAATTTTGTTCAGGAGTGACATGTGTGAGGCCAGTAGATTAACTGGTGGATATATATTAAATCAAAAAGTTAATTGCAAGTCGTTCCATTCAGTGGATGGGGTCATGCTCATCGTGTATGTTTCAGTAGATGTAGATCAAGCCAGTAGGATGTGCTCTAAGCTTGTTTCAACTGAATGTATCTCATTCACTCACTGAGAAAATTGTCTGTCTTGGATACAATTAACCTTGTGGAGCCTATAATTTCAAAAGTGACTGTATTTTCTGACAGCATGAAATTACAAGAAGAAATGGGGACAAACAGATTAATGTACATTAGGCAACAAAGTGTATAAATGCTTCATACTTTTTCAATGTTTCTATGTATACTTGGAATTTACACTAAGCAGTATATGTGGCTCATATAAAATCAAAATGGTGCATAAATGTCAGCAAAAGACCAAGATGGTAGGTCTGTAATAAACTAAAATCACTTGATAGGAATTATTGTGGAAAAGTATATGTATAAAAATGCAAAGCATAAACCAGCCAAAGGTTCTTTGGCATAGTCAAGATGAGGCATTAGAGAGCCCATTTTAAGAACTAAATGCAATATAGGTTGACTTTTATGGAAAGGGCATTGCTGAGATTAAAAAGATTTAGCAGAGAGTAACCAAAGTGATTCAGCACTCCCTGCTCCTGCAGGTCTGGGGAATGAGGGACTGACCTTGAGTCTCAAGCTTTCATCCCATGCATAGCAGCACAGTGCCCTGCCACTAAACTGCAGTTAGTAATGATTACAATATAAATATGAATGGCATAAGGGCTCTTACAGAATCCATAATTTACCTAGAAGGGCAAAGTGAGTACAAGGGTTTAATCCCACAAACAGGAAAAGTTAGAGATAAATCTTCCTATATCCGGAGAAAAGGGTGAAGATAGGTAATAGAAAGGATAGTGCTCCAGTGTGATTAGGTGGTTGAAGGCAAATCCTTCTTTATGAATTTTATGCTTGTACCTTTAAAAAGAGATTATTCATGTCCTCAAAAGGACATCAACAGATATGTCAAGTGTTGGGTTGGAGATCATAGCAAAGGCTGACAATATATGCAGTTGTGTGTAAAATTAGAATTTATTGTTTTAGGGTCTTTTAAAAACACAACCCTTATTCTAATTGAAATGGCTGGGAAGAGCATAGTGCTATCTGGCAGGCAAGCATCTTCATATTTGTCTTCTAACTGAAACAGAAAATAATCCCTAAATTGTTTTCCAATACTTTCTGGAGTTTGGCTTTGTCTCTGTTGCCCTAGCATATTATTATGTTGTCATTTTTTCAGCTCTATCAATAAGACACTGTGCACAGAAGGTATTTTGTCTCTAAAATCCCTGAAAGCAGCTTTGAAAAAGTACCATCCCCCTAACAGCGAGACAGTTCAAAGACTTCAAATGGCATCACTAAATAAGAAGGGCATTTACAATAATATCATAAAATGTGTGAGAAGTGTTGCTAGTGCTACTGGTCTGAGTAGACAAGGACAGAACTGACTGCTAGACTGTCAAAGAAGGGTTTGAGACAGAATGAGCAATCTATTCTGAAAATGCACCCCAAATAACTTCAAAATCTGTCCCAAATCTTCATTAACACTGAATGTCCAAATAATATGAAGTAATATACAAATAATGAAAAGACACTGGTTCAGATCAACAGCTGAAGTCAAAAAGCATAGCTTCAGTTACTTCAGAAAATGGAAACAAATATAGACTAATAGAGGATATGAACTATTTTACTCAATTTTGAGAAAAAAGGTTGGTGAAGCAAATATATTTGGAGGGAAAAAATACACTTTTAGACAGACCATATTATCAGTTTGTATAAAATGGCAGAGTTCCATTCCCTTCAGTGGAACAAATCCTAATATTTATCAGCAAAAGATGTTTTCCATGAAAGCACTAAAATATTTTAATGGGTAGATTTTCAATATTTTATTTGTTGTCTTTGCTTCCAAGTCATCTTTTGAATAGTTTCATAGTTGGTAGGGTCAGAAGGGACCTGAGAAGATCATCAAGTCTGACCCTCTGCCATGGGCAGGAAAGAATGCTGGGGTCAAATGACCCCAGCAAGGTGTTTATCTAGTCTCCTTTAAAAGACTCCCAGATTAGGAGCGAGCACCACTTCCCTTCCCAGTGATCTTGCTGCCCTGACTGTGAAATAGTGCCTCCTGATATCTAGCTTGAATCTACTCTCCATCAACTTATAGCCATTATTCCTTGTTCCTCCCAGTAGTGCTCGGGGGAACAGGGACTCGCCCATTGCCTGCTTATCTCCCTTGGCCAGTTTATAGACAGCTACCAGATCCCCTCTCAGCCTTCTCTTGTGGAGGCTGAACAGGTTTAGGTGCCTTGGCCTCTTTTTGTAGGGCTTGCCCTGCTGCCCCCTGATCATGTGAGTGGCCCTCCTCTGGACCCTCTCCATGTTGTCCACATCCTTCCTGAAGTGCAGCACCCAGAACTGGACACAGTACTACAACTGTGGCCTTACTAATGTCATATAGAGAGGGGGGATCACCTCCCTGGACTTGTTTTTGATACATCTGTGGATGCATGACAAGGTGTGGTTAGCCTTCCTGCCTGCATCCCCACATTGGCCCATGTTCATCTTGGAGTCTATAATGACTCCAAGATCCTTTTCTGCTTCTGTGCTGATGAGGAGGGAGTTCCCCAGTCAGTAGGTATGTTGCTGGTTCTTTCTCCCTAGGTGCAGTACCCTGCATGTGTCAGTATTGAATGCCATTTTCCCACCCCTGTAACCTGTCCAGATCCAATTGCAGTCTGTCCCTTCCTTTTAGTGTGCCCACTTCTCCCCACATCTTAGTGTCATCTGCGAATTTGAACACATTGCTTTTCACCCCCTTGTCCAAGTCACTGATGAACATGTTGAACAGTGCAGGCCCGAGGACTGAGCCCTGGGGGACCCCCACTACCCACATCCCTTTGGGTTGAAAATGGCACATCCACCACCACTCTCTGGATGCCCCTCCAGCCAATTTGCGACCCATCTTACTGTGTAGGCATCAACACCACAATGTCCTAATTTTTTAACAAGAATGAGGTGAGAGACAGCCTTCCTAAAATCGAGAAAGACTACATCCACCGTGACACTTGTGTCCAAGGAATTTGTGACCTGGTCACAGAAGCCCAGCAGGTTGGTCTAACAAGACCTGCCTCTAATGAACCCATGTTGGTTGCCCTTAATTATACGCTCCCCTGTTTTCCCCTCACATATGTGGACCTGGATAATTTTCTCAAAGAGCTCCCCCAGGAATGAGGTAAGACGAACGGGCCTATAATTTCCTGTGTCCTCCTTATTCCATTTTTTGAAAATGGGGACCACGTTGGCCTTTTTCCAGTCCTATGGCATCTTGCCAGAGCACCACAAGTGCTCATAAAGCTGTGTCAGGGGTCCCGCAATGACCTTTGCTAATTCCCTCAGCACTCTGGATGGTGATCATTAGGACCTGCTGATTTGACATGTCCAGTCCCACCAGAAGTTCCCTGACTAGGTCCTCTCTGACCCTGGGCCTGGCTTTGCCTCCCCTGGGACCATCAAGGATACTGGTAGTTGGGATGACCTGGTCCCTGCTCAGAAAAATGGAGGCAAAGAAATTATTAAATAGATTAGCTTTCTCATCTGGTAGGACCTCCAGATTTCCTAGTGTGTCTGCAGAGGCCTCTTGTTACTCAGAACCTTTTTTTGACCTTCTATGTATTTAAAAAACAATTTCTTGTAATCCTTGATCTGGGTTGCTAGTCCCAGTTCCATCTCCACCTTTGCCTTCCTAACAGCCCCCCTACAATTCCAAGTAACGGAGGTACAGACCTCCTTGGTGATGGCCTCTCACTTCCATTGGATGTACACCTCCTTTTTAGCTTTGAGATGTTCCTGGATGCTTTTGTTTAGCCATGGAGGCTCTTGAGCACTCCTGTCCCCTTTGATCCATATGGGGTTGCCACCTTTTAGGATTGCATTATTGTCTCCTTCAGGAACGACCACTTTTCTTGGACTCCCAACTCCCCACCCCTCCAGGACCTCAGCACCTCCCTGACTGGTCTCCCTAGCTCAATGAAATCTGCTCTCCTGAAGTCCAGGGGTTGAATGATTCCACCAAATATATTGATTGGAGAACTATTATGTGTTGTGTAAGTTAACTACTAATATCAGTGTCTCCTCTTAACCTGCTACATATGAAAACTGCATGCATGTAGAAATGCCCTATTCTCTGGGAATACGATGCCTGTTCCTTGGGTCATGTTATTCATTTTTCACAGATACACAATATCCAGTTTATTCAGTTAAAAAAAATCTGCTAGTTGGAATTATGTCTGAAAGTTTGCACTAGAAGCATATAATTATTTGTTGATTGTTTTTACTGTGGAAGTGATTAGTGTCCTATATAAGGAAAGAGCCCTGTTGTGTACTATATATAGTTATAGTAGGATACAGATGCCAAACGAAGAAGCTCACAACCTAAACAGACAAGGCAGATCCAAAGAATGGAAGAAAGCAAGCTCCAATCCCATTTTGTTAATAAGCACCTGGGACAGAGAGTTAGAGAATTTTGCAAAGAGATTCTGTATGACAACTAGAAACTAAACTGAAATTTCCTGAGCCTAGATGCAGAGACTCATAAGCACTTTTTCAAGTATGGATTTTCTCTGTTAGCCTTTATTTATTGTTTTATATTTATGCATACATCTTATTTATATTAAAAGTGTTTGGTCTGAGAAGCATAATAGCAGGTGCACCTACAAGTTCAACTAATGCAACATAATAAACTCCAGAGCTCTTTGTGCTGGAGGAGATTGCTCCTGGCTGCAGCATCTATATGTGTGCCTGGGACAGCAGCAGTTTCATCTGAGGCAGAACAGCTCAGGGCTGGCAGCAGACTTAGGGGGTCAGCCCTGGGCTCCAGGTGGTGGTGTTGGGTAGTAGAGGGGCTGACTGGGGCGTGAAAGTGCCAAAACTGAAGAGCTGTTTGGCTGACCCCCTGAGCCTGCTGTCAGTTTGTGGAGGCTCCATCCTGGCTCAAAGTGCTGCTGTCCCAGTCATTGTCTACACGAGTATTTCAGTGTAGGAAATGAGTCCACTGTAAGTTAGTAATGTCCCCAACAGCACTATCTTATGGTGGAGTTAATTTATTGTGATCTAATATTGGCACACGTGTAGATGATGACACTTTACTGTGGAGCTAATTAGTCCACCCTGCAGTAAAGTGCATATGTGGATGCACCCATCATGCAATATTGGTATATCACCAAACACTATAAAGAGAATGAGCTAAAGCAGTCTCAAGAAATCTCCAGAATCCTGTGGTCTGAAACATCATTCTTCTAAGATATTGACAAATTCTTCAAAAAAATAAATGTGTTCAAAGGGGATCAGACAATTGGCATTGTAAGGGAAGGTATGATCTGTAGCATGGATAGGCATAATCAAGCTTAACTTTACTACAGGTAACCCTAGCAGTAAAGACAGCAACACGAGTCTGAGTGAATGAAGTTTATATCTAGTGTCTGTCCTGTATAGGCTCATATAACCTGAAGTTTGTTCTGTTGTGACCTTGCTACTACTGTTGATTTTGCTTTCTAGACTGTAAGTGTGAAAAGAGGTTGCCTTACAAAAATGTCCCCTAAAAGTAGTAAAAAGAAAAATGGGCCTGTTGAGAGGAAAAAGGAGCAGAAGGAGTTCAATGTGGGTTTTTTTCAGCCCTCCCTGGAAGGTGAGATAGGTGTATTGGAGTCCACCCGAGGTGGGGAGGCTCCAATTCACCCACCCCAACCTTCAGCGCCAGCTGGGGAGCCCCAAGAATGAGCTGCCTCTGCTGCCTTTCCCCTCTCCCATTCCAAAAACAGTGAACACTGGCAGAGAGTGTGACCATTGCTATGGGATCCCAGCCCTCAGCTACATTACCCTTCCCCCTGGAACCAACAGTGAATTTCCATTTGGCTTGGTGTGATGTTGTAATTCAGAACACTTTGCAGAAAATGCTCTGATGTGCAACTGGTAGCTGCATTTCTGTCTATACCTGTATATATAAGAAATAATTAAAAAATGTAGTTGGTTGTGATAGTAGTGAACAGGACTCAGTGACTCAGGAAGTCCCTTTCAGTCTTATTTTCCTTTGTTACTTTGTCTTGTAGTCTACCCCTGTTTTGATGTGCCTGAGATTTACTTCTGGGGAGTAAGTAATTGTGGTTCTCAGTGAGAAAACTTGGTACTCTTTAAGATAATGATTCTTATCACTTCTACTAAGTTGAAGGATTCAATGTAGGGCAAGAAAACAATAAAGTGGAGTGACTAATTAGTGTTGGAATAAAAAGGGGCCTGGGATACTGGCAGGTTGAGAGGAGGAAAAGTGTGCACTTGAACAACGTAAAGATGCACCATGTAGGAAAAAGTGGGAGCAGCATAGAAAAGCACACCCAAAATGTGACTGGTATCTCTGAAATGTCTCCTCCAGGACTCAACTGTCTCCTCAAAAAATGTATCTAATTAATAGTGAGGCTTAGAACCATACCTGTGTTAGGTATACAAAGGACTCAAGCTTGCATGGTAAGCCAGCTCAAAATTAAGGCTGAGACACCATTACTCTCTTTTCTCTGTTGTGCATAATATAGTAAGGGATTCAGAACAGTTGGTGATTAGGTAATATGTAACACAGGGTATGTGAAATGATCGCTCACTGTTGTGAGACCCCCTGCATTACATAGCAGGTGGCTGAATTACAAAGCTTTTAGACTAATTTTCCTGTTTTTTTTAAATTAAAGCCAGAGCAGAATGGTATGTTAGCAGTGGTATTTTGTGTGTACTTACAGATCTTTTTACTTTTTTATGTGAAAGAAAAAGATAATTCTAACTGTGTTAAAAGAATTTCCAACAAAACATGACCAAAGCAAATATATTACCAATTAACAGAATCTTCCATCCATGGATGAACTTTCTGTGTGCGCTATTTCTGCTGCAGGACAATACAGAAAGAATATAATTGCAGATGCTTAGGCACATTAGGTTTTTTTTTGGATTATGTAAGGCTTAAAATTTGGTTTTACACACATTGGATTTCTTCCCTGTAATTGCCATTGTTACAATGTAAAATAATTAAAATTTGGATATGAATTTGTCCCAAATAACCTTATGGGGCTATGAACCATCAAAAACTTTTACCATCAAAAATATAAGGGTTGTGACCCTGGGTTGTGCTGAGTATATAGAACCAATTTATAGTTCAATTGAATTGCACAGCAGCACTAAAATAGTTACAATTTCTGATTCTGGACTACAATATCAGGGTATAACTATAACTCTTCTTTAAAGTTGCTAAGAGACTTACAGTCAGGTATCAGTGTTCTGCAGAACTTTAGTTATAAGTTCCTAAACCAGGTAAAAATCTTTTGGCATGATACCAACCCACGGTATCACCTAAAATGTCATTGCATGTAATGAAGATATGTAGAGTTATTGTTTTTAAGCAGCATGCATGGAAACCCAGTAGTATATCCTGAGAAGGCAACACCTTGAAGTTTTAATTAGGTCACAATTAGCATATCTAATCTGCTCAATATTATACAAGTATACAATCAATTGCACATTATTCAATTAAAACATGTCAAGTAGGACTGCGTGAAATGGCACTGTTCCATTCCAACTTCAGTTTTGAGGTCTGGACAAAACAATGTTTTGTATCAAATATAATTTTGTGTTGAAACAGCCTCACTGTTTTGCATCGTCAAAACAGCGAGGCTGTTTTGACGCTGTTTCAACCATTTCATCCGACCATCTTGTGTGAGGGATGGCGAGGCAGCCCAGCTGGGCTGCCTTCCCACCCCCAGCATGACTTAGTGTGGGCAGAGAGATGGCGAGGCAGCTCAGCTCGGCTGCCTCCCCACACCTGGTGTGATCTAGCACAGGGAATGGTGCTACCAGCAACCCAGCTGGACTGACTTCCCATCCTCAGTGCTATGGTCAAAACATTTTGACTTTCAAAGCATTTCAATTAGCCTTGTTTTGTTTCAAGGATATTTCAATGGCCTTTGTTTCATTTCAGTTTTGCTGTTTTGACCTCAGAATGAGTTGAAAGTTTTGAAATGAAACAGCTGTCAAAATTTTGCACAGCCCTAATTTCAACGTGCTGATTTAGTCATAGAACATGGGTAACATGTTCACAGAACATGGGTAGCATGAAGGCAACCATACATAAACTATAATCCACTTATAGTTTCATAGTTTAATAGTTGGTAGAGTTGGAAGGGACCTGAGCAGCCCTGACCCCCTGCCATGGCAGGAAAGACTACTGGGGTCAAGCAACCCCAGTAAGGTTTTCATTCAGCCTCCTTTTAAAGACCACCCAGGGTAAGAGCCAGCACCACAGCTCTTGGAAGTTGGTTCCAGATGCTAGCTGCCCTGATTATGAAGTAGTGCCTCCTGATATCTAGCCTGAATCTACCCTCTGCCAGCTTGTGACCATCATTTCTTGTCCCTCCTGGTAGTGCTTGGGGGAACAGGGACTCCCCCAATGCCTTCTGGTCTCCCCTGACTAGTTTGTAAATGGCCACTAGATCCCCTCTCAGCCTTCTCTTGTGGAGGCTGAACAGGTTCAGGTCCCGTAGCCTCTTCTCGTAGGGCCTGCCCTGCTTCCCCCTAATCATGTGAGTGTCCTTCCTCTGGACCCTCTCCATGTTGTCCATATCCCTCCTGAAGTGCAGCATCCAGAACTGGATTCACTACTCCAACTGCAGCCTGACCAGTGTCACATAGAGGGGGAAGATCACTGCCTTGGACCTGCTTAAGATGCATCTGTGGATGCATGACAAGGTGCAGTTGGCCTTCCTGACCGTGTCCCCACACTGTTGGCCCATGTTCATTTTGGAATTAATAATGACTCCAAGATCCTTTTCTGCCTCTGCACTGATGAGAAGGGAGTTCCCCAGCCTGTAGGTATGCTGCCAGTTCTTCCTCCCCAGGTGTAGTACCCTTCCCTTGTCAGTGTTGAACTCCATCCTGTTCTCATCCACCCACCCCGTAACCTGCCCAGGTCTGATTGCAGCCTATTCCTGCCTTCTAGCATGCCCACTTCTCCCCACATCTTAGTATCATCTGTGAATTTGCACAGGGTGCTTTTTACCCCCTTGTCCAAGTTGCTGATGAAGATGTTGAACAGTGCAGGCCCGAGGACCGAGCCCTATGTAACTCCACTACCCACATCCCTCCAGGTCGAATAAGACCCATCCATCACTACACTATGGGTGTGGCCATCCAGCCAATTAGTGACACATCTGACTGTGTAGGTATCAACACCACAGTCTCTTTGTTTTGTCTCTCACACCATTCTCATTAAAAAACTGACTAATTGCAACAATTTTATTAACATGGATACTACATTAATGGCACATTCAGAGAAAGATCCCAAAGCTTATGCTGCAGGACATTCAGAATCTCCATATTTGTTAATTTTTTTTATAGCGTATCTATCACAATTAAGTTAAACTTCAAAGAAATTTAAATAATTTGGCTTTGGGTCATTAAGTTAACAATGTCACTGTGTTCTCCCTATCTCATTTGCCTTAATTAGAATGCACTTTTATAAATGATGGTGATGCTGTCTAATGAGCTAGCTCTTAAATACCAATTTTGAAGTGTTAGTATTTTGCCCTAGGTAAAGTCTGCTTATATTATAACCTGAATCCAGATAGAATCTGAAATGGAATCAACACTGGCTTGCAATTTATTTCCCCAAAATTGAAGCAGCAAAAGGGTCTACAGCAAAATACCTTTCCTTTTCAGAAGATCTAGCTAGATCAAGATGGAAACAACTTAATGGTATTATGGGTACTTGATTATTCTTCCTTAGGAGTAAACATAGCTTCATCTTAGGGAAGAATTAGGCAAGAGGGTTCTTTCAAAAAAGGGCATCCACTGGGGGATTGTTTTAGAAATATATCATAAATGACTTGGCTTCACCTGCTTTATCATGAATAGAGTATGCAACTGAGGCAGTTGGACAGATTGAGAGTAGAGATAACCTTGATTGGGCCCAGGTGATCAAGTAAAGAGTCTGTCCTGGGAATAGGGTATGTGTCAGGGTTGGTAATAGTATTCAGCTTCCTGTAGTCCACACAGAATTGGATGGACCCATCCTGCTTCTGGACAAGTACCACTAGGCTGGCCCAGGGACTCATTGAAGGCTGGATTACCCCTAATTCTCTCATCTCTGTGATCTCCCACTTTATTTCTTGCATCACCTTTGCAATACCTGGGTAAGATCTGGATTGTATAGGGTGATGGCTGCCTGTGTCTATAAGTATACTGCCAGGTTCATTTTACCTGGTTTTTTGGAGAACACTATTTTAAAGTCCTTGAGTGCTGCAAGTAGCTTGCCCTTTTCTTGGGAGGCCAGATGGTCTAGCAGGCAGAGTTCCTCTATTCCTGCCTCTCCATCCCAGTCTCCATACACCACCAGCTCCTCTGGATCCTTGGGTGATCCTTCAACTGAGGAAATCAAAAATACCACATCACTTCTATTAAAGTATGGTTAAGCATGTTCACATGCACTATCTTAGGATTTTTCCCACTCCTGGACACTACATAAATTGCATTGTCCAGCCTGTCCAGGATGACATGGGAACCCTCCCAAGCTGTGTGCAGCTTGTCTGTCTTTATGGCCAGGAAAACTATGACCTTATTACCTTGTTCAAAGGTACGTAAATGAGAATTTTTATCATACCAGACACTTTGATTTTCCTGGTTCTGGGCCAGGGAGTCTTGTGCCACCTTCATTGTGTCAGTTAGCTTTGGATGAAAGCTGAGTGTGTATTCTACCATGGAGGTCTTAATGGAAGATATTTTCCATTACCACTCTTCTCTCACCAAATTGAGAGGACCTATAACTCACCTTCCAAACATCAACTCAAATGGCAAGAATCCACTGGACTCCTGGGGTATCTCCCGGTATGCAAAGAGCAAATGTGGATGTTTCTCATCCCAGTTATTGGGTTAGAGTTCACATAGGCCTTTAGCATACCTGTCAAAGTCACACACTGAACCTTTCTACAAACCCATTTGTTTGAGGGTGGTAGGCTGTGCTCTTGAGGTGTTTAACCCCACAGCACTCCCACAGGCACTTCATAACCTCCACCAGGAAGTTCCCACCCCTGTCAGTCACGATCTCAAAGAGAAAACCCAGCTGAAAGAAGATCTTGGTCAGGGCTTCAGCAACTACAGGTTCCTTGGTGGAGGTCAAGGCAATTGTCTCCGGGTACTGAGCTGCAAAATCCACTAGAATCTGGATATATTTCTTCCCTCTATGAGGCTTATGCCTCAGTAGGCCCACAAAGTCTATACCCAGTCACTGAAGGGGTAATCAATGATAGGGAGGGGCTGTAGGAGTGCCTTTCTCTTGTCCCCACTTTTGCCCATCCAATGGCACATTTTGCAAGACCTGCAGTAGTCTGGGCAATTCTGGAAAATTCTGGGCCAATAAAAGTTTGCCTTCAGCTGCTGGCTTGTCCATTCCCTGATCATGTGACCAACACAAGGTAAGTCATGAGCCATGGAAAGCATTTGTTCATAGATTCATAGATTCATAGACGTTAGGGTCAGAAGGGACCTCAATAGATCATTGAGTCTGACCCCCTGCATGGGCAGGAAAGAGTTCTGGGTTTAGATGAGCCCAGCTAGATGCCTATCTAACCATCATCTTGAAGACCCCAGGGTAGGGGAGAGCACCACCTCCCTTGGGAGCCCATTCCAGACCTTGGCCACTCTAACTGGGAAGAAGTTCTTCCTAATGTCTAAATCTGCTCTTTGCTAGCTTGTGGCCATTATTTCTTGTAACCCCCAGGGGGCGCCTTGGTGAGTAAAGCCGCACCAATTCCCTTCTGTGCCCCCATGATGAACTTATAGGCAGCCACAATGTTGCCTCTCAACCATCTCTTGCGGAGGCGGAAGAGGTCCAGATGCCCTAGTCTCTCCTCATAGGGCTTGGCCTGAAGCCCTTAACTATACGAGTGGCCCTTCTCTGGACCTTCTCCAGGTTATCCACATTCCTCTTGAAGTGCGGTGCCCAAAATTGCATGCTGTATTCCAACTGCGGTGTGATCAGCATGCGGTCTGATGCCAGTCACACAGGCAGAAGGAACAGGGTTCCCCCTCCCTCAGGAATGTATTGAACTCAGGTTACTTAAAGGGATGGGATGTATGCCATCTGCAGGGCCCATGATAACCAAATTGTCACAGAGCAGAGTTTTTGGGAGAGACAGAGGTGCATTCTGCCACAGTGCCTGCCTTCCAGAGGCAAGTGAGGATCAAAATACATTTAGAAGAATCCTAATGATCCTTTCTAGGTGCACATGTGCTCATTAAATCAGGACACTTTTGACCATGGCGCCCCTGCAAGATGCAAATGGTAATCTTGTGGCTATGCCAGACAAGAAAGCTGATATTTTTAACAGTTTCTTTGCCTCTGTTTTCTTGAACAGGGACCATGACATCCCACCTACCATAGGTAGGGACAATCTCAGGGATAGCTCTGTCAGGCCTTCAGTTAGTTCAGATGTAGTTAGGGATATTGTGGAAGGGCTAGACATTTTTAAATCTGCAGGCCCAGATGCCCTCCACCTAAGAGTGTTGAGGGAGTTGGCAGGGGTCATCGTGAAGCCCTTGGCCTGGCTATATGAGCATTCATGGTCATCTGGTCAGGTGTCAGGGGATTGGAAACTGACTAATGTGGCCCCAATTTCCAAGAAGGGGAGGAAAGAGGACCCAAGTAACTATAGGCCTATAAGCCTCACTTAGGTGCTTGGGATTATCTTGGAGAGAATCATCAAGGAGCACATCTGTGTGGGGGCCTGCAAGGGAGATCATGTTCAGGGGCAATCAGCATGGGTTTATCAAAGGCAGGTCCTGCCTGACCAACCTGATTGACTTTTATGATCAAGTAAATAAATCCTTGGATGACGGTGTTGTCATGAATGTTGTCTTTGTAGACTTTAAGAAAACCTTTGACACTGTCTCTCACCCCATCTTCATCAATAAATTAAGTAACTGTGGCATTGATGCCTACACAGTTGGATGGGTAAAAAATTGCCTGATGGAGTGCACCCAGAGAGTAGTGGTGGACAAGTTTTACTCAACCTGGCAAGATGTGAGCAGTGGGGCACCCCAGAGCTCAGTCCTCAGAGGCTGATAATATCCTTCCACTGCTAGCTAATGACCTAGAAAAATAACACCTATTTCCATCTCAAAAGTGTTTCTAAGCATTTACACAATACAGCATGAGAAAGGAGAGAGGTTACATAACAAAGGTACAGGGGGACATGAATATACAAGTGAGGTGTGCAAGAAATGGTGTGATTATAGGATAAAAGGAAAAGATTAGAAATACTTACCTGCGCTGGTGATGGTGTGTGACCAAGTATAAAGTGTCTAAGTGAGCTCAGGGAGGAATAAAAAATGATATCTCACTAATATCCAAGTACAGAACAATACCTACACAAAGGACACAAAGGCCCAACTCTGTAGCTAGTTTTACTTCAGTGCTGACCATTTATTTCATAACTTCTAATAAACTATGCATGTCACAAAACATAAATATTGGTGTTGAGTAACTTTTATGTGCAATAACCTCCAAGACTTCCACTAACAGATGCTCACAGTTTGGTCCCTAAAGGAGGTTTATCAGCAACACAAACTACCAGCACAGTTCAAATCAATAATTGGTGGTCTTCAGTCAGGAGAGTTGTTTCTGAGTTAGTAAAAGTGTGCTGATTTTGGTCTGGGTTGTGAGGTACATAGGCAGTGTGATGAAGAAAACACCGGTACATTGCCTTCCTTCCTATTGTAGTTTGCTCTCTTAGTTCCTTTCTATCGTGAATCTTAAAGATCCTGAATACAACTGAAGAAGATTGGTAAGATCTGGTTTCATGCTTTAAGGAACAAAGGATATTTCAAATGCAATGGATAGTCATATTGATTGATTTTCAAAATACCTTTCTTAAAATGCTGAAAACATGATGCATTATAAGACTTGGAATTTTTGCCTGTGCAAAGATTACAGGACTAAATCCAGACAGATTTTTTGCTAACAGTAAAAGTGTTGATCCCAGTACTTGGGAGTAATACTTTATTAAATTAAACTTCTTTACTATGAGCTATTTATTATGTCAGAAAACAGAGAAAGGATGCAATTGAAAACAAGAAAGAGAAAATTCTACTATTGCATTTATTCTCTTGTGAAGTGGCAATTATATTACAACAGTTTATATCCCCATTGAAAAGTGAACAAACAAACAAATACAAATCTATACAGATGCTTACATCTAAGAAAAAGAAAGAAAATATCATCACCTTTGTTTTTAGAGTCTATCCTTTCACATTGTTTCATACTAAAATATTGGTATACTATTATAACTATATTGAATTATTTGGCCACATTATGTGGTATCATCAAATAAATACTCAGATGTATCTGAATAAAATGTTGAAGCAACAGTTCAATTCTTTTATTTTCTAGACATATTTTTATGAGCAATATCTACACTGTCTGCAAAAGTACCTGGTAAAAAACATAGCTAAAAACGAGTTAACAAAAAACTGTCCACCACACACTGAATTATCACCTGAAACACCAAACAAGCCTAAATGGCTTTTGGATACTGTAGCAGTAATAGATAGATGAATCTAGAATCATAGAAAATGAAGGTTGGAAGGAATCTCAGGAGATCATATAGTCCAACCCCCTGTTCAAAGAAGGATCATCCCCAAATAGATCTTTCCAGCCAAAGCTTTGTCTATCTGGGTCTTAAAAACCTCCAAGAATCTCCATTTATCCCACATCACTCTTCCTGTCTTTTACTACCCTCCTAGTGAGAACATTTTTCCTCATATCTAACCTATACTTCCCTTCCTGCAACTTGAGACAGTTGCTCCTTGTTCTGTCATCTGCTACTACTAACAATAATTTAGCTCTATCCTCCTTAGAACCACCCATCAGGTAGTTGAAGGCTGCTATTAAAAACTCCATCCTGAGTCTTCTCTTCTCCAAACTAAATAAGATCAGTTCCCTCAGTCTTTCCTCACAAGTCGTGTGCCCCAGCCCCATCATCATTTCTGCTACTCTCCTCTGGACTCGTTCCAATTTATTCACAGCCCCAGAACTGAACACAGTACTCCAGATGTGGCCTCCTCTGTGCTGAGTAGAGGGGAATAATCACTTCCTTTGACCTACTGGCAACACATCTACCAATGCAACCCAGTATGCCATTAGCCTTCTTGGTACTGGGGACACACTGTTGGCTCATATTCAACTTATGGTCCATTGTAATCCCCAGGCCCTTTTCAGCAGAGCTTCTGCCTAGTCAGTCAGCCTGTACTGGTGCATGGAATTGTTTTGTCTTAAGTGCAGGGCCTTTTTGCTTGTCCTTTTTGAACCTCTTGAGGTTTCTTTTGGCCCAGTCTTCCATTGTGTAGGTCAGTGTGAATCCTAGCAGGATAGGCTTTACATTTGACATTTGGTTAATTTGCATTGCTCTTAATTTGATCAATTCATTTCAGTCACAGGACTGGAGGTAGAAATATTTATGTCCTTTGTGGATAGGGATTTGCTCCTGAGGCATTGGGTTCATGTGCTACAAGGTACAGCTAACCCAAATTAACTTGCAGATCACCAGTTTTAACATTTCTCTTTGATTAGTTTCCATTATCATTTACAAGTAAAATGAAGATTTAAAGGACAGGAAGTATAAGATAGTTAATACATTCTGTTTTTAATTCAAGCATATAAATTGTTTTCTCAGCCTCACCACCACAAATTTCTTGTACAACCCCTCTTCATATAAAAGTGATATTCTGGAGTGCTTCTCATTCTGGGTACTCAATGCAAGCTACTTAAAGTTAGACACATCAAATTAGTGGATGTTTTAAAATATTTTGGCTTGAACTTCTCTGTTTTCATTTTTCTCTTTGTGAAATGAAGGAACAAATGTGAACTTCATAGTGTGTTTTGAGTCTTGATGCAATACTCTCTTTAAAATGCTTTGAAGTCTTTAAATAGAAAATACAGCAGATGAGCTAATTACTGAATCCCTGAACATGTAGGATTCCTTATACCTGTTATATTAATTTGTTTATGGTCTTGTGAAAGGAATATACTATATGCTTTTATATGTAGACTTATTTTTATGCTTACCCTAACTGATGAGTGGCAATGAATTAGACAACACAAGCCTAGAGACTCAATCATGTGAGGGGTAACATCTAGCAATTGACTGGTTCCAGATATAGTGCATTAATAGATTTCATAGATTTCATAGACATTAGGGCTGGAAGGGACCTCAGAAGATCACTGAGTCCAGCTCCCTGCCCCAGGGGCAGGAAGTCAGCTGGGGTCATAAGATCCCAATAAGATAAACATCCAAATTTCTCTTGAAGGCTTTCAAAGTAGGTGCTTGAACCAACTCTGATGGCAGGCTATTTCAGACCTTGAGGCTTGAACAGTAAAGAAGTTCTTCCTTATGTGCAGCCTGAAATGCTCTTGCAGGAGTTTATAATCATTAGACCTTGTAATCCCTTTGGGCACTCTGGTGAACAAATGTTCTCCCAGATCCTGGTGGACACCCCTTATAAACTTATAGATGGCCATCATATCACCCCGAGCCTGTATTTTTCCAGGCCGAAGAGTCCCATAGCTCTCAGCCTGTTGTCTTAAGGTATGTTTTCCTGACCTCTGGTCATGTGTGTGGCTCTTCTTTGGACTCTCTCAAGGTTCTTCACATCCTTTTTGAATTGTGGAGCCCAAAACTGGATGCAGTACTCCAGCTACGGCCTCATCAAGGCCGAGGACAATGGGAGAATAACATACTGGGATTTGCTCGAGAAGCATCTATGTATGCAAGACAGCATTTTGCTTGCATGCCACAACATCACATTGAAGACTCATGTTCATCTTGTGGTCAGTTATGACCCCCAAGTCCCTTTCATCCATAGTACTAACCAGTGTAGCACTGCTAAACCTATAAGGATGCAAGTTTTTCTTCCCAAGGTGGAGAACCTTGCATTTTTTGGTGTTAAACACCATCCAGTTCTGATCCGCCCATTTCCTGGGCCTGTCAAGGTCTTCCTGGATTGCTCTCCTGTTCTCAAGTGTGGATGCTTTACCCCGAAGTTTGGTATCATTGGCAAACTTGACCAGTCCACTTCTGACTCCAATGTCCACATCATTAATGAAATTGTTGAACAATATAGGTCCAAAGACACAGCCTTGAGAGACCCCACTGGTTACAGAGCACCATGACAATTGACTTCCATCAACCACCACCCTCTGAGTCTGACCACGAAGCCAATATCCCAGCCAGCGGATTGTGTTGTACCTGGGGCCACAGTTGGCTGCATCTGACCAGTTTTACCAAGAGCTGATACTGGATCTTCCTCCCTTTCTTGAAGATGGGCACCACATTGGCCTTCTTCCAATCTTTGGGCACTTCACCAGAGTGCCAGGAGTTCTCAAAGATCTGTGCCAGGGGCTGATCTATGATTCTAGCCAGCTCCATGAGAACCCTGGGGTGTAAGCTGTCAGGGCTGGCTGACTTGAAGTTATCCAGCCTCTCAAGGTTTTCCTTCGTGAGGTCAGCATTGATGGAAGGCAAAGAATCTCCCTCACATAGACCTTCCTGTCCTGTGATGGGCAGAGGCATCCCATGGGACTGGTGAAAGACCAATGCAAAGTACCTATTTAGTAGACTGGCTTTTTCCTGGGCATTGGTCGTCACTTGTCCTATCTGGTTTAGCAGGGGTTCAATGTTGCCTTTGATTTTCCTCCAGATCCCCACATATCTATAAAAGACTTTTTATTGTCCTTGATACTAAAAGCCAGTTGGAGTTCCGTCGCAGCCTTGGGTTTCCTGGTTCGCTCCCTGCAGGTCCAGACCAGTGCAGAATATTCCTCCTTAGAGGTGGATCCTGTCCTCCATCCTTTGTAGGTCTTTCTTTTCAGATTCAGGATGTCTGCTAGTTCTTTGCTGAGTCAAGGGGGCTGCTGTTCCCTTTTGCTGCCTTTTCTCCAAGACAGAATAGCCTTAGCTTGTGTATCTAGGATCGCTCCCTTGAGGAGCAACCACTGTTCCTGAACTCCCCTCCTCTTGGGATTGTGGTCCGTAGGGCCTCACTGACAAGCTTTCTGAACTTGTCAAAGTCAGCTTTCATGAAGTCAAGGACTTCTGTATTGTTGACTGACTTGCCAGCTTTGCAGCAGATGGTGAAGATGATCATCATGGTCACTGTCACCAAGCTTCCCTTCAATCATTAGGTCACTGATTAGGTCATCCCTGGTTGCCAGTACCAGTTTGAGTGCTTTACCTCTCATTGGCTTGTAGACTTCTTGTGTCAAATAGAGGTTATCCACGCATGAGAGGAAACTTTGCAACCACTCAGATTTGGCCAAGCCCTCTTCCCATGAGATGTCTGGGTAGTTGCAGTCTCCCATGACAACCATGGACTGGGAGCATATGGCCTCAGCCAATTCCCTGGTGAACTCCTGGTCAAGCTCTTCATTTTGGGTGGGAGGTCTGTAGTATACTCCCACCATTGTGTCCACTGTGCCGTGTTCCCTAAGGATTTTAACCCAGAGGGTCTCCAATCATCTACCCTGGTTACCAATGTCAGCTTGCAGTGATGTAGCTCTACTTAAAATAGAGATCTACACCCCTGCCCCTTTTGTCCACTCAATCTCTCCTGTACAGGATATAGCTGTCTATACCCATGGTCGAGTTATGGGTGGAGTCTCACTCGGTATCTTTAATCCCTATGATACCTTAATTTTTTGTGTTAAGCAGGAGGACAAGTTCCTTCTGTTTATTCTCCAAGCTCCTGGCATTTGTATACAGACAGGCAAGTGTCCCCATGAGGGCCCTTGCCTTGGCTATAGACTGTTGTAGGGCTGGGGCAGGGGTGGGCTCCCTTACGTATTTTGGCCTGCTGGCTTTGCAAGGGTTGCTCAATGGGCCAGCAGTGGCAGCCAGGTCTCCCAATGCGCTTTGTTTAAAATCTGGTGGAGCAGGTCAACCAGTCTGACTGAGAAAAGCCTCCTCCCCAGTGAAGAGAGGTGGAGGCAGTCCCTTCCCAGCAGCTCACTGCCTTTCTCACCAAAGAGCGAGCTGTGGTCATGAAAGCCAAAGCCTTCCTGATAACACAAGTGCCTCAGTCTTTGGTTTACTACCTCAATCCTGAAGCTGAAGCTAGTATGTGCAGCTATGTAATATTGTTTTTGGAATATTGTTTTACTTGTACATTTACTGGCATACAACATAGAAGAGAGATGATTATGTACCCTTCAGTCTTTAGTTAGGGAAGTAATATTAGAGGGCCTTCTGTAAAACACTTTCTAGAGTAAATAAGATGATAATAGCCAATGTGTGCATCTACACTAGAGGTTTATTGACTAATTAGCTACACAGTAAACATCTCAGCATCTACACATGCAGGGCTTTTAGACTGGAGTAAACTAAAAATTCTGAAGTATGCAAGTACTACTCTGCTTCAGAGTTTTTTTCTCCACAGCACAACATGTATAGACACTGATATGACTGGCTGGGACATGCAGGTGCTTCAGTGTGGGGGTAATAATGCAGAGCACTACAGATTCTTACACTGTAAAATATAGTGTGGAGAAAGGAGGAATATAAAATGTACTGCTATCCTCCTAATTAATCAGTATGAAAGTTAAATGAAAGGAAAGAGAATTGGCTAAATTTCTGATTATTAGCCTGTAATGCAAATTATTTTATTAGAAGGCTTGGAGAAGCTTGATAGAATCCCTCTCATTCTTTAGCTAAGGGAGCTTCTCAAGAATTAGCATACTGAAGATTGATCCTTACTAGTGAAGTCAGTAGGAGTTGTATAATTGACTTTGATGGGAGAAGGATTGGAGCCATGGAGCCTGCACTCCAAGTAAAGAGGCATCTCCATTTTGGCACAGAATTTAAATTGCATTTCTCAGAAAAATTGGCTTGCTTATGCAGAGCTGCCTGGCCTCATGCCTAAAATAAAGCTGAGAGGGCCCTGGATCCTCTAGGGAATGGTGTATAGTTTCCATGAATGTTCAGTCTGCTTATATATTTATATTTTAGTGGAGGGAAGGAAGGATTATGCAGGATAGTCATTACACTAATTGTGAGCAGTCATTTGCCAGGGAATAAAATACATACTTTTTCCATTTCAGACATCATAATTTTTTTAAATAGCCATACTACTATCAAGGTAAGTGCTTCCCTCATTTAATGTCTATCACCTCTACTTTGCTGGTATTCAAATTATTATTGAAGCATTTAGCACGTCTCTCAAAAATGTTTTTAGCTAGGTTATGCCCTAGTATGTGCTTAAGCAAATTGGCTCTAAATAAAACATGATAAAGAGTCCTAACAAACAACGATTAGATTAACTTACTCTTTGAGAAAAACCTCCCTTCTGCCAGAAGCTCAGATGTTGCTGCCATGTTCTGACACCCAAGCTGCACTCTTTCCAAAAGTGTTCCTTTGGAATACCATTTTTTCAAGTGACTAAACACTATGTCCAACTCCTCTTTTTGTTAAGAAAAAAGGGATATTTGCCTCCAGAACTCATACTATCTAGGAGTCAATATTTAATAAGTGGAGATGGTTCCTTCTCTTAGTGCTTATGATCACTCGAAGGACAAAAGCCTCATAGTTTAGTTGAAGTTAGAAGCAAGCTCTAGTCATTGTGGTTAGACATGGACTTTTTGTGCCTAGGTTGTTTTATTTTGGCATTTTAGTTGGTTTCCTTATATATGAACAAGAAAATGTAATGGCAGATCCAGGTTTTGGATTTGAAAGTTGAGATTTGTGGTTGTTGAAACCTAATATTTTAGCTCCAAACTCTTTTTTGTACTAGGGCAATTATTTGCTTACTTAGTAAGGCAATTTTATACAAATACAGGCAGTCCTTGGACTTATGACACAATTGGTTCCCGAAAACTGTGTCTTAAGTTGAAATGTAACTCGGAACCAATTTTCTCATAAGAAACAATCTTATAAATTGTTACTGAACCAAGGCAATGATACCCTATTTTCACTAAAAATACCCCAGAATTTTGTAGTCTATCAATTATAGATGAGTAATATAGCTACATTAATCTATTTATATTGTAAGTAACAATCATGTTGTTTTGGAAGGACGTATTTGAGGTTACTTTGCTGGACTTTTTGAAAGGCTCTTGGTTGGACATTTCGAAGGGTTCTTGGCTGGAATCTTCTCAGGAGTCTTGGCTGCAGGTTCTTTTGGAGTCTTTTCTACTTTCTTAAAGAAAGTGTCTAAGGAAGTTTGGACAGATATTCTCCAGGGAGATGAGAGACACAGCAAACTTGTTTTCTGGCATGGTGTCACATCAGATCAAGCATTGTAAGTCGAAATGGATGTCATAAAGTTGAAACAGGGTGTCAATTTATAACCATTGTGAGTGTGAAACATTGTAATTTGAAACATTGTAAGTTGAGGACTTCTTGTATGTGACACATTCAAATGAGCTTCATGAGCTTCAAGCCAAAAGCAGGAAAGTAGACATGTTGTCAAAAGTCTCTGGTCACCTACAATGGTGACCAGAGACTTCACTATCTGGTCATTTCAATGGTTAGATACAATGACTAAAACATACAATGCAGGTATTGGGACAATATTAATATCCTGATGAAATAATACTTCAGGAACAATATCAGGATACATAGTTGAATCTTCACATTAGAATGCAGCCAACAACAGAGTGGGGTGGAAGTTTCACTGCTAATCAGTGTCCGATTGACTAGTAGGATATTGGGTTGACAGAATACTACAGTGCGCTCTTGAGACAGGATGCTTAACTGAACAGTTTCTGTGCAACCAGATCCCTGGCTGAATTTTATAATTGTAGTTAAAAATGGGATAAGAGAGCACATGAATAATTTTCAATTTGTCACATAGTCCTTGATTTGCTGATGAATGTCAAACAGGATTCTGAGACAGCTTTGTGTCAAGGACTTCAGGTTTTTGAACCTGATGAAGAGTACACATAGCATGGAGTTTTTGTTTTGTTGCTATTGTTTTTTGATTGCTTGCTTTTAAAGTATAAGTATAAGGAAAAAAAAATCTTTCCAAGTGATTGTGGGTGACTGAATGCTCAAACAATACTGTTGTCTAGTAATGACATACAGAAAAGGAATACTTGGATTATCACAAGATACTTGCAGTATGATGCCTTTCTCTTACCATTAATATTGTGGGGGTAAGCCAGAAGAATTTGAAAAACTTTTTATAATTGAGCTAAGTGCAAAAGTCCAGGAACTTGTCTTTCTAAATTTCCTCTAGCAAGCTTAGGAACAGGTCTAGGCAAGGACTACTGTTTTGTCCTGTGTCATTAGGCCATTGAGATGTTTTCCTCAATATGCAGTGAAATGTATATGAAGTATCAATATTAATTGAAAAGCAGTACAGATATAAATTATTTTCCAAGATACCAAAAAAATGCAGTATATCAAGATATCACTGTCCCCTGCGGTGTAACAATGGTAACTGAAACAATACTGGTAACAATTGTATTGATAATGAGTTGTTTTGTCACTGCACTTAAGGTACTGGGGTTGTGATTTAGCAAAATAAAATATGTGCAGAGTGCTCAGCCATGGAGTTAACTTTCAAAAATATTTCCCCCTCATTTCCTTTCCTCAGGGCTTTGTTACGAATATTATGTTTGATTCATTCTCTGAAATGAAAATCTGTGCCCATTCTGCATGATTTTTTAAACCTTAATAAACATTTGGGTTTGTTTCTTAGTGTTCAGAAAGAAAAGGCTTGGAAACCATAGCCTATGGGGCAAGACAAAATACAGTAGGTCTGTATCATGGTGAAAGAAAATAACTTAAATGGACAAATCATAATGGTTTATAAACAGGGATGTCCAACTTCTGAGCTGTTGGGGTTGTATGCTGCATGGACTGCAGGCCTGGGTGTAATGCAGGATGTTCACTGTGAAAGCAAGTGCCTCCTTCTGCCACACATATGCTATGAGAAGCCTGGCTCCTCCATCTTCACACAAGTGCCCATGCCCTCCCTCTCAGCCAGATATGCTACATGGGCAGCTCAGTTCTTTTCTTTGCTACATGCACTGTGAATGAAGCTCAGCACTGTCCCTTGTCATGTGTGAAGGGTGCACAGCCCTTATTCCCTACCGGTGAGAAACGCCATGTAGGCAGACCCCCTTTGCTGCTACACACTCAGCCCAGCTCCTTCCCTTGCCATGGGTATTGTGCATGAAGCTTGGCTCCTTTCTGCGCCATAGACACAGCACAGATAGCTCAGAGCCCCTGCCACACATGTAGCAGTCCAGCCCCTCCCACTCTGCCACTTTACCTGTAGGAGAGAGGAAAGAAATGAAAATGAGAGGAGGGAAACGAAACTCAGAGATTCCAGTTTCCATTGCAGCAGGATAAATGCAGGGAATTTGGCTTGGTGGCAACTGGTAGGCTGCCCCTTGTGGGCAGCATTTAGCCCACATGCCAACAGATGGTTAATAAATATGTGGATACAACAAAAAGATCTGTATTGTATTACTGAACTGGTCACTAGGGCTGTGCGAAGCTTTGCCAGCTGTTTCATTTTCATGCTGTTTTGACTTATTTTGAGCTTGAAATGGTGGCGCTGAAATAAAATGAAGGACTTCAAAACAGTCTCAAAACAAAATGAGGCCAGTTGAAATTTTTTGAAATTTTCAAAATATTTCAAATTTCAAAGCAGCCAGCCAGGTGGTGGAAGGCAGGGGTGATCCAGGGCTGCACTCTGAGCAGCTTTGCATCTCCATGTGACAGCCCAGCATGGAGCGCAGCCCTGGCTTTCCCTGCCTCCTACCATTGGGCTGCACTCTGTGGGGTTGGCAAAACTGATTGGAGCTCAGTACCAGCTTTGCCCTTCTCCCACTTCTGGGCTGCACTCTGATTGGCTCCATCAGCCCCATGGAGCTCAGTCCAGTGGCAGAAGGTGGGCAGAGCCCATGATGCACTCTGTCTCCCACCACCAGGCTGAATTCCACAAGGCTGCTGGGAACTGAACCCCTGCACCTATCTCCTTGAAACTTGGCAAGACTTCATGTGTTCAGAAGGGGCTACCACCCTGCAAGTTACATCAGAATCAGGCAAGGAATGACAAATTTTTGGCTGTTTCATGCTTCCTCATTATAGCCTATGAGCGAAACAGAAACAGTGCTAAAACAACAAAACTGTTTCGACAAAAGGGAATGAAACAGTGCTTTCTAAATTAAACAAAATTCAAAATGAAACACTGTTCTGTGAAAACATTGAAATTGAAGTCAAAGCAGAATGCTGCTGTTTTGCACAGCCCTACTGGTCACATTTAAACATGGCTACTAACGTTGTTAGAAATCACATAACAGTTTTTTGGTTATGTTAGCTAGATGGGACTAGATCATTTTATATTGCCAATTTAGTAAACATGTTTTAGCTTTTGAAAATGTCTCCTATTATGTAACACACAACATATTGTACCATACTTAACATTGGCCTAAAGAGGAAGGAGGAGATTTTTTGCTATAGCAATTTATTCAGAATGAGAAGTTATCAGCTATTTTTAATGTATAATTAGGCTTGACAGGATTCAATTTTTATTGATAAACATCAATCTCACCTGTCACAGACTGATGGGAAAATATATTCATTGGTAATTGAAATTTCTAGAAAGGGACATAAAAAAGAATGTGGGACGGGGGCACATGTGTGAAACACACACGTGTGACACACACATGAAGAGTGGCAGCTGTAATCAGGGCAGGTGGAGCTCTGGCTGCATTGCCCACACACTGCTTTTCTGGCAGCAGGGAGTTGGGGGCCATGCAGGTAGGGCTGTGCTGTGAGCTGGGGAGGGGAAGTGTGTTGGAAACCAGGAGTCCACAGCCACTGGCCGCTTGCTTTGCCCAGGTCCCAGCTGGGGATCAGGCATCAAACTCCTGGAAATCCTAGCTTGGACTGGGTGATTAGAGCTCACTGGGAATTTAGCCCCTGCCCTAGTCACACAGTACTCAGGCTGGGCAGAAGTTCTGGGAACACAGGGAGGCAGCAGTCACCCAGCCTGGGGCAGGAAACAAATTAGGAGGTGAGACCCATCTGGCAGGCACCAGCAGAGGGATGACCTGGCCCCTTGATGGGCATGGCCTCCTGCCCCTCTGGGCAGCACAGGGGCAGTAACTGGGCCCTAGGCCTCAGGTGCACACTGCCCTGATCATGCTGCCTCTCCCTGTGTTCCCAGGGCTCCTACCTGGCCTGGTCCCTGTGTACTTGAGGTAGGGTGCACAATAGGGAGGGTCAGGGTCTGACACTGCCCCTATGCTGCCCAGAGGGTTAGGAGGCCATCACCATCAGGGGAGCCATACCACCCCTCTGTTGGTGTCCACCAGTTGGGGCTTACCCCATAAGGGGCCATGGGGTGTAGGGAGATGCTTTCCACCTTAGACTGGGCAGCTGCTACCTCTCTTTATGTTCCAAGGGATCCGGAGTGCCGCTACCCTCCTCTTCTGGTTCCTGTCCACCCAGCTCTTTCCTGATGAGTGAACAGAATGATTTAAAGCAGGTATGCTTTACTGATTTATGGATATTTACTTATATATATTTTAACTTGATTTTTATAAAGCTTTTTAACAATATACTGTTATTACTAAATTATCTGCCCCTCACAGCCATAATTTTGTGCAATCCTGAAAATTTAAGTCGATAAAAATTGAAAGAAATGTTTAAAAATAAAAGTTGATTTTAGCACTCCAAATTATATAAAAAATAAAAATTGAATCTGCCAAGCCTATGCATAATATTTAATAACTTTACAATTATGCAAAAGATAAATGTTTCAAGGAGATTCAGTATTGTAATTCTTTAAAGTTATATAATATACAAGGCTGGACTGTTCATTTGATTTACCTGTTTGATATGTGGAGAAATTCAAACTATTTTGGTGGGGAGCAACAAGTATAATGTGCTGAGACATTTGCACAATGCTGCATATAAGAGATATACCTTCAGAACAAATATGGATGCTGTGGGTCAACCATGGCAACCATATTGATATGTTTCAGTGCTTGGCTCAGTTAATCTAAAAATTCCCTTACAATATCTAATCTTTGAATATAATCTGACTGTGTAAAGGCGCTGCATGAAGTGGTGGTGAAATATGTAATCCCTGGCTAGCATGCACAAACTGTATATAGTTCCTGATCTTTTCATTCTAACTATTGTGTATGCTGACTACATGCTAAACCCAAAGCATACTGTGTATGCTAAATCTCAATAATGGGCTTATGTGAAACAAGAAAATTTCAGCAGTACTAAAACTTGAAAGGTGAAACACTTCCGTTGATAAATTTTGATTTCCAAGATTCAAGTAACAGATTTTTACTGCTGACTTTGTCAAAAGGGGGTGAATCTTTCTCAGGGCAAACTTTTCTCTAAATTCTGAAAAAAACCCCCAAATAGAAAACTGACATCAAAGTATTTTGGAATGATATGGGGAGCAGTCCTAGCAGCAGAATTAAGCAGTCATTCTATGGTTTCTAGAAACAATGTAGAATAAATTATGGAGTCCTATATGGAACATATGTCACAGATGTGATGTTGCCTGTTCAAAGGTAATTAGGAGCTATATCTGGAACAGATATATGAGTTATAACATCTGTTTAAATGTGTCTATGGGGATTTGTATTACATGGAGATTTGGGGTAAGAAGGGGGAAAGGAATTTGGGTGACCTATTGAGACCTCAGATATTTTCCCATGTAGAGCATGCCTAGATGAGTGCACACAAGCCTCTTGTAGCATCTCAAATACAGCTCCAGGCCCTGGGTGACAGCTGCAGCATCCCCAAGCTACCCAACAGCATGTGGCACCACACAGTGTTCTGCCAAGCTGAGCCACATCCACACGATGTGGCCACAGCAGCATGAGTGCTAGGCAGCCAGGGCCAAGCCTTGCTGTCCCAAACCAAGTGTGTGTGGGGTGGGGGCTGTACAATAAGGTCCTAAGCAGCCCTAATGGTTGCTGCTATTGTCAGTGAATGCAGGGACACTGGGGCCTGATAGGGGGGAGTGAATGGTGGGGGCCAGGTGGCGGAGCAAGCAGGGGGCTTGGGCTGGGCAGGGGAGTGATTGGTGGGGCTAGGGGAGTGACCAGGGGTTGGGGCAGGTGGGGGAATGAGTGGAGAGCTGGAGCTGGGCAGGGGGCACATAGGCCATGCGGAGGGGGGGGGAGGGTGGTAGCCCCTGTGGGTGAGGGGCATGTGACCCCTGTTGGAGGACTTTGGCCTCTGTTGGGGATCCACAAGCCCCTGTTGGGGGACTATGGGTCCCTGTTGGTGGGCCATCTATGAGCTGTGCATGGGGGCTGTGCCCTGCAGGCAGCAGGGAATCCACCCCTCCTAAGCAGCCCACCTGTATGCCATCTGCACCCACAGTCCCCCCACAATCCCCCCACAAACCCCATACTGCAAGCCACCCTACAGACCTCTCACCAATGTACCTGGCTCTGTGGTTCAGGAGTGAGGGACCAGGGTTGGGGGAAGTCTGTGTTTTGAGAGTGAGAGGCAAGGGCAGGGCCAGGACACTGGCATATCAGTGCTACTCAGTGCTGCATATCTTGGTAAGTGAAGGGGGCAGGGGCAGCGCTGATTTTTTCATGATAGTAAAGCCAAAAGTAATGCCAAACTGTGTAGATATTTAGAATGTATGTTATTATGATACAGGCACTGGTAGGCTTCCAAATTGCTTTAGAATTGTAAATATATCAATAAAACATTGCCCAACTGATTTGATATCGCTCTCTTTTTCTCTTTATATATATATATATAAAGAGAGAGAGAGTGGTCTTTTGTTTTTCTTGTGGAAGGACATGTATTTTGGGTTATTTTAAAGAGTGACTTTAGGATTTTTTTTTATCAGGGATTTTGCAGTTTTTAAGTAGGGAATACTAGAATTCTAGTAGGCGAGTTGCAGGACCCAGGCAGAAGACCCTGCTCAAAGCTGGCACCCAGGACCCAGCTGGAGCTACTGACCTCCTGGACACTTGGGGCCAGGAGAACATGCTGTGACAGTTCTTAGCAAACCACCACACTGAGAACATCTTCCAGGGGATAGCTGCCCAGATGGCAGGGTGATGGCACACATGGCAGTAGTGCTGTGCAAAGGCCAACTGTGTAGTCAGAACCCACTGGCAGCTGGCCCAGATGTGCAGATGCCTCTAATGGCTATGCAGCCCCCATGTGGTTTTGGCAGAAGTGCAGCATTTGGGCCATATGCTGTCACAGGTGGCAGCAGGTCACAGTCAGGCAGCAGCCCCCACTGCCAGATGGCTGAAGTGGGTAGAGGGTGCAGGGAACTCTTAGCGCTGCTTCATCAGTCCAGCTGGCACCAGGAGTAGTGTCCCCAGGTACCAATTAGCTGGGCCCCAGAAGCTCCAGAAAGCAAGTAGCTGTAAGCTACTTGACAAAGCACATTTTTATATTGCTGGGGACAGCACAGGTACTGGCCCCAGTGTTTTGCTCCCCTTGGCTGCAGATCCAGGAGGAGCCAGGCAGAGGTATTTTGCCCCAAGTGGCACAATTTGCCGCACACCAAAATGCATGTTTGGGCACATGCAATGAGGCAAAAAACCCTGGCTCAAATTTGTGCTGCTTCTATATGAGCTGCTGCAAGCACACATGCCTGCATGTGTGAAGGCACCTGTATTTACTTCAATTTTATTTACTAATTTTGTTTACATGTACTGTCAGTAATTATATGCTGTTTTCTTCTCTAACTACCAAAAAAGAGAACATCAGATACTTGAGCAGAAAGAAGCAACATTTTTTTTTTGACATCTTTAACTTAGACATGTTCCTGACCTGCAAACATCTCCAAGGATAGAGATGGGAAAAGGGAAAAACACTGGCTGTAACAATGGGGTATCAGGGAGCCACAGTGCACTTATTCTATGATGGAAGCATACTTGCATCTTCCAAAGGAACCCAAAGCCAGGAACCCAAAGCTAGTCATACAGGGTGGGTAGCTGGGAAGTAACCTGGCCTGTTTTACTAAATGTCAAGGAACCTCTCCTTGGAGGACCTAGAGCAGGGATAGGCAACATTTTTTGGCTGGAGTGCTGAAAAATACCACAATACTTACCTTGGAAGGTGCCAGAGTGTTGGCATGGCAGAAAAACAAAATGAGGGCAAGGGGTGCCCTGAGGTGTTCATGCAGTTGCTGCCAGCATGGAGTTGATGTCAGAGCTGTGCAGCCTGGTGCAGAAGTTTTCACTATGCTGCTGCCTGCTGCCACTGCCCAGAGGCTGGGCTGGCTTCAAACAGCCGTGCTGGGCTCATCACCTCCATTCTGGAAGCAGGAGGAGATACTGGGGCTGTACTGCCTCAGGCTTCTATCCTACTGCCCGCTCCAATGCACGGGTGCATGTGCTCTTGTTGAGCTGATGCCAGAGTCCAGTGCAACTGTTTGGAGCTTCCTGGCTGCCACCGGCCCCAGCTCTGGGGAGCTGTTGCTTCCAGATGGGATCCCAGGCTGCTCCCAGCAGGAAGCTGGGATGCTGCAAGCCCTGCCGGGAACAGCCTGGACTCTGTCGCTGCAGCAGCTACCAGGAACCGGGGCTAGCCACACGCCAAGCAAAATGGGCTCGCATGCCATGCTTTGCATATATGCCAGAGGTTGCCAACCCCTGACTTAGAATATATGGAATAGTAGAACTGAATCTCACTAGCTTCTGCTACAGTTTGTTTTTCCTGATAAGAAGCAGAAGTGAGGCAGTGTGGATGGAAATAGAGCCATATGTTAAAATGTGAGAAAAAGAGACTATAAACAGTATAACTGCCCATGAGAACCTTCAGCCAACACTTTTTTATTGCAATGACCTCAAATATTAGCACCTTCTCTTAATTTCTCCACAAGGAACAATTTGCCAAATCCTTATGTTATTAATTTGAGTCTAATATTTCTTTTGCTACAAGCTTTTGCAGTAGTCTTACAGCTTGCTAGTGAAGGGTGAATGTTACTTTGAGTAAGATTCTTTTTTGTTTCTGAACAGTTTATGTATTTTCCTCTCTATACCAGGGAACCTGAGTATTTAAAGGAAGTTATGATTGCAGAATGGTGTAAATTTAATTGCTGTATTGTATCTGAAATAGGCTTTCATGATAGTGGTTGTTAAGGACACCATACATTTGGCCCTCGTGCCCCAAAGAAGGATTCTGTAAAGGTAGCTAATACTGTGAGGGAGATTGTAAGCATCTGCAGAATAATACTGTTGATAGAATGCCCCCTTTATGGTGAGTGAGAGAAGATTGCAGGAAGATATGTCTAATTATCATTTCTTTATCAAAAGCTGGCAGAAGGGATGATATTCTGACTTGCCCACCGTGTGTGCTCACAGGTTCTGGCAGTTGCTTTTCAGTGAATAAATCATGAACACTGGATTGGGATGAAGCTTCCCTGTACAAACCATACAAATAATTGTTTTACCTTACTGATGTCCAATATTTCTCTGTTTCTGGTTCTGACTGTTATTTCCCCCATGTGATGGCTGTCTTAAACACAAGAATTCTGTTTTGTGAAAAAAATTGCATTTCTGACATATTTCTTCTTGTTCAGAAGAGAACTGAGACGCTTCATTTTTTCCTCCCAGAAAGAAACATTTGAGTGCTGTAAGGGACCAATCTTTCAATGCCCCTAGACTGAGGTTACTTACTGACTGTGACCAGTTATTTTATTCTGGACCTGAGAAATGTTCCAAATGAATTTTGTATTGAAATTCAGTCTTTTGCATGAAATGGTTTTTAAATGATAAATGCATTTTCTGATTAAAAAAATGTTTTGTCAAAGAATAAGGACACCACTGCTATTTCTATCCCAGTACTCTCTGTGTTGTCAAAGAAAGAGTCTGGCATTGCGTGGTTGCCTTAAAGATAAATGTACCCTCTAATCCAGTGTTTCTCAAATAGTGGGTCATGCCTGTGAAAGGTACTTGGGAAATTAGGTCACCAGAGACTGAAAGTGAAGAAAATAAAACCCCACTTTCCTGCTCCTGGGACAGTTTCTCATCATGGTCAAGTACTGTCAAACTGTTGAAACATGCACAAACAAATAGGATAGGCATATTGTTATTTTTTTCCCCTTTTATACTTATAATAAATGTAAAAGGGAGGTTTTCTTTTTTTTATTTTGAGTAAGGGGCTGCCATCTTGTAAATCCTGAGAAACATTTCCTTCTTCTGTAGATTCAATGGCTGAATGTGTGTAGACTACAGTTATATTTAGGGGCCTGTGCTATTAAAGCACGGAAAGACTCAGGACTGTGATAGCTCAGTAATATAGACCCTTGCAAGGGTCTGAATTGTTCTCATAGATTTACTTTCATCAGGTCCAGTGACAAAGCAATAATTCATAATGAACATATTTTGAAATGAAAGTGGAATATGTTTAACCGAAGGGGCTATGAGAACTCAGGTCATCAATCACTTCTCACACAATTCTAATTTTAAGCTGTCTGCCTAACAAGAAACATTATAGCCCAGTAACATAATAAGCATAGGAGCTGGACAAGTAGAGGTGGGGGTTAGGAAAGGAATTAGTGAGTCTACCCCAAGGTGTTGATTTTGGGTTCATTGCTTGTTGGAATGAGAACAAACTCCTATTAACTGTGTACATCACAAATTTGGATAAATGAAATCCCAAGTTTCTCCTTCCTTGTGCACTGTTACAGCCACAATGTTTGACTGTGGTACAACAAAGAAGAGCATTCCCTTTCACTTTTCCTATGGTGTTATATCAGAGGCAAGTTGCTTAGAGTTTCAGAATAATCACTGAACAAAAGAGAGATCACAGTTGGACTGTCTTTCTTATGATTAACCATGTTGGGAAGCTAATTTTGTCTAGCATTTGGTCCCAGCATGAGAAGGAAGAATGACACTAGTGATCCAGGAAGGCACTGTTGGTTGTTTTTTGTTTGGGGGTTTTTTGGTGTTTTTTTTTTGGGGGGGGGTTGTTTTGAGGATTTATTTTTTTAATTTTAAGAATGATTTCAGTAATAGGGCCTCATTAATTTTCAAATCAAGGTTATTATCTTTTTTGTTCAGTCATTTCTTTCTAATATATAACTTAGCTTCCAGAGTCTATGAGAGACCTAATGTAGAAGAATATTTAATTTTATTTTTCTCACAGGTAGTAATAAAATTATTCATACCAATTCCAGCTATGATTTGCTTTTGTGATATTTTGAGCTGTTTTACTGAACTGAGGCTGGGATTCACTTTCACAGTGAGCTATACAACGTACTCTGCTTGCCATACTGTAATACTGAGGGCTACATACTGTAATATTGAGGGCATACCTTTACTGAGGGCTGGGAAGAGAATATTGAATGAATCACTGAGTTCTGGAAACAGTAGTAGACTCTTGTTCTGATTTTGTCTGTGATGTGATCTAAGGCAGCCTTAAACTTGCACCTATACTACAATGGTCCTCATGAGGTCTTGTGAGGTAGTGGCATAGGCCCAGGGGTGACACATAGGGGGTGCATGTGCACTCCCTGGGAGTGCCAGTGCACCCCCTGCCAGGCCACACTCCCTGTTTAGCTAGCAGGCAGGGGGGCACCAGTGCCCTCCTTGCAAGTGCTGTCTGGGGAGCAGGGAGGCCAGCAAAAGCAGCCACGCCACTTCTGGAAGTGGCCATGAGTGTGGCTACAGATCTGCCCCCCCCAAGTTGCTGACTGGTTTCAGGGGGGCACATGCCCCTCTCCCGCTGACTCAAGAGGCAGCAGACACCCATGCATAGACCTATACTAACCATGCCTTTTGCTCCTGGTCTGCCTCCTTCCACTTTCACCTGTGCTGCTGGGGTTGTGACACAGAAATGTTAGCCTCCTGTTGGCATCCCCTATATCTAGTCCTACAGTAGTAGAGATGACAGAAACCAGTGGGGTTTTAATAAACGGGGCTTATAGACCATTTATTAAAACTCTGCTGGTTTCTGTCAAGAGAAATGCAAATGGAAGAACAAATATTTTTGCAAAGCTTAACTAAGTTTTCTGAAACACAACTTGGAAAAAGATAGTTCTGAGACACAGACTTCAAAAGACACAGATATTTCCAGCCTCTCCTGACCTTAATCTTTTCACCCTTGCATGGATGTCCTAGTAGTCAGAGAACATATAGTGCTTTTCTCAATAGCTGATACCTTAAAAAAAAATTCCAAACCTAAATCAAGGGCTTTTTCCATTGAAAATAATATATTTCTGTTTTCAATCTACATATAAAGTTTTTTATGAACTTTCAGTTTTTAGAGCCTACCAAAGAAGTAGGTTTTTCTCTTCATGTTTGAATTGTTATTTCTGTTCACATAAGTTTCTAGCACTGATTCCTCCCTTCCCCAACTTCACCTAGCATTCATTTACACTTGTTATAAAGCTGACCATAAAATCCTGGCCATGAAGCAATTAATGTTTGATGCAGTTAACATTTCATAAAGATTAAATATCACTTTGCATAGTGAGATCCTACAGGGTTATACAGATCTTGATAGCTTCATAAAGTAGTTTTTTCTATGATTGTTTTTGTGGGGGTCGAGTATAGCCAGTGGAGCTGTTGGTACTTCGACCGATGGAGTAGAATTAGGCTCAGACGTGTATTGGTTGAATTGAAATAACTTTACTTACACTACTGAAGTACATGGACTCTCACTGTTGATGTACATAGGGTAGGCACCTTCCGTAAAAGTTACAAACCGGGTACAGCTCTAACAACACACCAGTGTTTTCTGAGCACGCAGGGTACGGGGTACGTCGGGACAGTCGGCGATGGGGAGTCGCTGGTGGGTGATCAGGCCTTCAAGTTTGCTCCAAGATGCACGCAGAACTCTCTTCCAAAGTACACGCAGAGTTCTCCGACTTGGGCGGAAACTGCCCTAGCTTTTATACGGCTAGTGAGCCAATTGGTAGCATGCATTTAAACAATGAAATTGCTAAACTTGGTGGGCACTGTTCGCTGCACCAAGGTTTTTTCCTGCCGTACCGAGGGATTTGTTGCACCGAGGAATCACGTTGTGCTAGAAATTCCTCTGTGCCACTTTTAATCTCTGAGTACAGACAGTTTTCATCATTTGTAACTTTTCTTTAAAGCCTTTAATTTACATCTTGAAAAATACTCCACCATGGATTTAATATTTATATCTATATCTCTATATATGAGGGGTGGGCAATTATTTTGAGTGGAAGGCCACTTACCTAGTTTTGGCAGGCAGTTGAAGGCTGCATGGGTAGCCCTACCCTTTGATAGGTGCCAAGTCCCTTGACAGGTGCCCCGCTCTCTGGTCACCATCTTGGGACCAATGTCCCAGTGTCTTGCAACCAATATTGCAGGGCCAGCACCGGTGAGGCCCAGAGCAGGGTGCAGGCTGGCAGGGGTTTGTGCAGCTGGGCTGGGCTGCACCAGCAGGGAGATGGGGGAGCTGGCCAGGCACCATAGAGCCCCTGCCAGATGGGACCCCACATTCCTGCCACCTTGCTCTGGGCTCCGCTGGCACTGGCCCTGAGACATTGATGCAGGTCTCGTGCTCCTCCTGGCCTCCTGCCCACTCACTCCCAGTTCCGCCCCAGCCTCATGATACAGGCTGGGGGCAGCACACAGCTCCAACTCCCTCCTTGCTGGCAGGGAAAAAGCTGGTACTGAGTGCAGGGAAAAGTGACACCTTTCCCACCCCATGGCTGGCACTTTCTGCTGCAGCTTCTCGCAGTGCATGCTGGGCTATCTGGAGCAAGCACAGGCAGGCCCACATGGGCTGCAAATGGCTATAGCACAGGGCATCAGCAATGGGGCAAGTGAGGGGCCGGTTTTCCCCATGTTCAGCACCAGCTTGTAACCCACCCTGGAGCTTGTGCACTGGGCAGCTCAGAGGTGGCGGTGGCAAACACTCCCTGTTCAACAAGCAGGGGAGCCACAGCTGCTGTCACCATGCACAGCCCTGACAGGTGAGCCCAGAGCCAGCATGGGACCCAGGCTGGCAGTGGGGCTGGGTTACAAGGTGGTGGTGAGCATGGGGGGGGAAGCAGCCCCTTCCCACCCCATGTCCAGCGCCCCATGCTGCAGCCACTTGCAGCCAGTGTGGGGCTAGCTGTGCTTGCTCCAGATAGTCCCACATGGTCTGAAAGAGGCTGCAGCAGGGAGTACCAGCCATGGGGTGGGCTGCTTTCCTCCATGCTGGGAAGGAGCAGGGAAGGAGTCCAGGGAAAAGCTGAGCATGGGGAAAAGTGGCCCCTCCCCACCCCATGGCTGGCACTGCCTGCTGCAGCTGCTGGCAGTTCACACAGGGCTGTCCAGAGCAGGCACAGGCAGCCCCGCATGGGCTGCAAGCAGCTGCAGCACCAGATACCAGCCATGGGGCATGGGTCAGTTTTCCCTGCCGTACTCAGCTTCCCCTCCCGCATGCTCCTTCCCTGGCCAGGGTCTCCCCCTGCCCTCTTTTCCCACCTTACCCAAGCTTCCAATGCCAGGGCAGCCACAAGCTTCCAGCTTGGGGGGGTGGGCTTTGGTGGGCCCTGCTGTTGTGGGAATCTGCTGGGCTTCCCCTGGGTCCTACTGCCCTTGGTTCCTGTCATTTTTTTACACAAACCAAGGGCAGAGAAATACTAGTTTCTACATTTTTTAGGGGCTCCATGGGCTAGATCGAATGGCTTAGTGGGCCATATCCAGCCTGCAGGCCATATTTTGCCCAACCTTGCTATATATCTATATATCTAAATATATACAGATATATAGAGATATAGATAAATAGATATCTATGTATCTATATATATTAAACCTGTGGCGGCTATATATATTAAACCCATGGTGGAGTATTTTGGTGGAGTGTGTATAAAGTTAGAGAAGGAGAGGAGGAGAAAAACTCTCTCAGTCTTGTAGCTTAATTAAAACTGAAAGAAAATCTCCAAGGGAGAAAAGAATAGAAAGCACTTAACTACAATCTGGGGACCCAGCACATGCTGCCAGTTCCCATTCTTTTTTCATTTCTTTTAGGTACTGGCCAGTCCCTAGGGCTTGCTTGATGAAGAAAAACATTCCAACTCAAAACAAATGCTTGACACTAAGAGCTGATTCTTCTGAGCATTATATTTCAGAAGCCTGAGGGGCTGCTGCTTCTGAAGTGGTATGAATTTCTTGCTAGTTCTGCACAAGAGGATGTTTCTTTGTGATTTGTTCTGTGCACCCAGTATTTCAACTTTGTAATGCACATTGAGAAAAAAGTGCAGATAGGATTCACTGGCAATTGGAGTCTGATCAGGCTTGCACTGCAGTCATTGAGTCTCTCCATTGATTTGAATGAATGCTTGCTCAGGTCTTAATGCTTTGGGCTGTATCATCTTCACATATCCTAGTAAACTTCTTATTGCTCTCATCAGTGCTCAGTGTTAGACAGGAATCAAAACTTGATCGGTGAACATAAACCCATGAAAAAAAAACGTAAGTATCGTCAATTGCTTATGACTTCAAGACTTTATTTTACACATAATTTAATGTTATTATTTATTCATGTGATATTAGTTATGACCTGCCTCCCATCAAATACTTAAGCTCCAATTGTGCTAGGGGCTGTAGAGATAAACATCAAAGAAAACTGGTCTTGTTCCTGAAAGCTTACGCTCTAGATGCCAGGCTGACTGTGGCACACAGATGAAAATTAGACAGAAGTGACAATTTTCACCTGATCTGGCCACAGAAAGCGGTCTATAGCTATGACCACATGCAATTTTATGGCTGAAGGCAGCTTAAAAAATGGCCAATTGGGTGAAAATCTAACTTCTCATTGCATGAGGTATCAGGTCCAGATGTTCCAAATGTAGCCTCTTCTGTAACTTGTGTCTGTGCTGACTGCCAGCCTGTCACTATTTTCAGACTGGGAAAGGAGAAAGGGAGTGAAGGGAGTTCAGTCTGGAGGTTTTTCACTCCCTCCCCCCAGAGGATGGGGGAGTCTGCAATTCATCAACCCCACCCTTCAGCACTGGATGGGGAGCCCCAGGAATGAGCTCCTTCCACTGCCTTCCCCCCCATTCTGAAAACAGCAATCACTGGAAGAGAACCTAGCCATTGCTGTGGGAACCTGGCTGGAGGAGGTGCCCCTCCCCCTGGAACCAACAGTGAACTTTTGTTTGGTCTGGGGCATAGGCAACATGTGCCTCCCAAGGCTGGGGAGGGCATGGTGACTGCCTGCAGGTGGTGGTGATCTTGGCGGTCGGGGGGGAGTTCCCTCCATAGCTGATCACCAATGGGTGGGGGGGCCCTGTGTTTGGATGCCAAGTTCGGAAGTGCCGGCAGCACTGTGGAGGGGCACGAGCACTCTGCCTGCCCCCCCTGCCCATCACCTAAACCAAGAGCACTTGCTTTCAGGGGGGCACCAGTGCTTTCAGGGGATGCATATGCACCCTCATTTCTGCCCTACG
>JAGPOW010001327.1:29062333-29106483 GCA_030014935.1 Caiman crocodilus | reverse complement strand
CTATGGTCTGAGGTAACATAACTCAGAACTCTTTGCAGAAATCATTCTGAATTACAGCCTGGAGCTGCACTTCTATCTGTACCCTAAATTAAGTGGATTTGAGACCAAGATCTCAACAATAACAAAAAGATCACCATCATAGCCACTCACTTGCTTGACCAGTGCCACATGATGATTTGAAGTTTATGCAACAGAAGAAGGCTGTAAGGAAGGAGCACTTCTTTCTGTTTCTTTACCTTTTTCTATGCTTTATCTCTTAGATGACATAGTGTTAGGGAAATGTATGGCTGCAGGACACGCAATCTCAGGTGATCAGTGTGGCTAGCTGTATCCCATACATTTTCAGTTTATTTGATAGTGAACCCTATGGCTGTCCCATCCAGAGGTATTAATATGGTATCCATAAATACTATACCAATTCTCAAACCATTTTTCAGGATGTACTTCCTGTATACCTGTAGAAAGACTGAGAGTTCCGCTCATAACAGGAAGACTGGGTTTATTTAAGTTAAGACTCTCCTGATTTCTGAAACTTTTACTTATAAAACTTCAATACATCATTGCATAGATTTACCTAAAGCACTATCAGCACCAGTACTTTACCCACCCACATTTTGATTCTGCCCTGAGCCAAAATGTCATTCAGTGATAACAGTAGTGCATTAAATTCTGGAAAACAAATTTGATGAGAGCTTGCTAGCCTCTTAAAAGGAATTTTTCCTTCAAGAATAATTATCCCCACCCACCTTTCAGGGGCTGATAACTCTCTTCCTTTTTGGTCTCACAGTTTTATATCAATCACTTTAACCTAAGTGCATTCATTAGCTTAGCGAGTGTATTAATTAACCCTACATATTGTATGACTGAATCAGGAGCATTTGGTGAAAGACAGGCCTTTCATTATGCAAACCTATAAACATAGGTTTTGAATGACAAGATTTCTTCAAACCAATCATGGGTGCATTAACATTAAAAAAAAAAAAAATTTCTATCTCTCTCTCTGTCACTGGTTAAGCAGGTTGCTGGTTTGGATGTTTGGAAAAACCTAAGATGGAAACTTTTCTGTCAGAAAAAGCCATTTTTTAAAAATTAAAATAATTTACAAAAACTTGCTGTTTCTGCTTGCAGAGTTGTTTTTTTTCAAAACAACAACAAAATGTTCCAGTGTTCCAATGTTCCAATATACTTTACATATTTTCTAAAAATATTAAAATCTTAAAAAAACCCCCAAAACCTACATTCATTTTGAATTAGTTTTGATTCATATTTATACAATAGAAAAGATCTAAACACAAAATATTTTGATCTGAAAAAATGTTTATTTCAGAAATTTTTTGGGTGGAGAATGTCAGAATATGAAAGTTCTCTTCACATACTTGTAAAATCTCAGAATCATATGCTCAAATGCAAGGCTTTGCCACCACACGCACAGAGAGCCCAAAGCAGAGTCAGCAACGATAGGTTACATTTCACTGAGTTTTTATTACATTTTTATGGAGTTTTGGCCTGCTTTTTTATCCAGTATTTAAATTATTTGCATTTATATAAACATTCTTTAGGACAATATTAATAGAGGATTAAGTCTATTTCCAGACTATGTACATTTTTACTTAGAAATTTTCCATAAGTTAATTGCCTTACTTAAGTAATAAGGAGGAGCCAAAGTTCCAGAAGACTTGAATCAGAAGCTCACTGTGGCTATCTCAAGATAAGTCCCAATTTACTTTCATCTACATTTTCTTTCAACAAGATACTTGAGCATATGGCTGATTCCATTGAATTCTATGGAATGTCTCATAAGTCTATCCATCTTGCTGAACTGGGATTTATTTTTAACCTGCCCTCCTTCTTATTACTCAGACTCCTTGTGCCAAACTCTTTTTTTTTTTTTTTAAATCTAACTACCATATTTATTCAAATAGAAAATGACCCCCCAATAATTAGAGTCTATATATGGAAAAATATAATAAAAAATATAATTTTCCAGGTATAAAATCTAACTATAAGAGGTTTGTCTTGAATTTCTCCTCCTTCCCACTGCTATAGCAGGGAAAATAAATATTGGTGATCAGGAAGCTTTCTGCTTCTATGCAGCTTTTTCCCCCTGGCAGCCCATTCCTCTTCTCCTTACTATAAGATCCTGCTCTTCCTAAGCACATACAAGTGAAGAGCATATTTGGAAACAATAACCTTGAAATTAAACATGGCTGTAACAATTTGCATATAGTACCCATAGACTTAGTTCATCCAGAATTGATGCATGCTATCTCTTTTGACACTGCTGGAAGTTTTAGCACAGGTACTCCATAAATACACTTCTGAGCTGCTCTTTGACACCTACTTATTTCTGGATACCAATTTAAAAAAAAATTCACTTCAAGGGCCAAATCAGTTATGAATTGGGAAAAACCCAATAGTTAAGTTCCAAATTTTGACTGAGCAGAGCTCAGTCATTCGAGTCTATGTAGCTCTACCACCAGACAAGTATCCTCTATCCCAAGCCCTTAGGCAACTGGTACCACCTTATTCAGGGGAAGCATGTGCCTCTTAGCAACCAGTCAGCCTGGGGGTTCCCCCACAGCTGATCTCACTCACTGGCTTTCAGAGGTGGCCATGGTACTTCCAGAAGTGGCTGTAGTGCTCGCACTTCCTGGCTGGCACTCCTGCTGGGCCTCCTGCCCATTGCCTAAGTGGGGAGTGTGACTTGTCAGGGAGTGCACCAGTGCTCTCAGGGGATGCATTTGCACTCCCTATGCATCACCACTGTCCAGACCCATTGGTCTGGGATTTCAAATGCTCCCCAGATTTGTGGCAGGCATCTTACATACAACTCCAGTGGCTAAAGACCCTGTGATTTAGCTATCATATAGCTCCTTGGGCTAGGCCTCACCAGAGACAACAACATTTAAAGTCATGGTGACCTCACAGCTCAGCACTGCTTAGTATGTAAAGATATTCCAGATACCCCATCCCCCCAACAAAGTATCCATGACCCATTAGCATCCACTCATGGCTGAAACCTAGTGTTCTTGTCAGAAGTCCTGGGATGCTCCAAAAATGTATACACAGATGAGGTGCAAGGCAACCTGGCCTGGATTTCTGTCATGGAGGGCAGGGCCACACTAATTATATGAGCCAAACTGAGAAAAGGCAGGGGGGTGACAGAGAGATTCTGGGTTAACTGTTTGTTGCCCTGTTTTATGGTGTTTGGCAGGCATTTAAGGCTGGTGAAGAAACAGAAATGATTGGAAATGGAAAAGAAAGGCAAATCTTAGCTGTGGGGATGAAGAGGAAATTAAAAAGTATGTAATACAGTGGCTCATCCTGACTTGAAAAAGAGTCAGCAGTGAGGGGAACCATGTGTTTTACTCATATGGGTTGCATTAACCTATCCTTATGATAAGTTGGCTAAGTGAGCTAAGGTACTGTGTTCAGGTTATAGTCTCCCCTGGAGGTATCCTTTTGAATCCTATTAGAATGTTTCCCCATGTGGTCCATGTATTTTATAGTCAGGTACAGTGCTGACTACATTTAGTCAGTTTCCTAGTTGGTTTCCATTACTGAGCACATACTGCTTTTAAAAGCAGTTTGATGATAGATAATGCTTTTAATGAGGTTTCCCATAGAATCCAAGAAAAGTAGGGTTGGAAGGGGCCTCAGGAGGTCATCTAGTCCAACCCTCTGCTCAAAGCAGAACCATTGCCAAATATATTATCCCAATCAAACTAGATAATTGCATAGTGGTATATGTTGATAAGATGAGGGGCATTTTCCCCAATGCTATTAGGCAGAAGGGGAAGCCTCATTTTTTATTCATATAAATACAGTCCTACATCAGAACCCATAACCAGCATTTTTACTGTTGGGTACATGAAGCTGTAGAATTGTTGTGAGCGAAATACGAAAATGTGTAGTTTCATTTACAATGTTCACAGTTTACCTTCCATTATTAAAATTAAGGGGAAATAAGTCATCAGTGTTAACTGTAGAGGCACTCAATATATAAATTAATTGCAACATGACAGCATTATATTATTATAGGGTGGGGGTTGAGTTTTTTTGGGGGGGTTGCTGATTACTGGTAGCCCACTGATTGAATTTGGAAGCAGTATTTATGTGTGCCTTCTTTTTTGAGTTGCTGACCAAGTGCTAATAGATTGTACACAACCTTATTTTGTACCACCTATTTTTAATTTTTTTCCAGTTTTGCTCTTTCCATGAAGCATAAAATTCTTGTTTCCTTGTACAGAATGTCTGCAGTCCTGGTTGCCAGTTGATTCTTCAGTCACAGACAACAGAGCTATAGCACATGAATGATACAGTGAAAGAAGTCTAAGGGCTTTAGGGCATTTTGCTTTACACAAGAGACTTTTGTAGCATTGAAAAGATGAAAAATACTTTCTCAGTAGATGTGATATTCTGTAGTGATAGACAGATTTGTTGCTCCTCTATAGCTTATCAATAAATAGAGCCATTCCAACTACAGAGATCTTCTTGTTACTTTCCTGTGATTACAGTAAGGCTTTGATGTGGGTTATAGAATGAAGATAGGGAGTATGCATGCATACTTCAAGATATACATATTAAAAATAAATCTGCTCACTGAGATTTAACATTAATAAGGTAGCAAGTTAACTACCATTTTAATAACTTCATTGCATTTATTTAGAGCATCTTCAGGAGTCAATCAAAGGCAACTAGATTTTAAATAACCTCTGCTTCAAAGAGGACTTATGCCACAGTTTCTTGTTGTATCTTGATGCTTGGGTTGCCTGTATTTGTTTTCATGTGGATCACAAGGACCAAACTCTACAGCTTAACTCAGTGCCCAAAATTCTGTTGTGATTTCAGGTAAGTCCAGGCATTTATTTCTGAAGAAGGAGAGTCAAACTCAGTCTCTAGAGAGAGATCACCTATTGAATTATGGGTTTTCAAATCAGGCTACCTACTACTACACATATTAAATTACTCAAAATGCATTAACCAAGCTATGTTAGCAATATTAATTCATTTAAACAGTCTTCATAATGCAATCTTGGATGTCTTACCATGGATCCTCATTTCAAGATAGTGATATATAAAATTATATATATATATATATAGAGAGAGAGAGAGAGAGAGAGAGAGAATATCTGCTTTGCTAAATATCTGAACATCAGCATCTCATTAGTTTAGTCAGTTTTAACTAATTATAACAACTAGAATTCCCTTTTGGAGACCCAAGGTGAATGGGGCAAGAAGGAGAAAGGAGATGTTGAAATTCTATAATCAAGTTTAGCTGATTTGGAGAAAATAAAAGACATCTTTTCTCTGTTTCTTTCTTCCTTTTTTTTTTTTTTTTACCCAACTTGAATTTAAATTTAATAGACAAGTCTCAAATATTTTAGTGAGGACTTGGGGAAAATTGTTCAAAAGCTTCTCTGAAATTTCTGGACTAATGTTGCATGTTTAAAGAGAATAGGATATTTATGGTAACATCTGTATGTGCAAGCACGCTGTTATATTGGGTAGATAATATTTGATAAAATACTACACAATATTTTGAATCTTTGGATACCTAACTATAATTCACTTCTAGAAAAAGAGAGTACCAGCAATGTTATATCTATTATTATCAACAAATCTTAATTTCATGAGTCTCATCCTCTGAAGCTCAGAATAAGAGGGACAGATACCTATTTTGAGATTTTTTTGAAAATCTTAGTTGAAATACTTGTAACTGACTGTAATATACAAACCTTTACTAACCCGAACAAAACAGAACAGAACTGGCAGCCCACAGCTATATCTGGCCTTTAAGGGGTTAACCTGCCACATTCTCAGCATCTTAGCACCCAAGGGTCCAAAGCTAGCAGACAGACAGGTACATACATCTTGGGAAATTGAAAATATGCAGTGGCAAAACAAGCAGTGTTCCTCTAGAAACCACAATGAGATAGAAACATGCAGAATTAGCATTACGTCACAGTGAACAATGGTAACTTAGCAACATTGGTGAAATGACCAAATTAGGACACTGAGAATGACCAAATTAAGGTATCAGCAAATGACCAAATTAAGATGTGTGCACATGATATGTTTAAAGAAACAAAGGATTATGCTGACAGGGCAGAACATGAACAACATGATGACCCCAGGGAACCAATCACTATTACCTGGAAATGAAAAGTTATCAGGAGAAAGAGAATACAAAAGGAGGAATTCCTGGGAAACAACTGGGGCATTAGCCCCCAACCTTCAAGGCTGAGAGATTGAGTCAAGCAGGAACCATGAGATGGCATTTGTATACTGGCCAGATGTACGGTCTCCTTGTGAAACCGTAGGACTGGTAAATATGTAGGACTATGCAGTCATTTTGCTTGCTTTGCTCAGATTAATCTTATTTGGGCACATCTACATGAGATGCATTACTGTGCAGTTGCTCAATTTACTGCACAGTAAGCGTGCACATCTACATGTGTGCATGCACATTAAAAACCCTTATTTGAACTTAAATTTGCTACCTGCAAAATCAGGTAGAAAATCTAAGCATGATTAGTACCTGTGTAGTAACACATGTAGATGCAACCTGGCAGCAAATTTGCTGCTGGATCTGTCCAGTCACTTGGGGCCTGGCATAAGGTCAGCCCTAGAGCAAGTGTCTGGGAGCTGCTTATGCTACAGGGCTGAGAAGCCTCACTGGCAGCCCCTACCTGCAGGTTATAAAAGCTTGCACTCATTTTGTGCCCTGGTGGGACACATCATAGCCTGAGGACTCTTCCCTCTGAGCAAGCCACAGTTCAGCTGTGCTTGCCTTCCTGGAGCTTTTGTTTCTGCTTGGCCCTTCCCAGCCTTGCAGCTTCTAGGGCACTGCTGCTGCCAGGCAGATGGGTGTGCAGCAGTTGCTGCACCCTGGTCAGCATCTGCTTGGCAGCTGTACAGCCCCAGACTCTGCTATGAGGACCATCTGTCAATGTCACCTCTGATCGTCAGCAGTACCAGCTCATCTCTGGGTGGACCCCAGGCCAGGTGCCTGTACACCATGGGACCAGGACACTGGGCACAACTGGGCACCATCGCCAATGGGAAGGACCATGCTGAGTCATCAGCTACCCTAGCCCTGGACACATGGTAAGCCTCTCACTGCGGGGGGGGGGGGGAGCGGAGAGCCAGGGAGGGCCCTCCTGGCCCTGGCTCCTGCGTCTGCCCCTTCCTTCCCTGGTCTGCCTGCCCTCCCTAGGCTATGGGTTCCTCCCCACAGCACACAGAGAGGTGACACACAGTTCAAAAATGTTTTGAGGTGCCTCTGCCCCCACAGCTGGGTGGGCATGGACCTCTCACACCCCGAGGAAGCTGTTGGTGCCAGTGTCGATGTCCTCCTCAATAGCAGCAGGCAGGGGAATGTAGCACTGCCACAGTAGTGCAGGCAGGCAGTGGAAGAAGTTGCAGAGAAGCTCAGGTTTGCCCCCCATGCCATCATACTTCACAGTCCCATACCAACTATGAAGGTTTGCCCAGGTCACCAGGAAGAGCAGCACCAGCAAGGAGTAGTGTGTTGGGCACCCCTCAGCCAGAACAAGCAGTTCATTGTGCACTGGCCAGGGCACACATAACAGGGGCAGGCCTGGGGTGCATAGGCAGTGTGGTGGGGGGCCAGCCCCACGGCTCTTTCCCAAAGAGGCCCACAGCAGGGAGGGCAGGGGAATGCCCAGCTCCTCATCCTAGTTGTCTGAGAGCCCCATGCCCCCTGAGGCTGGGCTTTATGGTCTGGGTAGCAGCACAGCAGAGTGGGTGGCCTGCAAGGGGAGATGGGAGGAATGGGGTCTGGAGCCACAGAAGTAGGTGCTGTCAGAACCCTGGCCTGCCTGTCCTGGTGAAGGGACAGGGGAGGCAGGCTGCCTGTAGCCACCACCCAGCCAGCTACTGGCCCCAGAGGAACATGCAAGGATGGGGGACCTGGCCAGTGACAGGAGGACCTGGCCTGAGAGCAGAGGTGACAGAAAGAGGAAGGGAGCTTGGGAAAAGAAGAGGACATTGCCTGGAAGGCTGTGTTCCAGGATGAGCTCCTGCCCCTGGAGGAGGTGCTCCTCCAGATCCTGTGGGAGCAAAATAACATGCTGGGCTGGGCCATGGATGCCATGCATGATGACAGCTGGACCCTGGACACTGTCTGGGCCTGGCAGTCCCATGCATGCTCACTGGTTTGAAAATTGTGCCAACAATGGGGATCCAGGGATGCTGTACAGAATGGCAGTGGGGGATTTGAGGGGCAACACAGCATAGCCTGTTGGATAACATTTAGATAAATTGTCCAAATGACATACCTAATACATTTTAAGGTCACAATCACACCATGCTGGATTTTTTTCTTGAAAACTTAAAAACCCCCCCACCCTGTATAATGTTCTTATTACCTTTCTTTGAACTGACTGAAGAGGTAAGCTCTGAACTACAAAGACAAACCAAATTCAAGTTGTAGACCACTTCCACACCTTTCAAAGGCTCTCTTCCTGACACTACAGTTTAGTGTTACTTCTGTTCTTTCAATATACAGTGAACACTCCAAATTCCAGTTATTCTAAATCGTGTTCCACTTTGTTAGTACTACTATAATTAGATCGCATGTGATCAAAATTAAATGAAGGTTAGAGTTCATCACATTAACAAACGGATGCATTGAACCCTTAAAAATGACCAACCATATTGTTTGTCAAAGATCAGTGTTCTCCATTAAATGTATATGGAGAAGCTACAGTGAGCTGTTTTTTATGTGATAGGTGTGAAAAAGAGCAGGGCAGTGTCTGCTCTAATCTATACCACTATGAAATAGCATTGCTAGAGGACTGTGCCTTAGTGGTGCATTAATAGAGGTTAGCAATACTTTTCCTCTTTCTACTTCCAACTTCTTTCTCCTCATGTCTCAGCTGTTAGGAGGGTTTTTTTTATACCTTGGAGGATTTGTGAAGAGTTGCTCCTTCTGACTGGAGGGAATTCCCCTCTGCTGAGAAAATTCTTCATTTGGAAGAACTCTAGAGTTTCATCATTATTAGCCACCTAAGCAGCGATAAGGCACCAGAGCATAAGGCTAGCCCTACATATCTATTAGCAATAACAGCTGAGGCTAAATTTAATTGATAACTACAGCATAAGCACTTACATATATATATGTAAGTATATATATATATATGTGTGTGTGTGTGTATATATATATATATATATGCTTACATTATATAATTAATTACATTAATATAATTGCTTACATTATATAATTAATTACATATATATATGTAATTGCTTACTGTAACAAATGATTGCATAACAGGAAGTATATGGATTTCAGTTGAATTAACTAATACACTTCTGTGACTCTTATATCTTGAAATTAACCTCTTATATTTAGGTAAAACACTCTGAGGCCAGCCTCAAATCACATCAGCTTTAATGTTAGTACCTTAAATCTTTGCCATGTGTTCATTAAACTATGGTCATTACTTATATGTTTGTGAGTATAAGGAATGAGAAAATTCCTGTGCCAAGTATCTGTATATAATTCTATATTACCAATAAGCTATCCTAGTCTTTAGTGATGTGGCCTTCTCTAACGTAGAGTTTTCCATTTCTTGCCTGAAGTCATATGAAACTAATAAAATTGATCAGACTTGAAGGTTACATGGGACCTCTTGATCCACAGTAAACAATGATGAGTGATGGTATAAGTTATATACTATCTATTAGGTGGTATGATGATGGTATAGTTATATACCAGGTCTATTAATGTGAAATAGGTTTGTTACTTAGGATAATTTTTAGTTTACTTTGACAAGGAGAGAAGCCTGTTTAAGAACACTGAGGCCTGTGGGAGATGCTGATATAATTATGATAGATGTCCATGTCAGGACACAGTTTTTGGGATCAGGGATAACATTCCTGAGATCTTAATTACACAACGACTGCTTCATGGGAAGCTTAGCATCAAAGACCAGGTCCTCTGCTGTGCTGAACTGGCCTGCCTTTCAATGAGCAGGAAAGAGAGTCTCTTTTTTTGCCTGATTACTAGAACCAGGTACCCATACTGGGATCCACAGATGCTCCCTACCCAATCCTATGATCAGTTTATCATCAGAGACAGCAGGGGGCAGCCCTGGGTCTGAGGCTCAGTCCCCAGGAGCAGACCTGAGTCCCCAACTGGTATTGGGCAGGGATCAGCCCTGGTTAGGGACACATGACACACTTTCAGGGTAAAGTGGGATACCAAACAGCTACAAAGATGTTCTGCTTAAATGATAATGTGTGATAAATTGCTTATACATGTGACAATTTATTATATGATTAACACATCAGTTTCATAATAAATGTAACATTTGCCGGTGGCCTGAGTGTGCTGCATCCTAAAACCATAGGAGCTAACATTTGGAAGTGAGATTTAAATAAGACAACAAAGGGAACAACTCCTAATGCTTTAAAATTCAGACTGATGGCACATCTAAAGGACGGAAAAACCTGCTCGAGTGAATGATCTTGTTATCTTATTATAGCTTGTGAAGCCTAATTTATTTGACATCAGTTTGTATACTAACTTTATATAATTAGCACAATAATTTATTTCACCTTTAGATTTCAAAACAATCTTTTAGGAAATGACATCATTGACATGAGATCAATGCCTTGGTTTCTGCTTCTTACTATAGTAGAGGCAAGGGAGTAGTGGTCTACTTCTAGCAGTTCATTCTGTACTGAGGCTTTATCATCATCCTCTATGCAATTTCTTCCACCACTATTGATAACAGCTGAGCAATAACAAGATGTTGCCAAATTCATGCAGACACAAAGAGATCCCCTTTTTCTCATTCTTTCGTTAGTCAGTGGATTACGGCTAGACGTATTCTGTGGCTCTCAGTTTCGTGGATTCTCTGTGGAAATTAACCCACTTCTATGACAGTAATGACCTTACAAACTATTCACAGAATTTATATGATGTATACGAGCTGACAGCCATTGTCAACCTTTTATATAACCTATAACCTTTATATAACCTATATAGGACTTTTATGTAAAGGTTAAGCAGAGCTGTCAGATTTTTTAGGGATGGACTATACCAGGAAAAAAACTAACTTTATGAAATGTTGTTTTTAAAGGTAGCCTATCCCGTAATCTGCTTTGCTACCTATTTCCCTTCCCTGTTCCTTTTTTCACCTTTTTTGCTGCTTTTGTCATTGATTCACTATGAGCCATATCATCATGAAACCTGTTTTCTTTCTCCTCTTCCCCACCCTAATCATTTCTATTGTATTCAAAATGCTGTTTTAAGCTGTTGCATGCTATATTTAAAATCTTAAAAGAGCTTAATTCAGAAATGCATAGATACTCTTTTCTAGAAGCTCCTGTTTTGGGTCTGATACCCTCTGGCCACAGTCCCTTTACATGTTCCTTTCTACAAGGATTTAGATAGTGCAAAGAAGGAAAGTCACTTATTTTATGCTACAATCAAAGGGGTTGAAAAGACTCATCCTAAATGGGTAATTTTGAAGAGAAGGGAAATGAAGAACCTGCATTTTCTGTGAGAATTTTTTTATGCTTCAGAAAGTGGTTTGAAATGTGTATATGAAACAGGTGACTACTCTCTTCAGCCTCAGGCCTCCAAATATTCTAAGGTTCAAAAATTAAATATTTAGAAATGAAATATTACACAAGACTCATCCCTATCATGGGGGCCATGTCACTCCTAGTGTCCCAACCTTTGTCCCAAGTCAATTTTTGTATCTTAAAACATAGCTGCTGAAAAAGTCCATTGAAATAAAATGATGTGATGAAACTATTACCTAACGATTAACTGAAAATGGCTTCATTCTGAACACTTCAATTATTTTGGTGCATCTAAAGTCTTTCCCAAATATTTCTCTCCTGTTCAGCATTCACTTAAGTAAATGTAAATGAAAAAGAAACTCAAGCAAGAAGCAGCAGCAAAGTGAAGGTCAGTCTGTCTTAAGTACTCCTGGGTCCATCTTTAGTGTATTGCGGCATCCATTGCTCTTAAAGCTTTGGTCTGCAGTTCACAGCTTCTCTAAGAGATTTGATTTGACACAGCAGGAAAGTGCTGCATTTTTTTGAATGTTGAGGGCCTTAAACAGTGATATTTGTGGTGATATGTTCTGTATAGTGGGCCAGATACTATTAATGTGACAGTATAGAATCCCTTCCAGCATATTTACAAAATATTTGTCTAGGAAAGGCAGTTATTTTTTTACCATCACCAAAAAGCCATATTGTATTTTCTGTACATTAACAGGAATTGTGAGGAATGCAACATATGCTGAAATCATGCTGGTGAACTGTTATAAAAACTTTTAACAATATGAGTTTGAAATGGGCATGTATATTGCTCAGTACTCGATATTGGCAGAGGCTTGAGTAAGTTAAGCAGGTCATCCCAAATAAGTGCTAACGTAGCATATAATACCATCATGAGTTCTGTATGTGTAAAACCTCTATTTTAAAGAGAAAGGGAAGTGGTACTATTTTAGGGTATTCTTCAGTATAATATCAGCTTTTCTTTATGAAATAGATCCAGATGTACAGATATCATAACAGGAAAAAATAGGGTCCTTGTTAAAAAACAAAAATGCCTCCCCCACCTCCCTGAAAATCCAGGTTCCCTGTACATTATATATTTTTTTAAGCACTTTCACAATTAGGCTAGCTGTGTACTGGCCTGTGCTTGAAAATTATTTTGCTGGAAGCTTGACTTCTGAGCTGGGGTTACTGAAGTAAAATATGATAAGCAGCATGACTCGTGTCCAAAGTAAATACATATTCTGCTTTTGATACAGCCTCCTGTCAATGGCAGTTTGTGCCCAAGGAATTAAGTTCTGGTACTTCACAGTACCAGAAGCAAAATGGACAATATTTTGGCCACTGCTTTTGTGAGCAGTGCTATTAAGTGTATGTTTTAGTCTATGTGAGAATTAATTATATATGAAAATAATATTACAGGAATCTAATTTTCCTGTTTCTGTAAGGTTCTTGGTAACCTGGTAATCAGTTCAAAATATTTCTATAATTCTTAAATTCTTAGTAGTTTCTGAAGATGCTTCTTTTCTGTCCCAGAGGGATCTAACATTGGGATTTTCACAAAGGGACCTAATGAAATTGATCCCCTAAATTTCTTTAGGCTTCTGGAAATCCTACCCTGAAATACCATTCACTTTGTTACACCTCTTTACTACAATTATGTTTGAATCAGGGAACAGAGATGATAATTAGAGAATAAACTAACCAAACAGATAGAGTACTAATGAAGAATAATGAAATCTTCCTCAGTTGAACATTGGTCATGAAAGTTGGTAAGCTTAATTGTTTGGAATTTTCAACCAAATTCAAATAATAAATTTTGAAAAATAATCACAGTCTGTTGCAAACAATTAAAAGACAACCATTGTTGAATAAATTCTTCTGTATGAGTAATTCACAAAGATCTAAAAATGATGTATTTCCATGATGGAATTCAAAACTGGGCCATCCCCCTTTTTCACTATTTCTAAGGAGAACAAAAGTGAATCACTTTTAAAAGAGAAGAAACTAAGTCAGGCATCTGAATTTATTTGCAGGAGCTTTCTCAGTATTTTTTCACTAACATAGTTACTTACAAAATTACCATTGAAGAAAAAATCTCGAAAACTTAAAGTATAAGTATTAATAAAATAGAATTTAAAAAGGGCTGCAGATTTAAGTGAAAATTTAAAGAGTATTGTGGCCACAAAACAAACTTTTTATTGTAAACTATTACAACTTACATCCATGAAATTAAGTAGTTGAAAGACACACACCAGAGCATGTGCCATTTCATGTTGTGTGCTGTGAAATATAGGATGGTGTTTTTGTATCTGTTGTGTGGATGCTTGACCTAGAAGTATGAGCAATACAAACCACGTATGCTATACATTGCAGTCTAATGTTGGCTCTGAAGATTGGCCAGATAGTTTAAAGTTATTTACAGGCTGAACTGTGGGAGGCTTCAGTTGAAATGTGAAATTACAGTAGTAAAAAACTATATTATATGCTATAAGAAACTATTGGCCCAACTCTGGAGTGCAGCCTTTTAGCTTTTCAGATGAATTCACCAGCAATACAAAGAGATGAAAATCCCACAAATGGTGTACCTCATACTTCTTGAAAATGTAAGAGTCAGCAAAGACATTGATTTATTGTATTTAACTTAAAAAATTTTTTTCTGTGTAGTGATATGCTTAGGGCATACAAGCACTGTACAACAATAAATAGTAAAGATCCTTGATATATTATGGAACATATTAGACAACCTTTTTTCCAGTTTTAAAAAAGACATTCTGATTAATATATTGTATGTATACTCATTTAACATAATATTACAATTTAATCTAGAAAAATGAAGTCAGAGGGTATGTTTTCATTGGCTTTAGCAGGCATTGGAAAGAAAACTATTAAATTTTACAATTTTGTATTTTATTTTATTTTTCAAAAAGAAAAAAATGTTTGGATTTAAAAGTTGTGTTGTAGAGCTACAAAATATAGTGTGTTTTCTAATTGTCATTGTAGGTAGTGTCATTTTTCATATTAATTATGGTAATGTTAATGAATGTATGATTCTTCTTGCATAGATTTCACAACCTAAATAGATGAGACAGATACAGGGTTGAGGAAAGACACTCAAATAGCATTCAAGCAGAAAGAACAAGATGATGATAACATGTCCTGTTAGTTCTATGATTTTTCTGTGGATGTGTTGAGTTAGAAGTGAAAACGGCAAATGGAAAGAAAAGTGAAAGTGTAGGGAAAATTGAAAGGAAAGGAGTGAAGAGAAGACAGGGCATGGGTAAAGAAATGAAGGGAGCAGCTATGTTGAGCTGAAGTGAAGACTGTAAAGCAGGTTTAACAGCAAATAACCAATCACACAAGACAGACAGAAGCTAGTAGAAAATAATGGCAAATGATTACAATGTCCAGAATCCCTGATTTTGTTTTTTTCTGCAGCTGCTACTTCTGCATAGTCTCTAAAGGATTGCTCCTTCCCTAAAGCAATGTAAGAGGTAGGATGGATTAAAGGAAACAGTAGGCATCACTTGGTTTGTAGTGCCTTAATGTAGGAGGAGACCTGCACAGTTTTGAGTCTTACACAGAAAAACACATATGGATGGAAAATCACTCTAAACTACAGAACTACAATCAGTTTTCAGATGCAAAATTTGTATTTTAATATATTCAGATTAATTTGAACAATACAATATATGTAGTAATCCCAAATAAGCAATTTAATAAATACTAATCTAATTCATATTATTTTTAGTGTTCATTATGAGCCAGGAAAGAAAATTGGAAAATATAATAATGTTTATCTTGAGAATTTTTTAAAGTAAAATATTTAAGCAGGAATGGAAACTGAAGTGCATAATAGACATTGGTTGGAGACTGCAGTAGCAAAGGCTTGCTTTGAAAAGTTTTAAAGCAGAGAGACTGCATTTCCAGCCTATGGCCTTTGAAAAGATAATTGATTGTTAAAGAAAGATGTTTTTGGATAGAAGAATAAAATCAACGTAGACTACAATGGATTGTTCCAGGGGAGACTTGGCATATGAACCTCTGCAAACAAACTGGTATTGTTCAGAATGAGGTTAAAACTTGTATCTGGCATTGTGGCAAAAGAATGAGTTAACCTTTTTGGAGGAAAATATTGAAAAGGTCTTTAGATGACAAAAGAAAAGTTCTGAGTATGTGCCTGTTTCCAATCCCCAAATGTCATTAAAGATATTCCAGTAGGGCAACCTTAATAAAAGTACATCTGTTCATACCCACAGTATTGAAAATATAATATATATTTAAAGATACCAGAGTAACTAGAGTACAGCAGCATGCACTTGGACTTTAATGTATGATTAGGACTAATTAGAGTACTATGAAACCCAATGTGTTTCCATATTTCAGGAATACTTGTTGTGGCTCAGTTAACAGAATATATGCATAGACATGACAGTTGTATAATTACAGATGCCTTGATAAAGGTGAATGTGAAATTTATGGCCTGTAGCAAATACTGGCATAATGACACAATTACAATCTGAGGAATGTTATGCCCCATCCCCAATCATACATTCTACTGTACCAGGTGTGCATGGCAGGATGCATGATTTTTTTTTTAAATGGGAAATAGTTCCTTAAATTTCAATTATGTGACTGCCAGGACCACCCCCGCATTCAATTCTGGGAATCTGGTGAAGGGGATGATCAACTGGTCTTGCAAAATGGCCCAGGCCCAGTCTTTCAGATCTGATTCAGCTGAATCAAATTGGGACAGCAATTTGAATCTCCACATTGAATCACTGTCTTTCAAATCAGCTGAATCCAAATCCGAAGTGAATACTTGCCACTTTGCACAAGCCTAGTAAGAAGGACTAAGTATAGGACACTGATACCCAGCTGAAATACTTCTCCTTATTCATGACACAAGTCTGATCATGAGGTAACAGAAAAAAATATTTATTTTATTATTTGAGTTTCTTAATTCCAACAGTCTCTTTCAGGTTTATGGAATGCTATTAATACTAACACTTTGCAGACTGAAATGTGCATTCTTTACTATGGAAATAACACTATGGTTTAGGACAAAGAAATCTGAAGCCAAGGTTTACAGATTTGACTATATAGAGGATGAAGGTTTGGCTAAATTTTGAAGTGTGCTGACTCTTATCCAAACACTTTGGGAAACCAGAGGAAGGAATCTAAAGTTGTTTGTAATAGTGGGAGTGTCTGTCTTTCAGGGACACACAGCTGAAACAGTCAGACCAGGATGTCAGTTAGTTGCAGTCTGAGTGGATATGTGGTCATGGGGGGAAGAAATGTGTAGGAAAAAACGCCTAGTGCAGAGGGTCTGTACAAATGATGTTGGAAATCTGACTGACTATTATTCCTATTCTAAGGGGTGAATAAAAGAATGAAGCATTGACCTCACTACTATGCAGACTGGCTGTAATGTATTTGGAACATAGGAATACATAGGAAATGTAGAGGATTATGAACAGGGAACAAAATGGCTGAAGAGAAACAACTTCCCTCCTCTATAATAGTTTGCATCTTGTTAAAGCAGCTGGCCCATTATTTAGTCTTAACAAATTTGCATATTTTGTAGGTCCCAGAACTAGCATGACTTGTTATCTAGAAAATGGTTGAAATCACAACATTTATTATCTGGATTCTAAAATCCCTAAGATTTAGGATATGTGCCCATGGATTTTTTTTTTGGGGGGGAAGCGGGGGCTTCCCTTCAGTGTAATATGGAATGGGATTTCCTGCAATATAGTTAAATCTACTCCTGGCATATTTCATAATTGGGTGTACTTACATAAACCTAAGACACCACAAAATGGCATAATAATTCCAGGTTTTTATATGTGGTCTTTTCTCATCACCTCCCTCTGTAAGAGAGCCTATAGATGTCTTCCACAATGCATGCTGGAACTGCATCCTTGCAAAATAAGAGTGTGTGTTTGATAAACAATGGATCTAATTAGAAGTAGTTATGCTTCTGTGTTTCCATGATGTAATCCAATGAGACCTAGTCAGTATTAGGTAGGCATTATAAATCAATGGGTGATAGTAAAGGATAAGAGATCATAAAGTGAACAGTTTCCTTTGCTGATCATTTTGTATTGGTTTTAGTAGAATTTTTAAATTATAGTTTTAAAAGACTGAAATGTGGTTTTGGGGAATTAGTGGATTCCACTGAAGCACACTTCTAATAGCTGCTTTTTAATGATGTTGTTCTCTTCTATTTTGTTTGGAAGCAGTAAATGTCCCTTTGGGCAGTTGCTGAGAATGGTGCCTCAAATTCAATGGGTTAGATTGGTTTGATTAAATACTTCATGCTGAAAAGCTTTCAGAAGCTCAATATAAAACAAAAATAGCCTGAACCAAATGCTGTAAAACTCACTGGGCTTTCATCATTTTTTCCCTGTTCTGGTACCAATGGATTATAGCTGGTGGCCCCATGATCAGGAAACATACTTTTGGGCAAAGAAAGGTTTTGGATCTCAGCTTCTGTCTTTGTGCTCCATGTTGTCAAAGGCTGTCTGGTAACTATTGCATTTTATTTTGCCATGTTAGACCAGTTTGATCAATGTTAAATATAGCATGGTTTTAAAGTGTTTTTTTTTTAAGTTTTATGTGTATGTAAGATTTGAAGGTTAACATTCAGCCTTTATTAGAAGGAAGATGCTGAAAACAATTGGCTTACAGGTAAATAAAGGCTTATATTGAATCCCACAATCCCTGACATTTTTCACTTTGCCCTGCACCTCTAGCCATAGCTGTCTTTTTGAAGGCTGTCCTAATTAATTTCACACTGGGGAGTAGTACAGGGGCTTGAAAGTACCTAGAAAATTGGCCTTTCTGCTTTATATTATCTGTCAAAAATAAATGACTAAAACTGATAGCTATGTTCATATGTGCCTGGAAAAAATAATCAGAATTCTATTTCTGTTTATTATGAATTCGTTTTCTGCCCCCTCTTATCTACATATAATAGTAATAGGATATTTTATTAAAAATTATTTAATTATTATATTACAACAAAAAGACTATTTAGATCAGAAACACTCAGCAAAGATATGAAAAGCAATTATTCTACCCTTCAGTTATGTTCTAACAAAAATTAAACATTAGTTTGGAGAAGAAAAAGCAGTTATGAAAGCAGGTGAAAAATTCTACTGCTGTAAGGGCTCTCAGTACTTTTAAGTAGTGCAAACCTTATTATTTTAACTAGAGTCCCTTCACAATAATTCTATTTGTGTAGAACTGTCAATTCTTACAGCTTTTCCCAATTCATTTTCTATACAATGGTGTTTCATAAGGTCCATAGGTTTAGATTAGACATGAGGTCCATAGGTTTAGATTAGACATCTGTACTTTACAGTTAGAGCAGCTAGGATCTGGAACCAACTTTCAAGGGAAGTGGTGCTGGCTCCTACCCTGGAGCAGCTTGTTGTCTACCTGGCTGGGGTCACTTGAGCCCAGTTTTCTTCCTGCCCAGCAGGGGGGCAGACTTGAAGATCTGCAAGGTCCCTTCCAACCCTACTTCTATGATTCTATGATATCTTGTTCCCCTTCTTACATTACCCATTCCCATCAACCCATCTATATGTGTTATTATTTACATGAGCAAAAGCGTTTCCAGTAAAATACTGTCAGCTATATTAAAAATAAGATTTTGCTTTAATTAAAAGGATGAAAAATCAAGATATGTAAACCAAATTATCTATTACATTTAGGGAATGGAAAACATAATTAAATACAAGAGTACAACTGAATTGCTTCATTTTTTCCAACCTCTAATTCAGTCTGCAGCCTGTGGAGTGAGAAGCAAATGATGCACATTCACTGTGATGCACAAAGGATGCATGATGCATACTTGGTAAGGACAGTGCACTATCAGAATGCTCCCTTTATACTATAGAGGTGATGAAACACCTTTGATTCCACAAAAGTCAGTGTAAATTCAGAGCACTTACCACTACACTGGAGATATTATTTACGCTGAAGAATTGTGCCCTGTACCTATAACACAGCAAGTAAATCCCTTAATCCATCCTAGGGAAAGTAAGAAGGTTAGGAAGTGCAATGCTGGGTCTGGCCACTAGTCCATCTAGTTCAGTATCCTTTATCTCACAGTAACCTAGTAGATGCTAAGGGGAAGAGTTTATTTCCCAAACTATGAACTGTGCCCCCAGAGGCTGGGGGGCGGTGACCACTTGCAGGCAGCAGTGGCCTGGTGGCGGTAAGGGAGGAGCTCCTACAGGCAGCCACAGTGGTGTCAGGCGGGGCGGGGTGGGCTGACAAGCACCGACTGGCAGTCCAAAACCACCCACAAATGCTGCTGACAGTGTCAGCATGGTGGGGGGGGGCAGGTGTGAGCGGTGACTGACAGTAGGTATCGCTGGCAGAGTTGGTGGCATTTGTTTCAGGGGGTGCACCACTAATCTTAAGGGGGTACATGTGACCTGCATGCCCCCCCTACACAATCGCCAATGTCTCAAACCTATGAAGACTGATGAAACCCTTTTGCCAAAAGGTTTTTGAAAATCTGGATGGACCCTGATATGAACCAGATTACTCTGATACACATGTCTGTTGCTACTCTTAATGTATGCTAGTAGAATGGTGAGGCATGGCCTCCCTTTACAAAAGCCATGTTGACTGTTTCCCAACAACTCCTATGATGGATAATTTAATTTTTTATGATAGTTTCTATCAATTTGCCACAAGCAGAAGTTAGGCTCACCAGCATGCAGTTCCTCCGGAACCCTGTAATTGGTGCTACGTTGGTTAATCCTCCAATCCTGCAATGCCGAGGCTGGCTTTGGTAATAGGTTATGGACTAAAGTCATTAGAGCTGCAATTTTGAGTTTTAGCTTTTTTAGGATTCTTGGATGTATATTATCTAGTCTTGGGTGATTTGCCATTGTATAGTTTTTCAGTTTCCTCTATTAATTCCTTTACTAACACTTCCATTTAAGTCTCCAGTTTTGGAATCTCCATCTTCCATGGTAAAGACCAATGCAAATAACTTTTAGCTTTTCTGACTTTTATTCACTTTTACCACTCCCTGGTTGTCTAGTGGCCCATTTGAATTCCTGGTAGGCATCTTGCATCTAATGTGCGCACATGCATGTGCATGTACACACACAAAATAGTTAGGTTTTACATCTCTAGCAAGATGCTCCTCTAGTTATTTCTTAGCTTGTCCTGGTATAGTTTTAACTTTAAATTCCTCAGCTATATGCTCTCTTCTATTTTCCTCACCTTTCTATTTCTTGAATTACATTTTTTTAACCTTTATTACTCAACATGGATTAGTGGTAACATCCTCTTTTTTTTTTTGGTCTATGTGCTATTTTCTTTACTTGATCTTTGCTGTGAATTTAATTTGTGCCTCCTATAATGTACTGTTAAATAGTCCTCATGCTTCCTGAAAGTTATTAAACCTCTTTGCTATCTCTTTTAATGTCTTTCTAACGTCTTAATTTTGTGTAGTTCTTTTTTATGAACTCTGGTCTGCCCCAGGATGTACAGACTGTTGTTTACCGAGTGATAGTTCATTGGTTGTGTGGAAGCATACCTAGATCATCCCCCTGCAGCCACATTAATGTAAGAATGCTTATAATTGAGCCCTAACTCCTAAGAACATACCAATAAGAGATGAGTTACAATGTTGAATTAATCTTAACAAATTGTATTTATAAAGTTCCAAACAAACTATTGAGATAGTGCAGCTTGGAAAAGGATAGCAAGCTGAAAGTAGTACTGGTATCTTCAATTTTAAAACTCTCTGGCATGGAGAGTATAACTTTTAGAAAAAAGGACTATTGTGTATGAATATTTAATAAATGAGATACACTGCTTTCCCTTTAGACTTCTTGCTGATAAGGAGCCCATTCCAATGAGCAATGCCAGTGTGGAAAGAGAGAGAAAGCGAGAGAGATTGTTTCCCTGCAATCCCAAGATTAGTGGAAGACCACAGGGCCTCTATACCTGAGACTTGCAGATTTTCCCCCAGGATTTAAAGGGCAGGTGTGGAATGTATGCATTGTGTAATGTAATTCATTCTGTGCACTGAAAATGTGATATAAGTGTGTTTGTTATACAAGGAGAGCAACTTGTGGAAGCCTGCTGACTGACCAGGGAATATAAATCCCAGAGCCAGCTGGAAGCAGGAAGAGGAAGGGGTGGGAAACCCTGCAGAGCCCTGCTGCTGGACTACAAGTCCCAGGAAACCTTTGGGGAAGAGGAAGAGGTGGAAACCTCTGATCCCTGGCTGGCTATGTGCCAAAAAACATAGACGTCATAGTGCCTACTATATGATAGATTGAAGGAGAGAGGAGCCTCTGCACGGCATAAATGAGCCACAGACAGACTGCATCCTATCCCCAACCTACAGACCTGCCCAAAGCAACTCTGGACTAAAGGATGGCTCTTGGGGACCCCTTTGGAAGTGAGGAGGAGACTTTGCTGGATGTATGTACTTCAGCTGTACTGACTACTACCTGTTTACCTACCCTCTAACTGCATGATGTTATACTTCGGATACTTAAGTACTTGTATTTTTCCCCTTCCTGTTGGCCTGTGACCCTAGCCCCTAGGACACTCAATATAAAGGAAATCCTTCACTGACTGTAGTGATTGTAGTTGTTCAAGTTTTCTGGTTCTAGAAGGGCATTATTCCTGTGTGTGTTTTGGGGGGGATTAAGCACTCAAGGATCCTTACTTATAGGAGAGCTGGGGATTTGATGTGTGTGTCTATGTACATGTTGTATGTCTCAGTTGACTTTTAAAAAATCAGTGATGAAATAAAATAATATTTACCTAATAATGGTATCCATCAGTTTACAGTATCTTGGCAAATAGGAATGACTTAAAACTTACCCTGGGTTTAATTAAGTAAAATAGAAATGAAATATTTGCCCGGATACTTACACTTCCAAGATCTTTGTCAGAATGGTAAATAAATGGCTAACTAAATCAATTTAGGAAATATGTAGGAAGTTCCAAATATGAATCTACAAATTACACTCCCAGTAGAAAAACAAAGATTTAAATTTCTGTTTTTAATCTGAAAGCAAGCTTTGTTTGAAGTATCAAAAACAAAAAATCTATTGTACTTCACCAGCTGCCTGTATCATTAGCAAATTCAACCAAATTTATAATTAAACCATACATGGAGAAAGTATGGCAAATGCTATCAAAACACAGCCTTCAGACATTATATAAATTATGTGGATGAAATGTAGCTTGAGCTAGTTTTAAACAAGTAGAAAAATGACACGGGGTGGGGGGGAGGGGATGGATGCAATCCCACCATTATTCAAAGAACAAAAGGCAATAGTGACAACAAAGAGAAAATGGGCAGAGGAGACCAAGAATGAGAGAGAGAGATTTAACTGGAAATAATAATGTTAAGCTGTTGTTAGGTGTTACTCTTCCTACTTGTTAAGTGTACTTAAGATAGGAGTGTCCTCATACCAAAGAAGGAGAAAATGAGATAAATGCACTCTGAGCTTTATGCCTTATTGGATGAGGAGCACCTCTGACTGGTGTCACAAAGCTAGTCTTGGGGTAATGCTAGTTTGTTCTCCAGGGCCAATGTGATCAATTTACAGTCATCCTGCATCCCAGCATTTACCTCTGCCAATGCTCTCTCCCACCTCAATGTGGTGCATCTACTTCCCCAAACACTATTGACCTGGAGGGATGGAGAGTGTGGGAGTGCCAAGGAAAAGACGAGAGAGCTGGGCAGCTGCAGGAGATGGGAAGAGAGCTGAGGAGCTACAAGGCCAGCTTGGCAACTTCTACCCACACCCCTGCTCACCGGTCTTGCTTGGCTCTCCAGTTTCCTGCAGCTGCCCAGCTTTCTGGCTCACTGTGGGTGCCTAAGCACATACAGTGAGGCTACTCTGATGTGCTGTAATTACAGTGTGTAGAGCAGACTTGCAATTGAGTCTGCTAGAGCGTGGTAATTGCCATGCTCCAGCAGACTCCAGTATTACATGTTTCAATGTCTCCACACTGAAAAATGGTGGTGGGAGTGCTTTAAGTAAATTTGTTCAATGAGCTTTATTTAAAGTGACCTTGCCACCATTTTTCAGTGTAGAGATGCTGATACACGTGATGCCCTGGGTGCTTTAATTAGACCAGCTCTTGGAGACAATCTAATTAGAGTGCCTTCCTCCTCACCACTCCTGAAGAATATGTATAAATCTGTCTGGGGCAGTAGAAAGACTGTAGAGAGAAGTGGACATGTCAGTAAAGGCTGCTACAGACAAGATGAACAACAGCTAGTGTTTTCAAACTGAGCTGAGTTCAAACAGGAAGAAATTGGTTTCCACCTCCTTATTTTTCTCCTTTCAGAGCTGCCGTGGAGGCCTCAAAAAGATCTGGCCTCCTTTCCCTTTCCTCCCAGGGGGACTGGAAGGATGGTAAAGCATTGGCCTAAGGACTGAAATAGCAGATACTGTTGTAGGTCAGACTCAAGGTGCATCTGAATTGCTAGAAAGGGAAAGTGGCAAAGCTAGCTGGAAGGCCTGTGACATGAAAGGCACTGTGTACAGTCTTATTACTTGTGTAGAGCAGGAAGCCATACTCGAGGTCAAGATTAGTTCTAAGCACTGTCACTCTCCTGTGCCCCACCCCGCACTCTTTTCCCTTTTATCTGCCCAGATCTTTAAAGACAAACACTTGAAGCTGTGGAGAAATGCTTTTGTTAAGAGTTAATATACTTGAAAGTCTCATTCCACTTAGTAGGTAACTGCATAGCCAGAGGCCTGCAGGGCAGATTTGGAAGCTCTTAGCCACACCCCTGCTCACCAGCCCTCCAGCAGCAAGTCAGAGGTGGTATTAACCCTTAATGTGCATTTGCTGATGGCACATTCAAACTTTAATACAGCAAAAATTTAGTACATCCAAAATGTAAGGTATAACAACACACTTAGACAATCTGTATTAGAATACCTGGAATGCTGAATTTGCTAAAGCTATTAATGACCAAAACTAAAAGCTTGGTCTCCACTGTTAACAAGTATCTTTTGACATTAACAATAACTACTCTGGAGATCTAGAGCCGCTGTGTTATGCTCAAAGTCAACTGATGAGTATTTTTAACTTCACTGTGGCTAGTCACATAAGTAGGTATTTATGAAACTCCTGAATCTGGCCCTACATCATATTTGTTTTTTTCCAGTAACCATTACTTAATTTTAGAGGGTAATATGGTGCAGCATCCATTGAGTAGAAAAAACAATTACATGCTCTTAAATATGTATGAATGTAAGACAGGTGAGCTATATGGTTACTGATTTTTACAATTTACGAACATGTATCAGAATATTTGCATCTGAAATATGCTTGGTATTTAAAGAATTATGCTACTGGTATTTTTTACCTTTATTTTTGATCAGTGAACAGACAAATAGTGTCCCCCTAATCACATTAAGAAGTAGTTATGCATGTGTAGTCATTGTTAGTTTGTTTAATATATTAAATGTGGAACCTGCAGGTGTCACAGCCTTGCTTAACCTCCCTTTATTGGACACTCATCAGGCACTGGATCATTCTGCTTTTTAACTTTCCTTGGGTTTTAGCAGGCCTCCTGGTTTAAACCCAGACTGTTTGGGTCTAAACATGATCCTGTTTAGAACCCACTCAAGACTATGTGGTAGCTAAGGAATAACAAAATCTCAGATCTGCACTGTACCATCAGAGGCATTAGGGTGCCTCTGGTACAGTTTGTCCCTTTTGCAATGCATAAAAATTAAAAGATATTAAAGAGAAAGAAAATTTGGTGACAGTTCTAAATAATTCATTTACTGCTTTAGATTGAAAAAGAGAGAAAGGATTTAGAGATAAATGCAAAATAAAATAAAGAACATCTATATTAGGGGCAGGCAAAGTCTGGCCTATGGGCTGGATTGGGTCAGTGGCAGACTTCATTTACCAGCAGCCCCAGCCTGTGTCGCTGCAGCCAATTTCCATGGTGGCCACAGTAGCAGCAGGGTCGTAACAGTGGGAGGCCAGGGCTTCCATGGACACCAGCCCCAGCAGCTCTGGCAAGGCGCATGGCTGGGTCAGGGGCTGCTCCAGGGCTAGGATCTTGTGGCAGTGACAGCGTGGCATGGAGCCAGGGTAGAACTTCTATCTTCTGCCTGCACATCCCAGGCAGGGGCATGAAGGCAGTTGATCACAGCTCTGCCTTGGCTCTGCACCATGCTGCCACTGCCACAAGACCCCAGCCTCAGCCTTGGCCCTAGAGCAGCTCACCACTCAGCTGTGTGCCCTGCCAGCACTTCTGGGGTGAGCCTCCATGAAAGCCCTGGCCCTGTGCTTTTCTGGTCCCACTGCTGCAGGGGTCTCCATGGAAACTGGCTGCAGTGATGTGGGTAGGGATTATTGAGAAATAGAGTTGGGCTATGGGTTGGAGGCACCATTTTGCCCACCTCCTATCTATAAAGTATTTCATGCCTCCATCTCTTCATCATTCTTTTGCATTCTTTCAACAATATAGTTGTTTCCAATGGCAAGCCTAAAGCAACACAACTACACCAGAACTACTCCAACTTTAATTAATTCTGTTTTATCCAGGGTCAAAGTTAGGGTCATCTAGCTCACTGTTCTGATATGGGGCAGAGGTGCTCAACTTCTGGCTCATGGAGTCATTCCATCTGGCATTCTCCCACAGGTTGGGAAATCTAGTAGCAGGGGAGCAGTGACAAGTAATACTGCCATCCCTCCTCTACTGCCAAATTGCCAAAACACTTGGGTCTGGGACATCCCTCTTCTGTCCTAACCTGGCCAAACTAAGGCCAGGCCATGCTCCCTTTTCCCCTATTGCAGCTGGATTGGGACTGGGCCAGTCCCTTCCACTCCACACAGTCAGATTGAGGCCAGTCTGTGCAATTCTACATTCCTGTAGTGCAACCAGAATGGAGCCAGATCTAGCCTGCAGACTCTGAGCACTGTCTATTAGGCCTGAAAGGGAAAAAAAAGTTAGGCACTTCTGATATAGGATCACATACCAGTAATAGGTACAGTGTAACAGCTGCTGCACTCTCTGGCTGTCTTCCCACCCAGCATTTTGAAGCTACAGACAAATATACACTTGCAGTAGACCTCATGAAGGCAGAATAGATTTGCACTTATAGACTAATCAAAGCATCTCCATACATATGCATGTATTTAGTACAAGCTTTAATCAGCTGCAGCTCACTTTATCAGATGCTGAGAAAGCATGTGCAACAAGCAATATATATATGTATACACACACACACATACATATACACACAAACATATTTATATATATTAAAAAAAAAGAGGGAGAAATTAGAATTAGAGGTAAGTTAGCAGAAAACCCATAGGAGGATCAATGCATGGCTGTGTAGGTGGTGTTGCCAGCAAGGATTTGGCTTCTTTGATCATGGAATGTGCTCCAGGAAGGATTATTAGGAAGAGATGGGATCCACCTGATGCGAGGGAAGAGCATCTTTGCAGACAGTCTTGCTAACCTAGTGAGGAGAGCTTTAAAGTAGGTTTTGCTGGGGGTTGGAGAACAAAGCCCTGACATAAGTCGGGAAGCAGAGGACCTGGAAGAAGCAGAAGCAGGTGTGGGAAGCAGGGGAGGCCTTATTCTTCCTGAGAAAATAGGGCAATCATCTTGTCACCTCAGGTGTATGTAAATGAATGCACAGAGCCTGGGAAACAAGCAGGAACATTTAGAAGTCCTTGTATAGTCAAGGAATTATGATGTGAACAGAATAACAGAGTTGGTGGGATAGCTTGCCTGACTGGACTACTGTCATGGATTGTCAGAAAGGATAGGCAGGGGAGAAGGGTAGGAGGAGTTGTTCTCTATTTAAAAGAGCTACATGATTGCTCAGAGTTCCAGCATGAAACTGGAGATAAGCCTGTTAAAAGTTTCTGGGTTAGGGTCAGAGGGGAGAGCAACAAGAGTGATGTTGTGGTAGGTATATGTTGTAGACCACCAGACCAGGATAAGGATGGGGTAGATGAAGCTTTCTTCAGACAAGTAATGGAAGTTTTCAGATTAACAGGTCCTGGATCACAGGCCCTGGTTCTCCCCCTGCCTTCATTCACCTTGATATCTGCTGGGAGGGCAATAAAGTAGTACATGGACTATCCAAAAAGTTTATGGAGACCATTGGAAACAACTGCCTGGTACAAATGTTGGAGAGAGCAACAGGGGCTATGCTCTTCTTGACCTTCCACTTACAAATACAAAAGAATAGGTGGTGGTTGTAGAAGTGGATGGCAAGTTGGGCAGCAGTGACCATGAGATAATTGAGTTCAGGATCCTGACAAAAGGAAGAAAGGAGAGCAGCAGAATATGGACCCTGAACTTCAGAAAACTGGACTTTGACTCCTTCAGGGAATTGATGGGCAGGATCCCTTGAGAAGCTAGTCTGAGATGGAAAGGAGTCCAAGAGAGATGGTTTTATTTTAAAAAAAACTCATGGCCTCCAAGGCCAGTCAGAACCACAGGCCCTCAGGTCTGGGTGTCCCTTGCAGTGGGCCCCTGGCCCTTTTGACCATTCTGGTCCTGGCCCCAGCATTGACCAGTCAAGGGTATTATCAGTCAGGCTTCTGAGCCGCTAGCCCCACTCTCTCTCCTAGGTCCACCATCTGGCCCCTACTAGCGGTAACCCACCTGGTTGTGAGAGCTGGGCTTATTAAAGCACCACCGGGGTGGTAACTGGCCTGATATTTCCTAGTGTTACTACCTGGCTGCCAGCAGCAAACTGCTCCGTTTAAAAAAGCAGGCAGCGATCTAAAATGGCTGCTTCAGTCAAGCACCTGCTGGCTGCTTGGCTCAGTTCTTAAAGTGGCAGGCACCAACAGTGCCCTGCTACAGGCTGCTTTTGTGTTTGTTTGTTTTTTTCTCCAATATCTTCATTAACAATCTGGAAGAAGGATGGATTACACAATCAGCAAGTTTGTGGATGACACCAAGCTGTGGAGTATAGTAGATATACTCGAGGGTACGGCTAGAGTTTGGGGTGACCTAGACAAATTGGAGGATTGGATCAAAAAAATTTCATCAATAAGCACAAGTGAAAAGTCCTTCACTTAGGACATAGGAACCCATGCACTGCTACAGCCTAGGAACTGACTGGCTAAGCAGCAGCTCTGCAGAAAAGGAACTGGGGCTTACATTAGACAATAAGATGGGGTGTGTGTAGATGAAACAGGGGCCCTAAGTTAAAGCAGTGGGTTTTAAAATACACTGCTTCAATTTAGGGCTGATTAAACTCCCCTGTTGTGTAAACACTCTGCTGACTTACCTGCCTCTCCAGTGGAGCAGTTCCTGGGCTTCAGGGCTGGTGTTTCTCTCCACAGAATCTGCATCCCCCTCCCTCCACAAGGCAGCACCCACCCAGAGGCACCCAGCTCGGGCAGTCCCAGGGGGCACTGCAGCTGTGGAGGGAAGCACCAGGCCCCTGTGCAGCTCAGGCAGACAGGCAGGCTCTGGGGTGGGAGGAGAGGGGGAGAAAGAGATCAGGCTCACCGCTTTTTTTGAGAGGAGCCAGCTTTCCAGGCTTCTGCCAGTCTGCCTGCAGGGCTTCTTGCAGAGCTCTGGAGCTGCACGGAGCTTGATGCTTCACTCCGCGGTTGTAGGGGAAGAAAACTGAAACTCCTCAAAGGAGTGTTTTAGTTTGCTGCATCCCAAGTCATTGAAGGTACATTACGCTACCGAATTTCCTACAGTGGCTGGAATTAATGTGCAATACAGTGACCACGCATGCAAACTCTGAAACCATTACAGTGCTGCAAAAGCTTTTAGCCCACCTTAAAGTGCCATGCAAACACACCCCTCATTTTGTCTACACACAGCCATGAATCCATGGATAGGAATCAGCAGTGTGCCTTTGTTCCAAAGAAGGCTAACAGCATACTGAGCTGCATTAGTACGAGTGTTGCCAGAAGATCAAAGAAAGTAATTTTTCCACTCTATTCTGTACTGGTAAGGCCATTTCTAGAGTACTGTGTCCTGTTTTGGGCCTCCCAGTATAGAAAGAATGTGGACATGTTGGAGAGAATCCAGTGGAAAGCAACAAAAATAGTTTAGGACCTGGGGCACGTGACTTCTGAGGAGAGAGTGAGGGAACAGGGTTTCTTTAATCCGCAGAAGACTGAGGGCAGATTTAATAGCAGCCTTTAAGTACCTGAAGGGTGGTTCCAAAGAGGGTAGAGCTGGACTGTTCTCTGTAGTGATAGATGACAGAACAAAGAACAATGGTTTCAAGATGTAGCAGGAGGTCCACGAACTTCCTGCAGAGCCAAGGGGGGTTGCTGTGCCCTTTTGCTACCTTTCCTTCAAGATGGGATTGACATTGCTTGTGCTTTCAGAATCCTGTTCCCTGGAGGAGCAACCACTAATCCTGAACTTTCCTCCCTTTCAAGTTGCGTTCCCTTAGGACTTTGACAGCCTCAAGAGGCTTGTTGGCAAAGTCAGCTTTCCTGAAGTCAAGGACTTCTGTATTTCTGACTGATTAAACAGCTTTGCAGTGGAAGTACATAATACAATACAAGGGAGGAATCCCAAGCACCAGGGAGGAAGCCCTCAGGGCTGGGGGGGATGGGGAACAGCAGTGGAAGATCCTATCTGAGATGGCAGCCGTATGTGGAGGGAGGGGGAGAGGGCTCGATCTGGGTGGCAAGGGGCAGTGAGGGCCCAGATTTCAGGCAGGCAGATGCTAGCAGGCCCAATGGGATCCTGTTAGTGTGACCACCCATCACTAATTGTGTGGGACACTCCTGGAATGGTATCCTCAAGGGCTAGTCCTGGGCTGCATGACTCTGGGACATCATTTGTCATTCCTAGTATGGTACAGGAATCTCTGGGAAACGGCAGGTTTCCCCTTGAAGACAGGCATCCTGGAAACCAACACATTGAAGGTAAGTCTACAGGGGGAAGGGGACATAGGAGGGTGGGAGAGGCAGAAGATTGAAGTGAGATGGTGAGATAGGAAGTGCAGCTGGGGCAAAGGGAATTACCCAAACAGGGCGGTGCATAGGGTTGGGGTATGGAGTGGGATGGAGCTATGGGTGGCTCATCCAAGGGCGGGGGACATGTGTCCTCCAGATTTGTACATGGGTGGGGTTGAATGCTGGCTGCCTGCTACAGGCTTGGGGGTCCCTGCCCTGCTGTCCACCCCGCAGGATCCCCACATTGGCTGCATCACCATGTTGACACGTCCCCTGCCCACCTAGCTGCAACAGATGCAGTGGTAGTATGGAGTTGTGCCCCCTGCTGCTGCTGAGTGGACAGAGGGTGTATGCCTGGCATGAGGCTTTCAGAGGTAAGATTGCAGCCCCAAACCCATAGCAAGAAGCCCACATCCACCCACACCCTTATTCAGCTGTAATCCGGCCATCATGGGGGTGGGGAGAAGACAGACATGTGTTCTGCCTTTCCCTCTTGAAGAGGTGGTCACCCTAGATCCTGCTAGATCCTGGCTGCCCACAATCTGGGCCACCTACCCTGCCTCTGAGAGCCCGTGAGATGGACAGGCACAAAGATAGTTTGGATACTAGTCACACCTCTTTTTGCCAGCAGTTTAAGAGCAATGTGGGTTACAGGAGGAATTAACCCTTAAAGTGTGCCTGAACAAAAATGTGTGCTAATTTGACTACCTTTAGCATTTACTAATTTTAGTTGATGTGTAACATGGACTCACCTTTTAGTATTTTGTGCTTTACTTAGCTGTGATTGAATACTGAGTGCACCTGAACTAGACAGCATTATTTTGGGATTGCTACTGTTGTTAATACCTGTGTGTGTCACCCACTTATTTTAATTAGTGGTAGCTTAGAAGTTACTCCATAATGCCTACTGTAGGGTCACTGAAATCAGCAGGACTATTATGTGAAGGATTTGCATTTTTTTTCCCCACAGTTGCTTGTGCTACTGTACCAGTACGTGGACTATACTGAGCTATTTGGACACATATATGGTGCAAGCAGTCATTATTACACAGTGTTTCACTGTTTTGGGTTTGAATCATTTTAATGTTTCCCGTCTGTTGTGCTTTTCTAATACATAAACTATTTTGGCTCAGAGTTCTTATTAGCCTGGGTTTTGGACAGAACTTGAAGTCATCTCTTATGGAATGTTTTCTGTAATTTTGAGATGACAATTGTCAAATGCACCTTAGCCACTTCTCACTCTTGATTTTATGTGTTTTGGGGGCATGCATTCATAGGCTGGGTTCCATATTGGTTTCAACCTTTTTCCTTATTGGGCAATACAAATACTTTCTGCTAATCTGTCAATCACATAATGTTCCTGTGGAGATGCCTTGTATACAAATGTCACCAACTTGCATAACCCTGTGATGTATGGTACATTGACTGACTTTCTATTTGCTAGTAATTCAAACTGTAGCGAACAGGCTACATATCCCAGGATAAGATGCAGCAGCATCCTCAGCAGGTAGATTGTATTTATACATGTGTACACTTCCCCATGTGAATATATAAATATTAATTTAATTAAGATGAAGGAGGCAAGGATTGATTAAAAAAACAATTTTAGCTAATTAAATTTTAAAAAAACCCACAAACAAGTATTCTGGATCTTTGATGCTGTTTGAGTCATGACTTAAGGCCACAAATATAGTAGTTAAATTCACCTATTTTCATTAATTTATTATAACAGTGAAATTCATTAGTGAACACACTTGATGACATGGCAAAAAGAACAGCATGTATCAAATGGAGTATTTTTAACTTGCTGCTTTTATGAAAACAGTAAATACAGAACACAACTTTCTAAATCATAGTTGGCAGATAATCATTTATTTTTTTAGGAGTTAAACTTGATTCACAATGGGAAAGGATTTCTCTATCCATATGTATACTATTTTTACAACTTTGGGTATCGGAATGATATCAGTAGGAGGGAATACTGGCTTGATTGTGGGTTGAGAATGGAGTTCTAATAAGCTCTCTGAAAGTTCAGAAAAAGTCACTAATTGCTCTGACTCAGTTTAGCCATCTCTAAAATAGATAAAGTTAATCTTGGTATGCCTCTGTACTCTGTCAGAATGATTTTATTGAAATTCTGGGATGGGATAAAAGCCTTTAATGATGAGTTAGTATTACCAGCCTTTGTGATGTGTAGATAGGGTAGGGGATACCTGCAAAGTTGGGACATTTGTGCCTGGGATGATATAATATTTTCATCTATTTTTTAGAGTCAATATCAAGGTACCTAAAGGCCCCAACTGAGATCAGAACTTTATTGTGCAAGCATAGAATATAAATAACTACTAGCGTGTGACATTTTACATAGTTACTTTGTAATCAGGAGGACACTTTACCAATAATAAATAAGTTTACTGTCCTGCTTTTTACAAGGTAGGTTTGTTGGTAGCTATTGGAATAGTTTGTTTTCTTTTGTTTTTTTTTACATATTTCATATTGCAATTTCTTTTTAACATTTTTTCAGCTCTAGTCACAGTTGGGTGGGATTGCAGCTCTGATGCCTCTGGCTGGCAGGGTAGCTGAATGACTCCCTCCAGAGTCCCTGACAATGAGACAAACTCATGTACAATACAGTCTACATGCAAGCCCCAGGAGTCAGTGTGTCAGTGCTGTAATAGTCTTCAATGGCACAAGAACTGGAAACTTACTCCTTCTTGAATGAGGGTCACTTTTCTGGCAGTTCTGTTAGCCTCTTGGGTGCCCCTTATATATATATTTTTTTTCAGAAACATGACACTATTTAACAATTGCCAGAAAAAGTACTATATTTATATATAGCAGTATAGTAACACATAGACCCCCCTTTCCCCATCCTTCCCACACACTTCTGTGGAAACCCCTCTATTACTGGCTTCATGGTCAGACTTCTTTTTCTTTCCCTTGACCCTATTACACTCTGAGAAGTTGTTTAGTTAGTGAATTAGCCTGTTGCAAGCCAGCTCTTGTACTTAAGCAGTTTACGCATGAATAAATAAGCAATTGTACCTTTCCATTGTTTGGCAGCATGCTATTTGTGCACTTTACTGCTGATTTAGAAAAACAAAACTTGCTGCTTTAGAGACTCCAGGGATCTGAATATAGTGTATGGTCATATTTAAGGTCAGTGCATACACTTAAAAAACACATCACCATGATGGAAGTCTGGCAATGTTTTAAAACTATGCCTTACTTATGAGTACTGGCTTCCTTGCCTGCCTTAGAGCAGTAGGATGTTTAAGAGAAGCTGAACTTTCATATCTTAAAGGGATCTAACTTAAAATTGCAGTGAAAGTAAAAAAGATCAAGAGTGAGTGCAATAATTAAGGCAGTGATTTTCTTTTTTTCTTAATGCCTAAAATGTCCATAGATTATACGTGTGATATTCTTTTAGTGAGGTCAGTTGAACTGTTGCAACTGACTTCATTTCATTGAGAAACCATTGCTGCATGAGAAGCTAAAATGAAGACCATTAACTCTCAGAGCTGGTAGTTGATTCTGCTCCCAATTCTGTGATTTCCCTCATGTTTTCAGTGGTGAAAGCAGTGAGATTCATATAGATAACTTTAAGGGTGACTTTGTATCATTGCTTTGGCTACAGTCTTCACAGAAGGTGAAGAAACAAAATAGACTGAGACAAAATAGAAGTGACATGTCCAAAATATCTGTCTTCTACTTCCCTGCACCATGGGACTGAACTTAAAGAAGTTAAAATGGCTTCCTTATTGCAAAGTAATGTAAGTGTTATGTCCTTTAGCAATCCTCAGCCTGAGCTATCTGCAATCTAGAGCACCCCTAAAGCTGCTTTAAAGATTTGTTTGTGTTAGAGTTTTAGGCACTGTCTAAAACCCTACTGTAAATGTGCTGGCTAATTTAAAATATGCATGGCATGAGTTTGAAACTCTGGTAAGCTATTCAAGTACTAGCCGATTTTTATGCCAACCCAGTGCAGAAAAATGTGAAATTGCACTAAGGGCCTCTCAGCCAATTTCCAGCTTCCAAGGAATACAAAGCCAAATGGCTTCATCCCTTTTGGGTCCAGCATTCAGCTCAGTTTGGTCAGACCCAAGGATCAAACATGATATTGTTCTACATTTTTCCTCTTCAACTACATATTGAATATTTTTCTCAGGAGAAATCACTTGATAACAGGGCAATTGCTAGTATTTTAACAAAAGTTTAATTGTGAGCTGATCGACAAATTAATTGACGCTTCCCATTTAACTGCGTTCTATAAAGGACAATATTTCAATACTGAAATCAAAATAGAAAAATGTTCAGCAAGCATTACTTCATGGGTCTCTGATAGTGGGCTGTGCTGAAATATGGACCTTGTCATAATTAATAACATGGTAGAAAAGTTCAAAATTGTGTCTACAGGTCAAGCAGCTGACCTGATTTTTCAGAAAGAACAAGCATCTATTAGTCGCTGTTATAGCAAATACTGGCTGATGGGTGTTAATTATGTCTGTGCATAATTTATGACATTTTTAACTTGTTATTTTCTTGTTCTTAAGTGTCTGGATTTGTAGATGGAGCGGAGAAAGGTAGTTAGCCATGCTGGTCTAATGTCAGGCAGAAGGCAGGACAGGGAGGCATCTTATGCCTTTCTGAACAAGTTAATCGTTAAGCTGTTTTTGTTGGCTACCACCTATTTCATCAGATGCTATGGATGGACGTGCAGAGAGTGGCATACTAACTAGGAATAAAGCTATACAAAGGAAAGGGGGGAAAAGTAGGAAACAATAGGAGGATGGGGCATGGCTTGCTGTATAATGACAGAGGTGGGTTGAAGAAAACAAAGCAATTAATCCACCGAGAATGATATAAGGGTTATAAAAACTAGTCCAGGTAATGGAATAAGAATCCAGAATTCTTCTGAGGCTTTGTATCATTACAATATTCACTGCTTTATTTTTAACTAATTTCTTTTGTTTGCAGAAAATTATTTAGATTGGGTTTTTTAGATAAATGCACATAACATGAAGTTGGGTACCAGAAATCCTGTGAGAAAGAAAGGGTGTAAAATAAACAGGAGTTACACTGGGGTATAGAATCAAGCCATGCTGGAATTTGGTCTAATAGTCTTTAGGAATACTTTAATATAGTCTGGTTTCTGGTACCTTGCGGACTTGTAACTAGCTGTACTTACTTGTTTGCTTACTGGAGTGTTTGTGTTTGAATGAATTTGCTTTTAATAAAAACCTTGGAGAAAAGAAAGTTTGTGCCTCCAACTATTTCTTTGGAATTATAAAACAAGCTGTAGAGACTTGATTGGTTATTTCTTGACAATATTCTTATACAGTTGATGTTTCTAGTTTCCCATAGGTAGAAACCTGTCAACAGTTATTTCCATCCCAGCACGTTTCTAATATAATCTTCATACTATTCATGCTTCAAATCAAGTACATAATTGGAATGGCTTGGAATAAAGTGATTGCCAGTTTTCTTTTTCATTCTAGGCCAGCATAAGTGAATACCAAAGATAAGAGAGCAAAGGAGTGGTTGACTCTGGGCTGTTAACTCCATTGAAGTGAATCTGTTTGTGTGTGTGTGTGTGTGTGTGTGTGTGTGAGAATATAAAATACTAAACTGCTGGCCACATCCTACATAGCTGAACAATCAATTTAATAAAAGAAAAACATAAGCATATATTCTTAATGCCAAAATATTAGAAAAACTGGGATTGAGTGTAATTTAATAAGGAGATTGAAGAGACATAATATGAACTGGGCCAATTGTGATTGTTCCCATCATTTTAAATTACATTTTTTAAAGTGTTTGCTTTTTTTATATATAGCAGACCTTTCTGAGGGGCTTGTAACCTATGCCCTCTCAGAAGTATTTTTCTGAATGCATGCAACACTTTGGTCTAATAAAAGATATCAAATTCACCCAAGGAACCTTGTCTGCCTATGTCCTTAGACCAACATGGCTACAACCTACACCCCTGCAGCACTCCTTTCACTTTTCCTATTATGATCTTCACTTAATATAATATTTATTTCATTCTCATAAACTCTTTAAAAATGGGACTAGAAAACTCTATATACTTTTTACACTTTTAGATAATGCTGTCAGAACATAGAATATATAGGGAACAAAATTAACTAAAATAGTAAGCACTGAAAATATTGAATGTTCACTTAAATTGTCTGAACTGTCTGTTGGGCCAGAATATATAAAATATGGAAATTAGCTTTTGCAGTTGCTAAAAGCATTAAGGGGTCTCACCATTACAATGTTAGCAATTTGCACCTTTTTAGATAAATTATTTGTAGGATTTGTATTGAATCATGGAAGAACAATGACCTCACACATGTTTATGTACCTCTGTTGCTGCATTTATCCTTGAATGAGCAGATTTTACTTACTAGTGATACAATTTATTCTATATAAAGGAATTAGATGCATATCTCAGAATGGGGACACTATAGCTTCACGTATGTCTATTCCTTTTTTTTTTTAAATGACTAAGGAATTGGATGAAATGACAAATATAATAGCTTAACTTAAAACATTCTTAATATTATTACTTTCTAGATGCTAGTATGGAAATGGAGTAATCGAAATTACCTTCAGTGGATTGATTTGGGAGCCTACTCATTTTAATGTCTGAATAGAAACAGTCTAAACTTTTGATGGGTACCATCATATACCACAGAGTCAATCAGATATTGCCAAGAAAAGAGTAAGATGGTCTCTAGGGCAGCATGCCCCTGCTACTAGATAATTTTGACATGTAACTGGTGCAGAAAGGTTTCAAACATGGAAAACCTATAAAGATCAATGCTTTATGTGAGGAGAAAAAGTAGTGACATGATCTGTTTCTCAACTGTTTCCTCTCTACCTAGTTCTGTTTTTAATAGAAGTAGTTCCTTTTCTTCTTCATGTCCTATTGACAAGGTATTTAGCAGAAGTCTCAGATTTTCAGAATCTGACATGGCTACACTGTTAGCACATCTGCTGTGGCCTCAAATTTTCAACCTCTGGGCTATAAGCCATGCACCTTTGCACCTGCACCCTCTCAGCCCCATAGAATCAGTGAGAAGCATGGGAGTTGATTTGGATGAGATACTAATGCAATTTTAAATGATTGATTTTTAAAATAGTCTGTTTCCACTTAAATAGCCTTTCTTCCTAGACATGAAACCAAAGCTTAAAGTTCTGAAGGCAAAACTCTCACTAGATCTGTTGTCCTGTGGTGCCAGGCTAACTCTCAGGATCTCAAAATTGTGCTGTTAGATGCGAGGGTGTGACACAATTGCACGTGTGTGTGGGCGCGTACACCCCCTTTCCCCCAAAATTAGACAAAATCAGTTGTCAATACTCACACACCCAATACATGTACATGGATCACTAATTCATATATCATGCACCTACACATACACACAGGTGTGTTCCTAATTGGGTGATGTGGTGTGTATGTTTGTGCTTGGAGTACTTGGGATACCTAGGGTGCTTGGTGACTATGGGAAGGGGAGTCAAGGTTCAAAGATTTCTGGAAGGAGGGAGATGGATAGGAGTTAACAAGAGATGGAGGGGAGGGGAAATAAGAGAGTGCAAGTGCCAGGAGTGAAAGTTGCCAGGGCTGGGATTAGAATTGACAGACTGAAGACAGGCTGAGGTAACTTAAGGTTATTTAATTAAAGGAAAAAGTAGAAAGCTGGCAGCATGAAGGAGATGTGGGGCCGGAGCCGGAGCTGTGGAAGGACTGTATTGTACAGGGAGAGGGAAGCTGGGACTTGGGGGAACTAGAGGGGCTGCAGAGGGAACCAGGAGGCTATGGGGGAGCTGGGTCAGGGCTGCAGGAGAGGCTCTAGGTGTGGGGGTAGCTGCAGGGGTTCTGGGAACCAGGTTGGAGGGCTTTGGCAGAGCTGGAGAGGGACTCTAGGTGCTGGGAACCAGATCAGGGCTTCTGGTTTAGGGAAAAGTCTCAGTTGTGGGGAGAGGCTGTGGGAGTGCCAGGGAGAAGCTGTGGGGAACCAGGAGGCTGGGAGGGGCTCTGGGTACCAGGAAAGGCTGTGGGGCAGTGCCAGATACTGGGAGATGCTTTGGGTTCTGGGAGACGGGCTCTGGGTAGCCGAGGAAAGCCAGAGGATGGAGAGGGAGGCATGGAAGATCAGGGAGTGAAGGCAGAGGCACAAGCAGGAATGGAGAGAGTGAGATCAGGGGGAAGGCAATGGTGGATGGACACAAATGGGGAACAGAGAGAGACAGGGAAGATCAGGGAGAGGCTACAGAGAGAGAGACGGGGATCGGGGAGAAGGCAAAAGTGGTGAGACACAAAATGGAGAGCTGGGAGGGCAAGGAAGAGGAAGATGGAGACAGAGAGGCAGTGGAGCAGAAGAGAGGGGTGGTAAAAGCCAGGGTTTGGAGCAGAGCAGAGAGGGCGCCAAGGTGATCGAGAGAGAGAGGGACAGAATGCAGGTCAGGGGGCAGAAAGCAGAGTTGGAACCCCAAGTTGGGTGTTTGTCTTACTGACCTCCTGACCCTGCTCCAAAATAGCAGGTTTATTAAACAGACAACACACTACACAGCCCCACAAAGTTATTGGTTTCTACACACACACAAACACTTGCATACACACTAAGACAATGCTAGTAGGAGAGAAAAAGGCTTGGTGGAGGCATTGAAGTCCAGGTGCATAGGGACAGGGTCAGAGTCCAGGTCCTTTGCTTGGGGAACAAAGGTGGGTGAGAGTTACCTATCCTGGGCTGTGAGTTGATCTTCAGTAGTCAGTTGGGGTCTTCTTCAGAAAGGTGTTGTCCAGAGCGGGCCACTGGCGGGGCCTCTGAGTGGATAGCTGGTGTAATGTACTGCTGGTCCAGTTGGAGTTCTGGTCAAAATCAAACACCGACTCAACCACCCATAAACAATTAATAGCCAAACTATTACATAACTAGTTTGCAATATGAATGATTCAGGGCCATATACCTACTTTGTCTAATACAAACTCACGACATGAGGCTATTGGCTATTCTCTGGCAGTTTTCTCTCAGTCTTATTTTGAGATTCTTCCTTTGGCCAAAGACTCTCTTGCCTAGTTGTGACATGGAAAATCTAAGTACCAATCTTAATGACTCTATTGCATGCTTACTCTCTCTACATTCGTAACTGCCTTTTCCTACCAAGCCTGCAGTCACTGAAGCATCTAATTGCTTCAGCTGAGAGACCAAGAAAAACTGTCCTAGTGAAATCAGTTGTGTAGGATGGTAGTAGGAAATAGAATGAGGGTACTGAGATTCCTTCAGAGAACAGGGCAGCACTCAAGAAGAGGATTTTATACTTTAAACCTTCCCTATAGCATTTCGGTGTGTTGCCTTCGCATTAGAGCCCACACAATAGGGGACTGAGAAACCCTCTAGTAATTTTTTACTTTCTAGCAAAATTCTTCACAATTGTCATTGCATTATGTTTATGCAGCAGGAGCAATTGCCCATTTTAAAAAGGTTCTAGATCTGTCTTGCTTTCAGACTTACACCCACGTGAACCTTTATCTTCCTGTCTCCTTACCCCATATTTATTTTTTGTTTGTTTGTTTGCACATCTTTTCTTCTACTTCATGAATCTTTTATTCCTTACAGCTCCTGTTCAATACATTGCTCAGGTTATTTGTCTTTCAAATGCTGGGTTCTTGTCTCTGTTCCTGGGTGAGGTCCATGGTTCCTGGATAAACCAATGTGAGCTGATGGCCCAGTCATTGCAGGCCATTCAGTAGAGGCCTGCTACCACTGTATTTCAATCATTCCTAATCACTCTCATTCATCGAGGAACCAATTTACATGGGAGGGGTACATGAATCATACAATTGCAACACAGGGGATACCCGGGCAGAGGACACAAGACGGAGGCTTGACATACAAAATGGAAACTTGACATGATTTATGCTAACTTACACATATAGACCTCAAACAGTAATCACACAATATCAAATCAGTACAAACATAATAATTATCACTTATAAAACAGTGGGTATTGATATCAAAATAGCAGGGAAATTATTTGCCAAGAGGGGAGAGAAAAATAAAACTTACTACAGAAAATAAAATGGTAAACCTTATCCTGCATCTTACCTTACTTATACTTATCGATAAGGAATAGAGAGGGAGAGAAAAAGTCAGAACTGATTTAGGAAGGGGAGGGAATGCATTTGAAAATAAATAAAAAAAGAAAAACTCAGGGTTTTGCTACACACTTTAAGAAGGACATGGACAAGCTTGAGAGAGTCCATATAAGAGGTACCCATATGGTCAGTGATTTGCACAGCAAGCCATACAAGGAAAGTCTGAAGGATCTGGGACTCTTCAGCCTGAAGAAAAGGCTGAGAGGGGACCTGGTAGCAGCTTACCACTACACTAAAGGAAAACGTCAAGGGCTCAGTGAGAAACTGTTCACCATGGCACCCTAGGGGCAATCTAGGAGTAATGGCCACAAAGTCCTGGAAGACCAATTCAGGCTCAACATTAGGAAAAAACTTCTTTACAGTCAGGGTGTCCAGACTGTGTAATAGGCTTACTTAAAAGATGGCGCAATCAAGATATCTTCAAGAGGAGACTAGAAAGTCACCTTGCTGGGGTCATTTGACCCCCCATTATCTTTCCTGCTTCATGCAGGGGGCTGGACCCAATGATCTTCCAAGGTCCCTTTCAGCCTTACATTTTATGAATCTGTGAATGTTTGTACCTGCTTTTGTCAGTCCTATTGCTTGTTCCATTTTAATCGTGTAATATGTTTCTTATTGATTCTAGGATGGAGCACGAGAAAATTGGAGGATTGTGGGCTTAACTGTGAGACAGTTAGGTGGGTAGGAACTGGCTATGGGGTAGGACCCAGAAAGTTCTAATGAATGGATCTGTGTCATCCTGGTGAGAGCTAGCCAGCAGTATCTCTTAGGGGTCCGAGATTTGTCCACTGCTTTTCAACATCTTTATCAATGATTTGGATGTGGGGGTGAAGAGCTTACGGGCCAAGTTTCGAGATGACACCAAGTTATGGGGAAGCGTGGTCATGCTTAAAGTTAGGCTGCAGATACAGATGGAACTAGACAGGCTGGCAAGTTGGACAGATCAAAACCATATGAAGGTCAACATCAAGAAATGTAAAGTGCTCCACCTGGGGTGAACAATCCCTTACACACCTAGAGGCTTGGTAGTGCCAAACAGAGCAGCATCATGAAACAAAGCAACCTGGAGGTAATAATTAACTACAGTATGGGTATGAGCTGGCAGTGCAATGCTGTAGCCAGGAGAGCAAATAATACTCTGGTATGCATCAATCAATGCATCTCCATCAAAACAAAGCAAATGATTCTTCTACTTTACTCAGCTTTGATGAGACCATAGCTGGAGTACTGCATCCAATTCTGGGCACCACACTTTAACAAGGATGTGATAAAGCTTGAGAGGGTCCATAAAAGAGCCACCATATGGTTAGAGGAAAGGATGAGGGACCTGGGTCTCTTCAGCCTGAAAAAGAGAAGCCTGAGAGGAAACTTGATAGCAGCTTACCACTACATTAGTGGCATACATCAAGGGCTCGATGAACAATTGTTTACCAGAGCTCCTGAGGGGAAAACTAGGAGTAATGACCACAAACTCCTAGAAGACCATTTCAGGCACAATGTTAGGAAAAAACTTCTTCACAGTTAGAGTTTCCAGACTGTGGAATAAGCTTCCCCTGGAGGTGCACAATCATCTACTCTGGAAATCTTCAAGATGACACTGGATGTCCCCTTGCTGGAGTCACCTGGGCCCAGTTGTCTTTCCTTTTTGGTGCTGGGGGGCTGGACATGATGATCTTCCAAGATCCCTTCCAGCCTTACTATCTATGAATCAGATAAGTGTAGAAAATTAGGGTTGGAAAGGAACTCAGGAGATCACCTAGTCCACCCCCCTGCTCATAGCAGGACCATCCTCAATGAGTTTGTAGCAAAACCCCAGATTTTTCTTTTTTAATTCATATATATAAATATATATGATAGATATGCATTCCCTTTCCCTTCCCCAATTATTTCTGCCTTTTCTTTCTCTCCCTTTCTATCCCCTATTGACAAGCATAAGCAAGCTCAGATTTAGGATAAGCATTAACATTTTTATTTTGTCAGCAAGTTTTTGGTTTTGGATATCAACTGTTTTATATTGTATAAAATATAATACAGGTTTGTATTGATTGTTACTGTTATAGATTGTATTACTATCATTTTCCTATTGATTTTTATAGTTTCATATGGATATTGTATGGTTTAGGCCTGTGTTTGTAAGTGAACCAAAGCCATGTCAAGTTTCCATTTTGTATGTCAAGTCTCCATCTTCTGTCCTCTGTCCGGGCAACCTCTGTATTGCAACTATATGATTCACATATCCCTTCCATGTAAATTGGTTCCCAGATGAACGAGAGTGATTAGGAATTATTGAAATACAATGGTAGCAGGCTTATACTGAAGGGCTTGTAATGACCAGGCCATCAACTCACATTGATTCATCCAGGATCCATGGACCTAACCCAGGAACAGAGACAAGAACCCAGCATTTGAAAGACAAAAGACCCTGAAGAACCAGCAACTCTACCATTGTAACCCAGCGTTACAGACACCCGAAACTGCACATCCTGCATGGAGCACACATGTTCAGTATGCCAAGGGCTGACCCTTGCCTGGGCATGCCTCCTGTCACTAGGATCACACAAGATCTGCCCCTATAAAAAGGGGCAGTGAAGATAGATGTAGTGGGATGCCCTTTCCATCTGGACCAGCATCATGGCACACAACCTATCCACCCAGAGAACCTGTCGATGACTCCCCTCTGGACAACACCAACTGTACAAGGACCCTGTCCAGCCTGGATAGGTAGCTTTCACCCCCCACCCCTTCTTCAACCAAGGACTTGAACTCTGCTTCTCTTCCCTACCTGGACTCCGGTCCTTCCATTGAGTCTCTTTCTCTTGCTGCCATTGCGAATGCTTGTGTGTGTGTGTGTGAGTGTGAGTGTGAGTGTGAGTGTGAGTGTGAGTGTGAGTGTGAGTGTGAGTGTGAGTGAGAGAGAGAGAGAGAACTAATAACTTCATGGGGCTGTATAGTGTTGTCTGTATAATAAAACTGTTATTTGGGCCCCTAAGTTGGGTTTTGTTTTACTATGGTTTGGCTCTGTTCCAATCTCTGCTCCTTGCCCCTCTAACTTCTGTCTCATTTCTCCCTCTCCTGCTTCTGGCTCACTGCCACCTCAAACACCTGTCCTGTGCTCCTCTGCTTCCAAACCCCATTTCTTTGCCACTGCCTTTTCCTTTTCCCCTGAGCACCCAGGTTTCTGCTTCAGATTCTTTCCTGGCTCTCTCCTCCTTGCCACCACTTATCTGCACCTGCCCCCCTGTATCTCAGCTGTCTGCCTCAGTTTCTAGCCCCAGTCTACCTTAAGTAACCCCAAACCTCAGTTTCTTAACCAGCTTCTCTCTAGTCCACTGGTTTGTATCCCAGTTCTGGCCACTTTAACTCTCTCTCTCTCTCACCTGAATCTTCCCTGAAGTATCCCAGGTACCCCAAGTGCACACATACACACTGTACCATCCATGTTAGGAACTTACTTGTGTAGGTGGGTTGTATATGTGTGAACTGATGAGTGTGTGTGTGT
>JAGPOW010001327.1:29048465-29062233 GCA_030014935.1 Caiman crocodilus | reverse complement strand
GTGTGTGTGTGTATATGTAATTTTGTGTATGATATACAAATTAGTGATCTGTGTCTAACTTTTAAGGTGAATGTGCTTGAATTGGTGATAGGCATGCATGTACCTAGGCTGGCTTGGATGTGTATGTGCCTAAGCTGGTAGTGTACATGTTTGTGTATGCCTCATTGATTTGTGTGTTTGTATATGTGCAATTGTGTCACACACTCCTGCCTAACAGCACAATATTGAGATCCTGAGAGTTGGCCTGACCCCACAGGGCTAGAAGATCATTCCACCAGGACTTTGTTGAGCCAGGCCTTAAAAACCTCGAAAGATGGCGATTCAACCACTTCTCTAAGTAACCTGTCCCAATGCTTTTCTAGTGATCCTTGCTGCAACTTGGGACCATTGCTCCTTGTGTTAGACCAGGAAATCCTGTCTCTGTAAATATGCAAGGTAATCAGGCCACCCAAAGAATATTGGTCTGTTGGACCCCAAATTACTTAAACATGATGGCTGACTTATTCACTAATTAATTTAATAATGAAAGACTCTGCAGTCTAAAAGTGTTTCTTGGGCCCCTATGCTAATTAGAGCACTAGAGAGGCATATTTATCACTGCTTTACTAGTCCCAGACAAAATCCTAGTCTCAGCTAATTAAACACCCAAATTCAGGAATTGTAAATGAAATGGATAAATCATCTTATTAATTAACAGCAGGTAAGTTACAGGAAAATATAATCAATTGAAATAACAGCTACAACAAGTACTAACACCAACTGGAGATGTCGTAACATTTATTATAGTAAGGGGAAATCTTTATTGAATGCTGCTTCAGATTGCCATAAGAGTGGGTCACACTAAAAAGGATTATTTGGTCATGGCTTATCTTCCAGTTTAAGGAAGGGAAGAGGGAGAAATGAAGGAGGAGAGGGTGATACTTATAACAAGGGTGGAGGGCTGCTACTTATGCACCAAGTGCACCCAGCTAGGAAAATTCTGGGCCGCCAACTCTGGCCACTCTTACTAGATACCAGCAGTGGTGAGAACTGGTGAAGCCTCAGGAGCCAAAGTTGGTGGAGGTAATGGCCAGTCCTATAACAGCCTTGCTATCAATACTCAGCCCATTGGAACTCCGTGGTCACAGCATAGCTTAATATGTAACGCCATGCAACAATCACCCCCACCAACTGACCTACACACCACAAAGCTATTTTCACTGGATTCATTCACCACACTAACAGTCTCTCTCTCTCAAAAATACAGTCTCAGCACCCACACACATCAAGACCAGCCAGGCCCATCCTCACGCTATCAATCATGCACAGTCTCAATCACAGCCAGTCACTCAATGAATCTGTCAGCCAGACCTTTTTAAAGGGTTAGTACACGTGGCACACCAGCGCTGTGCACATGACACACTCTTGTGCAGTAGCTACCATTTCCAGTATCTTCTAGGTACCACTGCTCATGCTTTTGTCAATAGGTGAGGACAAGTTCATGCTCTGACCTACTTAATATGCTAAGTTATCCCCCCATGGTCTTAGAACCAATTTTGGCTCCAATACTTGCTTTCTTATCTATTAACACTGAGCATAGATAGCCCCATCCTCTAGGCTGCTATCAGATCCCCACTCAGTATTTTCTTCTCCAGGCTAAATAAGCCTAGTTCCCTACAACTTTTCTTAGCTGTCATGTGCCCCTGCCCTGTAACTATTTTTGTTGCCCTCATCTGGACTCTCTCCAACTTCTCCTCATCCTTTCTAAAATTGGGGCCCAAAACTGGACACAACACAGTTTTGACCTCACTAGAGCAGAATAGAGAGGAATAATTACTTCCCTTGATCTGCTGCCAACACTTCTAGTAATGCAGCCCAGTATGCTTTTAGTCTTCTTGGCAACAAGGGCATTCTGTTGACTTGAATCCAGCTTACTGTCCACTGTAACTCCCCAGGTCCTATTTTGCAGAGCTACTGCTTAGTCAGTTGATCCCAAGTCTGTAGTGGTGCATGGGATTGTTCCATTCTAAGTGCAGGACTTTGAAGTTATTCTTACTGAACCTCATGAGATATTTTTGGCACAATCCTCCAGGTTTTCCAGGTCACTCTGTGTGTGTCTACATGACATGCTTAATGCACACTAGCCTAATAACCCTGTGCATGGGAGTGCTGGGTAAAAATTGTGGTAATACACATTTATAATACATAGTTAGTATGTCATTAAGCAACTACTAAACTAAATGTGTAGTAACTACTGCATATTAATTAAATGTGCAGATGAACCCTTTGAATTCTAGCTCTACCCTCCAACATATCTACTATACCTCATCTTGGTGTCATCTGCAAACTTGCTTAGGGTATAATCTATCCCATCTGCCAGATCATTAAAGGAGGTGTTGAAAATAATAATAATAAAAAAAAAAGATCCAGGACTGACCCATGGGGTGCTCCCCTTGATATCCACTGGCAACTAGACTTCAAACCATTGATCAGTATTCGTTGAGTCTGATGGTTCAGGCAGCTCTCTATCCCCCATACAGTTCATTCATCCAACCCATACTTCATTAGCTTGCTTGCAAGCATATTGTGGGAGACTGTATCAAAAGCCTTGCTAAAATCAAAGTATATCATGTCCATTGCTTTTCCCCACAAACACAGAGCTAGTTATATCAACATAGAAGGCAATCAGGTTGGACAGGCATAACTTTCCCTTAGTTGACCCATGCTGACTGTTTCTGGTCATCTTCTTCTCTTCCAGGTGCTTAGAAATGCATTCCTTAAGGATATGGATTTCATGATATTTCTGGGGACTGAGATGTGGTTGACTGGTCTGTAGTTCCCTAAATCCTCCTTCTTTTCTTTCTTAAAGATGGGCACTATATTTGCCCTTTTACAATCATCCAGGACCTCCCCTGATCACCACAAGTTTTCAAATATATCAGCCAGTTGCTCTGCAATCAGATCAGCCAACTTCCTCAGCACTCTCAGATGCATTATATCCACCCCCATGGAGTTGAACATGTCCAGCTTTTATAAATAGTCCCTAGCCTGTTCTTTCACCATTGAGGACTGCTCACCTACTCCCCAAACTGTGCTGCTTAGTGCAGTAGTTTGGGTGCTGAACTTGCCTATGAAGATTGAGGTAAAAATGGCATTGAGTACCTCAGCTTTTTCTTCATCATCTGTCACTAGGTTGCCTCCCCCATTTATTAAGCACCTTCCACTTCCCCTGAACATCCTCTTGTTGCTAACATACTTGTAGATACCCTTCATGTCCCTTCCTAGCTGCCACTTGAATTGCACTTTCACATTCCTGATTTCATTCCTGCATGCTGGAGTAAATTCTCTAGTCATCTATCCAAGGTTTCACTTCTAAGATTCCTTTTTGTGTTTAAGCTCATTCAAGAGTTACCTACCAAGCCAAGCTGATCACCTGCCATATTTTCTATTCTTTCTGCACGTTGGGATGGTTTGTTCTTGCATCCTCCTAAAGGTTTATTTAAAGGACAACCAGATCTCCTGGACTCCTTTCCACCTCAAAACTGGCCTCCCAGGGGATCCTGCTCATCAGTTCCCTCAGGGAGTCAAAGTCTTCTTTTCTGAAGTCCAGAGCCCATACTCTGCTGCTCCCCTTTCTTGTTTTTGTTAGTAACCTGAACTTGATTGTCTCATGGTCACTGCTGCCCAAGTTGTCATCCACTTCTACATCCTCCACTAATTCTTCCCTGTTTGTGAGTGGTAGGTCAAGAATAGCATGTTTGAACAGGGGTGTATCTATAATATCTTCCATTTGTTGCTTTGGCAGAATATTTGGTCCCTATAACACTTGTTCCAGGAAGTTGTCCTCCACACTCTCTGAAAACTTCCTAGATTTCCTATATAGTGCTGTTTTGCTCACTGTCTCAGCAGATGTCAGAGTGATTGAGGGTCTTCAATAGTGGAGCAGGCAGGCAAAGCAAGAATGCTTTATGGTAACTAGAAAGAAGATGGATGCTGAAGCAAAATATAAAAACTTTCAGCTGTCTACTTTTCCCTTTCCATCATATTCCTTGCCTTCCTGCAAAGCATCATATGATTGCTGATGCATAGTGGCATACCATATTAAAAGACACTTGCAGGTGTCTTCCTTCAATAGCAAGTCCTATGGCAATGGAAAAATAGCAATGGGGGAAGGTGCTAATGATTACCAGAAGCCCTTAGTCATTGATCTACCTAGGGACAGTGGTCATTTTGTAATTGGATTTGAGACAGTCATACAATTCAGCAGCTTCATGCATGCTAGCAGTCCTATTTAGGATCCAATCAGCTCAGAGGCTGCTAGAAAAGATTGATTTGCCCTGAACATTGTCTGTCTTGCTCTTCTTAACTGGAAACTGATCCCTGTTGTTTTGCTTTATCTTTGGCCCAGGTCAAGTAATGAAGTCTGCAACTTGGAACATGCACACCCTGAAGGATAGCCATAACTGAGTCACATGAGTGAAGGGCAGTAATCATGGCCAGAGAACTTGCACAATTTGCTATTGACATTTCTGCACTTAGTGAGACTAGATTTGCAGAGAGAGGTAGTTCAAAGATCATGGTAATGGCTATACATAACATGAAAATGTAAAGGAAAAGCTAAAAAAGACAATCATCCCCACAGCATTGGTTTTACTATCAAACCAAGATCATTACTGAGATGCTGAGGTGTCCAGTTAGCATCAACAGGTATCTCATAACCCTTCATGTCCTACTGCAAAATAGATAACAAGCCACAGTCATGAGTGTATAAGCCCCAAATCTTCATGCAGATGATGGCATGAAAGAAGAATTCTATTCTAAACTTGACCAAATCCTGTCATGTGTCTGCAAAGATTATTCTTCTGGATAGAATGAGAAAGGGATTTTGCTAGAGTGGGAAAGAGATTTTGAGCTATGGGACTTCGAGATATTGAGCATTTGAAAAGGGTGGGTGGGGCAAGTCAATTCAAGAGAAGTTATTTTTCCATCATAACAAACTCCTTATTCCACCAAAGCAACAAATGGAAGACATCATAGATACACCCCTGTTCAAAACAGAATATAGTTGGTTATGTCACATTATCCATATCACCAGTCCTCAGATCAGCACAGATGACTACTAAATGGACCATCACTTGGTTGTCTGTTATGTCCATTTGCATCACCCCAAAATATATGTAAACAAAAGCTATCAAGGAAGAGGTTCAATATTGAGTGCTTGAAAGATTCTGCTAAAAGTGATGATTCCCAGCAGTGCCCTAGTGAGAAACTCTCAACCTCCCTGGTGATCTTGATCAAGAAAGAATTCTATGAAGCTTGCAAAGAATCTCTAGGCTTCTCTATGAAGAAACATCAAGACTAGTTTGATAACAATAATAGGGAAAACTCAAGCTTTCATTGACAGAAAAAGGAGAACCTTCAAAGCTTATCAGAACAATAATAAGGCATGTGTTTCTGAGGTAATAAAAGGTGCAAATTATAATCTAGATGGAATAAAGTTATCTTTCCAACTACACATTGTATTCTGATAATCTGAACACATGAGCAAAATCCCAGTGACCTGAGAGATGCCAAAATTGTTACCATATTCATGAAAAGAGATAGAATAAATTGTAGCATTTAGTGTGGTACTGCACTTCTGTCCATAGCTGGCAAGATCCTTCCCCATATTTGCCTCAATAGATTCACCTTCCTCACTGAGGAGATTCTGATGATCCTGGTGTGGTTTTAGACCATTCAGAGGTACAACAGACATGATTTTTGTTGCTAGAAGATGTGCCACAAGCAACAATGACATGGTCTTCATTGATGGGGATCTCTTCTGGCTACATTCTATATTCAAGATAACCAACACATGTGGTATTGATCTTCAATTCACTGCAATTGTATCATGTGTGTCCACTCAGTTGAAGAGCTCCAGGTCACTTGATTGCTTCTGTAAAGTGCATGAAATGTTTGGACTCACTGACAACTTCACAGAAACCAAGATACTTTACAAACCCACCCCAAGTAAACCAGTTACTCCAGCCCATATTAAAATTAGTGAGCAAACCTTGGAGAATTGTGATTATTTGTCCTACCTGGGTAGACACTTTTCCAAAAAGTAAACATAAATAAGGATATTCCACATTGAAGATTTGATTTCAGAGATGTCCAAAGCCATCACTGGCAGATTTTATCCAATGATCATGACATCAGGACCTGAATAATAAAAAAAAAATTTCTATCAGGCTATTGTAATTACTACCCTGCTGTGTGGTTGTGAAATCTGGGTGCTATAATAGAAATACATGAAAGCTTAGGAGCATTACCATGAGCAATGGCTCCAGAAAATCCTCCATATCACTTGAAAGAACAGAACAATGAATATTAATGCTCTAGCTCAAGCAAACTGTATCATCATTGAAGCTGTGTGTCACAGGGAAAAACAAAAGGGGGGGACTCCAAAAGGCCAGGGGGGAACCCCAGAAACAAGAAGCCCCAGAAGGGCAGGGAGGAAAAGGCAAAAGTAAAAGGGGAACACTTACCTGCAGCGGGGCCCATGGTGAAAATGAAACACAAGGAGGAGCCTATGCAGTTTGTCAGCCGCACCTTCATACAGCTGTGGCCGGCTGGTGATGTCAGCAGAAATAAAATGGGCCAACAGTGAAGAGGCAAGGAGGTGACAGACACCGGCAGGGAGTATCAGCCAGAGGGGTCTCTCCAAAACTCCTGAGGGAGTGAGTGGAGCTGGAGACCATTTTCCCCAGCAGGAAAGGATCCTGCTGCACATGCTGCAAGCCAGAGACTGCTGGCTGCAATGAAGAGAGCCATGAGCTAGAAGCGACTGCGCCCGACCAGAAGCCTAAAGAACAGGGCAGAGGAGAACAGAGAGACCCTGACTCCAGTGACCGCTGCAGAGGTGCTGGAGGTGCTGGTGCATTACCCAGCACCAGACCAGGTGGGGCCATGGAGGGCACTGGGGTGGCTGAAGAGGTGCACCAGGTGGGAGACAGGACGCCAGGGCAGTATGAGACAGTGCAAAGCTTAGACCTTGGCAGCATGTCACTGATCCTGCGGGTAATGGGGGGACAGGAATCTACTGAAGGACTGCAGGGGGCCCAAAGATATAGAAGTCTGGGCAATGAGGGAAAGGAATTGTGTTGGAGACCACAGGATATCATGGCCATGTACAGGGCCTAGTATTGCCCCATAAGAGTCAGGGGCATGTTGATAGTGATTCGGCCAAGGGGGCCTGACGAGGGGACAGTTGGGTCCCTTAGAGGGTGTCAAAGGTTTTTTTGTATTTCCTCCTTTTGGAGGGGTTGGGTGTCAGGGCTTGTGGAGCCTGATTGTTATGTAAGTCTCAGAGTCAGTGGTGGCTTTAAGGAAAGGCAGTGGTCTCATAGCCCAGAGAGGATACTGCAGGCTGCCGACACCTTCTGAAGGCAGACTCACCCCTCCCATAAAAGTAATCAGGGGCTCAGCACTCAGGAATCTGACCACAAGGACAGCAGTGACCTGCCAAGGCTGGGTGTAAGGGTAAGGTAGAGGGGAGGTGGTGCCTCACAGAAGACTGCTAGATAGACATTCCACCATCAAGGGAATCCAAGTGGTTAGACACCCTCCCCCCCACTGAAATAAGATTCAAAGTCATGGCAGGAAAGACCGGGGAGGACCACACGAGAAGTGGCCACCTACTAGAAGGACCACCCAGAGTGACAAGGCAGACACCATCAAGCATTTGGACCAAGCTGCATTTGACCGGCTGTTTGAGGCCAGGTGGACATGCCGTATTTATACTGCACCAGCTTCTCCAGATGAAACACATTATAAGGATGCCTGGCAACTGAATCCTGAAACAAATCCTATATTCCTAGCTTACCAATGGTCACCACTTCAGAGATGAGCAAAAGGAGGGATTCAAAGACACCATGAAGGTTAATCTGAAGAAATGTGATATCAACAGTGCTACTTGGGAGGCTTGAACACTGAATTGCCCCAAATATTATTGTGATATAAAACAAGTTATTGATCATTCTGAGCAAACTTGCATCACTGTGGAGATGGATAGACAAAGGGATGATACAAAGGGAAACAACTATGACCTGAATTACCAGGACCAGCTCATTCCTCCTGGAACTATTTGCCATGTCTACAGTCAAACAATCAATGACTGGCCTCCTCAGCCATCTGTGGATTCATTGATAACTCCTGTATTTACTAGATGACTGTCCTGTTCATATCAGGGAATGCCAGTGACCAGTGAGAATGACCACATGGTAGAATAATTATTGCAAAGAGACCAAAACCTGTTTGGGAGATCAGCTAGATGTGGAACCAACAGACATATCTATAATAATATCGATATTAAACCTGCATCGCCTATGAATCTGTGGCAAATGTAAGCCAATATGTAGGGCCTATGGCTGTCTCTTGATCCCAGATTCCTAGGTAGTAGAATGGACACTGAATTCTGTTATCCCTGGAACTAACATTTAGCATTGCCAGTCCCTTCAGAAAACATCAGTGAGGGATGTATTCAGTACATTGTAATCTGCTTCTCTTTCCCAAACAAAGCTGAGCTTAATGGTTAAGTACAGATATTCAAAAAGCCCAAGGAAGAGTTGTTGACTTAGCATACACCAGATCACCACTTAGGATCTCAATATTGTGTTGTTAGAAAGGAGGACATGATACACAATTATATAAAACACACAAAAACTACATATACACCATTATGAGTTCACAAAACATATACACAAATATGCAAACATGCACTTCTGTGGCTGTGAGTGAACACTAGGGGACATTTGGGGTAACTTGGTGCTTGGGGTTACTTGAGGTCAAGGTGCCTTTTGGGTTACTTTGGGTCAATTGGGGTTAGGTTTACTTGGGGGTCAAGGTGCCATGGGGGTTACATGAGGATAACTGAGGTCCCAGGGTTACTTGGGGTCAACTGGTGCTGTGGTGGAAGCAAGGGAAAAAAGCCCAGTGGCAAGGAGGAGACAGCCAGGAAATGGAGGGGCAGAAACCTGGGAGATTGAGGCTGAAAGAAGGGGAAGAAAGCTGCGACATCAGGGCTGAAAGGAAGGGCAGAAAGCTTGGAGATTGGGAAGCCGATGAGCGGTGGCAAAAAAGAGACAGCCAGGAAAGGCGGCAAAAGGGCACAGCAGCCACCTTGGCTGAATGAGGAACTAGCAGACGTCCTGCGTCTAAAAAGAAAGACCTACAAAGGATGGGATCCACTTCCAAGGAGAAGTATAGTGTACTGGTCCGGACCTTCAAGGAGTGACCCAGGAAACCCAAGGCTGCAATGAAACTCCAACTAGCTACAAGTATCAAGGACAATAACAAAGTCCTTTTTTAGATATGTGGAGAGCCAGAGGAAAAGCAAGGGTAATATTGGACCCCTGCTAAACCAGAAGGGACAACTGATGGCTGACACCCAGGAAAAAGCCAACTTACTAGATGGGTACTGTGCATTGGTCTTTCACAAGCCCCATGGGATGCCCCTGCCCATCATGGGACAGGGACACCTGGGTGAGGGCGATTCCTGGCCTTCTCTTCAATGATGACCTCATGAAGGAACACCTTGAGAGGCTGGACACCCTCAAGTCAGCTGGCCCTGACAATCTACACCCTAGAATACTCAAGGAGCTGGCTAGCATCATAGCTGAGCCCTTGGCATGGATCTTCAAGAACTCCTGGTGCTCTGGTGAAGTGCCCCGGGATTGGAAGAAGACCAATGTGGTGCCTATTTTCAAGAAGGGGAGGCAAGTTGATCCGGCAAACTACAGGCCCAGACTGACCTCTATCCTGGGGTAGGTCTTAGAAAAGATTATCAAAACAGGCCATTTTTAATTGGCTGGCTGATGGCAACATCCTGAGGGATAGCCAGCATAGGTTTGTTGAGGGTAGGTTGTGCTTGACCAATCTTTTTCCTTTTATGACCAGGTGACCTATCACCTGAAAAAGGGAGAGGAGATTTGTGTCATATAGCTCGACTTTAAAAAAGCCTTCCATCTGGTATCTCATGATCACCTCTTTCAAAACTAGCCAACTGTGGCCTCGGGTCCACCATGCTTCACTGGCTGGAGAATTGGCTCCGTAATCAGACCCAGAGGGTGGTGGTTGATGGAAGTCAATCATCATGAAGCCCTGAAACCAATGGGGTCTCTTAAGGCTCTGTCCTTGGATCTATATTCTTCAACTTCTTCATTAATGATGTGGACATTGGAGTCAGAAGTGAACTGGCCAAGTTTGCTGATGATACCAAACTTTGGGGTAAAGCATCCACACTTGAGGACAGGAGGGCGATCCAAGAAGACCTTGACAGGCTCAGGAAATGGGCAGATGAGAACTGGATGGTGTTTAACACTGAAAAATGCAAGGTTCTCCACCTTGGGAAAAAAAACCTGCAGCATCCTTATAGGCTTGGCAGTGCTACGCTGGCTAGCACTATGGATGAATGGGACTTGGGAGTCATAATTGACCACAAAATGAGCATAAGCCATCAGTGTGATATATGGATGCAAGCAAAATGCTGGCTTGCATCCATAGATGCTTTTCAAGCAAATCCCAGAATATCTTTTTCCCATTGTGCTCAGCCTTGGTGAGGCCGCAGCTGGAGTACTGCATCCAGTTTTGGGCTCCACAATTCAAAAAGGATGTGGACAATCTTGAGAGAGTCCAGAGAAGAGCCACACACATGATTAGAGGTCAGGAAAACAGACTTTATGATGACGGGCTGAGAGCTATGGGACTCTTCAGCCTGGAAAAGCATAGGCTCAGGGGTGATCTGGTGGCCTCCTATAAGTTTATAAGTGGTGTTCACCAGGATCTGGGGCAATGTTTGTTCACCAGAGCGCCTCAAGGGATGACACAGTCAAATGGTTATCAACTCCTGCAAGACCATTTCATGCTGCACATAAAGAAGATCTCCTTTACTGTCAGAGCCCTCCCAAGGTCTGGAATAGCCAGCCTTCCATCAGCAGTGGTTCAAGCACCCACTTTAAACACCTTCAAGAGAAAGTTGGATGTTTATCTTGCTAGGATACTATGACTCTAGCTGACTTCCTGCCCCTGGGGCAGGGGGCTGGATTCCCCCCCCACACACACACATTCTCTCTCTCTCACACACACATGCACAATGGTAACAGGGGAGTAAAGGCTTTGTGGAGGGATTGGAGTCAAGGTGTGTGGGGACAGAGTCCAGATCCTTTGCTTGGGGAAGGAAGGTGGTGATAGCTAGTTACCCTGGGCAGGTGGGCGATAGCTACCTATCCTGGGCTGTGAGTTGATCCTTGGTGGCTACTCAGGGTCTTCTCCAGCAAGATGTTGTCCTAAGGGGCTTGCTGGCAGTGCCACTGGGTGGATGGATGACATGGCATAGTGCTGCTCCAGATGGAGAGGATGTCCCAAAGAGGTCACACTCTACCTCCCCTTTTATAGGGGTGGGCTATGTGCACCTCCTATGGGAAGGACATGTCCAGGCAAGGCCAGTCCTGCTCAGATGCATATGTGTAGATCCAGATGTTCTCATTGTCTGGTGGGATACAATGGTAGGGTTGCTGGTTTCTGTAGGATCTTTGTCTTCCAAATGTTGTGTTCCTGTAGGTTCTGTTCCTGAGTGAGGTCTGTGGTTCTTGGGCGTGTCAATGCAAAGCAATGGTCGGACCATTGAGTTGATGGTCTGGTTATTACTAATCATTATTAGAGGCTTACTACCATTATGCCTCAGGCACCCTTATTCATTCAGGAACTAATTTACATAAGACTGGTTACACATGAGTCACAGTTACAACATACTATACAATAGTTATATAGGGCCAGGGGACACAAGATGGAAACTTGACATTACTTTAGACACAGGCCTAAATCATACAATATTAATGTGAAACTATAAAAATCAATGCAAAAATGATAGGAATACAATATAAAACAGTAAAAATCAATACAAACATAACATAACATTATTTATAATATAAAAAGGGGGCTTATTACAATAATAGACTACAAGAACTTAGCTTACCTATAACTTCTTATAATTACTTATAAGGGATAGAGAGAGCAGAGAGAAAGCCAGAAATGGTTGAGGAAGGGGAGGGAATGCATTTTTAACTTAGAAAAAAAGAAAAACCTGGGGGTTTTGCTACAATCTAAGTTACATGGATAAGCAGTATAATTTTGATTGGCAGAGAACAGAAGACACATTGACCTTTAGGGGGGTGTAACAGGTTGCTCTCCCCAGCAGCATTTTTTTTTTTGCCTATGACGGGCACCGCTGCAGTCCCTTAATGTTTCATTTCACTCGTTTGCCACATAACCCATCTTTACTCATCTGCCATGTCTTGATGTAAATATTATTTCAATGTTCTCACAAGCGGGAGACTGCCTATTGTAATTCTATGTTGGGGTTCTGAGCCACCGCAGGCCTTGTCCCCGTCTTTCTCTAGCTAGGCCTACCAGTCTAAACCCACCAGAGAGGGTTCAACTCTGAGGCTGTAGCTCCTTAATCATCTCAGGGCCCGTGGCCCTCCTTTTGTTTTCAATCTGAATCCCAGGCTGCAAGTTCCAGTCCGGGCAGTGGCCCAAAGCTCTCACTGTCCAAGGGCGCCCTTTCCTTTAGCTCAGGCTAGTAGCCAAGATCCCCCCACTGGGACCCAGCTTAATAGTCCTGCAATGAGCTCTGAGCTACAGGCCCTATACGGCTGCACACTTAAGTGCACTAGGCCCTTTGGCCTTTTATGACTGTGCCCAAGGCGCTAATGAGGCTTCCTCCTCCCCTACAGGCTCAACCACAAGCCACTGGTTTATCAATCAACAAATATATATAAACAGTAAGTCAATAAGTTATAACCACAAAAGAAAAAATTAGAATTTTAAAAAGGCAGCATACCATCTTACATTTCTTCATGGCTTGGTGCTTTTGCTTTCCTGCTATCTGGACTCTTCCCCCGTCTGGCGCTGCTGTCACGTCTCAAAGAGTCATCAGGAGTTCCCTTCTCACAGCAGCTGGACTGGTAGCTAAGCCTCTCTGTGGAGCTCACATGCACAACCTCCTTCCCCTTTGGCCACTACCTCTAACTGCCACCAAGCCCACAGTTTTTATAGTTCTGGCCTGCCCCTTTCTGGTCATCTGACTAGCTGGGCAGGCTCAACTTTTAACCGTTGCCTTGCCAGCAGGCTGTGCCCAGAAAATTTTGGTCTTAAAGGGACCGACCTACTTTCTGGTAACAGAGCTAAGGTTCCCTGTTACGGAGGGAAAGGGAAAATCTTAGGCTGGCTTCTGCTATTTTTAAACCAATCTGTTTGTGCCAAATTTCTGTTCTGTTATGGGTACAGAGCAGTTTTGTGCCCTGAATTTCTGTTCTGATATGGGTATAGACCAGCTTCTAATCACTTATACCAATAAAAGTGTAATATTGTACATTATGAAACTATGAAGCTATGAAACTATGAATTTGTACCTAGTTTACTTGAAGAAAAGGCCTTCTGATTCCATTTGTTTATTTAGTTTGGATTTGGAAACGGCTGATTTTTTTTTTCTTTCATCTTCCTCCATGATGATAATGATGATAATGGAATGTCACACCACATGCCAGGTACAAATATAAATGGTAAGGAGTTTTACTTAGAAGATTCCTTCAGGAAAAGGATGTGTGCAATCAAGTCTAACACTAGATCAAAATAAATATATGCCCACCTACGGGAAATTACAGGCCAGTTAGTCTTACCTCAATCCTGGGTAAGCTCTTTGAAAAAATTATCCTGGCACATGTCCGGGAGGGCCCAGCGGGGGAATGCA
>JAGPOW010001327.1:29032903-29048365 GCA_030014935.1 Caiman crocodilus | reverse complement strand
AGGAAGGATGACCTGAGCAGGAGGCTATGAGTATACAGTCCAATCAAGGAGGTATCCCTTAGCTAGACCATAGGGGAACTTGGACCTGTTGTAAGGAACCAGGGAGGGGGACCATCCAAGTTCCCAGTGAAGTGACCGACAAGTTGTCTTGTGGTTTTTCTTTGGTGGGTTTTTGTGTGTGTGTGTGTGTGTGTGTGTGTGTGTGTGTGTGTGTGTGTGTGTGTTTCCCTGGGTGAAGGGGTTGTGAGGTAGAATGGACTCAGGTAGATAGAGTAAGTGGAGTAGAGCCTGTAGGGCTCCCCATGGGGAACTGACCCAAAGGGTAGGAATTGCTTGGAACGAGGGTAGATCCCATGATCAGGCCCTCCAAATATAAGGAACCTTTGAAGGGATCAAGTCTTCAGGATTAGGATGTTAGATGGGAAGAACCCGGAGAGGTGCCATTAGTGACAATAAGAGAATAGAGCCCAGAAGATGGAAGGGGGGCAATGAAGTGTTGTGAGGTCGGTGTGTAGGGGTGGCAGAGCCCCACGAGTGACCACCAGGAAAACTGTGTGCTGCAGAGGGACCCCAGATAGTTGACCCCCCACTGGGAACATTCAAAGTCATGGCAGGTGAGATAGGGGAAGGCCATTCCAGTAATGAACAGCTACTTAGCCATTTATGGGAGTCTGTAAGATGCCTGTGACCTATTGTGTGGACTAAGGCTGCACGTGACTCGGGGCTGGAGCCGGTGGTCACACTGTCTCTTTGGGACACCCTCTCCATCTGGACTAGCACCATGCCACACCACCTCTCCACCCAGAGGCCCTGCCAGGGACCCCCTTCTGGACAACACCTACTGGACAAGGACCCCTTTCCAGCTTGGATAGGTAGCTATCACCCCACCCTCTCTTCAACCAAGGACTTGGACTGTGTTTCTCTTCCCTACCTGGACTCCAACCCTTCCTTCCACTGAGTCTCTTTCTCCTGCTGCCATTGTGAGTGTGTGTATGTGTGTGTGTTTGGGAACCAATAACTTTATGGGGCTATGTAGTGTGTTGTCTGTTTAATAAACCTGTTATTTTGATACGCTGAGTTGGGCTTTTGTCTGTTTCCTGGCAGTCTCCTCCTTGCCACCACTTATCTGCCCTCCCCAATATCTCAGCTGTCTGTCTCAGTTTCCATCCCCAACCTACCTTAAATAACCCCATGCCTCAGTTTGCTCTTGTTTCATTTATACTTGCCATTTCTGAAATACTTGCCATTTCTGAATAGGCCATGCCAGCTTCTCTGTAGTCCACAGTTCTAATCTGGGTTCTTGCAACTTTCACTCCCTACACTTTAACTCTCTCTCGCTCTCTCTCTCTTTCACCTTAACCTTCCCCCCAAGTATCCCAGGTACCTCAAGCAAACACATACATACTGTACCATCCAAGTTAGGAACTTACCTGTACTTACGTGTAGGTGGGTTGTATGTGCGTGTACTGGTGAAGGTATGCATGTGTGTGTTTGTATATATATATATATATATATATATATGTCATTGTGTGCATGATAAACAAATTAGTGATCTGTGTATGTAGACTGAGTGTGTGGTTATAGACAATTGATTTTTGTCTAACTTTTGGGGTGTATAGTGCATGTGCTTGAATTGGTGATAGGTATGCATGTGCTTAGGCTGGTTTGGATGTGTATGTGCCTAAGTGAGTGAGTGAGTGAGTGAGTGTGTATGCACTTAATTGATTTGTGTGTTTGTATATGTGCAATTGTGTCACACTCTCCTGTCTAACAGCACAATATTGAGACCATGAGAGTTGGCCTGACCCCAGAGGGCAACAGGCGGAATAATAATGAGGACTTGTCAGTCATTCATTATTTTCCAGCATTCAAAAAAATGATTTGGCCAAAGTACAACTGGGAGGTTTATGAGTGTTTATGTGTTTAAATATGCTAGACCAGTAGGTCAGTGAATATAAGTGCTTGCTAATTTACTTTTCCCACTACCCCGTTTTAATTAAATGTTTCCTTCCAGCTTTAGCAATTGATTTGGCAAATTACTATGAAGTATTATGAGAAAGCTGTAGTCATAGATCACACTCACAGGAAAAAAGAAAAAGATTTGTAGCAGTGAGAGAGAGAGAGAGAGAGAGAAAGAAGGCAAGCAGGCACAGACAGTGACAAGCCTTGTTTGTTTTTCAGTATCTCCCCAGTTAAACCAGTTGACTGCAAGTCTCCTGGAGCAGAAAGAAGTTACTTCTATGTTAAAATGTATGGGTGGGTAGGGGAACATAACTGTCACTTTTTAATATCTGTTACACCTCCTCTGATCTGTCATAAACACTTTCATTTACAAGCAAGGGAAAACTTCAATATTTTCACTTGTTTTCACATTGAAAAGTCTGCATATAGTGAGATGATTTTCACACCAGTCAGGCATTTGGTGTCAACCTTCTCTTACTTTTAAGATCTCAGAATACGTTTGAAGTTCATTTGCTTGTGTGTAAAATTTAATTGTTTTTTTTCACCAAAAAGAATAGTTTAAACCCATTGCAGCATAACAAGACTATAGCCAGTGGGTCCTGGCCTACATTTTTTACTCTACAGAGCATGAAATATCTTGCCGTATGTGATGAAAAACCAGTATGTGATTAGAAATTATAGTAAAATGCACAGTTCTCATATTCTCAATAGGTAAAGACTGCTGGCTCACAGATGAACCCCATTCCTCACTGTACTGAGCAAACAAGTGACATTTTGTAGAAGAAAATTAATCATATTCTTTAAAATACATTCTTGCTTTTTTCACTTCTTGGTCTCCAGATTTGCTACATTCATCGATACTTCTCTAATATATGTGGATCACTGCCTTATGGGCTGGATTCCTCCCAGCTGTGAGAAATGGATGAAAAAACAAAACAAAAATGTGTTCATATTTTCTTTTGTGCTCAACTACAAATGGAATCGAGACCTGTTTGCCTTTTTATGCCACTGCATTGATTGCATAGTCCCAAACCCAAGGCCTGATGGAGTTTTGCCTATGAGCAGTTCGAATAAAACTAATTTAAATGCATGGTAGATGAAGCCTCCACACCTTTCCTTTCATTCAGTTTTCTTTACCCTGCTAAATAGATTCATTCTCTGTGACCAGTAAGGTTGTCACTTTACACAATGCCCCAGACTGGAAATGTACAAACTATAAAGGGCCTGAGATAGATGGAATTCCCCACATCTCTACAACCTTCTTCCTTATGACCTGATTTCTTTAGAAGGAAAGAGGTTATCCATGTTTTCCCTCGTTTTTCATAAGGGTAGAAAAGTAAACAATTCCCCTTTCCTTTTCTAGGAGCAAAAGGGGAAACAACCTTTCAGGGACCATTTATTTTTCTCATCATATGTGAATTTTGATCAGTCATTGTGCAAATTGATACAGAATGCTTGCCATTTCTGATCTTTCATTGTTAAATTGAAATGACAATTTGAAAGTGTGGGAGTGTGAATCCCTTGCAATGTGAATGAAGCAGTTCAGTTATTACAAAAGCCATCACACAAGTGAATAGCAGTCCAACCACAGCATGAAATTTACTAAGTAATTCAAATTAGGCAATGTTTTATATCCTCCTATAAGTGATGGTTTAAAAGCATGAAAATGATAGTTTAAAAAGGACCTGTGAAGTAAAACACACCCTTGCTGCTCATACCATTAAAGAAGTCTGGTAATGAATGCTTCAATGGGTACTAATGGCTAAGTCGCCCCTGCATCCCTACATTATTGGAATTTAAAATGAAAGCTTACATTTCCACATTGTGGCAGGCCACCTTTGGTGCCCACCACTTTAAGGGCCTGTGAGGTAGCCTATACAAGACTGCAAAGCCAATCATGCAGTCACATGACGGCCAGCTGATGGGAACTGGACTGCAGAGCCGCATCGTAAGGATAGGCTATGAGAGGCAAAGCCAGCAGTTGCTGCAGGGATGCTGCTGAGGTAACATCACCAGCCTGAGATCTGCTGCTTCCAGGTACATCTGAAAGTGTAGGGTAGGAACTGTGGGGATGGAGGAGGTTCCTAGGGGCCCAGTAGGGTCCCAAGCACTGGGGAGAAAGATGTGAACCTAATGGAGAGCAATGCCAGTCTGGCTAAAGGAGCTTAGAGATGTGGGCCTACACAGGGGCTAGGCAAGCCCCTGATTAGAACTGGCAGGGTGAGGCCAGGTGCTCAGGTGAGCCAACTGAATGAAGGGATGCCTTATATGAGATCTCTGGGGCCTGGAGATGGCTGTTTGTGGTGGGGCGCAGAGAGGGACCCCTGTGGAGTAAAAGGCTCAGCTGTAGCTGCACTGACTGGTTGAAGCAAAGGGGCCAAGACTGAAAGGCCAAAGGGCTATTAAGCCCAGCACAAGGGGCAGGCCAGGGCTGTGGAAAGCCACCAGTCACCCTAATAGCCCCAGAGGTGGAGCCAGAGCCCAAGGAGGCTCAAAATCCCTTCAATGGATGCGGAAATCAGTGCCAAAGGGTGGATAGGCTCAGAAGGACAGAAGGCCGTGATGAAGAAGGCTGAAGTAGATTTCATAGACATTTGGGCTGGAAGGGACCTTGAAGATCATCAAGTCCAGCCCCCTGCCCCAGGGGCAGCAAGTCAGCTAGGGTCAAAGGATCCAAGCAAGATTGTAACAGGAGGGCAAGCAGGGTCACCATGCTCTCCCCTGCCTTTCTGCTTTACCATGCCAAGTTACCGACCAGCACGCTCAAATCCTCTCCCACCACGACTTTGATGTAATATGTATTTTATAGGGAGGCTGCTCTTCATCCTCTTAGCCACAGTTATCCTGTTATCACTCATCCTGTTCCTGTACTGGGTGTTCTATGCACCCCAGCCATATGGGCTATGCATGGCTCCAACCATTCCTGTACTATTCCCCAAGCCTCACAGATGGAACTGATGTTGTTTGGTCTCTCTTGGCGCCCTCTCCAGCTCTCAGGCTCTTTGTGGCCCGTCTCTCTCAGTGCCCTCTCTGACAATCAGCAATCGCTGCCCCCTCTCTGGCACTTCTCACTGTCCCCACTCCCTGGGGCTTCTTGCTGCCCACACTCTCTGGCGATAGGGTTCCCACACTGCTGTGGGTATCCTATGAGGCCTCCTCTATCCCCTCTTAGCCTCACCCAAACTGCCGGTTACAAACAGCAAACAAAACACAAGCCCCCTGGGCTACAACACAAACTCCCGCCATCCAGCTATAACATTAATCCAGCCCCCCTAGGGTGCTCTATCCTTTACCAGTCTCAAACAGCTGATGCATTCAGGCCTCTTCCCTTTGCTCACTCTGGCAGAGCTCCTTCCCCCTTGGCTGCCAGCAGAGAACTGCCTCCTAGCCTGTGATTTATATAGGATCCCATGCCTGCCCATTCTGGTCAACTGACTAGGCAGGTATGGGTCACTAGTTTCCTTTAGTTGCCTCAGCAACCGGCACCTGAGGAGTTATCCCGGCTCTCCAAGTAGCAGGCATCTTAGTGCCCTGCTACAAAGATAAACATTCAAACATGTCTTGAATGAGTCCAGAGTAGTTGCCTGCACCACTTCTAAAGGGAATCTATTCCAAGCCTTGGGGGGTCAGGCAGTAAAGAAGTCTTTTCTTATGTCCAACCTAAAATGGTCATGGAGGCGTTTCTGATTGTTAGTCCTTGTTATCTCTTGGGGTGCTCTGGTGAACAGACATTTCCCCAGATCCTGATGAACACTCCTTATGTACTTATAGGCAGCCACCAGGTCACCCCTGGGACTGTGCTTTTCCAGGCTGAAGAGTCCCATGGCTTTCAGACTCTCATCATAAGGTCTATTCTCTTGCCCTCTGATCGTACGCATGGCTCTCCTCTGGACTCTCTCATGCTTCTCAACATCCTTCTTGAATTGTGGAGCCCAGAATTGAATGTAGTACTCCAGGTGCAGCCTCACCAAGGCTGAGTAAAGCAGGAGGATGACATCCTGAGATTTACTTGAGAAGCATCTATGGATGCAAGCCAGAGTTTTGTTTGCTTTATCCAACATCACATTAGTGGTTCTGTTCATCTTGTGGTCAGTCATGACCCCCAAGTCTCTTTCAGTTGTGGTGCTCAAGTGTAGTACTGCCAAGCATGTAAGCGTGCTGTGGGGTTTTTTTCCCCTAATGTGGAGTACCTTGATTTTTCAGTATTGAACATCATCAGGTTTATATCCACACACTTACTAAGCTTATCCAAATAAGCCTGGATCACTAACCTATCTTCAGGTTAGGATGCTATGCCCCAAAGTTTAGTGTCATTAGTGAACTTCGCCAGTGCACTTCTGACATGAATGTCCACATCATTGATAAAGATTGTAAAGAGAACCGATTCAAGGACACCACTGGTCAAGAAGCACCATAATGATTTGCTTTCTTTGACTACTACCCTCTGGTTCTGACCTCACAGCCAATTTCACAGCCATTGGATTGTGGTGTAGCTGAAGCCACAGTTGGCCAATTTTTCCATGATGAGATCATGGGATACCAGATCAAAGGCTTTTTTAAGGTCCAGATACATGATGTCAATCTCTTCTTCCCTGTCCAGGTTATATGTTACCTGGTCATAGAAGGAGATGAGATTGGTCAGGCAAGACCTACCCATGACAAACTCATGCTGGCTGTCCCTCAGGATGTTGCCATCAGCCAACTTATTCAGAAGGGTCTCTTTGATAGTTTTCTCTAGAATCTTACTGGGGATTGAGGTCAAGCTGATTGGCCTGTAATTCCCAGGATCTATTTTCTGCCATTTCTTGAAGATGGCCTTCTTCCAGTGTTCAGGTACTTCAGCTGAGCACCACAAGATTTTGAATATTTTTGCCAATGGTTGAGCTATGACACTTGCCAGCTCCTTGAGTACTCTAGGGTGTAATCTGTCAGGATCAGCTGACTTAAAGATGTCCAGTCTTTCAAGGTGTTCCTTTACTAGCTCTACACCAATGTTGGGTATAAAGACACCCTCACTCTGGCCATCCCATGTCATGCTAGGCAGGGCAGTCCCTTTGGGATGATGAAAGACCAAATACAGCTTCTGATGAGGCATCTGATGAGGGATCTGGAGAGTTGGGGCCAGAAGAGAGGAAACTAGCAGATGAAGGATGCATTAGAGGGGCCAGGAGAGACAGCAGCCCAGGTACAATGTATAGGAGTCCAGTGAAGAAAGACCATGGCTGATAGGTCTGCACTGGTCCTGGGGAATGATCTAAAACTGCATTCTGCTGGGAAGGATGGTGTGGTGGGGCTGCCAGTGGTGGGGTACCCCTCAGGAAATGCCATGTTAGTGTCTCCTTATTGAACAGAAAGTATGGATGCCATAAATTCTCAGCTCTAAGTACCTTGTGGGTACCCGCTAAAGGTGAAAGGCTAAGGCAGTACACTCTAATACAAAAGCAACAGGCTTGGGCAAGAGCATGTAGGCTAGGAGGACCTGATAAGCGTGAAGCCTAGTGAGAACCCTGAAGGAGAGTGAGGTCCACGCACATCTCTGGACACCTGAAGCCCACCGGGCATAAGGCCCTGTAGCCCCAGTGAATAGGAGGAATAATGACCACAGTGAGGCGTAGAATTCAAGGGCCTAGAAGCCTGTTGAGAGGCAAAGAGCTCAGAGTGTGAGTTGAGGCCCCAGTGAGGGGGCATGTAGCCAAGGCAAGTGTTTGGATGCCTGAGACTGACTTTGGGCCAGATTGGGGAATTTAGGAGTACTTTGGATGCTATCTGTGTGGCATGGGACACAGTAAGGGGAAGGTTGGAGCTGTGACATCAGGGCATAAAATGGGCAGCCTCCCACCTGGGAACAACTACCTATTATCATAACAAAGGCATGACAGGTGAGGCAGGTGGGAAGACTGCCCTAGACAAGTGGATGGGATGATACTGTGGCTGGCCCTGGGGATGCCCCCCATGTCACATACATATTCACAAGATTCCAGGAGTTAAGACTTTAAGAAAAACAAATTTTTTTTAGATTTACAATTGAGCAATGAGTGCTATTGACTCTATTTAAATATTTATCTATATTATACTAGTTGTACAAATACTTCCTGCTGGGTGCATCAGCAAAACAGTTTTGTCTAAAAAAAAAGGAAAAGTGGTTTCAAAATGAAACAAAACTCAAAACAAAACACCATCCCATCAAAACAGTGAAATGGAAGCCAGAATGAAATGGTGCTGTTTCACACAGCCCTACTGAGTAGTCATTTAGTACTAAATGACTACATAGTAACTGGAGTTGCTGTGCAGTAACTTTGCTGAACAGCTTTTTTTGTGATGCTGACTTCACAGTAGCATTGTGTGATACTTTCTGCCATGAGACACTACTGTGGAATAGTCATGGGCTGCTGCACAATCAGCATCTCATGTAGACATGGACAGTGAGAAGAAGATTAATTCTCTAACCTAATAATTCTCTCAGTTTTCATGTGGCAAGTAGGAAATCTGTTCCTCCTTCCTGGTGACTGAAAGGGGAATATCTAGATAACTCACTGCCTCTTCCTGTATAATGAATAGTGCCTGCTCATAGGCTGTCTGCCAGAAAAAATGAGTAGGTGTATATTTTCCTATTTCATTCTAATTAACGTGTACGCAACCATGGAAGAAGACTATTGCTCTTCCTTTACACCCAAAATGTAGATGCATATGTGCTGAAGAAAAACAGAACAGATGTCTTCCAGGCTAGCAGATTAATAGTTTATACGCCTTCTGTGGACATATGAATGGAAATGGGAAATTCAAAGGTGATTAAGGATTGTAGGCATCTGACTCCCATTGAGACGAAGTCCCTTTGGCTCTCCTAAAAATCCCAGCCATACAAAGCAAATAGAAAAAGAGTTAAATGTTGAACATGAAGTCATTTAAAGTTATTCAAACTCTTCAAAATGTTCATTGGGAGCTCTGGATGGTGTATGTCTGGAGTTGTCAGAAAAGTCCTTTACATTTAAATAATATCAGACTGTCTTCATCTTTGAATACCCAGGAGCTTTTCTTATTTGCAAATCAAAAGTCCTCCTGGAAATATGAATCATGGGTAATGAGAGCAGTTTGAAATTATCAGAGTAATTCACATTTTCTGTACACTTCAGTTTAGATAAATCAAGGTTGACGAATAGATTTAATGTGAAGTGAGTTAAAGCAGTGTGTGCTTCTTATATAAGCATGTTTTATAAGAATTTTATCTGGAGTAAGTTTTGGAGGTATATTAATTGGCATACAGTTTAATACTGGAAATCTGAGAGTTTAACCAGAAATGCAAAATTCAAGATAATCATAAGAAGGAAAGATGATACATTCTTACTTGATCTTTGGAGTGTTATGTGTCTTTCTCTGTGTGTGGCCCCTACTACATGTTGCATATATTATGCAATTAACTGGTTAATCATGCAGTAAATTTAGACTGGCCACATGTGCAAAGGAAGATTGATCACAAGTGCGAAGTAAAATATCACATGATCAAATATATCACACATGATAAAAAAAGCCAACCAGTTACAAAATTAGTGCTTGAACAAGTATAATGACTCTATAGCTGGTTCTATCTAGCTTTAATTTGAATGTGTAACGGCCCAATGATTCACAGATAATATGAATTTGCTGCAGCTTCTAAATCAGAATTAGGGCTCATTTTAAGAAGTATTTGAAGACCTAAAAGGTAAGGCCCTATGTGTGCAGATGCCTGGCTCTCCAACCACTGGGAGTTAAGTGTCTTACCTTTTGAGGATGGATTTTGAAATTCTCTTAAGTGAATAGCTACACCTTTAGGAATATCTTTGAAACTCTGGTCCTTTAACCCTTTAACTGAAATTTCTTGTCCTCTTACCTTTTGAAGTCCTGGATCCAATTCCTTATAACAATCAAAATCAGGTCATATAGTAACTACTTATTTAAAAATGAAAAGAGAAGGAATGCAGAAAAAAAGAACAAGCTATGGCTTATGGGACAAGATTTTATATGATTCATGAAAAAAATTGGAGAGGAAATGAGCCCAAAGATATCCAAGGTAAAATTTCTAGTCTAACTGAAATCAATGGCACAACTTCCATTAACTTCACCTCTGGTGTCTCCCTTTACATGATGTAAGCCTTTGTATGTGAAGAGTTCAGAGAGCTAGGAGCACTGAGGAGGGTTAACCAGGTGTCCGACCTCTGCAAAGGGCTGTGGATGCATGGATCCTCCATAAGACTCAAACAAGGCTTACTTTTCCTCTCCATGTCCTATATATTGTACATTTTTGGAGGCTTATTTATCTCATGATGGAAAGTAGAGGCATAACTGGACAGAACTGCACTCTGGGCAATCCTATACTACCCCCCATCCCACTTCCGTGCCTTCTTTGCAGAGCGTCTGGCTCTGGTTCTGGCTCTAGAGACTTGGACAGCAGGGAGGGAAACTAGCAGTGGTGCAGAGCAACACCTAGAGGTTTGCTGCTACTGAAGGGAGAGATCAACTGAATTTTTTGCCACAGACATGCATGTCCAGTGTCCAAAAAACAATGATTCTTCTTCCCCACTCTCACCCCTCATCACCAGAAATGGAATTTGCCAAAATGCTCTCTACTGACACATGCTCCTTCACTGCAGCTATTGCTGTGCCTATACCCCTCTCCTGCCTCAGCCAGCATCTAAAACAGGTATCCTACTCATCCAGGCACCCTTATACTACTGTGGGATAGTGCAGCTTGCCTTAAGGACATAATATAGGGCTTAGGAAAAAAAATAAGCCTAAAATGAAGAGACGATAATATTTTGTGAAACTAACAAATGTTACAAAACATTTGTCTTAAAACTGCACTGACCTCACATGCAGAGGAGGCAACATGCAATGACAGGTTTAAGGCCTAATGTCTCATGTGTATGGATCTACCTAAATCATTCTGGGAATGTGAGGCACAGCAGCTCCTTTGTTCTTGCTCTTTCTCCTGTGCACTCCCCTTCCACCATGCCTCCACCACTGATTGTCTGAAGGAGCCTGGCAGCCCCACCATTCACTACTTGCTCCTGATTGATAGGGAAGCAAAGACCATGGTTTTAAATACGCCATGGTTTTTGCATACCAGTCAATCAGTAGTCAGTGGTGGGGTCACCTTGGCTGCTCAGCAGATCAGTGGCAGGAGGCAAAAACTGTTGCATATTTAAAATTGTGCTTTTTTCCTCCTGGCCAATTAGGAGTGAGTGGTGAGTGCATTATTTGCAAGAGCATGTAGCCCCGGCAAGCATGCTTCCTCAGGCTCCATGCTCTCTCTATGCTTAACCCGTGCTGCTCTCGTCTTAGAGGAGGCATAGAGTCCTGGCTATATACGTTTTTTCTGTTTACCAGGCTTTGTAGCGGCAAGTCAGAGATGTGCAGGTCAGAGATGGCATTAAGCCTTAACCTGCAACTGCTCTGAAATTGTTAAACTTTAAAACTGCCTATAAGATTTAGAATGGTTTAAAGGTAACCTGTAACTATCCAAAGAGTAGCAAGAGTGAGGTTTTTCAAAGGTATTTATGTCAATGAGACTTTTCCTCTCAAATCACCTTGGAGCTTTAGATAATCCCAGAGCATTAAAAGCAATAGTAATAATTTCTAAAACAGTTTTTCAGTAGCACATAGGCCTTTACATTATGTTACTTTTCTATTATAAAGATTTAATGACAGCTGACTGATCTGTCACAATTCACTCATGATTTTAGAAACTGAGGATCATGATCATTAAATTTCATTCTGATTAACTACTTGATGCCATTCCATTGTGTGTATACATTCATTTTTATGGTTTAATTACTCTTTACAGTGGGACTGCTCTTTTATTCTTAAATTATGACTTTTTGCCCATCTGACTGGAGGGCACATTTTTAATGTAAGTGTTTAGTTGGCATTATAGGATAATATAATTTCTTTTCAGTGTCAGAAATAAGATGACGCTAATGTATTTTGGGCTAATGAAAGAGCAGTATAAAAATATCAGGACATTCAACCATAGCTTCAACAATTGGACAATAATTTTGGAAACTAAATAAGGTACATATATAGATTATATACTTATGTCTGTGCCAACAAATATAAAATGCTACAGACATAAATAAATAAAAAAACCCTTGGAGACCTTATAAGTGTTGTTTCTAAAGGCTCTTATTGCACTATGCAATCAATTTTCTTTTTATGTTTCCTCCAAATTTATCCCCATTACTACAATAAAACCTTAGAGAAAATCTCACTGAGTGAAGTTGTCTTGAGCAGCTATGATAGTTGAGTGGTGAGTGAGCAGAATGCAGTTTCATTCTGTTTTCAAGTTGCTCCCTCTGTAGGGGCAAATTATTTTCCTGGAAATCTGTGTACTAGGATGGCAGCTACAGTTTCCTAGTTGATGCCCAATCTTATGGCACAGAAATCAAGGGGAAGGAAGGAAGGGACAGACGAAGGGAGGGAAGAAGGAAGGACTTTGGCTTTGTAACTACTTATTCAGGGGTGTGGGGTACAAAAATTTGTCCCCTCTGGGGGTCGAGGTCCAATATACAAAGCAGAGACAAACACATTACTATCAAACCAAGAGTACCATGTAATTACATTCATAACATTACACCTTCATTGAATTTCACGCCATGCCTAACATGCCGTTATGCAGTTGGAACACTGGCCACACAGTCGTAAAGACCAAAGGTCTCTAAATAAATGATTCCTAACCTGCTGTATCCAGTCATGCATGTGACAACATCTTCAACTTCCCACACAAAGAGAAAAGCAAAAAGCAGCTTAGTGAGGGCCCAGGGTGCAGCATGAGCTGGGAGTTGAAGTCTGAAACTGAATCTGCCTGGTCGTCGAGGTGAGTCATAACATCAGAGCAAGTATTGAAGATGGCCATCCTTCATGTGGCACAGCAGTCCCTCAAGGGCCCAGTGTGCCTTAAAGGTGGGCACTGCCTGATGGAGCACAGCATGCTGGAAATCCAGCGAAAGTGGTGCCCACACCATGAGGCTGAGAAGCTGCAGGACATCACACTGCTTGGTATGGGTAGGAGCACACATAGGTGGCCACTGAGAGGCTCCTGCCCAGTGCCCACAGTGGCAGCTTTAGAGTGACAAAGAGCAGATGCAGGCAGGGACAGTTGAGGAAGGCATGATAGAGGTTCTCCTCAATGGCCCCAAGACAGAAGGGACAGCCTGTTGAGGTGGCTGGGTCAAAATGGGCCAAAAATGTGTAGTGGTTAATATGTCATGCAGCAACTGCCACTGCAGGTCACTAGTCTTCTTGGCAGTTGGTGCCTTATACCACGTGCACCAAGCCAGGCGGGCTGGTAGGGAATCTGGCAGCCCCAGGCACCATTGCCATGGTGTTTCAGGGTGGCCTGCCAGTACCTTGGCATGGTGGATGTGAACCACCCAGGCATATAGGTTTCTACGCAACAGAAAAGCAAATGGGCACCCTGTGTCACTGTCAGGAGACACAGGGAGTGTCAGCAGGGTGCCGGGCCCACCAGCCAGCTCACCAGCAACAGCTAGGGAGACTGTCAGCATGGGAAAAGCCTTGCTTGGGGCATCTTCAGCTCGGGGGACCTGACAAGCCTGGAGATGGTCATCCAGGGTGACTGCTGCCTCCAGTGTGGGGGCAACCTGGACAGCATACAGGAGACAGCCCATGCTGTGGACAGAGTGCATGCCTAGCTAGGAGGTCAGGGCCTCAGGCAAGAGCCAGAGAGGGGTCAAGAAGATGGCTTATGTGGAGGACACATGCCTGGATGAGGGTGGCCATGAGGCTGGTGGAGGCCAGGCTCAATACAGGGTGCTTCAGTGCTAGGTTGTACACCAGGGTCTCCCTCAACATGTGCAGGACCTGCAGGTGCCGGGCCCTGAGCTGGAGATGGAAGGTGGCCTGCCAGGCTCCTACCATGCTGCAGTAGAAAGCCAGAAGCACTACCCAGTTCAGGATCGTGAGGTCCAGCAGGAAGAGCTCCAGTCGAAGCTGTGGGCTTTCACCCTCTACAGGAACTGGCATACCAGTTGTTGCCAGGGAAGGCACACCTCACTGTAGAGGAATCACTGAAGGGCTTGCAGGTGGAAGGCAGCCACCTTGCTCATGAGGTCAACCAGGCTCTGGCCCCCATCAGTGACAGCTAGGTAATGGACACCTTGTGGGATCCAGTGGTGTTCATTCCAGAAAAATCTACCAGGAGGCACTGAAGCCTCTCAAGTATGTCCTGTGGCAGGTCGACTTTGCTGAACCAGTGCCATAGGGTTGCTGCCACCAGGTTGTTTGAATTGAGGACACATTCATGGGAGGAAAGGCGGAGTAAGCAACAGTGCCATCATTGTAGGTGATCCTCCACCCCTTTATCAAGGTCATCCCAGTTACATGATGTGAAGGTCAGTGGCCCCAGGAAAATGCCCAGGACCTTGAGGCCCTTCTGGTGCCAGGTGAGGTCCCCTGTCAAATCTGGGGGGGAGGGGTGTTGTGCTGATCCATGCACCAAGCACCAGGGTATCACTCTTGGCTCAGTTGATGCAGGCTGAGGAGGTGTGTTCATAGCCTCACTGGCAATCCATCAGGGTCTACACATCTTCCTGGGTATTAAGGAAGATGGACACAGCATCTGCATATGCCAACAGCCAGAGCAGAGGGCCAATGGATGTGTCCATGGCTGATGGCAAGGCCATACTACTCAGGTGGTGCCACCGTATGTGCAACAGAAGCTCAATGGCCAAGGCATAGAGCATGCCTGACAGGGGGTGCCCTGATGGATGCCCCTTTGTTCGGGAAACAGGGTGCAGAGCACGCCGTTCACTTTAAGCAGGCTGGAGGTGTCTTGGTACAAGATCCAGAGGGCCCCTGGTGAAGAGGGGCCCAAAGCCCAAGCTCTCCAGGGCCTGGGAAAAGGTAGGCATGGCTTACCCAGTCAAAGGCCTTCTCCTAATCCAGAGAGATGAGGTTGATTTCTAAGCTGAAGTGTTCACTGGTTGTATGTTGCACAGTAGGAACAGGTTATCTTGAATGGTTTTGCCTGGCATGCAGAAGCTATGCTCAGGCACAGTGACAGAGGCCATGATGGTGCAGAGGCAGCTTGTCAGTGCTTTGGTTAGAATCTTGTGGTCCATGCACAGCAGGGAGACCAGCCACCAATTCTTAATGCAGCCAAGGTCTCCCTTCTTGGGTAGCAGCCTGAGCATCACTCGGTGGCAGCTGATCAGAAGGGCCTTGTCCGCAAGACTTTCCTGGAAAACGCACAGGAGGCAGAGGCTGAGGAGAGACAAGAAAGTCTTTCATAGATACATAGATTCATAGATGTTAGGGGCAGAAGGGACCTCAATAGATCATTGAGTCTGATCCCCTGCATAGCCAGGAAAGAGTGCTGGGTCTAGATGACCCCCAGCTAGATGCCTATCTAACTCCTCTTGAAGACCCCCAGGGTAGGGGAGAGCACCACCTCCCTTGGGAGCCCATTCCAGACCTTGGCCACTCTAACTGTGAAGAAGTTCTTCCTAA
>JAGPOW010001327.1:28961811-29015177 GCA_030014935.1 Caiman crocodilus | reverse complement strand
GCGCCCTTGGCTTCGACCGGGAGCTCTTTCTGCTGACCTCCACGCTCCTGAACTGGGCGGTGCTTCCAGCCTATTATCGGAGCATGGTACGAGCCTGGCAGGCCACCTTCCGCCTCCAGCCTCGAGCCTGGACTCTGCGTTTCCCGCAGCTGTTGAGAGAGCCTCTGGTTCACAACTCGGCCCTGGCGTGCTCTGTGCCAAACCTGGCCTCTGCAGCCTCACGGCCGCCCTCATCCAGGCACGCGTCCTCCACCTGCACCATCTCTTCGACCTCGCTCGGTCAGCCTGGCTCTCGCCCGAGGAGCTCGCCGCACGGCTGGGCGTGCGCTCCGTCCACGCCATGGGTCATCTCCTGTGTGACATCCGCACCGCCCTCCCGCTTCTGCCGGCGGTCGTCTTGGATGAACATCTCCGTGCGCGCCAGATCCTGCAGGCCACGGATGCTGTGAGCGGGGCTTTCCCTCCGCTGCCGGTCACCCCGGCTGTGGCCGTGGAGTTGGCCGGTGGGCCGGGCACCCTGTTGCGGCTCCCCATGCCTCACAACAGTGACACGGGTTACCCCTTTGCCTCTCTGCCACGCAGAAGCTTGTATGCCTGGGTGGTTTGTGTCCGCCACGCTCGGGTATTGGCGGGCTGCCCCGATACACTGTGGTGATAGTGCCTGGGGCCACCGACTTCCCCACCGGCCCGCCCGGCATGGCGCACATTGTTCAAGCTGCCGACCGCCAAGAAAACTGGCGACCTCCAGTGGCAGTTGCTGCACGGCGTCCTAGCCACTGCTACTTGGACCCAGCCGCCTCAACGGCCTGCCCCTTCTGCCCAGGCAGCATGCAGGAGGATCTCTTTCACGCCTTCCTGGACTGTCTCTGCCTGCGGCCTCTCTTTGTCACCCTCAAGCCGCCGCTGCGAGCGCTGGGCAGGAGCTTCTCAGAGACCATCTACGTGTGCTCCTACCTGTACGGGGCGGCCGAGTGGGGCGCCATCTGCCTGGCTAACTTCTTTCTGGGCCAGGCTAAGGTGGCCTTCCTCAAGAGCTGCCGCAACCGGCTTGCCGGCACCGACTCAAACGATGCCCTGCAGCTCTTCGGCTTCCTGGTTCAGGCGCGCCTCTCGCTGGAGTTTGAGAACGCTGTGCTCCGGCGGGGGGTGCCCGCCTTCGAGGCCCTCTGGGCCCCTGAGGGAGTGCTGTGCCATGTGGAGGACGGCCGTCTCAAATACGTGCTCTGACAGGTTTTTGCACATGAACCGTTGGACAGGGAAGGGTGGAACTGTTTTTTATATAGATGTGAGAGTCTGTGACTTTGGCATGTTAAACACGACGTGTATTACTACGAAGGTGTTTGTCACGGAGTGATGTTCTGTACGTCTTGGAATTGTTTCTCTTTGATGTGGTTTGATGTTCTTTTTGCTTTCTGTACCTGATCTTTTGTGAAATAAAGTAAAGTCAAAAGTCCTTCCTTCCACTTTGGATGCTTTGGACCAGGCTTACTTGGAGCTCTGTGGGGTGATCCTGAGCGCAAGACTCCCCGGCTCCCTATCTCTTTTTTTTCTCTGACTCCCACCTTTCTAAAGGTCTCTTGCTCCTATTTATCCCCCTTTCTGATTCTTTTGGTGCATTTTTGCGGTGTTTTTTTTTTCTTCTTTTTCTCTGCATTCTGTCCTCTTCCCCTTCACTTCCAGTTTCTTTATCTGTAAGTGAGTACTTCACAGATATTTTGCTTTATTGTTTCCTTTTCTTTCTTTATATCTTTTTTGCTTGTTTGTTGTTTGGAGTTACCTTTTTCTATATCTTGCCTTTCAAGGGGTGTTCTTAATCCATCCCCTTTTTATCATTTTTGATGTTTCTGTTTTTTTCCCTAAATCTCATAAGCCCCAGCCCTGACTATTTTCACTGCACCACTTTCCCTTTCCCCTTTATATTTTTATGGCTGTATTCCCAGACACTTATCTCTGTAGTTAATATACACATTGTGGGCATATACTATCTTACCACACCCTCAGACTCCCAGGCAGTGAGGGTGGTGATTTCTAATGTGACTGACTGGGACCTGGCCAAGGAATTCAAGCCCTGTGGGGTTCCTATGAGTTCCTTTTGCTGACTGAAGATTGGAAGCAAGGACCTGAAGCTGAAGCATGTCCTGTCTTTTTGAAGGCAGGTTTTCAAGCTCCTCACCAGGGCCCGCAGTCTCTGTCTCACTCCTTGAATCTCATGGATGATGGGTAGGGTTTGTGTTTTATTTTTCCTTCATGGAGACCTCATGCTTTCAATGTGGTAGCTTTTCCCACCTGGCAGCTTAGTGTCCATGGAGGAAAGCAGCAAGTACTTTGGTAACTTCAGCAGTACCAATGGATGGCACATCCACTTCTGGGATACAGACCCAGCCCAATGAGGCTGGGAGCTCATTGTGACCTCCTTTCACCCCTGTTCCATCAGAAGGGGTTGGGGTCTCCAGTGTGAGAGTACCATCTAGCGGTTCTCCCTTGCCCATTCCACCTATGGTACTCACTGCCCCCCAGTGTAGAGCCCCACCAAGTGAAGGGAATGATGTCTCCATTTGACCCCTGCATCGCTTAACTGCTCTGGTTGGGGTGGCCAGTGACTGTGGCACCAAGGCCCTGTTGGATGATGGGACTTGAGCCTCCTCCCAGCCACCCTCTCCTGCATCCCTGTCTGAGGTGGCTGGCCCTGGGGAGGTGGACCCAAATCCAACCTACTTAGAATTTTTTTAAGATGTGTTAATTATATCTTGTGGTTAGGTTTGTCAATTTTACTGAACTTTAAGCAAAAATGTATTAAATAGCTAAATCTGCTTTTTATTTTTTAGTTCTGCTTTTTGAAACTCATGTCAGTCTCATGATTAGTACAAACAGTTTAACATAACATTATGGTTATACTCCTGACAGATACGAAGCGTCGTCAGGAAACAGTTTCATAAGCTTTATTTTAGCCAATATTTAGTATGCGCCTTTATCAGATACTCTCAAAAAGCAGATTCCCTCTTTGCTATAAGTTGCTCATTAACCCTTTTGGTTTTGGCCATCACAACCATTGATGCCTTGCTAGACCACACGGGGCCTGAGCCTTACCTGCCCTCAGCCTGCAAGCTGTAGTCTGCCCTGAAGACTGAAGGCCTCATTGATGTCTGGTGAGCCCTGCATCCTGACGCATGCCAGTACACCTCAGCCCATCTTGACCACCTCAACATAGACCACCTTGACTGCCTTTATGTCACCAGGCACTATCTGCCACTCTGTGCAGCAGCTGTATCATTCTCTCAAGCCTGTCAAATCATGGCCTGGCCTGCTGTGAACTGAGCCTGCTGGGGAGATCCTATGCACGGGTCCCCTACTGGTGCTTCAACACTCATCCTGCTTCAAGGTTCTTACTTCTGGGAGTGGTTCACCCACTTTTGGTGGGGCTGGGAGGATACAAGACTAACTCCTCCTGGAAACTATGGTGGGATGTAGGTAAGGTACAGATGCCTTTTTTCCGCAGTACATCCAGCTGGCCACAAATTGACTGTGTCACCATATCAGACAGCTGTAAGAAGATGTGGCAGAGCTCAAGGCCACTCTGGTGGCTTCCAGCAATGATGAGATGCTGTGCAAGAGCCTCTGATTCCTTAGGCAATACCTGCGTGACTTTGCGGAAAGCGCAGCCCACAGAGTGAGAATCCACACCTGCTGCCAACAGCTGGGAGAAACCGATACCTCCGGCAAAGCCCCAGGCCTATATAGCTTACCTGCTGAGTTTTACAAAACCTTCTGGCCTCTCCTCAGCCCCTGCCTCCTGAATGTTTTCTAGGAGAGACTTGCCAACAAGGTCCTGCTGATCAGCTTGCTGAGCGGTGCTACACTGCTGCCCAAGAAGGGAGACCTTGGCTGCATTAAGAACTGGTGGATGGCCTCCCTGCTGTGTGCACACTACAAGATAATGACCAAAGCTCTGGCAACCTGCTTTTGCACCATCATGATCTCCATCACTGGGCCTGAGCAGAGCTACTGTGTGCCTGGCAGGACCATACAAGTCAACCTGTTCCTGCTGTGTGACCTACTTATATCTAGAGAACTCTTCAGCCTAGACATTGGCCTCATCTCTCTGGACCAAGAGAAGGCCTTCAATCACGTGGGCCATACCTACCTCTTCCAGACCCTGGAGGCCTTTGGCTTCCGGCATCTCTTCACTGAGGCCCTCCAGGTCTTGTATCGAGACATTTCCACCCTGCTCAAGGTGAACAGTGTGCTCTGTACCCTGTTCTGCGCATGCAGGGGCATCCATCAGGGCTACCCCCTGTCAGGTATGCTCTATGCCCTGGCCATCAAGCTGCTGCTGCACAGGCTGCAGTGCTGCCTGAGTGGTGTCCTTGCCATTGGCCACGGGCCTGTCCATTGGCCCTCTGCTACAGCTGACACTGACACTGAGGTGTCAGTGTCCCTGACAGGGTAGGAATCACTTGTTTATAGAAAGCTTTGATCTATATGACCATGTGGCTGGTGTCCCGAGCGCATAACGGCATGTTAGGCATGAGGTGTAATACAGTGAAGGTGTCTGTCATGATGTGATATTATGAATGTAATGAAATGGTGTTCTTGGTTTGATGGTAATTTGCTTGTCTTTGCTTTGCATATTGGACCTGGACCCCGGAAGGGCCAAATTTTTGCACCCCAAACTCCTGAATAAAATATTTAAAGTCCAAAAAAACCCAAACCCCCAAAATCCTTCTGTCCCATGTTTTTGTTAATTGGGGACTAACTAAGCATATGTTGGTTGTCATGGGTTCATGTGCTTTAAAGTGTTTCATTATAAAGAGGAATACTGAAATCTCTCTAGTTTTGATTAGAGCTTGGCTTGAGTGTTTGAAATGCCTTGATTTTTGCACAGCATTAAGCAATATTAATTTTCACAATTTTCAAAACTCACAGAACAGATATTAAAATGAATTTGGCTAATACAGCTCATAATATTCATCTCGTGTGCACCCAAGCTAAAGCTTAATTGCCTGACTTGTGACTAGAAGAAGACTGTGAAAAAGGCATAAATTCATCAGTCTGTCTGAGGAAATTGTTTTGCTCTACAATCTCCCTATTAACACATAGAAAAAGGTGTTGATCTGTTACAAGAGTATTTTACTGAATTTGGTTTTAGCACAGCAGCCTGGAATTTCACTTGATGAAGTGCTTCCCTTAATGTATAAACTGATCAGTGCATACGTTTTTCATATAAAATTAGAATTTCTAATCCTTACCTGACAAGAATCTTGCAGTGACTTTCTATTCTCTTGTGTTTAACTTGTATCATGTTCATCAGCCTAACATGATTTTTTAATGATATCAGCATGGATAAAGATTTAAGGCCATATGGGGAGGACATTTTCTTTTCTTATGTAATGGATAATAAGATATTGGAATGTACAATTTTATTCCCATTTAGCTATCTTGTAACTCTTTTAGTTTGAAAGGAATCTTTTTCCAAAACAAAATCTGCTTTTCATATGAGCTAGCTATTGCATCACTTCCTTTTTGATAGCGCCAAAGGCTCTTTCCTGGCTCAACAGATTTTTTTTTGTTCAATAAATATTCACAATCCATAACAATTATTTAAAACTGAAAAGAATCTTGGGAAAACTCTGTGAAATAACAGAACACATTAAGCAAGCCAACATTGTAAAAAAAAAAAAAAAAGGTGTAAAGCGAACTTGGTGGGTTTTTTCTTTGTTTGTTTGTTTTTACAACAGGTTTGAGATAAAATAATTGGCTCCAGGTAAATAAATAGTTAAAAAACTATATCTTCCACTACAGCATTCTTTGCACTTGTTATATTATGCACAAGGACCTATGATGCTTTTTAAAATCCATTTGTTTAGACAACTCTGTGGTAAGTGACTCAAAACCTTCAGTTCTTATTGGAGTTTTGATTCACAGATTGACATATTTCTTTTTATTTTTTTAGGTCCTTAGAGACCTCAGCTATACACTAATTTCTACCATGTAATAATACATATTCCAACCTGGTTCTTCTAATGAATTTAAGTTTTCCAAGTCAAAATATAGGTATCTCATCTTCTTTAAATCTGCAGTTGTGCTCCAGTGAGACAGTACAACCTAGGTTCTGTGCAGTTTGTGGAGCTTATCAATTCTGAAGATTTCCCGTAGGTTTGAACAAAGATTTTTTATTTTTAAATATCTCTCACCACATTATAAGCAAGCAAGCAAACCCAAAACAAACAATGAGCAATAAGGACAATCCCCTCCTTGTCCCTGAAACATCAGTCCTCAAAGGCCATTGAGTAAAATACAGTTGAAAATCCTGAGGTGGCAAATAAAGGCCACAGAACTTTTGAAATGGTGTCAGCTGATGGCCAGGATATCTTGATTCTGTTGCAAGTTCTGCCAAGGACCTGTTGAGTAATGTCAGGCAAACCATTTTCTTGGAGTCTCAGAGCAGCAGAGACTCCCTATGCCTCAAGAAGAGTGACTGTGACCAAAAGCTTGCCAAGAACTTTTTTCCAGCTACTTAGTTGGTCTAATAAAACATCACATCTATTCAAAAAACCTTGCAGGCAAACCATTACTCTTTTCTGAGACAGTTTCCTGTCTGTAAAATAGGCTGAATAATGGCAACTGATTCTGTAAATATCTTGGGATGAAAAGTGTTGTGTACAGCTAAGCACAATATTCTTAGTTTTAATAACGGAACACTTAAAAATCCTTTGTCAGAAACCCACAAAACTTTTTCCTGACTGTAAACTATAATAGGGAAATTCCAGGCAATTTGGTGTAACTGTTGAAGATCAAAGGATCAAAAAATGCTTTAAACTGACTACTGGTCACAACCTTAACTATGGCCGGACATCTCTGTCTGCATAATGAAGTTGTATGAGCTATTGTAGTTTGCCCTGAGCAGCCTGACAGATCTGCAGAAGTCTGAGATTGACAGTATAACTATAAGCATTATTTAACATTTCTAAAGGAAATAAGTAGAACTAAGAAAAAAGTAGATATGGGTAAATCTAGTGCATGGAACTTGGCTGCTGAACTACAGTTGGCTGAAAGAATAGCAGACTTGAAAAATGAAGAAATTCCATTCAGTTCAAGTTTTCTAGGTCTTCACCCTTATCACATTTAGTATTTGGGCACTTCAGTATGGCATTAAGTAATATGACTAGCATCTGTCAGATGTGGTTCGTTCTCTCAGGAAAAGAACTGAAGATATTACACAGTGAATGTTTTGTTTTGGTAAGGTTTTGATTTTCAGGTGTTTTGTAAGTATTTTTCCTGTTATAACCAAGAAACAAGACTTAAAATAAGGTCTAAACCTTGTATACAGGCTGTAAAAGGCAGTGGCTTGTACTGTTGGCTAATTTTGGCTGTGAAATTATCAGAAGATACACATTGTTCAGGGCATTGAGGCCATTTTATTTAAAACATAGGGCTACACTTTAGGTTTATTCCAGGCCTTTACTTATGTGTTAGCCTAAACTTACTCACTGACTTAACACAAAACCACTTCTGTGAGGTTCTTACATGTCTAGAACAGGGTTTATTTATATGGCTATGAAAGTGGATTAGAGTTACCTTCACATTTTCAAAGTGAATAAAACTAAAGTCTGGGTACCAGGGATTGTGTTTTGATGGCCCTCTAATATTTTCCTTTAGTTCCTGGGACCTGTATTTTCTGACCATTCTAGCTACCTGTTTCCCATATGTTTCTAGGTATCAGAACCTGCTTGTGAATGTGTACACATTTGATTTGCATTTAACCCTTGCTGCTATGAGGTTTGGTCCATTTCTGCAATATGATATTCACTTCAGCCAAATGATACTAAAAGCTGTCCTTCCAGTGTGTTGGTGCCATAAGATTGTACCTGAATTCTAGTTAACGTTAAGGTCCCCTCTAAACATAAGGCATGGTGGGATATAATGTGCAGTTCATACAATCACACTTCCTGCCATGCCACATGTGCATGGCAGGAGTCACAATTGTGGTATCATGCATTAGATCCCATCATGCCTTATTGTCAAGATGCAAACTCCCATGGATGGGTGCCCCATGCACCCTAGTGGAGCGTCTTCCAGCCATGAGGATACTGTTGCATTCATGGGGCAGGAAGATTACTGTTATGGTGATCTCCCCACCCCAGGGGTGCAGGAATTCCCTTGGGTGGGGGAGATCACCACAGGTGCGATTCTCCCTCTGGGATGGGACAGGAATTATACTACCACCAAGGGAAATGGTTTTGTGGTAGTCCTCTGGCCCCAGGGGTTTCCTACAACTCTAGGACAGAGGGAGTTGCTTTGTAGTGATCTTCCAGCCCCAGGGTTTTCCCTCACCCCCAGGGCAGGGGATTATCCTGCACTGATCCTCTGGCCCCAAGCTTGTTCCACTGCTTTGGTCCCCCGGCTCAGGATTTTACACTGGACATTGGGTGGGAGCCCTGTCAAAATGGGAGAACCTGCTACACTTGCAAATTAAAGCTTGAAAACAACTAGCAATAAAGCTAGTACACATTTTTTATGTCTAATTTTATAGCTGGTTGGAGATTTTATTGTGTGACAGATACTTTGCATGGTAGCTGGTCTCTAGGTAATTGTTCAATTAACCAGTTAATTGAACAGTATCTGCGATGTGTAGAGGGGTTCTGTAGTTTCACACCACAACAAAGAACATGACATTGGAAGAGGCACTTGAAATGTGCTCTGGTATATTAATGTATTGTTAATATAGCGTCAATTGGTCAAAGCAGGATCAAACAAATGGCTCTTCTGTGCCCTATCCTGTGTTAGTAAAATGACAGACAGGAAAAATATGGCAACTACAAGTCTGGTAACCTGCTTGTACTAAGAGGTGTTTGAATGCTTTTCACTGCCGCGAATGCACAGTCCATAGCCCTGCATGGCCTCTGGAAAAGCACAAACTGGAGATAGAAAGGTCAGGTGTCAACTTGGTGGCAGATGGATGGAAATTCCAAACAGATCCCAGTACAAACAATGGTACTATTCAGATCCCAGACTAGGCCGTGAGACTAGATGGGCTAGGGACATTTTACAGCCATAAAATGGCTTGGGGCTGGGCCCAGGAAACAAACTAGAGAAGAAGCACCAGAATAGGATAGCTGCAACTGATAAGTGGCTGCTGACATTTTTGTTGTTATTATGAGGGCAACTGCAGCATAAATCTGAGGTTTTATTAGATAACATTATCTATATGGATGATATCCATATGGATGCAATTGGATGACTTTAATTAGAGCTAAGGTTCCCCAAAAGCAGTACAATGACAAACCACTGATATTAGTAATAATATGTGAAGGGAATAAGGCATCTTATTCAACAGGTCCATGCCAGATCTGTTCTACACCTTGACATTGTATACCCAAATGTCTCGTATGAGTATTCACAAATCCACCTCTTTGGTTGACGATAATTTGGAGAACAACGGCAGAGAATGCTATGTGACACCATGACAGTTGTGGTATGCAAATATGTGCCAAATATGTTCAGCACAATTTAGAAATCCTGTCATTTAAACCAGAGTTTTATTTCAAGCATGTTAACAAGGTCTAACATTTATGGGTAAATTTGTATTGTTTTTCACCTGACAGATCTTGATTCCTAAAGTACCATTGGTTTAGTTGCCAGCACCAAATTGCCTATAGCTGTCTGGAGTAGCTAGCTTCTTGACAGCAGTAGCAATCAATTTCTGGATCAGTATGGCTTCTGTCATTTGCATATTCTGGTACTGTAAGGCTGGGACAAATTCCTTACACAACTCCATGAAGATCTGCTTGCTTGTATGGAAATTTTAGAGCCCCTATTAGGACTTCCAGAACAACTTGATTATGTCCTCAATCCATTTATGCACCAGAAGTGGATATGGAGTATCTGGCACCAGAAGTGATGAACTGGGTATGGAGTATCCACAGTGATTTCAGAATGCAAGACAGCTCCATTGTGCTATATCTGTATCAAAAATGAAATGGCTTCCTGCTGCTTTCTGTGGATTCAAAACCACTGCTGAAAACCTTATACCATACCAACTGTTCTATTGGTAATTTGCTAAAAAAACACCCCAGTAGAGCCACAAAACCAACAGGCTATGTATAGATGGTCTTGTAAATGGATCCATGGCTTGGCACTGACTGCAAGAAACAACAGTAGGGGAAATGCAGAGCAAAACATTCTTGGGAGCTTATCATATCCTTTTTTTACCAATCCTGCATCTGACACTGATAACCCCGCCTCCCTACCCACTAACTCTAACTAGGCATACATTCAGTAAGGACTTAGAATTGCCCTAAACTACAAACTCCAGGGATGTGGTCAGGTTCTCTGTTTTGGGAAAACAAGTTAGACAAACTCATCTGGTCTATTCTGAGCCAGCTCAGCTCCATTTAACCACTGGTCTTTAGTGTGCCTGAGAAGAAACGAGAGGGTGGGACTGATTTACTCAGCAGCAGAACTAGGTTTGGAGGGAACTAGGTTTGGAGGGAAGCCATGGAGATGTGTCTTCTGTCGGTTGTGTTGGAGGAATAAGACCATCAGAGAGAGAAGGTGCTTCAGAAGGACAGAGAAGTGCACCATGGAATAGTTTCTAAGTAGATGTGGTTGTAACTGTGGGTCACTGGGACTAGGACAACATGTAATCAGTTTACATTGCAACTCGAGGAGTAATTGAGCATTAGTTATTGTGTCAAGAACTCTAGCTTACTCTTACATAATTTTAGAGGCAAATCTGAGTAACTGCAGCATCCTGGGGCAGGGGGACATAGCTACATGTGTGGCTCTGCAGTGTGCGTATTTTCAGGCAGGCTTGGCAAACTCACATGCCCTACATTTGGCAGCCAGGATTCATGTGCACTTTACATAAGTGGGGAATGACATGTTCAGTCACATGATTTTTTCTCACTTGTGTCTGCCTTTCCAAAGCTTGAAACCTTGAACAGCCATAATAATTTTTTGTTTAGTTAGAATTATGTTTTGTGAGACAGTACTCATTTTAATTATTCTGGACAAGGAAATAGGAGTGAATATCAGAATGTATAAGGACATCAGGAGAAGGTATCTTGAGAAAAGTGGCATATTATATTCAGTGGCACTAATTAATGCACTAACATGGAACTAACAAGTAAGTACTGTAAATGTAGCTAAATTTAATTTTTACTTTCTTTTAAGCACTTCTGCTAATGAGGATATAGACATTGGCTCCAAAGATAGGTGGATAAAATATTTAATTACTTACTTTGTAAAAGAAACTGCACTGAAGTTTTTATGTTGAAGAATATTTGAAACTCTTAGAAGCCTCATTACAAGAAGATTACCTTGTGAAACCATTAGAATCTAAAACATCACTTATGAATAAAAAACAAAACAGAGGTGTTGAAGTGCTATATATACTTTTCCCACTGCCTATGCAACTGCTATTATCATAAAGGAGTTTTCCTATGTAGTGTGCTTTCTTAGCAAATTTCAGGTGACTTTGAATTATATTATAGACCCACAAGCATCCCTAAAAAGTGTGATAAGTTTTTAAAATACGTTGGCAAATTGGATTGCTTTGCAAGAATCCCAGACAAGGTTTGGGTAAAACTAAATGAAGGTTTTAAATGAAATGCAGTGTATTGATGATTTTCAGCGGAAAATATCTGCAAAGTGTATTGATTTGGGGTGAGTTTCTTTTAGAATTTTGAAATGTATTTAAACTCATATAAGATGACTAGACTTGCTTACAGGCTGGCTAAGAAAGAGCTAGCAAATAATTAGGTTAATGAAGAAATGGGGTAGAGACTTAAATATGACTCTGAGAGCTTATGCTGCTCATTACTCCCCATAAAAAGGAAACCTGTGGGACCAAAAATAACTGGTTTCATATCAGTCTAGTTCATCGAACCTAAAATGTTTAGTTCAAAATTTCTCAGGTTTGATTACTTGTTGCTAAACTTAAAGCAGGGCTGTGGTAGAATCCTGATTAGATTCTTGGCAGATCTGTCCTGAAAGCAGGAACCCTGGAAGTCCATTTCCCTGGAGGTCCTGGCAGGCACCTGCAGCTATTTAGCTGCTTAGTTCTGCTCATGCTGAGCAGCTGTATGGTCTGAGGGAGCTGCCACTTTACACAATTTTTTTTTTATGTCTAGTTAGAACCAGAGCTTTTATTTTATTTTATTTTTGATGGGGGTGGAGGAGGGAGGAGACAGTAAAAAAGGGGAAAAAGGCTTAGAAAGCCTGCTTCACCCAGCTCTATTTTGAACTTGTTGGGTAAAGGAGGAAGAGATATTAGCAGACTGGAGCAATAGCAGTAGCAGCAACAGTCAGAGAGGCAAGGGAAATAAAATAGCAGAAATGTCACTGAGAAAACTCCATGAGCAGAAGCTGAAGTGGATATTTTCTCAAAAAAAATTAAGTTTTGACAAACTGATGTTTTCCAATTAAAAACAAAAATCTTATTGAAAAACTCCTGACCAGCTTCAATTAGACTGAGATCATTTCTCTATTAGTAAAAAGAAGAAGTACTGCATAACCTTGGAAAAATATACAATTTTCCAGCAATTGTCCCAAAACACTCTGATTATAGTGGGCACATTATTATGGCATACTCTAAAAGTGATATAAAGATGTTTATTTTCTAACTTAAAATTATCACCAATTACAAGAAAACACTTAAAAAAAATGTTTTCATTGTCTTCATTTTTTTACTACAGTCGTATGAGATTTGCAGTTGTACTATGTTATTATCTTTTTACTTAGTTTTTAACTTACACCACTGCTGTTTAACATTAAACTGTTAAAACTTTGTATTATAAGTTCAAAATAACTTCTTACATTCTGTCACTGAGCTCAAGTTCTTGCTTTGTCTATTAATGCTGAATAATGGAAAATAATTAACTTTAAATTAAGTGTTGCATTTTATTATGTGACTGTATTAGTTATAATGTGGATTTCAAAAGACGTTTTTATGTGCACGCACAAATCAATTATACACAAAGAATAAATTATCTCTGTTGCAGAAAGTAATATATTTATTTGATGGAAGGCCTGTTCATAAAGTTAAGCTCCATTACTATTGTACACTTGTATAACCTACATTATATTGAAAATAAAGAAAATAAAGAAATTCTGCCCTTGAATTAGTTTCAGCTTCCTAGTATTTACAGGTACATCTCCATAATGAGTGGTTAATAGTATGTGTGCACATTTGCCACTGAAAAGTACCACTATAAAAATTATTTTGTACATTGTCATCATGAGCTAGGATTCAGATGGAGTAGGCTGATGAACTGAATTACTCCTTGATTCTGTGTACCTATTTTTAGTTTTATTTTATTTTTTCACTGCTCACCTTCAAAAAGTTATAGAGGATATCCAGTATCTGAAGAAAGGTGTTTTTTTCTTGCACAGAGTAATTTCCAATCCAGCAAGAACTACTAGAAATCTTTCCAGAATAGCTTCCTTTTGCTAGGTTTGCAACCTAATCTTCCTGGCCAAACAGGGGAAAGAAGGTTATATAAGCAGATGCATTTGAAGCACTAACCTATATATTCCTGGACTTCAAAACCATTAGAGACTTTACCTCTTGGCAAAAATTTCATGTCCATGTTCATGTGACAAATATATGGAAAATTCCCACTGAGGTAAATGGAACCCTGCTTTGAGAATTGATAGAAACTAGAAGAATTGTTCAAGTAGCTAGTTACCTACTTTTCACTTGGGTATGATGTACCTTCTGTCACCTATCACAGATTAGTATCTTGTCTGTGAAAAGTATCCCTGATCATTTAAATTCTGCACCCATCCACCCTTATTTCAAGTGTAGTGGTGGAAGTTTTTTGAGCCAGCATGTAAATAGTTAAAGTCAGTGTAATACTGTTGTTACTTATGCACAGTTACAAGCTAGCAGAAGCCTCCAGCATGTATGAACTTCTGACAAACTGCCCTGCTTAGACATCATGGGCATGTGCAGAAGATTCAGAGTGTTTGGTGGGAATTGTGCGAGTCCCAAGGTAAAGGTGAGAAGCTGGCTTGTATGACAGGTGAATGTATCCAGTGCGAGTGAGATTGACTGGTAAACATGTGATTGGCAGCCCTGTACCTAGGATTGATTAGTTAGCAAAAGTGGTGTGATTTGAATGAATAAAACCTGCAATTTTGCGCTCTTGAGATGCGCATGTGTGTGGGATGTATGAGAGTGGTTGGGCTGTTTGGAGCTGTCTGTGAACTGTGCCAGGTTGTATGTGTGGTTCTGTGAGATGGCAGTGTGTGTAGTACTTACAATTCCATGTGGAGGGTGAGGGGCAATACTTTGGTAACCTTGAATTGTTTGATGGTTCTGACTTTGGCTTGCTAATGTTTTAACTTGCTCTCTGGATTCCTGTTTACTTACCTGTTGCTCTTTGCCATTTGCTATTATGGAAAAGTCGGTAAAGTATCACTGCATCATTGTTGTTACAATGGAACCTCGGTACTTGTCGTTAATTGGTTCCGGGAGGCACAACGAGTACCAAAAATGATGAGTTCCAAACAAACAGCCCTCCCTGTGCCAGGGGAGGGCGAGAGGGAGCGTGGGGCCAGCAGCGACGGCGGCAGTGCCTTGCCAGAGCAGAGCAGAGCGAGCAGTGAAGTTCCGGAGGGAGCAGGCGCCGCCGCTGCCGCCTCCTCCAGCAAGTACCAAGCAAACCACGACTCCCGGGACAAAATTTTCTAGGCAAGATGCGTCGAGTACCAAATTCAACGAGTTTCAAGGCAGTCGAGTACTGAGGTTCCACTGTATTTGTGTTTCCTCACTGTTTACCCACCTTCCTCTTATTATCCCTTTCCTTTTACTTTCTTCTCTTTTTTACTTTCATGCCTTTTTGTTTTGCACCTTCTGATGGGTGTATAAAGTGATGAAGAGGAATAAAGTGAGGAATACTTGTATCAAAGGATTGGTGAAGGTAGTGGAGGCATCTAAAAAAGCACAAGAAAGAAGACTGGTATGGTATAGGCATGTTCAAAGGAGTCAGAATAATAGGTGGGAAAAGAAATTACCAGGGAAAAGGGGAAGAGGAAGACTGAAAATGAGATGGAGAAATATAGTGGAAAGGAACATGAGAAAGGAATTGGAAGCAGAAGATACATGTGACCAAAGCCAGTGGAGAGCCAAGATCCACAGAGTGATTGCATTTAGATGGAATAAACTAGGGAAGAAGAAGGAGGAGGAGAGTGTTTTTGGACACTTAATTTTGTTTCTTTCTGTTTCTAAGACACCAACAGAAGTAAGGCCTGACTTCCAGCTGGCAGTGTGAAGGGACACCAGTACTGCTGATCAGCCTGATCTGCTTCAGAATGGACATAAGGAAAACTTCTTTACAAGTCAAGTGCCAAGGGTTTGGAACAGGCTCCCCACAAAGGTGGTACAGTCACCCACCCTGGCAATCTTCAAAAAGCATCTGATGCCCACCTTGCTGTGTTTTCACAGATCTGATATACTAATTTTACCATTGAGTGTACATACATGTGAAATTAGTATGCCTGAATATACTCTGGCACAGTTTGCCCCAGATTTTATTGTTCCCAGGCATAGCTTACATGTGCACTTAGGACTGCAGCACATTGAATTAGGACGGCACAGCCCCAGCTGTCAGGAGGCCTGGGGGTCAGCTTGCCAGCCTGAATCTGCTCCACTCAAGCTCAATATGCTGTGGAGAGGCTGGCTTGGGCATGAGGATGTTACAGTACAGGGCTAGCCAGCAGGAAGCTTCTGCACTGTAGCACCCTTGTGCCCCAGCCAGCCCCAGTCACTATCTACGTATGCATTGCAGTGAAGTAAATAACTTCACTGTAGAAGTACATGCATAGGGCAGAACTATCCTACACTGGAGTTAATTAGTTTATTCTGGCATAATAGCACATCATGTGTAGACGGTAATGCTTTACTGTGGAACTAATTAGTCACTCCACAGTAAAGTACATGTGTAGGTGCCCCAACTATGGTCCTCTTCTACTTTTAGATATATTTTCCTTACAGGATGATAGAACCTCCAGCTCTGATTTGATCTCACACGTTGGTTTGGATTGAGGGGGAGGCATTAACATTTTAAGAACTTTAAGAACTCCACACAATACTGCTGTTAATTTTATTCAGAAGAACACTTAAGTACATTTTTAAGTATACATGCATTCTAAGGTCCATTTTTATTCAGGAAAGCATTCGTATAAGAACAGCTTAAAATAAAATTGAAGTTAATGTATGAGTAGTTTGCATTTGTGTCTCAAAACTTGAATATTAAGGAGATAGAATAGTTTTGTGATTAAAACATGGGCTATAGTTCCAAAATCTATGCAAACTTTTCAAAGGACCTTTGGTAACTCTTTCAAGTGCTTTAGTCTCATTTCCTCACCAGTGCTGATGTATTTTTCTATGTCTCCATCTTCTTTATTTATGTTGTAAGAGTTTTCGGGTAAGGATTTCTCTCTCACTCTCATATAGTATAAAACATAATTGGATACTGACCTTGGTTGGAGCATCTAAACACTACAATTATAGAAATATGATGTATAATTAAATGTATAAATAATAATAATAATGCACACAAGTATTTGTTTATATTTTGTGGTAATGAATTGAAACAATATTTTGAATTCCATCAATTTCATAGACATTAGTGCTGGAAGGGACCTTGGAAGATCATCAAGTCTAGCCCCCTGCCCCGGGGGCAGAAAGTCAGCAGGAGTCATGGGATCCTAGCAAGATAAACCTGCATGAGGCCTGCATTGGAGAGGTTAACTGGTGGCTACAGAGCTGGTGCAGCCAGGCAGGCCTCGGGTTCCTGGATAGTGACCCACACTTTTGCACAGGGCACGTGCTTGAGAGGGCATCTCTTCCTTAAAGGCAAGCATGTCTTTTCTTCCAGGTTGTCTGATCTCATATGGCGTGCTTTAAACTAGCTTTGCCAGGGGATGGGGCCACAGGAGGACAGGAAGATACTTCCCAACCAAGACAGGTGATGAGCACAAGGAGTACCCAGGTAAGTGACGGGGGTCTGGATAGTCCTAAGTATTGGGGGTGGGGGTGGGGAGAGTGCATACACCAATGCAAGGCCTTAAATGCTTCTACACTAATGCTCATAACATGGGAAATAAGTAGGAGGAACTCTCCCTCTGGATAACTAGTGTAAACCCAGACATAGTAGGTATCACAGTAGTCACTACACAGCCCCCAAGAGTCTTTACTCCTCCAGCCCCGTCCTTGGTCTTTGGATAGAAGCTGTTACCTCCCCTATTTTTTTTCTCAGTCAATCTCTGACTGGCCTATTGCTTTCTCATTTTAGAGAGATATATATACATTTAATTTATGTCACATTAGGAACTCAGCCTGCTGGCTAACATCAGTGATGAGTCCCAACCAGTGGTCCACACATCCATGTCCTCACCTCCCATGACTTGCTGCTTATGGGAGTAGAACTCTGTACCTGGGTGTGCAGTTCCAGTCAGGCATTGTCCAGGGTCCTATGTTTGTGAAGGCTCTACTATCCCATACACCCTTGCCCATTCCACCAAGTATTAAATCACCTTCTCATCACTTTTCTGGCTGGTGGGTTCTCACCTGGGCCTGTCTTTATATATAAAAAACAAACAAACAAGCAAACAAGCGCTCCTGGCCTGGATTATTGTTCCCAGCTTTTAACAAATGAAAGAAAAAAATACTCTGTGACATAACTTTCTCTTTCACCTTGTTCCATTCTTTACGGTACCTCTTCTTGAGCCTCCTATTGGGGTCATTGTGGTACCCTTACCCTACCGGGTCTACCTTGATAATTTGTCCTTGCCCCACTTTTAGGGTCTTTACGATACCTTGCCTCTGAAATGCCCTTTTCTTGGGGTCTTTACAGTATTTTCTCCAGCCTGCTCTTCCAGCTGCCAGCAAGATCACAGTAAGTTTGTGGCACTGCAACCTTAATAGTCCTTCATCTAGGTTTCCTCTGGGGAGCTCCCTCTCTGCAGAAGCCTCTTGCCAGTTTCCAGGCTGCTCTCAGGCTTTCCTGAAGCTTTGTTCAGCCCAACTCATCTCCTTCTGGTCCTGTGCTCCTCTCCTCTGCCTGTTCTGGGCTCCTCTTTATACTGGGGTTTTAATTCCTGGCTCCTCCCCTCCAGAAACACCTGGGTAAGGAGGATCTCTTCTGGGCTCTTTGGGGCTTTGGGGCTGGGGCTGCTGATTCTATCTTTGGCTGGGGCTCCTTTGCCTGCTGTGGCTCTCTCTCTTCCTTACAGTAGAGCTCACAGAAACCTGCTGGCATTCATCCCACAGACTGGTGGTAAACATTAGGGGCTACAGACTATACAGGTGGGATAGAGCGGGGAGGAAAGGTGGAGGTGTGGTGCTCTATATCAAAGAGCAATACACATCCTCAACTAACAGGATGGGGTCAGAGGAGGGGCTGGCTGAAGTGCTCTGAGTCAGAATACAAAGGGATCCTTGGGAAAGGGACTTAAAGGTGGGAGTCCACTACAGACAACCCAACCAATGGGAAGAGCTGGACCATGAATTCTTGGGTCAGCTTGCAGAGGCATTTGAGACAAGGGATGTAGTCTTCATGGGTGATCTAAATTACCCAGACATCTGCTGGGAGGAGCAGTTAGCCAGGTTGGACTGTTCACTATATCTCAGCAAGTTCCTTGCTGAGATTCAGGACCTCCATTTAACACAGGAGGTGCACAGTCCTACCAGAAGGATTGCCCTCCTGGACCTGGTTCTGGCCACAGGTGATAACATGGTGAGGGGACTCCAGATTCTTGACCACCTGGGTGACAGTGATCATTGCCTACTGGAATTCATCATCCAGCGCAGGGTGACAAGGGCCTGCAGTAAGGTAGTAACCCTTGACTTCAAGAGGGCCAACTTCAATGAATTGAGATTGGTAGGAGAGGCACTGGCCTCCTGGAGAGTTGGGGAACTGGGTGTCCGAGATGAGTGGTTGTTCCTTAAGGAGACGATCCACTCTACCCTACAGGTGACAGTCCCAATGAGAATCAAAGGGGACAAGAGTGCTCAAAATTCCCCCTGGCTCACCAAAGGCATTCAGGAATGCCTGAAAGCCAAAAAAGAGGTGTACATCCAATGGAAAGGAGGGGCTATCACCAAAGAGGAGTATACCTCCATCACTCAGGCTTGTAGGGGAGCTGTTAGGAAAGTTAAGGCAGATACAGAACTAGGGATAGCATCAAGGATCAAGGGCAACAAAAAGTCCTTTTTTAAATACATAGGGAGTATGAAGAAAGCACCGGGTAACATGTGGCCCCTGCAGAGTATGCGTGGCAATCTGGTGGCTGCACCAGAGGAAAAGGCAGACCTTTTTAATAATTTCTTTGCCTCCATCTTTTTTTTTGTGCAGGGACCAGGATTACCCCACTGAGATTCAGGATGGACTCAGGAGTGACTCTGACAGGCCTAGGGTCAGGCAGGATTGAGTTAGGGAACTTCTGGAAGTGTTCAAATCAACAGGTCCAGATGCTCTCCACCCCAGGCTGCTGAAGGAATTGGCAGGGGTTATCAAGGGGCTCCTGCCATGGCTTTATGAGCACACATGGTGCTCTGATCAAGTGCCAGACAACTGAATGAGGGCCAATGTGGTCCCCATTTTAAAAAAAGAGAGGAGGGAGGACCCAGGAAACTATAGGCCCATTAGTCTTACTTCAATTCTAGGGAAGCTCTTTGAGAAGATTATCTAGGAGCACATCTGGGAAGGACAGGCAGGGGGGATGATACTCAGGGGCAACCAGCATGGGTTCATTTAGGGGCAGGTCCTGTCAGACCAACCCAATTGCTTTCTACTATCACAAAATCATTGGATGCATGTGTCATGGTGGATGTAGTCTTTCTGGACTTCAGGAAGGCCTTTTACATTGTCTCCTACCCCATTCTTATTAAAAAGCTAAATGACTGTGGCACTGATGCCTACATAGTCAGATGGATCATAAATTGGCTGAGGGACTGCACCCAGAGAGTTGTGATGGATGGATCATATTCAACCTGGAGGGATGTGGGCATTGGGGTCCCCCAGGGCTCAGTCCTTGGGCCTGCACTGTTTAATCTCTTTATTAGTGACTTGGACGAGGGGGTGATAAGAACCCTGTTCAAATTCGCTGATGACACCAAGATCTGGGATGAGGTGGGCACGCTGGAAGGGAGGGACAGGATACAGCTGGACCTGGACAGGTTACAGGGGTGGGTGAATAAGAATAGGATGGGATTCAATACTGACAAGTACACTTGGGTAGTAAGAACCAGCAGCATACCTAAAAGCTGTGTGTCACAGGGGGAGAAGCCCTGGGGGCACTCTGAAGCTCCCCAAAGGAGCCACGGGGCAGACGCGAGTGGCAGAAGGAAAGGAAAATGTCAGTTACTCACCATAGGATCGGCAAAGAGCCCCACACGCGACGGGAACAACGGCCTGAAACACCTGGGGTCGGCGGGTGACGTCAGTCCGAGGCACCGGGTGGAGAGGATAAAAGAAGAAGCCGCAGCCAGGAGAGGAGGGAGCACGTGGCTGCTGGGCAGAGGCCACTGCAGAAGTGGCTGGAGTGGCTGAGTGGGTGGAGCAGGCTTCAAATGGAAGAGCGAGCCTGGGAGGCGCGGCTTGCCAGAGCCGGCTGCCGACGCGCACGCCGACTGGGAGAGAGAGCCCAGAGGATGCTGGACACCAGAGCCGGCTGCCAATACATGCGCTGACTGGGAGAGAGAGCCCGGAGGATGCTGGACACCAGAGCTGGCTGCCAACACGTGCGCCGACTGGGAGAGAGAGCCTGGAGGATGCCGGGCAACAGGACCAGCAACCGACGAGCCATCCAGAGGCCGCGGGTGTTCCCAAGGGAGATGGAGGCCGGATAACAGCGTACTCAGGATGGATGAGCCAGGGAAAAGCGGGGAGCAAGCCACAGGCACATGGAGACACCCGTGGATCGGAGAAGGCCTAGAGGGAGGACTGCATCCCGAAACAGACCCAGGTGGGAGAGAGGAAGATCGGGGCCACCCGGAGAGAGAACGGCCAGACTGGTGGGAGCCAGAAAGGGAATCTACAACAGGGAGAGCACGGAGAGGGGGCCTCTCCCAGGGGAATAAGATAAGGAGCAGTGGGTAGCTGGCCAGGGAGGCAAGGGCTAGCAAGCGGAGTTGTGGGTAGTGGCTTAATGTGGGGGGTTAAGACCCTGTTAGGGGAATAGTAGTGTTTAAGTTGTTAGAGCGTTCCTTTGTTTGTGTTTCCCTGAATACGAAGGGGCTGTGGTGTGGGAGTAGGCGGGGAGGAAAGCCATTCCCCATTGGTGGTGGCCGGAGAAAGCAGCGGCAAGAACATCTGAAACCGCTGGGCAGGGTAAGGGCGAGGTGAAAGGGGTGGAGGAGCCTCGCAGAAGATCTCGACTACAAGTAACCAAAGGGGACATCCGCCCAGAGGGAAGCTCCACCCACTGGAAGAACAAAGTTGTGGCAGGCGAGAAAGGGGCAGACTCCGGTGCAGAAAGAGACCTGTCCCAAGGCTTCCTGAGACGGCTAGCCGGACAGCCACAAATCCTCGGGGCAAAGAGGCCCGAGGTAAGATGTTCGACGCCCGGTGGCTACACTGTGGAAATCTCTTCTCGAACGAACAGTGGCAGAAAGAGATCTTAATGTCATTATTGATTCCAAAATGAACATGGTCCACCAATGTGAGGATGTGGTCAGTAAGGCCAACCACACCTTGTCATGCATCCACAGATGCATCACAAGCAGAGCCAAGGAGGTGATCCTCCCTCTCTATGCGACACTGCTCAGGCAACAGTTGGAGTCCTGCATCCAGTTCTGGGTGCCACACTTTAGGAGAGATGTGGCCAGGATCAAGAGGGTCCAGAGGAGGGCCACTCACATGATCAAGGGACAGCAGGGAAGACCCTATGAGGAGAGGAAATAGGACCTGAACCTGTTCAACCTTCACAAGTGAAGCCTGAGAGGGGACTTGGTGGCCATCTACAAACTTATCAAGGGGGACCAGTGAGGAATGAGAGACAACCTGTTCACACATGCACCTCTCAGAGTAACAAGGAATAATGGCCATAAGCTGTTTGAGAGTAGGTTCAGGATGGACATTAGAAGATACTATTTCACTGTCAGGGAAGCTAAGATCTGGAACCAACTTCCAAGGGAAGTGGGGCTGGCTCCTACTTTGGGGGTCTTTAATAGGATGCTTGACAATTCTCTAGCTGGGGTCATATGATCCCAGTGTTCTTTCCTGCCCAGGGCAAGGGGTCAGACTTGATGATCTACTTAAATCCCTTCTGTCCCTACATCTATGAATCTATAAATCTATGAATAAACATCTAAATTTCTTTTGAAGGTGTTCAAAGTAGGTGCTTGAACCACCTCCAGTGGCAGGCTATTCCAGATCTTGGGGACAGTAAAGAAGTTCTTCCTTATGGCCAGCCTGAAATGGTCTTGGAGAAGTTTATGACCATTCAACCTTGTAATCCCTTTGGGCACTCTGGTGAACACCCCTTATAAACTTATAGATGGCCATCAGATCACCCCGAGCCTGTGTTTTTCCAGGCCGAAGAGTCCCATAGCTCTCATGCTCTCATCGTAAGATCTGTTTTCTAGACTTCTGATCATGCATGTGACTCTTCTCTGGACTCTCTAAAGCTTCTCCACCTCCTTTGTGAATTGGGTAGCTCAAAACTGAATGCTGTAATCCAGCTATGGCCTCACCAAGGCTGAATACAATGGGAGAGTGACATCCTGGGATTTGCATGAGAAGCATCTATGGATACAAGACAGCTTTTTGCTCACTTCACTAACAGCAGTATCACATTGATGGCTCATGTCCATCTTGTGGTCACTGATGACCCCCAAGTCTCTTTCTTCCATAGTGCTAGCCAGTATAGCACTGCCGAGCCTATAAGCATGCTGCAGGTTTTTCTTCCCAAGGTGGAAAACCTTGCATTTTCCGGTGTTGAACACCATCATGTTCTCATCCATCCATTTCCTGAGCCTGTCAAGGTCAACCTGGATTGCCCTGTCTGCCAGATGACAGGATCCTGCCACGGCTGCCTGGGACCACCACTGGGTGCAGCCTGCAGCCAGTGTGGCTCCATGGAGCTGAGCTCAGTGGTGGGAGGCAGAGTGAAGCCCTGGCACTGCTCTCTGCCTTCTGCCACCAGGCTCAGCTCCCAGCCCCATGGAACTGAGCCCAGTGGTGGGAAGCAGAGTACAGTGCCGCGGCTGCACTCCACCTTCTGCTATGGGGCTTAGCTCCATGGAGCCACAGGTTGTGCCCAGCACCAGTCTCAGGTGCCAGCAGCAGCCTCTTGTCATCCAGCAGGCAAATCAGGGGCCCAACCACATCCTCAGGAGGGCTCTGCCAGACTGCTCCCAGGGGTGCAGACTCCCAATTTGCCTGCCAGATGACTAGAGACTGCTCCTGCTTCATAGATTTCATAGATATTAGGGCTGGAAGGGACCTCGGAAGATCATTAAGTCCAGCCCCCTGCCCAAAGGGCAGGAAGTCAGATGGGGTCATAGGATCCCAGCAAGATAAGCATCCAGTTTCTTCTTGAAGGTGCTTAATGTAGGTGCTTGAACCACCTCCAGTGGCAAGCTGTTCCAGACCATGGGGGCTTGGACAGTAAAGAAATTCTTCCTTATGTCCAGCCTGAAACGGTCTTGTAGTAGTTTACGACCATTCGACCTAGTCGTCATCCCTTGGGGTGCTCTGGTGAACAAACTTTCCCCCAGATACTGGTGGTCACCCCTGATAAACTTATAGGTGGCCATCAGATCACCCCTGAGCCTGTGCTTTTTCAGGCTAAAGATCCCCAGGGCTCTCAGCCTATCATCGTAGGGTCTGCTTCCCTGACCTCTGGTCACACATGTGGCTCTTCTCTGGACTCTCTCAAGCTTCTCCACATCCTTTTTGAATTGTGGAGCTCAAAATTGGACGCAGTACTCCAGCTGCGGCCTCACTATGGCTGAGTACAAGGGGCGAATGATGTCCCAGGATTTTCTTGAGAAGCATCTATGGATGCAAGCCAGAGCTTTGGTCGCTTTAATAGCCGCAGCATCGCATTGCAGGCTCATGTTCATCTTGTGGTCAATGATGACCCCCAAGTCTCTTTCTTTCATAGTGCTAGCCAGTATAGCACTGCCAAGCTCTGGATGCTGTGGGTTTTTCTTGCCAAGGTGGAGAACCTTGTATTTATTGGTGTTGAACACCATCAGATTCTCATCCGCCCACTTGCTGAGCCTGTTCAGGTCAGCATGGATCACTTGCCCGTCTTCTGGTGTGGATACTTTGCCCCAAAGTTTGGTGTCATCGGGGAACTTGGTCAGTCCACTTCTGACTCCAGTTTCCACATGATTAATGAAGATGTTGAACAGTATGGGTCCAAGGACAGAGCCTTGGGGGACCCCACTGGTCACAGGACACCATGATGAGTGACTTCCATTAGTTACTACCCTCTGGGTCTGACCACGGAGCCAATTTTCCAGCCAGTGGATCATGGAAGACCCAAGGTGACAACTGGCCAGTTCACCAAGAGGCGATCATGGGATACCAGATTGAAGGCTTTTTTGAAGACAAGAGATATGACATCAATCTTTTCTCCCTTGTTCTGCTGCCTGAGAAGGTGCTGGGTGTAGCTCTGCACCATTGGGAAGGGTTGACGGAGCCCTGCAGCACTCCCAGGGATGCGGGGGTAGGGGCAATTTGCCTGCCAGATCATAGGAGGCTGCTTCTGCCATCTGGGATGGGTGGCAGCACCAATTTTCCCAGTGCTGGGTGCAGGCTGTGCCCAGTGCTCATCCCATGTGGCAGAAGCAGCCTCCTGTGATGCAGCAGGCAGATCAGGGACCTGCACCCCTGGGAAGGCTGCAGGGCTCTGCTGGATTTCTCCCAGGGGTGTGGGCTCCCGATCAGCCTGCCTGCTGGATCACAGGAGGTTGCTGCTGTCAGCTGGGACTGGTGCTAGACACAGCATGCACCGAGCATTGTGAAGATTGGTGCTGCCACTGGCCCCAGCCAGCAGCAACAGCATGCTGTCATCTGGCATGCAGATCCAAGGGCTGGTTCCATCCAAGAGGGCTGAGAGCTGTGCCAGAATCCTACCGGACAATGTGACCCCCGGATCTGGGTGGGATGACAGGAGGCTAGTTCTACTGGCTGGGACCAGCACTGAAGCCAAGCCCAGCTTCAAAACTCAACACAATTTGAAACATTTGAAATGCTTTGATTACCCTTGTTTCATTTTGAAGCTGTTTCAAAGGCTTTTGTTTTGATTTTTTTGTTTCAAGCTTGAAACACATTGAAACAGCTTTGAAACAAAACACCCAGTGAAATGTCACATGCCCTGTAGTAATATAGATTTAGTTGTATTGATTTAAAAGTAGGTATCAAAGCTATATCCTCTCACAACAGGTTAGTCCCCACAAAACATAGTAGATTAAGTTCTACATCTAAATGAATGAAGGTACTTAAAATTCGCACTTTCATGTCACTGAGTTGCCATCTGCCTTTTACTCCATTTCTTGAATAATTCAAAGTCAGCAATAGTAATTCTCAACTTGTTAGAGGGATGAAAGTATATTTATTATTCACAGCAGGATCTAAGGTCCCTGACTCTGAGGTCTCATACTAGAAATCAGTGCAAGGTGCTAGGAGATTATGGGCATTTTGTAGCATAACTCCATGTATTTTAATATTTTATTTTGTTGACTAGAAATTTTTTTATTCCACTGTGAGTACATGTTTATAGAGAGTGCCTCAGCACTGATAATTTTCAGGGAGAGGGAGATGTTGATTAATTTCTGCTACTCCACACTCACATGTTTTCCCCATGACACAGGAATTTTGAGGCCCTAGAAAGGAATCAGAATTTGTCATTTATTAGTTCCAAGGCACTATAAAATCTTGGCTTTCATGTGAATTTGCTGTTTGTAAAGGTGCCAGATTGAAAGTACTAAAGACTGTCTTCCAATGTATGCTACATATAATGTGTGTGTGTGTGTTGCCCTGTAGGGTCAGGCCAACTCTCAGGATCTCAATATTGTGTTGTTAGAATGGAGGGTGTTAAACAATTGCGCACGCATTCAAACCAGCCTAGGCATATGCATACTTATCACCAACTTAAACATACACACACACACACACACACACACACACACACACACACACCCAAAAATAAATAACAATCAGTTATCAATACCCACACACTCCATACACATACACAGATCACTAATTTGTATTTCACACACCTGATGACACACACTTGTGTGTATATCCACCAGTTCATACACACACCACTAACTTACACATACACCCAGGTGGGTTCCTAACTTATATGGTACGGTATGTATGTGTGTGTGTTTGGGGCACTTGGGATACTTGAGAGAAGGTTAAGGTTAGAGAGAAAGTGTAAGGAGTGAAAGTTGCTGGAACTAGGATTTGAATCAGTAGACCACAGAGAAGCTGGGCTGGGAAACTGAGGCTTGGAGTTAATTGGTCAAGTGGCCCCAGAGTTACTCAAGGTCACTGATGCAAGGCAAAAAGCTTGGTGGCAAGGAGGAGACAGCCAGGAATAAAACTGAGACAGAAAGCTGGGAGCTTGGGGCTGGAAACTGAGGCAGACAGCTGGGAGTTTGGGGGCCAGAGAAGTGGTTGCAAAGATAAAAAAAAAAAAGACAAAAACCCAACTAGGGGTTTCAAAATAAATTTTATTAAACAGACTACATGCTACACGGCCCCATGAAGTTATTAGTGTGTACACATGTATGCGCATGTGCGCGTGTGCATGCACGCACTGGCAGCAGGAGAAAGACTCAGTGGAAGGGTTGGAGTCCAGGTAGGGAAGAGATACAGAGTCCAAGTACTTGGTTGAAGAGGGGGTGGGGAATGATAGCTACCTGTCCAGGCTGGAAAGGTCCAGCAAGTTTTGTACAGAGGGGGGTCATCAGCAGGTGTGGCATGGTGCTAGTCCAGATGGATAGTGTCAGTCTTCACCATCCCTTTTCATGGGGCAGACTACCTATGAGGAAGGCACGACCAGGCAATATCAGCCCTGTTCCAGGTGTTCTTACTGAATATGTGCAGCCTTGGCACAATAGTGGGTTGCCTCATCTGTTGTTTCTTGAATGCTGATGGTGGTTCCAAGGGCTGGGTCATTGGTCCAGGTATTGGTTTTGATGGTTTGTTCCTTCAGAGGGAGCTATTTTAGAACTACTGCCATTATCTCTCAAGCACCCTCATTCATCCCCATTCATTTAGGAACCAAGTTACACAAAAGGGGTAGTTATGAGTCATAGGTTGCATAACAGGGCATGAGGACAAGAGGGAGACTTGATAAACAAAATGGAAATTTGACATGATTTATGCCAACTTAGGCCTAAATCGTATAGTACCAGTAAAACAGTAATATAGAACAGTAAAAATAAATATAAATATAATAATTATACAATATAAAGAGGGAGAAAAAAAACAAAACAAATACATCTTGCTACCAAAATAAAATGTGGAGGCTTATCCTATGTCTTAGCTCACTTGTACCTATTTATAGGGAACAGAGGGAGACAAAAAAAGTCAGAAATATTTGGGGAAGGGAAGGGAATTAATTTTAAAAGAAAAAAAAGAAAGAAAACCCCAGGGGGGGTGGGGTTTGCTACATGTGTTGCCATTTGCCTTATATATGGATGTCAGTAATTTAAATGCATAGAAATGCATAAGGAATATTTCCTGTTGCAAGCTAAAGGTTCCAGTTTGAATATTACAACTTTGGCGTATGTAACTGCATACATGAGTGCTATTTACTGGACTGAAACTTAACGTGGATGCAAATTATTGAACCATAGCACTATCTGAATCACTACCTGTAGAGAGATTTGAACAAGAGCATTTCGTTAATGAACGGAAGAGGATTTGCAAACAATAACTGAACATCAGGGTGATTTCTTTCATGTGTTCACTTTCCAGAACAGAGTAAAATGCAAAGGTCAAATTACTCACTTGATTTGCCTCTGTTTTTATCTTCTATCCCTTTCTCTTCTCCCACTCCCTGCCCCCACACCTGTTTATGAACCTGCCTGATGATCAGTGATGTGCAGTTAAAGCAGCACAGCAATTCAAGACTCATCTGAAAGCATATCTGAAATACACAGAAAATGGTCCTGGATCAGTTGCTTAGTCTTTCATCACCCAAGGGTCAGCAATAGTTTTAGACAGAGTGCCAAAAACACCCATAACTTCAACTTGTAAAATGTTGGTGTGCCAGGGGCGGATGACAGGGGAGCCATGAGGGGCCCAATCCTTGCTATTGCTGTGTAGCCCAGGCCCTTCCCACCATCCACCCAACAGCACATATGCTAAGCAAAATGCCCTCAAGTGCCAGACTCTGGCACCCATGCCAGGGATTGCCTACCTCTAATCTTATATGTTTTCTTGTTAGAAAAGGAAAATCCATCCAAAGACTCATACTTAAAAGGAACTAATAACTATGTGGCTAAAGATTTAGATATGATAACTGCTGTTTCAGATGTGATCAGACCAATAAAATAGCATATTCTGGTTTGTATTCATACCCTTCAGGGTTGCACTGTGTTTTAATATCTAACATAGCAAACATGTTACATATTGCATGGCACCATTGAAGTTGCATCTAGTCAGTACAGAACATTATATAACATACATCTGCAGAATATACTTTCCAAAAAATTGTTGTTGCTGTTAACTACATACAGAGGAGAATTAGGAGAGGATAGTGGGTTCCCCAGGAAAGCTGGACTTTCGTAGCTTGTTGGGGCCATTGAATGCAGAAGACTCAAGCATCAAGGATCAAGGCTAAAGAGTTGGAGAGGGCTGCCAGGAAATAAACCCCCCCCCCCCCCAAAATAAAAAAACACCATGCAATTGGTTAGACTGAGCAACACCATCTGGACCCATTGTCAGAGGCAACACTTAATGTGACTAGAAGAGGCCAGCCTTAGCTACACAGAAGCCCAGGCTCTGAGCTGGGTTGTTTCTGCATGTGGCAGGTGAAATAGCAGAACACAGAGCTGGTTGATAGTGAAAATGAAGTTCCCTGGGGCAAGGGGAATTAAGGCATCTCCTTATAATGGTGATAATTGTTATGGCCCTAAGGAGATTGTAGTTGGGTTATAACTGCCTGGTTAATTCTGTGTACTGGTTTTATCCATTTAAATTTAATATACCAGAGGATCAGGTGTGGCTGTAGGGGAGGTCTGGAAGCTAAGGAGCAGGGTGCCAGGGGTAATCTATGCTTGTGAGACCAGGTTTGGTCAGAAAAAAGTGGGGCTGTTGCACAAGAAACCCAGGGTCTGGGGTGATCTACGTGAGCTGAGGGGACTCTGCCAGCTAAAAAGGGGTGTAGCTGAGAAGACTGAAACCCAGACAGGGGTCTGGGTCTGAGGGTCCTAGTGCCAGTTTCAGACAAAGAGATCCTCATACAAGGAACAGATTGAAAGTATCTATGAGGCATAGATGTGGCTATGGATACAGGAAGAGGCCATGATTATAGCCCCTAAGGCACCAAAGAAGAGGCTCTCTTAGACTCTGTAGGCAGTCTCCCCTTTAAGGTTGCCTTAGGGACTATAATTATGGCCTCTTAAAGCCCCCATAGCCATGCCTATGTTAAAGGGGAGACTACCTAAACATCACATTGTGGCAGGTGAGAAGCAGCAGATGGAGGAGGCTAGGGAATGACAGGAAAGGGGAAGGCAAATACCCAGTCTTCAAACTGAAAAATAAAATTATTCCACATTTCACCATGTAGTTTTTTTCCTTAAAACTAACACTGAGTGCAATCTCAGTGAATGCCTTCCACAAGAAAATCAACATCCAGCAGCTGATCAAAAAGGTTCTGCTGCCAAGAGCCTGTTGTGCTAAGTGTCCCCACATTTATTACCAATGACACTGCTCACATGATGGCAGCAGTTAGAGCAGCTGTAATACAGAAATGTACAACATGATTGTGCTACTTAATTTTGAACTGCTGTGGATAGACCTGGATGTGGTTAAGTTGCTAACATCCAGGTGAAGCACACTCCTAAACCCATTAGAATAGGTGGAAGTAAGAACATTAATTTTTTTTTTTTTTTTTTTTTTTTAAAGAAAAACGCCTAATGTGGATGCTGCCAAAATGATGGATCCAGGATAGTTAGTTTCTTTGTGCCTTGTAATAGGATTGTAGATCTTAGAAAAATGAAAAATATATTATATTAAAAACACAATATAGTAGAAAAATGCCATGTATTAAGGGAGTAAAGTAGGTCTAGTGCTGTTGCTAGGGAATATATTTTCAGAAAGAGCTAGGAAAATGGAGGATTAGCTGATGAGCCCCTAAACCATAAATGACTTAATTGCATGGGAATAGCTGCCTGGCTAAAACCTTGTGTGATTGGTTTAAAATCCACTCCTGGATATTTACCTTTAGAACTGTACAAAATATACAGGTCATTGTGTTTACACCTCCACAACTTCTGTTTATTCAGTGCCAGCAATTAATTTGCATGGTTATAAAGCATTAAAATGACAAGATCATTATGTGCATTAGTTTCTGTATCTATATTTGTGTATTTAATATTTATGCAGAGTCTTTAACTACAGGTGATTCATATCAGAAAAGGCAGAATGTAAATGTTTGAAATCCAGAAGCAGAACTTGTGAACTGTGGCAGTTAGGGAACGTTCTTTTTCTGTACTAGGTGCTACTTATTTATTTGGAAGTTCATTTCAGATATTAAGATTTTTTGCATTTCATACTCTGTATAATGCACAAGGGGCTCTTACAGGCCAACTAATTTGCTTATCTTGATTCACAACCTGCCTGAATTAAGTTTCTTGTCATAGCTGCTTGACAGTATAGAGGGTGGGTTAAGTAGCAAATACCATACAGATAGTACTACTTCTTGTGGTGGAGCATCAACAGGGTGCTTGCCACTTAAGGGCTGTTGCAGGCTGAGAGTTAGCCTGTTATGTAAGCAGCAGGGAAAACCTCCTATAGGAACCATTTTAAGAGGGAAGGTGGGTAGCAGAGCACCTTTGGTGCCTGCCACTAAGGAGGAGAGTAGGCAGCAGACAGATGCAGGCCACCTTGATGAGGCAGCCATTTAAAGATTCTGGCTCTCAGATTGAGCAGCAGTTTGCTTCCATGAGTCAAGGAGATAATATCTGGGTGATCTGCTGCTTGGAGTATCTTGGAGGTAAGGGCTGGAGCTATTAGGGATGGTCAGAGGCTCCTGGTCCTAAGTATGACTGAAAACTACACCCTTCAGGGGAAGGCTGGTGGGACTGGCCATTGCAGGACAGTCCCCTAGAAATGCCAGGCCAGTTACCTCCCTGGTAAAAGGCAAGGAGGGGGACTTTAAAACCCAGCCCCTGCCTTTTGGTGGATTAAGTTCAGAGGGGAGAGGGACCAGGGACACCTGTGGGAATGGCACCTGAGCCGATGGTGGTGGAAGAGCCCAGAGCCCCAGGAAGACACACGTGAGTGTGTTGAGGCCTCAGGTAGATGGGGGTAACTATGATATGGCCACAAGTGGGCCTGAGGCTGAGTGAGGTGGCATAGAGGGAGTGCAAGGGGCGAGTTACTGGCCCCAATTATAGAACAAGTGGGATGTGTTACCCAGTTAGAGGCCAGGGGTGGAGTTAGTCCAATGTTTGGCAAATTGCCCAGCCACTGTGTAGACTGTAGGTTGTAGAAGAGGCCCAAAAGGCTTTACCAGGGCTGGCCAAGGAGTGCAGAGAAAAGCCTGATGGCGTATGTGGTCACTCAATGGGGAAGGCAGGGTAAGTGTGGACCATTAAGCAAACCCATCTGCAGTACCTCACACCGCCCATGCAGGTGTGCTGCTACCTTGCAGGACAGGGGTTTTTTGACCTCAGGTTATCCCAGGGTCAAAAAAAATGTGCACCACCCTTTTTTTGGCATGCATAGTGGCAGTGCATGCATCCCAAACTGAAGCCTGGCCAACCACAGCCACACTCCATCTTCCAGATAGACTTCCCGCCATGGCTGCAGTCCCAGGAGGTCCCCAGAACAGGTTTCTGGAGCCAGCACAGTTGTTAGTCTCAGCCTCCCCTACCCAACCTAGGATAACTTACTGTGCCTGAGTGTGCATGACAAAGATGTATCCCAGGGACAAGTAGCAGCAGCACAAAGTGTGCCACTGCTATTTGTTCCCAGAGAAACAAATGTCTGCAATTATCTGTACATGGCCTAACAGTACAGCTGATTTGTCCTGCAGGCCATGGAATGTGGGTGAATTGAAGAAGACCCTCCAATAATTAGATTCTATACTGGGAAATTTGTACAAAAAAAATATATATATATAAAAAAGTTTTCCAGATAAAACATCTAATTATTGGGGAGTCATCTTAAATTCAAAGTTGTGTTGATCTCGTGAATATGGCATATGGACTATGAGAACCTTAACCAAAATTGATTACAGGAAATGAAAAAATGTGCAATTGATCAGTCATTACTCCTGCATGCTTGAAGCTCAGAGTTAGTATTAAATGTTATCAGATCAAAACAGTTTGCAAAAGTTCAAGAGCCTACTCAAAAGTCAAGGCAGTAGAGAATCATTCTTCATACATGTAGTATTTTCTGAATTAGAATATCATATTAGAGATCTGCTTTCCTTGATTTGTAAGCCAGGGAGAAGAACAAAGGAGCAGAAGGGAAGAGGAGGGAAGCCATAGGAATGAACCAATAGAAAAAGACAGGCATTATCCAGGAAGAGGAAAATCCATGAGAACAGAAAGGCCATAAACCTTAATGAAACCTGGGACCAATGACTTCACAGAATCATGAATCGTAGAAGTAGACCTTGTAGATCTTCAAGTCCGACCCCCTGCCTGGGCAGGAAGAAAACTGGGCTCAAATGACCCCAGCCAGGTAGGCATCAAGCCACTTTATAAAGACCCCCAGGGTAGGAGCCAGCACCACTTCCCTTGGAAGTTGGTTCCAGATCCTAGCCGCCCTAACTGGGAAGTAGTTCTTACGGATGTCTAACCTAAACCTATTCTCCAACAAATTGTGGCCATTATTTCTTGTTATCCTGGGGGGCGCTAGAGGAAACAAGGTCTCCCCCAAACCCTTCTGGTCCCCCCTAGTGAGTTTATAGACAATCACCAGGTCCCCACTCAGCCTTCTCTTGTGGAGGATGGACAGGTTCAGGTCCTGTAGCCTCTCATTGTAGGGTCTGCCCTGCTGTCCCCGGATCATGTGAGTGGCCGTCCTCTGGACCCTCTCAATGTTGTCCACATCCCTCCTTAAGTGGGGTGCCCAGAACTGGATGCAGTACTCCAGCTGTGGCCTGACCAGTGTCGCATAGAGGGGGACGATCACCTCCTTGGACCTACTTGAGATGCACCTGTGGATGCACAATAGGATCCGGTTAGCCCTGCTGACCATGACCTCACATTGTCGGCCCATGCTTATCTTGGAGTCAATGATAACTCCAAGATCCCTTTCTGCCTCTGTGCTCTCAAGAAGGGAGTTTCCCCATCTTATAAGTGTGCTGCTGGTTACTACTGCCCAAGTGCAGCACCCTGCACTTGTCAGTATTGAAACGCATCTTGTTTTTGTTAGCTGACCTCTGCAACTCTTTCCAGGTCTTTCTGCAGTCTTTCCCTCCCTGCTAATGTGCCCATTTCACCTCAAAATTTGGTATCATCAGCAAATTTGAACAGGTTGCTTTTCACCCAGTTGTCCAAATTGCTGATAAAGAAATTGGACAGCGCAGGCCCAAGGACCGAGTGCTGGGGAACTCCACTTCCCACTTCCCCCCCAGGTCAAATATGACCCATCCACCACCACCCTCTAAGTATGACCCTTCAGCCAATTTGCAATCCTCGATCATTATCCCCGATGCCGGCCCATCACAGATGTGCTCATTGATAAATCTTCTCCAAGAGTTTCCCCAGGATTAAGGTAAGACTGATGGGCCTATAGTTGCCCGTGTCCTCTCTTCTCCCTTTCTTAAAGATGAGGACCACATTGGCTATCCTCCAATCATCTGGTACCTGGCCCGAGCATCACAAGCGCTCATAAAGCCATGCCAAGGTCCCTGCAATAACCCCTGCTAGCTCGCTTAACACCCTGGAGTGGAGAGCATCTGGACCTGCTGATTTGAACATGTTCAGCCCCTCCAGAAGTACTCTAACCGAGTCCTCCTCAACCTTAGGTCTAGAGGCATTCCCCTCGAGTCTGTTTTGAATCATGGTGAGGGTGTCTCAGTCCCTGCACAAGAAAATGGAGGTGAAGAATTTGTTAAAGAGGTGTGCCTTCTCCTCTGTCTCAATCACCAGATTGCCCAGCGTATCTTGCAGGGGCCCCACATTTCCTAACACCTTCTCCAATTTAGAGTTTCTAAAAGTGGTAATAGCAGTGGAGGTTGAAGTAGAGACAGGATGGAAGGATGAATTTTTTTTTCCTATGGGTGAACTAACTCTCTTCAGAATGAATTACAGGCCCTCACTTTTTTCCTATGGTAGGTAGTAGGGCTTTCCAAAGCTTCAGTAGTCTATTCAATTTAGAGGAGATTCAGCCAGATTCAGTAATGAATCTCTGAATTTGAATCAAATTAGGAGATGAATTAAAAGCTCCAAATTGAATCAGAAGCCTCTGAAATTATTCAGAAAAGATTGAGCTGATTCAGAGATCCAGCTGTAGACTAAACAGGCAACAATCCTTAACATGCTGGACATAGCCGTCTCCAGCTTGTGAGTCTGTTGACGTGGGCGGAAGGGATGTTGAGTAGGGAGGGATTGGGGCTGGGGATGGGAAAAGCTTCTCAGCCAGGGTGGGGTCATGGGATGCAGGTGTGGCAGCTCTGGGAGTGGAAGCTATTGCCCAGCTGGAGTGATGGGAGGCAGGATGTGGGTGTGACTTGCTCCAGGTGGAAGGAGGAAATCAGTAGCAGTGCATAGCCCCTACTCCCAGTGCTGCCACACCCAAATCCTATGCCCCCACATTGGCTGGGCAAGCAGTGGAAGCACCTGCCTTCCCCCCTCCCACCATGTCAACTGTGCATGTGGTGGTAGGGCAGAGACCCTGCTTCTGTGCCGATATGGGCACAGCAGTGCTGGGAGCAGGGGTATGCTCTGCTGCCACTTATCCCCTTCTGCCCAGAGCAAACTGGGCCTGCATCATGCTCCCCACATCCCAGCTGGGGAAGCAGTGGCAGGGCATAGCCCCCACTCCCAGTGCTGTCTTGCCTGCATCAGCGCTGGGAGTGGGGGCTCTGCCCTGATGCCGCTTGCCCAGCTGGCATGGGAGGGGCATTAGGGGGTGCTTCTGTCTCTTGCAAGCCAATGTGGGGGGGAGACATGAGGGGGGGAGGCTGCTGCCACTTGTAAGCCAGGGCGGAGGGATGGGTGCTTCCACTTGCTTGCCCAGCCAGCATGATGCGGTGCAGGATGTGGGCACAGCTGTGCTGGGAGCAGGGGCTATGCCCTGTTGCTGCTTACCTTCTTCTCCCCAGATTTAGCCACACCCATAGCCTTCCCCCATGCCCCAGCCAGGCAACTGGCAGCAGGGCATAGCCCATACTCCCAGCACTGATGTGCCCACGCACACCCCGCCTCCCTCCCAAAGTCCCACACTCCCTGCCTGGGCTGGGCAGCTTGACCCAGCCCCAGCCCCAATCCCTCCCTCCCTCACACCCCTTTCCTCCCCACCCCCCAACCCAAACAGATTTACCAGCTAGAGGCAACGGTGTCCAGCATGGTGAGGACTGCTGTCTGTTTAGTCTTTGGCTGAATCTCCAAAGTGGCGCCGAATTTTTGGCTCTGATTCAGCCAAATTGAATTGGGATAGGGATTAAAATCTCTGAATCAAATTACTGTACCTCCAAAAATCAGTCAAATCTGAATCCAAAGCAAATACTTGCCACTTTGCACAGGTCTAGTAGGTTTTTTAAAGTGCACATTCAAAACTTCCATTACGGTCCATGAGAGTTGGCTAAAATACTAAGTCAACACTTTGAATTTTAAACTCCCCACTTTGTGTAACATTTATATGAATGCAATTAAAACTTGACACAAGACATTTGTGATTCACTGGTACTGATTCCAAAAGATGAAAAGCAAGAGGTTTCACCTTCTGCAAATTGCTGTAATATATACTGAATGTCACAGTTTGGAACTGAAGTGTTGAAGAAACCTTAGCAGCAGTGATGATGTTAAGCAAAGTTATAATCTGTACACCAGGTTCAAAATTGATCCTGAAAAGTGATTCTAAGAAACTATATATAATGCAAGTTCTATTATTAGACAGCATTTGGTTCCTTTCCTCCTTTATCAGCAGATCAATATTAACTACATATACAACTCAGGAAATATATGCAAATTATTCCCTTTCAGACTAACTCAGAAGATGTGAAATATCTTGAGATATCATACAAGACTAAAAAATTATAGTGGTGCTCACTAAAATGAATACCTGTTAAAGCAATAGACCCTACATAGGATACATTTCCTGTGAACAAAGCCAAGAACATATATATATATATATATATAAGATGAAGTGACTGAATACATGTGAAAGAAATAAACTACAGAAACATATAATCATACCATGCAAAAGAATAAAGTAGAATTTATCTTTTTTTCCCCATGGACAGAGCTCCAAAAACTGGTTGGAATCATGATTTGTGAGGTGGAGTCATGCTTCTCACTCTAATGGGAGTGTGACAGGTCATCACTCAGGCCCACCCTTAATGCAGCCCACGCACCTGTCTATGGGCAACTGCCCGCCTATTCTCGCCCGCCACAACTTGATCTTAATTGGTTCATTAATAGATCTTCCATAAGCGGGAGGCTGCCCATTTGTGCCCCCATGCCAGGGGGCACTTTCTGCGGCTCCTTCCACCCCAATACTGCAGCCCAAGCCTCACTGATGGCATCTAGGTGTTCATCTTCTCACCGGCCCCCATGCTGGGCCCCAAATGCATCCTACCAGGACCTGTCCATAGTCCACACAATCAGGTGGCCTCTCCACCTTCATCCGGGCTACTTAGCCCCCAAAACCATCTTCCCCTCTCAGGTGAGGTCCCTCCTGGACTTTTGGCAACTTGCCCTGGCCCACCTCCAGGCCAGTCGGGACCCCAGGCCCCCAGCTCTTGGGCGTCCCATGTGGTGGGTCCCCCTGGCCCTTTTGACCCCTCTCTGGGTCCTGGCCCCAGCCTCAGCCAGTCAAGGGTACTCATCTCAGGCTGGACTCTAGCCCCCACTCTCTCTCAGGTCCCCCTCTGGACCCTCCAAATCATGGGGTAACCCACCCAGTGGTGGGGGAAAGGGGTTAAGTCACCCTGACTCACCTTCCACTGGGATGGTAACTGGCCTGGCATTTTCTGGGGGCTCCCACACCACTAAGAGCCCCATCAGGCCACCCACTCCCAACAGGGCGCAGTTTCAGGTCATGCCCAGAACCAGGAGCCTCCTACCATCCCCTTGCAGCTCCCCTTTACCTCCAGGTTGTTCTAAGCAGCCCTCCAGCCAGGCAATGTTGCCACCTAGCCTCCAACAGCCAAACTGCCTGTGTTTATATAGGCAGCCCTTGCCTTCAAAATGGCTGCCCTCATCAAGGCATCTGGAAGCTGCCAGCTCCAGGCCTTTAAAGTGGCAGGGACACCGAATGCCCTGCCACAGAGAGCCAAACAAAAATTTATACTGGACATGTCTACACATGCATATTAATGCAATGTAATAATATTATATAATAATCCTATATTGTGCTGGAGTTTTTTACTCCTGGGCACTGCATTTGCATGTGTGCATGGGGCCACAGCACATTGAGACAGGTCAGAGGAGTCCCAGTCCTGGAGGTTAACTCACTGGCCTGTGGCTGCTCTGACCTGGCTCAGCATCTGGCAGAGGGGCTGGCTGGGGCACAAGAGTGCTCTAGTGAAGGGCTAGCCAGTAAAAATCAGCGTCACCTCAGAAAAGAAGCTATATATGTCAGGTTGATCTTGCTAAAGTCAGCAGTATGATAATATACAAGTTCTAACACATCCTTTACAAGTAGGTTTGTTACTAGTCACCATACTCTAGAAACCCTTCCTCCACTGTTATCATCATACAAGAATTAGACAAAAGGGTAAGAAATAGAATAAGTCTTGTCCTTGAGTGATATTTTGTTGGCTTATGGGTGAAATCCATGCCACATCTGATATACAGCAAATGGAGAAGTACATCATTGACATACAATATCCTATCAGCCAGAAAGTCAACATGTGTGATACAATTTGCAGCATATATCACAAAAGTACAAATAGAGGTAGAGGCCCAAAGTGTGGTTATCATGTAATTTGTTGCATGCTAGCATCATCAGTGGAATTATTTCCTATTTTACACCAATGCAATCAAAAGTACAATCTGGCTTCTTCTGTTTCCTGCCATGGTATTTTAAAATAATCATTTAGCATGGACCTCGCATCCTGAGCAAGTGTGTAGTCAGTAATATGGCTGATAATAATGACATTTCTGAAATGAGCAGAGCTATTGTTGAAATTTTCTTTGCTGCCATCACTGCATATATGCCTCGGATCATCACAGGGCAGGTCTACATATTCATTAATACATCTTAGCTACTATTAGCTACTTAGCTACTTGCTTAATGAAGTACTAACTAAATTTGCAGTAACTAGAGTTACTGTTCAGTAGCATCAGTGTGCAGTTATTTTGTGACACTTACTGTGCATTAGCTTAATAAAACTTCACAATAAGCTATTAGCACAGTTTTTAACTGCCATGCTTCTATGCAATGCTATTAGGCTAATGTGCACTAAACATCTCATGTAGACATGCTTACATACAACAATTCATGCAGAAAAATAGTGCAAATCTCAATGAGATGGCCATGAGTCCCTAACAGTAAGGATTCAGATTCATGTCTGTTGTTACAGTTTTGACTCAAACAGCAATTGTCCCTAATGGTTAAAAAAGGACCCAAATGTGAAAGTAGTTAAAAAAAACTTTCCTTTTTTTTTGCAAATGAGAGAGATCTTACATCCTTTGAAGCATGACACTACCTAAGTGCACAGTAGTAATGAGCAACTATGCAGTGAGTGTCACCTCAAAGCTGTTCAGCGATGCTACCATGGTTACTGTGCAGTCATTTAGTATTTGTGTATGCAAGTACTAAGTGACTGTGCAGTAACAACTGCACAGTCAGCATCTCATCTAGATACTGCCATTGGGAATAATTTAAATATTTCTTCTTTTTTTTAATTCCCCCACTATACCATACAAAATATAATTGAATTTACCCAACTACCATTGAGTAACCAAATTGGCTTACTAGCATTTTGCTGTAGGCAATGCATTTTGAGCAGCTAGGACATGAACAGTTTTGTCTGTGCTTAATACATTGCACAAACAAGGTTTAACTAGCAAGATTTAACTAAAATATTAAATATGTATTGAGGCAGACAAGGTTCTTTGGGTAAATCTGATATCTTTTATTAGGGCAACTCAAACTGTTGGAAAAAAAATCTTTTTTTTCAAAAACCCTTCATCAGGCTGAGGAAGCATTTGCAGCTGGTCTGTATTCTTCCTGAATACAGAAAGAAAGCAGAAGCCAGAAACCAGTATGCATGAGAGAAGGCCCAACAAAGACAGTCCTTCATACCATGCCCAACTAAATATTTTTTAAACAGTTATCTTTGTCCACAGGAAGGGAAAATTACTCTTCTCATTGTGATATGTACAACACATTGGTTAACACATTTTCTAAATTGATGTAATCAGTTATGTGTAAGAGGGAACCAGTTTACTGGAAGACTGGCAAGAATCATCCTACTTCAGGACTAGAAAATAAGAAGCAGTAGAAAAGGCATCAAATGGAATAGTCTGTATTCAATATAAAATTCATTTCATTTTCAAATCTTGGGTTGTTGGCACTGGATCTCCTGGGTCTCCTAGCAAGCATCCCAATATAACATAACTAATCCTGATTTCACATATTCTACCAGCTTCACAAAACTATTAAAACCTGATCAGTGCACTCTACTGAGTTAACTTCTGCATTTGTATGTGGTTCATAAGTTCATACTGTTATTTTCTTAAGCATACTTCACAGGTAAGGAAACTTCCTAATCAAATTGAGCTACTTGCCTGTTGCTGGTTTAAAATGTCTGAATGGCAAATTATGTACTATTTGCACTGGTAGGCTGTCTAAAAGAGCATATTTTAAATATTTACATTTATTAATGCTTTTTTTCAGTTAGTGATAAACTAGTAATTTATCTGAGGTTGAGCTCTGAACCAGTTAAGTCAAGTCATCAAAATACATTGATGAATGTTACTTTCTCTGAAGCAAGCTTATTAGATAGTCTGTTTATATAACATCTTTTGATTCATTTTTATTTTTAGAATGTTTTTTCCCAGGTGAAATTAGAATGTCATTGCAGAAAAATGCCCATCATTCTTCTCAATACTGGGAATGATTTTAATTTTTCTTCTTGTAATTTCCCTACCACACCATGCAAATTATAACTGAACTTTTGTTACTAGATCTACAGACATGTATCCCTTTCACATGGGTAAAATCCTGGCTGCAGTGTAGTCTGTGGCTAATCTGTATGGCATCCATCAATGTCATTCTTTTGTGATAAGATTGCCATAGGAGTTCATTCTCCACGTCCATTTGTTTTTTGGCTTGTCTTCCAGTTTAGGCCTCCATCCACCAGTGCATTTAGACATGTGGTTAACTTTAAGCATTTGCTTAAGTGCTTTGTTGGACTGAAGCCTCAGTGACAACTGTGGTGATGTTTTGTTTTTTTTAATTGTGAACACCTGTCTATTAGGAAATGGACTGAGACAATCAACTCATTTCACAAAGGCCACCAAACAGCTGTCAGATGGTAATGATATAAACTTTACAACATCAATCAAATTTATTGTAAAACTGCCCAGAAATGATGGTGGTGAAGAAAAAAATGGGTTATCTGAGCAGCAGTGTTGGAAAAGCAGCAGCTGTGTCAGCAAAAAACAGTACATTGACTATGAACTGTTTGTGTAACAGAGTAATGACACAAAAAGTGTATGGTTTCAAAAGGCATCTTTTAAAAAAGGCTCTTCATTGGAGCTGGTGTTGGTGTTGGTGTATGGAGGCAATATCTTTTTTTGTCTTAGCAGTTGTAAGTGCTCATTGTTGCATAAATCTGAATATTGGAAACTATTACTGTTATGGTTTACAGAGAAATAAGGAGGAAATGTACTGCTACAACAGCGTTAGCTTAAAAACCTCCTTTAATTTAATGTAGAGCATTCTTCCTGTCTCTTTGAATGCTGAAAGATAGAAACTCTCAAAGGAACAATGAAGAAAAAATGGAATAAAAATAATAATAGCAGACAGATACTATCTTTAGTATGAGTATGTAGTTCTTGGTAGAAAATTAATTCATGATCAGTTTTTAAAGCAAAAAAGCATTGATACTGTTTGAAAAGAAAAGTGACTACTCTCTCTAGCTACACTTTGTTGTTTCTTAGGTGTACATCATGCATTGTAATACTACCATCACAGAAAGCCTTTTACTATTGTACATAGCTGACAATTTCAGATGTGACATAATGTAGTTAAAAGTTACCAAAAAGAGGGGGAGAGAGGGAGGAGAAAGTGCATATCACCTTTTTCTATCTGAAACAAGGGTGCCCCCTATAGAATCTGACACTGAGCTTCTAAGGAAGATTGCATTGTTGAGTTCTTCTGAATTGACAGTTTTTTATCACAATCCTTCACTTAAATGCCAATAAATATAAATGTCATATATATTTGTGTATATGTTGTGTGAGTATATCTGGAAAGACATGACAAAGAGCATGAGAAAAAGAAAAGGAGAGTAAATGTGAGGATTTTATTAACCAGTGGACTATTAAGCTTAAAGCTAAAAATATCCAACTTCGATTCATTGCCTCTATCAGTCATTATTACTAACTGTATGTTTGTGTGTGTGTTGTATGATTATGATGGAGAGAATTAGTGACATGTTTTTCTACTTAGTTACCTGGTTTTCTGTAGGCAATAAACCGGATGAATTCAAAGCCATGTAAGCTAAATTTAAATTTATTGTAGATAGAGTAATTGCACAAGTAAGCATTTGAGTCTGGTGAACACAACAAGTTATACAACATTTCCATCCATGTTTCTCAATCTTTCTTTACTCTTTCAAAAAACTGGAGTATACTGGGCTTTTAAATTAGACATGTGACAAACTCAGGAAAGATCCTGAAGTTGCCTATTATTATACCAGGAAATACAGTACTTCACAACAACATGTTATTATAATAGCATCATCATTGGTGTTGATCTTAGAGCTATTAAGATAATTTGCATAGTATAAAAATGAGTTAATTCTCAGTGTCAAATACTGCATGCTCATATATTTAACATTTTAATTTAAAACCACATAGAAACAAGGCTTCTTCTGATTTCCTTTCCAGATGCCTTGTGCACGATGTATATGCAAAGAGATATTTGTGTGTGCAAATCTTGAAGTCAGCTTCAAGACTGACTTGTTTATATACATAGGCTTTTTTTTCCCATGTGGCACCTGCATGTGTGCAAATGTAAGGCAGAACTGTTAATAACACTTAAATTCAACTCAGAATGCTTCCAAATGGATTGACAGCTTTTTTTTCTCTCTTGTCATCTCTAGGGTATATTGTTACAACCAAGAATATTGGCCATTAAAAATAATAATATACTTGATATGTAGTTTCAAATAATAGAATACAACCCATGAACTTAGTTGTAGAGAGTTTGTTCTCTTGGTTCAATGGATTTCATATTGCTTTCTTCCAATATCATCCTTGATATAACTGTATTATCATCAGTTGAGTTGCATTAGGATTGTATTTAGAACATTGTCACTCTTTATTTCAGAAATGATTAAACAGGCATTGCAAAAATTAGTATAAGTTTTATTTTAAACTCTATTTATTTCCTACTATAAAAGCAGAACATATTAGAACTTTATGATTGGTGTTTCTCCCCATGCAGAAGGGAAAGCACTATCACTTTTATTGCAGTGCTCAAATACCCATAAAATAATTATGTAAATATATCATCATTAATGACCAAATGATAATTACCTTTCATTGCAAGATAATTGTGTTTCTGTCTTCTAAAATAGATTATCATTGCTAGAACTTTGCAAGCATCTTGTAAAAAACCTGAAATCAGGTGAGTTTACTTGGTTGAATATTTTGATAGAATCCAAAATGCAGGATTTCCAGGATGCACAATAATGGTTCACTGTGTCTTTAGACAACCTGTACCTGAAGCAAATATAGACCATGTGTCAAATAAACTTGGGCTGTTAAGATTGTAACTCTCAGTGGTCTGACAGTATTCAACTAAAGATAAAGACCATTTGTGATTTTGCTTGTTCTCTGCTGTAGGAGGTGTCACCACTATGTTGTAATTACTCTTGTAATGATTCTATCAGTGAACAACATTTTACATTATTTAAAGTATACAATAATGGCAGAGTAATTGCAGTACATGTGGTGTACAAATTGATTAGTATTAAGACTATTATTTCCATCAGATACATATGTTGTGCAAAAATACTTGAAATAAACTTCTAAACAGGTACTTAGGAAAATAGGTGTGGACAAAGGAAATATAACACTTGAAACAGTACTATCTTATATTCAAATCCTAGTTATGACTTACATTCACCAGAATCACTTCATATTATACAAGTGTCTCCATAGTTTATTAACATGGACAGATGTGTTTATTCTGGTGTAAGAAAGTGGACTAGTAACATGAACACTTAAAAAACTGCCTGCTGTGGGTTTGGGTTCCCTGCCCCACTGCCCTCCTCCAGGGCCTCTACAGCTGAGCGAGCAGGACCCAGAGCAGCCAAGCAAAGCAGGGCCAGGTGGGGAAGCGCCTTGCCACTGCAAGCCCCATGCTGCCCTAGCAATGCACCCCCTGCCTGCCCTGGAGCAGCAAGGGGCACAACCCCATGTTGCCAACCCTGCTGCTGCGGGGTATGCAGCAGGTGCCTCACCAGGGCAGCTCAGGCTTGCAGTGGCAAGGAGCTTCCATGTCTGGCACTGCTCTGCCCTGCAATGCTGGATTCCACCTGGTGAGCTGTGGATGCCCTGGGGAGGGCGGTAGGCTGGGGAGCCCAAGCTCACAGTGAGCAGCCCACTCCTACTATATGCACAGATTGGGGGGCATGTGCTCCTCCCCCCCATCAGGAGTGCATGCAGTGGTGGAGAGCCAGCCTTACCACCTCTATTCCCAGATGAGCCACCCATGGCCCTGTCCTGCTCCCTGTTGTGGCCCTGTAGCTGCACATTCCAGCCCTGGGCCCCAAGACCTATGGACACTCAAGCTAGGCAGCAGACTCAGCCCAAACCCCAGCCCCAGCCCTGACCAACTCCCTTCCTCCCTCCCTCCCTATGGAGGCCTCAATTCCACCCTTTGCCTGACTTACCTGTGGAAGCTGCTGTCCTGGCTTCCTGGTGGCCATGTGCACGTACATGCACATGGCATCCTGTCTTTGAGCAAAATCCACATGTTTCTCTGTTAGAATGAAAACAACAAAACAAAACAAAACTTTTTCTGAGGTAAAAGGGAAAATCTGCAGTTTTTTTCCATTTTCCCTTGGGAAATGGAAAACCCAGATCTCTTGTGATAAACTGCCCCCAGAAAGCTGTTTGTCCACTCCTTGTCATGGAGTATATTGCACTAGAAAGGGGGTTAACAATTTTCTGTATCCATAATTAGTAATAGACAAAATATTCCCGAACACTCTACCGCTTATGTCAGAACTGTGAAAATCCAAGTTGTCTGGTCATTTGACTTTTGTAGATAGTTTCACAGGACTCTGTAACTTGGAGAAAACTTTTCTTGAAAAGTGTATCTCTATTAAGGCAACATCATAAAGAAGCCAGTAACAAGTATTACTATAACAATAATAACTGTCCTACATTATTGTATATAATTCAATTTATGCAACAATGTCTGTGAACAATCTACAGACAGACAGATTCTCAGCTTTAACTTTAGTGGCATCAATGGAACAACACCAATTTACACCAGTGGAAGATTTAGTCCAGTATAAATATGCTAACAATAAAACAGGCAGCAGAAGGAGATGGAGTGGAATTAAAAAGTGCATAGGGTAATGATGTTCAAAAGGATCTAAAGGAATTAGGAGATCACTTCTTATTGAGCATTGAGTGGTACTTGGTTACCCAATACACTTGTTATCTGAGAATCCCAACCTAGAAATATTGTTAATCATCAGGATACCAGGTTGCTGCCCACTGAAGTCAATGGGAGATTTTCCTTTGGCTTCAGAGGGCTTTAAATGAGAGCCGTTAAGTATAAGGTGAATGTGTATGTGTGGACAAAAACTTTAGAAGGGCAGAAATAATAATTATGGAAGGTACCTATATTACTAGTATATTTTCTTCATTGGTTTAACGTATTTTGACAGTCAAACCATGGACAGATACAGACATTACACTTTTACTTGCATACATTATTGAAAACTAGTCTGTACCCAGATAGAAGTTTGGTGCACACAGACTGGTTTAAAAATGGTGAAACCTGGTCTAAGATTCCTCCCCCCCAACTTCCCCTGAAAAGCCAAATGTATGTCTGTTCACTACCAATCTAAACTATACCATTTAAAGAAAACTACATAAGTTAGACTGATTCCACCTTAGGCTTTTTGAATGTCTGCACCTATCCTTAATGTTTAGTTAGGTTTTCTCATAGATGAGCACCAACCCTCAAAGCAAAAGAACTGTAGATTAGTAATGTTCTGTTCTTTAATCACTAAAGTGCTTTCATTTGGATTGATGTGTTTATATTATCTGCCTGCTAGTTAGATCATTTAAAATATTCTGTCTTGTTGCACTCTCTAATTTATATCTTAATGCATTCCTGATTGTTTCAGTCTCAGAGTTCTCCAACTGGCATTTTTTTCAATTAAAATATGAAAATTTCACTTTTTTCTCCTATTATCTAGATTTAATTAAAATTGTTTGAAATATAATAGTTGAGAGTTTTGTGCATGTATTTGTTACAGTTGAGGGAAATTAAACTATTGTTGCTTGTTCTACTTGTTTTCAGCATACGCAGTAATGCTATGCAAAACGTTGGAACCCATGCCTTAAGAGTCAGAGAGAAAGTTTGTGGGGATTTATACATTGTGAGATATTCCCAGTAGCCTTACAATTGCTGAATTAGAGCTGTTTGTGAATTCAGTTTTGTAAGCAATAAAAATGTGTATACCGTGCATTTTTCTTCACTTTTTGATTTCTTTCTTTCTATTTGTGGGGGCTTAATTTTTTTATATAAAAAAATATTTTCCACTTATTTTATTCAATATTTCGTTATTGTAATGCAATGAATGATCAGTTAAGAGCCAGAACTAACATAACTATTTCTAGGTGTGTATGAGCTAGAAGTAAAACACAGTCTAAATTGTTCAGGTCCAAAATATACGCTAAATAAAAATATCTACCATGAATATTAAGGATGTCTCTATCAACCATCCCCTTTCCTCCAAATAGTAAAGGTCATCAATTTATGCATAAATTCACATATAAAGAAGTCTACAGTTTTTTTAAATGTGTAAAAAGGAAGTATTCTGAATCTGTGCAAACTTGCAAAGGAATTGCAAGATATAAATGTTTCTAAAATCCAAAAGAATCTCAGAATATTATTGGATTGTTCTGCTAATACATCAGCCCCACATATAAGTTGGCTTGGCATTTTTTCAGATTTCAATTTTAGGAAAAAACAGCTTTTACCTCGAATAAATTGATGTTTCTGCAAGGATCAAATAAAAAATTGAGAGGTTACAGTGCAATTACAGCCTGATTACTGGGGGCCTTCCTATAGGTCAACCCTGTGTTTCGGTCAAGATTGCTTTTGATAGCTCTTTTTGGGGGGACAGGGGAGAGGAGGGTGACATAATCAGATCAATAAAACTTGAGAATTCACTTCTATATGATGAATTCAAAGTCAAGCCATGATGGAATAGAAACATAAGTCAGGTTTCTGTGTATTGAATGATTAGGTAGCCCTTACATGGATTTCCAGGTAGTGAGACCCATCAAACATCATTCTAAAACTAAATCAATTAAGAAGTTAGTACAAGTCTCACTAAGGACTCTCAAATTGCTTCCAGAGAGCTTCCAGACTTTGAAGCATGTGTTGAGTATGCTGCAAGAATTCTGGGAGTATGGCTCAAGAAATGGAAAAATATGACAGGTTAGCTTCAGATTTGTTGGCATGGAAATTCAAGTTGTGACAGCTTGGCAAATGTGCTATGGGGAGGATCTACTCAGAATGGGACATGTAGTGTTTTGACTGCAACTTTGACTGGGACCAGCATGGAGGATAGTGCAGTATGAAGCAGGGGTTATGTTAACATATTTATTTAGGGTGGACTTTCAGAAATGTCTAAGTGATGTGGAAACATAAGACTCAAAGGGACTTTGTGTTCCATATCACTCAGGCCACATCCACACAAACACGGACTTTTGTTCCCAGGCAACACCCATACATGCTCTGCTGTATTGCATGTTACCCCCGGTGGAGTAGGGGAGACTGCGGCCAGCAATTGTGCTGACCCCAACAACCCTATGTGGAGTCCTGGAGGCTGCAGGGAGCTGCAGCGATGGTGCTTTTGCAGCAGGGAGCCTGGCCAGCAGCTGGAGTGTGACTAGAGCTGGTCAGGCTCTGGTTTTGGGTGGCACATGCTGCTGCCACATGCACCACCCTGCTTTATTTTGGTGGGGAATGTCTGCATATGTAGTATGTGGTGCCACAGGTGGGTCATAGTATCATAGAATCATAGTATCTAGGGTCAGAAGGGGCCTGGAGCAGGCCATCTAGTCTGAACCCCTGCCAATAGCAGGAACGAGTGCCAGGGTCACAGGATCCCAGCCAAGTACCCATCCAATCTACTCTTAAAGATTCCCAAGGAAGGAGCAAGAATAACTTCCCTAGGAAGCTGGTTCCACATCCTAGCCACCCTAACTGTGAAGTAGTGTTTCCTAATGTCCAGCCTAAACCTGCTCTCCAGTAACTTGTGACCCTTCATTGGTACATCTGTAGTCCTGGTTTTTCAACTGTTATGCTGAGAGAGAAGGAATTTACTAGAAGACTCTGACATCCATCTCATCTATCATTTTCTAAACATATGTAACAAAAGCATAACAGGAGCAAGCTTACTGGTAGTGCTTACTATATAAGAGTCCCTAGGGCCTACTTATCCTGTTCTATGTCCAATTTGCAATAGATATACAAAAGCCGAGTAACCAAATCGCAATAGGCTGATTCAACTCTGAAGGAAGTAAACAGGATGGAGTCTTTACATTGATTTAAAAGAGACAAAGGTAAAATGCTCATGTTACTGTGAGTATATGACCTGATCCAAAACCAGCTTAAACCTCTTCATTATCTTAAGTGGCTTGTGGATGAGCTCCCTAAGGGGCTGAACACATATATAGAAATTGCTTCTTAATATTAGAGCTTTTAATGGAATGTATGCCAGTGTACATTGTTATGCCACTTTAAAGCTACACAGTTTATTCAGGGTCAGCTTTGCACAGCTCATCATCCAAATCAGAGCAGCATCTTTTTTAATTGTTTTGAATATCCTTTTAGATGTAAATAAACCCTATCTTTTCTACAGCTAATAGTAAAAATATCAAAACTTTAGTATGTATCAGTTTTGTAGGTACTATTTTCCGATGAGCAGGTATGTGAGAGAAGTGATTAAAAATTAAATAGGCCCAGGCCTTGAAGACTGCTCTATACTGTTTTCCAATACCTTATTTTTATTTTTAATTTTCTGTTGGCACCTGGGTTAGATTTTTTTGCTGGTTATTAACTCTATGAATAACAAGTTGTTTACCTGTTTTGAGCAGATAATTTTTAACATTTATGAATATAACAGCTACTGCATATAAGCCCCTGAATGTGCTTCATAAATACTGTATTTCAAGATAGGTTCTTTGTCTGCGTCTTCTAAGTACTAACATATCTCAAGCTTTTTGTTGGTACCTTTAAGTCAGTGATTCCCAAAGGTTGTGAGAGAGAATTAGCAAAGTTAGTCTGAGGTCAATCAGAAGGCAGGGTAGATATGTACTTTTATAGATTAATGCTTAGTGCTCATATTTGTTGGACTCAATCTACAATTATGTGTCCTAGCTTGTGCAGACATTTGGGGAATGTGATCTAAGTAAGTCAGGAGTGGGGAAAGGAATGAGTGGGATCAGGAGGGCCAGTTGCTCCAAAGAGTGGGGCAGTGGTGACATGTAGTGTGTACATGGGTGTTCATTTGCACCCCCTGAGAGTGCTGGTGCACCCCCTGACAGCCTGCACTCCCCGCTTAGGTGATGGGCAGGGGGAGCAGCAGGGAGTGTCGGTGCCTCCCCTGCGAGCACTGGCCAGGAAGTGGGTGCCCCACTTATGCTTCCCAGTCAGCACAATTAACCACGGGAGGACACCCCCTAGTCCCTGACTAGCCGCTGGCATGTGTGCTCCCTGACTCAGGAGGCACCAGTTGTCCATGGAGTGGGGTTAGTAAATGTAGCAAGGTTCTGGCAGTATCAGGTGGAGGGGGGCAGATCCATGGTGGGGTTGATTGGTCTGTGGGACAGCGGGTTGGAGGGCTAAAAAGAGCCTGGTCAGTATTCAATGGGGGAGGGGAGGAAAAGTGCAGTCCTGGGGCTGAGACAAGCAGCTAGGCTTTCCCAGTTCTGGACTGAACTCCCAATCTATACACCAGTTTGGTTAAATCAGATGTGGGTTAATGTGATCTACACAATGCACCTCCTTAGGTGAACTAAGTTAGTTCAAGCTGGACATTTTTTTGCCTAATCTAAACTCCCCAAAGGTATGTACAGTTAGGTGGATCTAAGTGTAACGTCTGCATGTACACTAACTAAATCATAGAATCATAAATTGGGCTGGAATGGACCTCCAGAGCTCATCTAGTCCAACCTTCTGCCTGAGGCAGGATCATGTCTGTTCAAAGCATCCCATGGAAACCATAATCTTAACTCTAGATAAGACTACTGTCAATTCTAACACAACATAGAGCTAACACCCTAACCTGCCACAGTTGTAAAGCAAGGGACCTATGGCAGCAAACATTCTGCTTATATGAAATATTGTCACTATATGCTCAAGAGATCCCAGACAGAGGACCATGCCTCCAACTATAGAGGAAGGCTAACCTCCCCCAACCCCCTACCAGTACATACCAATGTGACTATGGGATATTTTTTTTCCTAACCCCAAATATGGTGATCACTCTGACCATGAGTGGAGGGGCAAAACCCTATAGCCAGGAACTTCTGGCACTGGTCTCAGCAGGATTATTGGCACACCCCAGTCAAGCAAATGTGTTTTCCTTCTCCTTTATGGCATCTCTTCAAGTATTTGAAGACTGCTATCAGGCTACCAAGTGCCTCTTGTGCAAGCTGAACATGACTAGCTCCTTCAGCCTCTCCTTATATGACTTTCCTTCCAAGGCCTTGATCATGTTCTTTTAAAAATGTGGAGCCCAGAACTGTACAAGAACTCCAGATGAGGCCTAACCACTGCTGAGTAGAGCGGAACTATCATCTCCCATGTTTTGCACCTGATGCTTCTATTGATACATTACAAAACTTTATTTGCTTTTTGTGTGGCTGCCTCACACTGCAGACTCATACTGAGTCTGTGGTCTACCAAGACCTCCAAGTCCTTTTCAATAGTTCTGTCATCCAGCCAGGTGTCACCCACTTTATATTTGAGTTTTTGATTATTCCTTCTGAGGTGTAGCACCTTGCTTTTGTCTGCAATGAACTTCATCCTGTTAGGATGAAGTTCATTGCAGACTGTTAACCAACTTTCTTTAAGTAGCACCAGCTTAATCAGTGATTCTCAACCTTTTTTAGCCATATGGCCTCCCTTCCTCCCTTCACATATTTTCTGAATTTAGATCACTGTCCATGATTTTCAGCTGTGGTGTCCTAACATTCATAACAGTTAGAGGGACGCTTTGAGGCTAAAAAGGTTAAGAAGTGTTGTTTAGAGACTACTCCATTGCTTAAAGATATGTTTGGTGTCATTGCTTTAGCAGTACAGCTTGGCATTGGCATGATTTCCCTGTGGTAGGGGGAATGGTATATGTTATATATCATTTTGTCGTTGGGGGATATCCATATACCTACATACATCTTTTGGGGTGTAAGAGTGAAGTGTGCTGCCTATTTTTAATCCAGAAAGAAAGTGTGCTTCGGGTTCTAAAACTTTGAGAAACTGTTTAAGTGGTAAAGTGAAGTGACTTCAGCCTAACACGGCTAGCTATTTCTCCCTGCTGAAGTAATCAACTAATCACTAAAATTACATACTAATCTGATGTAATAGTAATGGAAAAATATTTGTTTTTTTCTTCTGTTGAAATGAAGCTACATAGATTTTTTTAGTGGTTTATTGCAATTCAAGACCAATATCCGGTGGTTTAGATGAGACACACCTTCTAGAAATGCAATCAGTATTTTAGTTTGGGAGATGATCTTTCCTAGCAGTCTGGACTGCAGTTTGCAAAATATTGTCATATCACCTGAGATGTATTTGCCCTGGAAATTAAGTGACACAGTTGTTTTGTTTTGTTTTAAATTAAAACACACTACTAGCACAGAAATATAGATTAAGTTTCTGCTTCTTTATTTGCCCAAAGGTTTACTTGTTAGTGCCCTGCTTGCAAAGAGAAGGAAAGAGAGAACAAAGGAGTTAGAGGTGGAGATGAACCATATTATTATCACTGTTTACTAGACCTACTGATAGATGACAAGGGCCAGTAGCACTTTAGTTACAACTTTCTCTTTCTGCAAAGCAAATCAAGCAGCAACCCCCAGCTTCGACTGACAGCTGACACTATTTGCAAGGGTCTGGTTAAAATGGTTACAACATAGAAATGGAAAAACAGTGAATTTCTGGTTTGACTAGGATCTTAGGGAATTATAGGATGGAATTATGAAATCTATTTACTACTTATATAGGATCTAAACTAATTTATGCCAGCAGAGGATCTGGCCAATAAAGTGAAAATAAATTACAGAGTTCTTTCAGATATTAATTATCTTAAAAAAACAAAATACCAAAGGCTGTATAGGTCACAATAACATTTCTTCACCGTAGGGTAATGGAATCTTAATCTTCTTGGTAGAATTTTATTGCCTGCCACCCCAGAACCACTTTGCTTAATTTCCTCTCTGACCATTCTGTTGTTTCCGTCCTGCAGGCTCTTCAACCTGATGAAATAAATACTATGCATTCTACCAAAAATTTAATAACAATGATAAGAATTTCCAATTTAATGCCTGATGCTGCTTTTGTTGATAAAATCCAGCATCATTCCTCTCTGCCCTTAAGTCTGTTTTCCTAAGCAGAAATATGTAGGACAGAACTAAATGAATTCCCCAAATTCTCAAGCTGCTGTTTTTCTGGTACCACTTGAACATCCCACTGTTTACCCAAATCTATAATGCCATGAATCCCTGCAAAGTCAACAATGGAAGATGTTGCTAGAGTAAGGATATGAACTTTAGACTTTGTTCCAGTCCAAAAGAACATTTAGGAGACACATATTTCATGAAACAGACTCATCAGTAAAGAAACACCCATATGACATTTCTTTCCTAATATACTGTGTTAGCCAGATCCCATTACATTTTTAATAATACTTTAATTTCAAAGGCAACATTTTAAAACAACAGGATCTATTAAATACAATTATAGAAGCATGAGCTCATTAATGTTATTTTCCATCAAGGCAGCCAGCAATTTTTAAATACCTATGGTACATCTATCTACTCACATATTCATTTTTCAAATCACAAAAGCATTTATAAAATAATATTGATGGCAGAAAAAAGTAAATTTGCTGTTATAGAACACAAATAAACATCCAAAAATTGCAACATCTGGGATTAACAATCAGAGTTATTCTAAGGTTGTGCAATGGGCACATTTAATAAATTCTTATCTTACGATCTATACAGTAATGCAACATAACAGTCATTTACACTAACAAAGTCATTAGCTCATGAAGTCCAGCTAGACCATCTATTTTTATCAGGCCTAATGATGTGGTGTGGATATACTGCTGCTGTCCTTTCATTTATAAGAACAAAAACAGGGCTATACTGGGTCAGACCAATGTTTTATCTAACCCAGTAACCTGTCTCTGACAATGGTAGAAGTGGATGTTATATCAGGAGACCATTGTGTTATGCTTCAGCCCAAGTCTGAATTCGTTGCCCGGCATGCATGAGTGCCAATATATGAATGCCAGTTGGAAGTTTGAAAGGAAAAAAACTTTTA
>JAGPOW010001327.1:28948735-28961711 GCA_030014935.1 Caiman crocodilus | reverse complement strand
ACAACCTTCCAGTCTCGCTGTGTATTCTGTCTTGGGAGGATGGCTCGAGGCCATTTATTAGGCCTTCAAAGAAATGGCTCGGGGTTATTCACAACAATTGGATTGGCGATCTCTAGACTGAGCTATTTCTTATTCAGTACCTTCCCTTGTTGCCCTGTGGAGTCAGGTCAACTCTTAGGATCTCAATATTGTGCTGTTAGACAGGAGGGTGTGACACAATTTTACATATACAAACACACAAATCAATTGGATGTACATTGTCTAACACACACACACACACACACACACTACCAACTGAGGCACATACACATTCAAACTAGCCTAGGCACATGCATACCTATAACCAATTTAAGCACATACACTATACGCCCCAAAAGTTAGACAAAAATCAATTCTCCATACCCGCACACTCAATACACATACACAGATCACTAATTCATATTTCACACACACTCACCAGTTCACATACATACAACCCACCTACACATAGGAAAGTTATTAAATTCAATGGCACAGTATTTATGTGTGGGCTTGGGGTTCCCTTGCACCTACTCCCACCCACACTGACACCCCCACCCCCATACCCCCACACATACACCCCCCCACACACACAATGAGATCAGGGATTAGAGAGGCTTGGTGCAGGGGCTGAAGCCCACTGAAGTCTGGGAGGAGAAAAAGAGACAGAGAGAATCCAAATTGTAGGAGGTGTGCAGGTAATATCTACCTATCCAGGCTAGAAAGGGGTCCTTGTCCAGTAGGTGTTGTTCAGAGGGGAGTCGCTGGCAGGGCCTCTGAGTGAATAGGTAATGTGGCATGGTGCTGGTCCAGATGGAGAGGGCATCCCACTGGGTCTGTCTTCACTGCCCCTTTTTATAGGGACACCTTGTGTGACCCTAGTGACAGGAGGTATGACCAGGCAAGGGTCAGCCCCTGGCATACTGAGCATGTGTGCTTCATGCAGGAATGTGCAGTTTCAGGTGTCTGTAGTGTAGAGAGTTGCTGGTTCTGCAGGGTCTTTTGTCTTTCAAATGTTGGGTTCTTGTCTCTGTTCCTGGGTGTGGTCCGTGGTTCCTGGATGAATCAATGTGAGGTGAGGGCCCAGTCATTACAGGCCATTCAGGAGAGGCCTGCTACCATTGTATTTCAATCATTCCCGATCATTCTTATTCATATGGAAACCTATTTACATGGGAAGAGTACATGACTCATACAGTTGCACCACAGGAGCTGCCCAGGCAGAGGACAGAAGACAGAGGCTTGACATATAAAATGGAAACTTGACATGACTTTGGTTCACACAGGCTTAAACCATACTATGTCCATATGAAACAATAAAAATCAATATGATAATGATAATAATACAATATATAACAGTAAGAATCAATACAAACCTAATAATAATACAATACACAACAGTGGATATCCAAAACCAAAAACTTGCTACCAAAATAAAAATGTTTAAACCTTATCCTAAGTCTGAGCTCACTTATACTTATCTATAGGGAATAGAGAGGGAGAGAAAAAGTCAGACCTGATTGGGGAAGGGGAGGGAATACATTTTAAAATAAATTAAAAAACAAAACAAAACTGGGGTTATAGCTACAGCTTGAGGGCAATATATAGCTTTACAATGATTAAAACTCACATTCACTTGATAAATTAATCCATTTCATGGTGCTAGGAAAAACCATTAGGAGCTGAATCCAACCCTTTGTGAAGCACAGCAGGAACATTTTACCTGGTGGACCCTCCCTCTGGCTTCACTCAAGAGATGTGTTGAAATAGCTTCAGTAGAAACTATGTATATAAATATCACAAAAGCCTGAGTGATGACATGTTGTGATCATTGCTTGTAATTACTGTGGGTTTTGAGCTTTCATTAACCCATTGAGTTTTTGTATCTGGCTTACTCTGCCTAGTGAAATTTCAGAAAGGATGTAGTGAAAATGAAAGAATATATTTCAGACATCAATGAGAGTGATGGGGTGATGGATTAATTGATAAAACTGTCAGGTAGTATCTTTCTGTTTACCAAACTATACTGCAGAAACATAGTGGTACTTTCACTTCGCTGCTCCAGTGTTTTGTCCATTCACCTCCTCCCTCCTTTTAAATTTAGGGCAATAATTATGAGATTATGAACTCCTTTGAAATTGATTACCAAGGGGAGGGAGGCAGACTATCATCTAAGCAGCTACCAAGACACCTACATCAAGCAGACAAAGTACTAGTCTTACATTGCAAGAAGAAACACCATTTACCAAGTTGCCTACCCTTTTTAAGATCATCTTAAATTCTTGGGAGGCAAGGATTTTTGTGGGTGATATCTCTTATGGAACCAATGGATTGGCTGAAATAAACTTGTGTAAGCAGTCTTTGCCTTTGTGTCACCATACCAATTTTTATAGCACTATTAGGTCATGCAAGCAGGTATCCATGCCCCTTTTTGTGCCACACATGCTCATAATTTTTGGCCACAGCATAGAAAGTATGATTTTGTGCTGCTGTTTTGTGGCTGATTTCTGTTTGCTATAAATTGGGTTTTCTCATGCCCTGGGATTTCTCATTTCCAGGGAATTCAGGATCATCCTCTGAAGCCCCAGGAACTCGTGCCTGGGTTCCCTGTTTGGGATTCTTGGGTGAACATTGACACTCAGCTAATTGGTGGTCTCATTCCCAGGACTGCACTGGAGCCAGCTTCCCTGATTACAAGAATGCACTCAAGGCATGACTCTATAAATGGGGCATATCAGCATTTTCCATTTACAGAGCCACATGGTGGAAATTTGCCAGGGCATGTCTCTACAAACAGGGAACATATTACCCATTGTCCTATAGGACAATGGGTGACATGTTTCACTCAGTGAAGCAGATTAGCTGTGCTGGGACACATCCCAGCTCAGCCGATCTATTTAATTTGGCAATGTCTATTTATACCCTTAGACAATCTGCCAAATGCAATACATTCTTGCATTCCTGCAAGGTCTGCAATTACAACACATCTGTTCCTTTTATATACTTAATACAAAGGGAGTGAAGGGGAGAGCCGTCTTTTAACATCTACCCTGTGCATGTGGATTGTATGTATAACCTGGGCTTTTCAATCTGCCTAGTTACTCTTGATGGGAATTGGTTGCCCAAGTCCTTAACAAACTTTGGAACTCTCACCTATATTAATAGAAACACTTTTTTCTTTGTTTTATTTTTAGTCCTTAAAAGATATGATTATATTGCTACATAAGAGCAAAATTCTAGACGTGGATTCTGATTTTGTATCCTCCTTACATATAATTAATTCCCACCGATATCAACATTTGCAGGATGAGAGAGAAGCATTACAGTTCAAAAACCCTGTGCTTTTGAAAGGGGAAAATTTTGCTTTGAATGTGATCCTCTAAAGGAGATGTGGTTTAGGTGGCATCTTGTCAACTCTAGAAGAGTGGTTAAATGGGTCACATTCATAAATGTTCACATATTTAAATTGAAATGCTCGAATTAATACAATTTATTCATGGTTATATTTTAACTAATATATAGTTTTAGTGCTGAAATTGGATATTAACAAACTATTTTTGCTCAATACTATTCCAAAATAGCTCAGCCTCTGTGTATGTCTACACATGCCCCAACAGTGCCATTGTTACAGCGCTGTCATTTAGTACTGTATTTTGGAAGTAACTAAACGATGGCACAGTCACAGCCCAGACTGCACTGTCCATACAGCACATGGTTATTGTAAGCCACTATGTGCTGTAGCAATATGCTATACCAAGGGACCATTGTCATAGCCACATAGCTGTGGTATCACAGTTTTTGCCTGCTAACACTATGTTGCCATTGTGTGTTGCCACAGTGATGTAGCACCTCATGCCCACTGAGTATTGAAACCAGTCTCAGAATTCAGAGCTGAAACTATTTGAAATTTGAAAAGTAAGTTAATTATTCATAGGAATTCAATTTTATTATTAAACTTCTTCAGCCAAAATAAAACCACCCCCTGCATAATCCTTTCATGGCTCATATATGTGTTCCTGTGTGATTAGCTTCCAGCTGAAAAGAACAGACTTCATGGCTGTGGTGTTCTGTTTGCCAGCTGATCCATAATTGTGGTCTTGGACTTGTGGCCTTGAGGCAAGGAGCTATTATGTCAGCCTGCTAAAAACAGGAACATATAATACAAATTCTAAGAATGAACATGTCAAACACTGCACCCCAGGTTACCCTGACATTTGTAATTTGGAGAAGGGGGTGGAAGGAGAGCATGTCACTTGGAGTTTCTGGCATGAACAAATCCCATTCCAGACATATAGAAAAGAAACCAGAATACTCACAAAATAAATGGTTGCTAAGAACATTCTAAATCTTATTCACATTTCTAGGATGTTTATTTCCATCAGAATGAGTGTTTTCCTCCCTCATGCAGCTTCCCTTCTTGTTTGATTCTGCTTTGAAAAAGTAACCCTATGTCTATATTTAGTACTTTAAGACCAGCCGCTGCTCCCCACCAACTGAAGTGAAAATGTTCTCACTGTGCTCAGCACACTCTTGGCATTATGATAAAAGAAATAAACTAGAAGAATGAAGACTAGGTCTTTGCTCAGTGGCTAACGGAATTGTTAGGATGTTGTATTGTGATTTTTGTGTAAGATGCTGTCAGAAAGACAGCAGTGGAAAAGCTGTATGTAAGAACATAAGAATTGTCATTTATTGGATCATCTTTCCCAGTAACCTGTGTGTCAGAGTGCAGAGAATGGATACTGAAACAGAGAGAACTGGGTATGATCAGGGATTTTTTTCCCAATGTTCCTCTCACACTTGCAATCTCTGGCCTTAGAGGCTATTTCCCTAAATCCTGTACTCAGTAACTACTGATGCCCCTTTCCTCCAAGAATTTGTCCAGTCCCTCTTTGAATCTGTCTAAACCGTCAGGTTCCACAACATCTGGTGTCAATGAGTTCCACACTGGTATTAATGTGGTGTGAAAAAAAAAAACCCTTCCTTTTGATAATTTTAAACTTGCTACCTAAAGTTTCATTTTGTGACTCCCTAATTCTTGTATTGTGACAGATTAGTAAATAATAAATCCCTATTTATTTTCTCTTTGCCATTTAATGTTTTGTAAACCTTATTGGGCTCATCCGGATGAGACTGCACATCCTTTTTATGGTATCTCAAAGCAGTTTGAGATGCCATAAAAGGCACACTGGGAACAAAAAATGTTTGTTGTGCTGTGTATTTGCAGCACGGGCTCTAAATTTAATACCTAGATATCTAGGAACAATAAATAAATAAATAAATAAACCCACAGAAGAAAAGCATGACAAGGTATGCTCCTGTCCTGTGCCCCAAAACAGCCAGAGGCAGGGCCCTCCAAAGAGATGATCTGGTAGGCAGCCAGATTATCTCTATGGCTGCCCCTTGCCCCAGTGCTCAAGTATGCTGCGGGGCAAACAAGCAAGGTGCAGGCTGCAGCATAACCCAGTCCCAGGCTCAGGTAAATAGGGACTGGGGGTTGAGGGCTGCAAAGATGTGGGGGACTTTGTGTGGGGGTGGACTGCTCGGGAGGGATGGGTCCCTTGTGTGCCCCACCCCCCCGCCTCATAGTCCCCCTACAGCAGCAGTGGCTGTTGGAGCACTCAGGGCTCTCCTGGCAGAGACCCCCCACCACAGCGCGAGGCAGTGTGGTGCAGCCCCGGCTGCCTGACACCTTGTACTGCCTGCACCACATTGCACGGGCCTCACCTGGCCCATGGCTTTGTGCCTTCAGGCAGGAATGGGCCACACTAGCTGTCACCCATGGTCCTGGAACTGCTTGCAGGAGCTATGTGTTGGGCCAGGCTGGGTCCTGCCTCCATGGAACCAGCCTCGCCCAATGGCACACAAAGCACACGGAAGCAGGACCTGGTGTGGTCCCTATGAGCAGTGTTGGGACCCCAGGTGACAGCCAGAGTGGTCTGGTCCTGCCTGAAGGTGCATGGCCCCAGGCTAGGCTAGGCCTGCAACATGTGGTACAGCTAGCATTGGGTCCCAGGCGGCCAGGGCCAGACTGTGCCATGGGGGCTCTGCCAGCAGTGGGCCCTGAGTGCCCCACAGCCACTGCTGCTTTGTGGGAGTGGGGGCTGTGTGCCCTGCAGGGGGGGGGAAGTCAGTGAGCTCTGTAGGGGACTCACCCCTCCTGAGCAGCACCCCCACCTTTATACAGCCGCCCCCAGCCACAGTCTCCCCACAACCCCCCAACAAACCAGCCACAAACCCCAAACCCCTGCACAAGCTCCATACCCTCCCAAACCTTACCCCCACCTCACGCCACATACCACAGAGTCCAGTGTTCTCCACACTGCAGGGGTGGACTGCCTGAGCATGCACTGTGTGGGGTTTTTTTTCTGTGGGTTTTTTTGACCCCTGGATAGTCTGGTAAAAAAAAAACCACAGGAAAAACCCCCAGAGCAATGCATGCTCAGCCAGCACATGCAGCTGAAAAGTGGAGACGGGCTGCCTGGAGCTGCGCTTCACTATCAGGCTCTGTGTGGCAGAATCACTGCAGTTGCAGCCCTGAGAGGCCCCCAGAACCCCAGGTAAAGCTGCTGGGGCCAGCCCAGTGCTCAGATGGGGGATCTTGGCTAAGGCTTTTTAGAAGTCCAAATACACTGTCCCTAATCTAGTTGCTTATTAACATCCCTCAGAGAACTCTAGCAGATTGGTGAGGCATGATTTCTTTTTAATATCATGTTGATTAAAAATTGGGCCTGCATCCCCTCTAGAGCCCTTTTTAAAAATAGGAGTTCCACTGGCAATCCTCCAGTCCTTTGGTACCAAGGCGGTTTTTAGTGATAGGTTGCATTCTATAGTAGGAGCTTGGCAATTTCTGATCTGAGCTCCTTTAGGACACATAGGATAATGCCATCAGGACCTGGTGATTTGCTATGGTTTAGTCATTAATTTCCTCTATGACCTCATTTACTGAAACTTCAGCTTGGGTCAGCTCCATTGACCAGTCCCTAGAGAAGAGTGGATCTGGTGAGGGAACTTCCATAACATCTTCCACAGTGAAGAGCAGATGCAAAAGCCACATTTAGTTTCTTGGCAATGGCCCTGTCATCCTTTAGTACCCCTCTTATACCCTAATCAAGGCCAAAGGACTTCCTGGCAGGTCCTTGTCTCCTAATGTATTTCAATCTATTTTTATTGTTACCTTTTATGTTTCTAGCAAGCTTCCCCTCACATTCTTTCTTATTACAGTTTTAGATTTGATTTGCCAGAGTTTATTCTCTTTTTTATTTTCCTCATTAGGATTTGACTTCTTTATGAAACAAGCCTTTTTTTCCTTATTGCCTCCACAACTCTGGCATTAAACCACGATGGCTTTTTTTTGGGACCCTTTCTTTTTTTGATTTGTGTATTTGCTCTGTGCCTCCAGTATGGTGTACTTAAGGTATCCCCATGATATTTGATAGTATATCCCGAGATGTATTCTTTTCTATTGAAATCTGGAATGTCTATCTATAGAAATTCTACAATACCTTTCTTATAAGTTAAAAAATGTTCCCTATTTGATTTCATAGAGCCTTTGATGTGGAGTGCCACCCCACCACCAGTATAGCCCATTCTATCATTCCTATGTAGTTTGTATCCTTGGGACATCAGCATCCTATTTATTTCCTCATTTTACCATTTCAGAGATGCCTATTATGTCAATATGATTATTTACTGCTAAGCTTCACGTTCTCCCACCTTTGATCTAAGGCTTGTAGCATTAGTATAAAAGGCATGCATACTTTTTATTGTTGCCTGGTTGGCTATTTCTGTGTGACCTTTTATTCATTAAAGGTATTTGCTTGTCTTTTCCCTGTTTTTTATCCCAATTTTTTATGTTGTTACCCTACAAAGTGTGTCACTCTGGACTGTGTGTTGTTCCATACCTGTCAGCTTTCCCCCATTTTTACTTTAAAAGCTGCTGTACCATCTTTTTAATATAACATGAGGGCAGTTTAGACCCATTTTGGATCAGGTACAAACCATGCCTCCTGTACAGGATCCTCCTGTTCCAAATCATCTGCCAGTTTCTAATAAACCTAAACTCTTCCTCCCTACACTGCCTCAGCCACACATTGAGACTCTGGAGGTTTGCCTGTCTAGCTAGCCATATGCATGGCACTGAAATATTTCAGAAACTGCTACCATGGAGGTTGTGGACTTCAATCTCCTACTTAGCAGCCTAAATTTTAGCTTCTCTGACCTCTCTGTTACACTAATCCACATTGTTAATACCCGCATGGACCATGACCACCGGCTTCTACCCAGCCCTCCCTAGTAACTATCTACACATCTTGGGATGTCTGCCAACTCTGCATCCAGCAGGCTGGTCACCATGCGGTCCTCTCGGATGTCACAAACCCAACTATCTATGTGCCTAATAATCAAATCACCCACTATTCCTACCTGCCTTCTCCTATCCACTGGGATTCCATCCCTTGGGGTATCCTCAGTGTATGAGGACACTAACATCAGTTGGAAGGTATATCCCATCTAAGGGATAATTTTTTTTCTTCACGGTTTGATGCCCTCCATCCATGAGGCTCTCATTCTCATCAGCATCATGGGAGCTGCTACAATGAAGATGAGACTGCTTTATAATGTCTTTCAAAACCTCATCTTATAAACTTCTCTGCCCTCTTAGCTGCTACAGTTCCACCATCCTAGCCCCAAGAGAATGTACTTGTTCTTTCAGAGCCAGGTGTTCCTTGTGTTGGGTGCACACATACAAAACTTGCCCCCAGTGCATGTAAATACATATTCTACACTCAGTACAATAAACTGGGTAGACCCCACCCCACCGCAGGACTGCTGTCTGCACTTCTTAAGACTTTTAAAGTATGTTAAGGTTTTTAATAACCTCTTCTAAGAAAGTTTTGATTTATGGGTTCCGTTAGACTAGAAACTTTGAACTTATGGATTGACCTTCTGCTTAGCCTTACTCTGCCCTAATTGAAGCTAAATATTAAATAAGTATTGATCTAACTTCTTAGTTTTAGCTACTTCAGCTGGATAGCTAAGTTATTTAGTCTTAATTAAAGAACTTACCTTGAAGGTATCCATTTTTCCTGGGTTCATGTGTGTAAGAGGACCACATCAAGGGCTTCACTGTACAAAAACTTGGCTTCACTGGCAATTCATCACACACCAGGTGGTACTCAACATATGCCAGGGTGAGGCATTCCCAGTGTAAAGTGACCAATGTTAGCAGAATATGCTGCTTTTTAGGCAATGCATTTTATTTCTGTTTGTGAAGAGAGAATTGCCCCAGTGTTTGCTCTGGATAATATCCCATTCAACAAATCACTGATGTGTTGGGAGTGATTTTATGGGTAATACTGTACAGATAGTTATGAAATCAAACATTCTTGGCCATGTATAAAAGTTGACTACCACTTCTATATCTTTGAATCAAAGCTTAACCCTCTTCTTCTCCCTGCTCTTGTCTCAAGGAACTCTCATCAAGGAAAGCAAGAGGTTGATGCTATGGTGTTTTCATTCAAAGTGGAAGCCTTCAGACGAAGGTAGGTTTCTTTAAGTGCTGGATTAGGAAGAGTTATTGATTGCAGTTCAGTTTCTAGTAGTCAGCAATTCATGTTCTCTAGAATAATGGGGCAAAGAAAGTAGAGCTCATTTTATTTTTCCCATCTCTGCTAAGCATTACTCCTCACAATACCTGTACTCCTAGCCTGGAATCATGAGACCTCCACCTTCTGTGTCATTTTGTTTTAACTGTTAGCCTTCCACATCTAGTATAGGAAAGGTGTGAAACCTCATAATCCTTTGCTCAGGGCCTCATAGCAGAAATAGCCTTTGTATCCTGGAGGGACCTTACCCCTACCCTGCATTGAGATAACTCACTGAACACAGGTTCAAAGTAGTGTTAACTTATTCACAGGAAAGCTAAATAAGTGACTTGCCTAGGGTCAGAAAAGCAAGTTCAGGAATAAAAGTTTCCATGACTCCCAAGCAGTGCTTCATATATTATGGTTAGGGCCCTGAAAAAATTGTGGTTTTGTAGCCCATGCAGAAACTGCAAAATTAGCCTCGCACCACAGTAGTTAAGGGTCATGAGCCTGTATCAGAAAAAAAAACATGTGAAAGTGCAGGTTTCCCTTTGCAGGTTGCCACTGTTCCAGCCTGCAAAGGGAAGCCTGTACATTTGCAGCCTGCAAGAGACTGCTGGGGGCATGGCCAGGATGCAGCCAAGTGGCTGGATGAAGGTAAATGAATAAGGAGTAGGCGGGGGGAGGTCTTGGGGATAGTTGGGATGGAGGGGGTGATGTGTGTGTGCCATAGGTGAAGGGATAAAATATTACTGGGGGACATGAGCGTACCCCCACCCAGCAGGTAAGTCTATGGAGGGCAAAGGGCAGAGTTAGAGTGAAAGGGTGTGGAGGGTGTAGATCAAAACAGTGAATGAGTGAGTGGGGCAGAGGCAGGGGCAGAGTATGGGGTGAGTGGGGCCCTGGGGTAGTGTTGGGTCCATTGGAGCCTAGGCAGCTTGTCCAGAGTTCTACCGGGGGGACTCCAGCTGCTGATTGCATGCCAGGGGAGTCAGAGAGGGCACATACTCCCTGTATTTGTACATGTGGCAGAGGCAGGCTATCACTGTGGGCTGAGGCTCTAGACCCCACCCACTGTGCTATCTCAAAAGCCACATGGTTCCATGTACCTGCCACCATGTGCAGGCAGGGGATGCAACAGTCTGGTGGCAGCAGGTACATGACATTGCACAGCTCTTGGAGCAAAGGCATTAGGGCACAGAGCCCAGCCCACAGTAGGCAGCCCACTTCTGCCCTGTACACAGATGCAGGGGGGGTATATGCCCCCCCATGGCTCCCCTGGGTGTGTACCGCAGTGGGAGCCCCACTGCCACTCTGAATGAGTTGCCTGTGCTCTGATTAACCCACCACCCACCCTTGGGTCCCATTCACCTCAGCCCGTGCCCCTACCTCTGCCCCATTCCCTCTCTCACTGTGGAGGCCTTGATCTCACCCCATGTCTGTTCCCCTTCACAGAGTTGCCTGCTGGGGTAGGCAGTTCTCCACATGCTGCTGGGTTGTGATACTCGCTGTGTGCAGGCTGTGGCTCCATCTCTGTCTGTGTGCTCCCCTCTCCCACACTGCACCTACCCAGAGTCCACCCCTGGGCTGCTTTGTGGCCCTCTGCACTGCCACCACTGCTCCATGTTTGGGGAGGCTAAGCCCTATTAGCCCTTGTCTTCTACTACCTATGTACCATATGCCTGCTCACCACACATGTGGCACATGAGTGGGAAAAGTATAATTTTTCATGGAATATTTATGTAACTACCAGGACCCATTTGCCAAGATCAATGGTAGTTCTGTAAATATTCCATTAAAAATAGTACTTAACCTGAACACATTTCCTAGAAATCCACAATTTTCTCAGGGCCCTAATTATATTGCCTTTTTAAACATCAGAGTAAAGTTTGTTCATCAAGTTAGCCAATTGAAAATACTTAAGTGCTTTGTAATATGAACTGTATTTCAATGAATTATAAATACATTAAAATGAGCAATATGTTGCCATCTGTAAAAGCTACAGAATTACTAAGTAACTCCTGCATTATCTGCCACTTTAACAAGAAGAAATACGATGATTAAATCATTGCTGTAAATACAAAACAGAAAAAAAATAAATGCACAACCTTCTGATTTCTGAACCCTTTCACCTATATAGCATATTAGTATTCCAATTGTTCCCATCAAGTCATATTTATCATCTTTTAAGTAGAAATATAATTTGTTCTTTGTCGCCTAAGCTTTACATCAACCTCTCATTATTTATAAAATACTATAGGGTCTCTCTACAAAAACATTATTGATCCTTATTAGGGAGTGTCAAGACTTGATTCATGATCTGAGGCACAGATGTCTCAAAATACTGGGATGTGATCCCCAAACACTCATAATTTGTCAGGGTGGACCAGGTGTCAAGCTATATGTTCATAAAGAAGAGCAATTCTTTTGTAGATTTTAAAATTTGTCATATTGTTGATGTTTTAAAGAGTGAAAAGGAATGAAATTTACAGAAGCTGCCTTTTTCTTGTAGTTTAATAGAAACTAACGTTGAATAGGTTGATGAAGCTCAAGAAGGTTTGGATGAATATGTTTAGCCAGGGGCGGGCAAATATTTTGCGGCCCAGAGTGGAGTGCAGGCTGGCAGGGGTCTGTGAAGCTGGGCTGGGCTGCACCAACAGGGAAAGGGGAAAGCTGGTCTGGCTTCATAGAGCCAGCTGACAGCCTGTACTTCTACTATTCTGCTTTGAGCCCACCAGTGCTGACTCTGGGACACCCGTACAGGCCCTGTGCTCCCACGCCTGCTCACTCCCAGTGTCCCCCCAGCCCTGCAGTACTGGTGGGGGGCAATGCACAGCTTTGACCCCCTGCTCACTGGCAGGGAATGAGCTGGTGCAAAGTATGGGGAAAAGCAGCCCCTTGCCCACTCCAGTGGCCAGTGCAGGCACAGGCAGCCCCACATGGGTTGTGAGTGACTGCAGCATGGGGCACTGGTCACAGGGTGGACAAGGGGCTGCTTTTCCCCTGTACTCTGCACCAGGTTGTAACTCACCCACGCTGCCAGCCTGGGCCTGTACCAGCTCCGGGCTTACCTGTCAGGGCAGTGCAGTGGCACCAGCAGCTGCGGCCCCCTCCCCCTCACTTGCCGTGCCAGGCAGTGTTTGCTGCTGCTGCTTCCCACCCAGAGATCGTGTGCTGGGCAGCACAGAGGTGGTGGTGGCAGCCTCACCGCAGCCTACTGGTGAGCTTCAGGTGGGTAGCAGCAGCAAATGCTGGCCAGCATGGCAAGCCAGGGCGGGGCGCAGCTGCTGCCGCCGTGCAGCAGCCCTGATGGGCAAGGCCAGAGCTGGTAATGGGCTGGGTTACAAGCTGGTGCTGAGTGTGGGGGAAAAGTG
>JAGPOW010001327.1:28822057-28927999 GCA_030014935.1 Caiman crocodilus | reverse complement strand
GAAACGCTTACCCCTAGGCGATAGGTGAAGTCCATCCTCCGCCAGCATGCTCTGCGTAGAGAAATGTGGGCTGTGATCAAAAAAACCAAAGCCCACATCGTAGCACCAACCCTGAAGCCACTGGTTTACAGCCTCGATACATGCCTCGTGCCGTTTTCCCCATTGACTCACCGGCAGAATGGAGGAAAACACCACCTGCGCTCCAATTGACTTGAGCTGCCACCAAGAGACTTAAAATCTTCCATGATGTCCTCCGCCCGGCCTTTCAGGTCGAAAGGGACCTCAATAGATTGAATCTGACTCCCTGCCCTGGGCAGAAAAGAACACTGGAGTCAAATGACCACATCCATGTGCTTGTCCAGTATCCTCTTAAACTTCAGTGATTTAACACAGTGAGTAGTATAGGAGGAATTACTGTGATTCATACTCAGTGTGTGATTGCTTAAGAATTTTTGTCTGGTTTTGCTGCTTTTGAACCAGTATAGCTTTATTTCTGGCAATAATTTCTTGGAAATTTAGCCCTGTGTGCCAGAACACACAGAGAAGCCAGACTACACAGCCAGATCCAGGAACTCAGAACTGTTTGGGCCTACATTAAAAAAAAAATAGAAACAGAAAAACCTGTGTCCACTTAGTCCTTAGTCCCAAGAGTAATTGTGACAGAGTGGTTATAGGGTCAGTACGAGAGTACTAACTTCTTTAGAAGCAAAGAAAATAAATTTGCTTCTCCCATTTAATTTGCCTCAGTGGCTCAGCAATGAACACCAATAAACTAAATTAACTGATGCCAACATGTAGGAAACATTTTTAAATATGACAGATCAATTCGGCTTAAACTACCAATCCTGCCCCCCACCATTTTGAAGAGTAAATAAAACAAATATTTTAGCAGTTCAGCAGGAAAATGATTCTGTTGACAGGATGGCTTTTTTAAAGCTTTTTCATTGTGTTCAGTAATCAGAAATATTATATGACTTTATCTTGCATACTTCATCAAATGTATTAATTTAGGGTAAAAGTTCACTGTAGTATATCTAGTATTCTTTTTCTGCCATGTAATTTGAATAGTTCTTCTGAACAAGGAAAATATGAGCAAGGTGGTGAATTGTCCTTTTTGACCTAAGCAGTGTAAGCATATGATATATTTTGTTTTCTTAATCTTAGTGTCACTCTTTTGATTACACGTGTCACCTGCCCAGATCTCATCTGGCCTACTGCTGAGTTCTTTGGTGTATGAATAACATAAGAATGAAAAATCTGGAGGCTTACCAGTTTTGAAGTGTTCAGGCATCTAGAGCAAGGTATATTTTTTTTGACTGATTTGAAAACTATTGAAAAGTTCATAATTGAATTGCAATTTAATTGTGATTTCCACCACCAGTGAAAAATTATCCTACAAATCTCTGCATCTACGCCTTCATATCCCACTAAAGTTTTGTGAGCAACAGTTGCTTAATGTTTATACAAATTCTTACAAATAAGAAGTATTAAATACCATCTAATCTTTTTGTGTAAATATGTATATGCAGTTCTGCTATAAAATACCATAACAGCCTTTTGTTTTAGTAGGGTGGAAATGGATTGGAATTTTTTTCATTTAAGTTTGTGTTGTGAGTAGGTGCAATGTGGTCGCTGCCCACACCTACCCTGTGTCTTACTAGCATATGCCATTGGGTCACTGTACAGCACTGCCACCACCAATCCATGGTGTTCTTTTCTCTCCTGCCACATCTTGATGGTCTTTAAGTCTTGGAAGCCGATGTGTAGACTGGTGGAGATCCTGGCAGTAGGGCTGTGTGAGTTGGCAGTGATCCAATCTGGCTTCAGATCCAGCCACTTTGGATGGCTGCAATCCAATCCAGAGCTTCAGACCAGGTTTCCACCTCGATCTGGCCAAAGCAGCTCCGAAGCTTCAGAGCCGCTTCTGAGATCCGACCATAGGATATAATGGGGAATCAATGCGAGACCTATAAGTTTGGTGTTTCTTGTCTGATTTAGATGAAATGTGCAGAGATGGTATCCCCTACTAAGAGCATGAAGTCTGCCAAGAGTCAAGAAGATTGGTGCAGGGATTTGGGGGAAACTGTACCCCCAATTCTTAAAGCCAAAACTCACATCACAGTGGACAAATACACAGTGGAGTTCTCGCACACTGCAACCAGCCAGACATCTGACACCTCAGGCAGCTCTGCACTTTTACTTGTGCTGCTAAAACCCCCTTTTCCCCCTACCTCCCACCCTATTCTGTCCCCCACCCCCTAACACCTCCATTTCCATTTTTACTGACTGGCTTTCTTTCCTGCACTGCTTTCCAGACCAGCCTCTGTTTTCTTTACTATTCCTTCCATCCAGGACCAAATGCAGGTAGTTCCTCAGGCTGACAAATGGGCTTTCAACCCTAAAGCTGTGTCCTGGGCAGCTAAGCTGAGCTCACTGGGAGTCTCAGAACTGCACTGTAATCAGCAAGCAACAGGCCTGTCAAAGACATGACAAGTCTGGGCATTCCCTAGCCGGGACTTTGTGCATGTATGCGTTAGCTGGAGGTTATGGTGCCTCCTTCCTGCCTTTCACCAGGGGATCATTGGTCCTGGCATTTACAGGGCTGTCGCACTGCCAGCAGTCCCACCAGGCCTCCCTATTTTGGCAGGGCACAGTTTTAGTGATCATGTCCAGGACCTGGGCCTCCTCATTCCCCATAGCCCCATCTCATACCTCCAAGTTCATCATCACAGGGGAATGAGCTCAGCAGGGACATGTTCTTCCCCTGCTGGCTGGTGATGCAGTTAGTGCCCTCTCCAGCTGGAAGCAGGGCATTGCTTGGCTTTTAAAAACTTCTGAAAAGCAAATTGGTGAAGATGGAGTGAGGAGGGTGGCACTCAGTCCGTCTGCAGGTGGAGCTTGAGGAATCCCAGAAGTGGGAGGTTCGCCTTTAGGAATACCAGCTGCTCCACCAATGTAGGATACAAGCAGGTGGGGTGTCACAACATCCCCAGCAATGCTGAACACCCTTTAACTTGGAACACTAGTCAGGACAGGAGAGGTGTTGCCGGACAACCATGGCCAGATCCTACCACATCTGTCTGCGGCTTGCCCAGTAGGCCAAGGTGTCACATTCTAGTGGCTCCACATCCTCGGTGAGCAAGGTAGCCACTGAAGCCTCAGTGTTACCTGCCTGAGACTGGAGTCTGGTGCATTTGGACCTCAGTACTGAAGCCATGACCATGGCCCACATTGGCAGTGGCTGGCACGGAGGTGACTGGCTCGTGCTGGTGCTGGTCCTGGAACCGGTGCTGGTGCTGGGAGTTCTGCAATGGAAAAATGGATCCCCCTCTTCCTCATCCCCTTGCCTCTGCACTTTGTCCCCCCTTCCAAATTTCTTCACCAGCACCTGCTTCCAGTGATTAAGGGTTTGGGGGCTGCCAGTGCACATGCTTCCCTTCACCCTCAGGTTGCACATGCCTGCCATCATGTGGACCATACTGGACCGCAAGGGATCCAGCTGTCTCCTGATGCCCTCCTTCATGATCTCCTTCATGCCTGAGCATCTGGTGGCAGCAGCCTGCCCCAGCCAGGAACATTGATCCCCTGGAACTTCTCCATTTGGTTCTCCAGTTCCTTCACTATGGGAATCACCTGGCTGAGGAGGACATCACCAGTGCTAAGGGTCAGGGTGGCCTCAAGGAAGGTCTTGAGGACCATCAAGATCTGGGAGATGGTACCCCACTCAGCTCTGTTCAGGGGGCTGCTGATCCCTATCTCCCCAAGTAAGGCCATGTCATGGATGGCCTTCTGTTGCTACACCAGCCTCTCAAGCATCAGGTATGTGGAGTTTCACTAAGTCTCCACGTCCTGTATGATTCTGTCCTGCGGGATGCTGAGCTCTGCCTGTTTCTCCCACAGCATCTTGCCCCCCTTGATGCTGCACTGGAAGTAGCTTGCCACCTTCCTGCATTTCAAAATCATCTGGGTTGTAGCAGTACTGGTGTTGGCACCATCACTGGCAACCGTGTCCCCCTCCAAGGCATCCCTCACTATTAGATGCAGCCTGTGTGCCACACAGTGGGTGCCAACAAAGTTGGCATCACAGACAGCCTTCACCATATTGGCCCCCTTTTCAGTGACCATGAACCCACAGGTGAGCTCAGCCTGCCCAATGAGCCACCCCTGAACCATGCAGTTCATGGCTCCCATGATCTCCCTTGCCCTGTGGAATTCATCCAGCACCTTGGCTTGCAGTAGAGCCCACCGACAGCCTAATTTCACCAGTGGCCCATGAGAGAGAGGTAGGCTTTATCATCACCCCATCTGCTCCAGATGATGGAGGTGAGGTGTAAGACTACCTGCAGCCCTGCCTTGTGCAGCTCCTCCCTCAAGTACTCCCTGCATGCCTGATACAGGGAGGGCACCCCACCCTGCTAAAGGTGGTACATATGGGCACTTTGAAAAATGGGGCCAGAAGTGCTATGAACCACCTGAACCCTGGTCACTCAGCTGGAGAGAAGGGCTGGCTATCCAGAGCTAGCATCTCCCCAGTGCTCTGGGTGATCTCACGTGCCTTGGGAATGCGCCCTGCTTTCTGTTCACCTTTCTCCCACTGGTCCATGGTGACCTGGCTCTGCTGTGGGGATAAGGGAACTTCTGAGTGAGCAGGGGACTTCCCTTTTGGCACATTTGCATTGGTGCCAGGCTTAGCAGCCAGAAGAAGGGCAAGGGGGTGGTGCCTCCTCAGATGCAGCAGCATGGCCATGGTGGAGAAGTCTCTCACATCTTTTGCACAACACATGTGCCTTCAGCAGTGCTAGAAGATGGCAAACCTGGGATCATCTGCCAGCTCAAAATGATCCCACACTACACTACTCCCCTGCTTCTGGGTTGAGGGCGAGGATCCTGCTTTTTCCCCGTTCTCAGCAGGCTGAGACTGAACAGCAGGAGGAGCTGCCTCAGCTGAATCATTTGTCTCCACAACCTCAGCCTCCTCTGAGGTGCTGCTTTCTAGAGGAGACCTGGGTCTAGAAGAAAAGTGAGAGGTGTGGAGTGCAAACTCTGATTCCCCCTCAGTCCCCAGAATTGCTTGAGCCAGCATGCTCAGCATCCCTGATTTCAGCTCCAGCTCCTCGTCTGGCAGTGAGAGACTCATGCTGAGAGCTGAAATTGGGGTGGAAGAGGCAGTGATTCCACTGCTGGTGCCCACTTCTGGATTGAGTGGAGGTGGTGCAGGTGCAGGGATGTTAGATGCAGACACCGCTCCCACCACCTCGCTTCCACTGGCAGCGCTGATGTCATGGCTGCTCGGGAATAAAATGTGTCTGTGTTTGGGATGAGAGGAGCTTACAGCTCTAGCTCTCTCCTTACCCCCTCTCCCTCCCGTGCCAAAAGACCTGGCACCTGCCTTTCCAGCACGCTTCATATTGATCTTTCCTGTGCTATCTAGTGTTGTACTGTGAATGAAATTATTTGTGTGTATATTCTTGTATCTTCTTTCTGGCTCTCACAATATTGTGTATCTGGTGCTGTGCTGTAAATGAAATTATTTGCATGTGTTCCTGTGTCTCAATATATTACCTGTGTCTTGCTCTTCTGTAAATATCTGTCTGTCTTCTTCTACTGTGATTTTTTTTCTATATTTTGGGTCTCTGTGTATGTGCACGTGTGTGTGTGTGTGTGTGTGTGTGTGTGTGACTACAAGCAAGCAATCTATGCCTTCCTGCACAGTGATAGATAACACTGGCTGGGAAAACACAACTGTCTTTTTGCAATGTTTCCAAAACAAGTTTCCAAAAAAAATAATTCAAATAAATAAATTGAATTGTAATACTACTAATAATTGACTTGAATAGCTAAGCTAAACTAAGCTAAGTTAAGCTAAATCCTAACCACTCCTTTATAACATGAAAAGGCAGCAGGCTGGTCTCAGTTGCAGCGTTCCTGTCTTACACAGCTGCTGACAAGGAATGAGCTGCAAGAGGCACAGAAGGGGCTTTTAGACTTTTTTTAGTACCACTCCATAGATGCTGTCATTGGAAAGGTAGCCAGGGAGAAATCCTTCTAACTGGCTACCTACGGACGTCAGTCTCCCCACCACCACCTTCCCTGCTCCCACTCTCTGTCCCTACCCCCACTCCTCCCTCTTCTAATTCCCTCAAAATGGCCAAAGCAGCTCTGGAGCATCCAAAGAGGGTCCAAAGTACTTCAGATGCCCTTGACCCACTCCGGACACCAATGTTTGTATCCTGATTCGACCTGGAAGTGCCACGTTGGATGCCGGATCATCCAAAGTAGGTCTAGATCTGAAGCAGAATCTGAAGCTTTGCACAGCCCTACCTGGCAGGTCCACTCAGAGGGGTTTCTTTGTGGGGCTCCACCTCTCCTTACACCCCACCCTTACCATGTCCTGGATGATATCTATCAGGGTCTGGATCTTGTTTCACCCCAATGTTATTGGCAGCTAGGCAGTGGCTTGTCAAATGACTGGGAGTTTAAACCCATTCATTCAGGCTCCCTGAGGTCATTTTTAAGTCAGTCATTCCTGGTTTACTTGTCCAGCAACTGAGATCCAACAACTGCCTAAAGTCCATTAGGCATATGATCCCAAATCAATTCTTCCCAGGCTCCTGGGCTAATCAGTTCAGATCAGCCCTTTGAGGACCCAATCAGATACTCAAGTGGATAAAAAAATAAACTTAATGCATCCCCAGTTCCCGGATTAACCAGTTTATCTAAGTCCCTTAAGGATCCAGTCAAATAATTAAATAGGTGATCAATGCCTGGGTTAATCAATTTGGGTTAGTCCCTTCAAAAATAAATCAACACTTAAAAAACAAACAAAACAAAGAAAAACCCTTCCTCAGGGGTCCTATCCTGCCCTGGGTACTCAGGATTAGGGGTGTCAAGCTCCTTCCAGGTGATCTCTCCTTCCAGCCATTTTCCCTGGCATTATGGGAGGGGAGCATGATCCAAACATGCCCCCAAAAACAAGAGAGGAGAAAAAAAAAGGAAGCAGTGGGGCAATGCCCCTGAACTTATAGACCAGTTCTCATTGGCTTATCCGCTTTAATCTTCATCTGGCCTTCCTTAGGAGATTCCCTGCCTTGGCATATCCCAAGGCCTGTCAGTGGTCCTTGAAGCACTCTGACCAGTGAATCCTCTGTCCTCACTGGTTGCTGACTGTGGGTTGATGGCAGAGAATGAGGCCTCTGGCATCTTCTGGATGCAGTCCCTCTCTGGCTGCCCCTCTCTGTGGCTGGAAATAGCCTCCTGGATCTTCCATCTGCCTATCTGCAGGAAGCACACATTGTGGAAATGTGGCAGTATGTTCCCTACTCTGACCCAGGCCTCCCACTGTGCCTGGGGTGAGTATTCTCCATGTCTGTCTCTCAGGACTTTCTTTTTGCCTCACTCGTTTCCCCTCACAGTTTGCAAAAATCTTTGAAAAACCATGTCAAATGACTCTGGCAACTTTGTGTGAAAATCCATTTGTATCTGTGGGATATTTTTTAAGTGACTAATGCTTAAGGAAATTTCAAACTGAATTATAACTGAACTATTTTGGAAATGAATCTGCGTAAAGGTAAAGATTAAAAAGAAGAAGAAGAAGAAGAACAAGAAGAAAGACTATACCTGTTTCCTCCACTCAGCCATTCTCCTTGGCACTGCATGCAAATATTTTGGGCACCAAATATTTCAGTTACAGACCAAATACCATTAAGTGTTGCAGGTTTCCTGAGAAACCTTGTTCTTCTAACTTTAAAGCCCAATTAACAGATTCAAGAGACTGGAATAGTTCAGTCAGATACATAGGGGCATCTTATTCTAATTCAGAGAGGTGCACATATAGTGCTAACTTACAGTCACTATCTCATGGGGTTTTCTTATTTTTTCTTTTTCCTGATTTAATTTTTTTTAAATTAAGAATTTTTCAGATATTATTTTTTATGGGGAAGGGGGAGAAAAGCATGGAACATAGCCATAGAAAAGGCAGGGTGTCTTTCTTTGCACAGGGAACCTTATGAATTCATAAGCATCTCTGCTACTTGTTAATTACTTGTTTTTGACCCAGACAGTCCTCCCTGTTTTTGGAATTTTTGTGTTATGTATTCAGCTGAATTTTGAAAGTATTATTTACTGTCTATGGTCAAGAAACAACATTCTAAAGCTAATCTGGACACCTACAATTTCTAGTGGGAATGAATATAATAGCTCTAATCTGGATGCATTCCCAGAAAAAAGAGTATGTTCTGTCAACTTCTAAATATTGTCTCAAAAATAGGCACTTAACAATTGTTGGAATTCTTTTATCAAAGCTCTCATTGAAGGAAATAGAAAAGGTAATTATAATAATTCACATCACTCAAGACAGTGATTTTGTTAAAACTCCATGAACTTCCCCCCCCAGTTCACAGTTGCATCAGTTGTTTCTCCTTTTATTCTTTAGCAAACATTCTAGGAATCCTAGGGGAAAAATACCCAATGATCCGTATTTGTTTTAATCTTGTCTTCGCCTCTTGGTAAAGATCAGGTAAAATCTTTTAAATTTCAACCAAATAAACTATTTCAGTTCTTGAATAAACATTACCATACACCCCTCCAAAAATGTTTCTGTTTTCAATAATGTATTCATTTATATGTAATAGCAACAGTTTGCAAACTATTTAGCCTTCAACTTTTGCTTAAATATTGAGAATCTTATGTACATGCTAAATTTCATGTGTGTGACTTGGTCTTAAAAGCAGTCTTCAGTACTCTCTGTTCTGAGCCTTAGTCCCTTTGCTAATCTTCATGTATTCTTGTAGACACTTGCGATTTGCAGCACAAGACTGATCTTGTGTTGTGTTGCAAAGTTTCCTGGTGCTGTGTCCAAATTCCCCAGAGACAGCCAATCTGCCCCTGAAGTCCATCTCTAGGGATATTTGTATGCAACTTGGGGGTTTAATTCACCCTAAATTGAAGCAGTAATTTTTATAAGACAGTTTCAATTTAGGGTGAAGTAAACCCCTGTGTTGTATATACCTGTGTTGGAGCCTGATCCTTACCTGCCTCTCTAATGGAGGGAAGGGAGAGTGAGCTGCTGGTTGACAGAGTGGTCCATGAGCTGGGTGGGGATTGCTTCCCTAAGTGGCAGTGGCGGCCTCCCCCAGGTGCCCCCCCCCCCAGAGACAACTTGCTTAGGGATTCCTGGCAGGCACTGCAACTGTGGAGGGAAGCACTCATAGCTCAGGCAGTCAGGCAGGCTCTGGTGAAAAAAAAAAGATCTGGCTTGCCATTTTTTTTTTTTTTCCTTCTGCGGAGCCTGCCTTCATGGGCTGTTCCTGGGCTGCCTGCGTGACCTGACTGCACAGCCCCTGAGCTTCACAGAACTTGGTGCTTCCTTCTGCAGTTGTAGAGTAGGAAAATAAAACTCCTTGGAGGTGTTTTACTTTGCAGCACCCCAAAGTCATTTGCTGTGCCCCAAAGTCATTTAAAACACATTAAGCCACTAAATGTGCAACAGCGGATGGAATTAAGATGCACTACACCACCAAATGTGCAAGCAGCACTGCCACTGAAGTGGTGCAGAAGGCATTTAACCCACTTTAAACCAACTATAAAGTCTTGTCTACAAATGCCCTATTTCACCTCCAGCCCTTTTCACCTCCACCCAGGAGCCAAATCCAAAGGAATGAGGTGGTACGGTTACAACTCCCCCTCAGTTCCTCCTACACCTTTGCCATCTGGGGAAGCTGAGGGCCTGATCCTGCCTGAGCCAAGTTCCCTAACTTATGTCCCTCAGCCTGGTGGGCAATCAGTAGGGCACGTTGAGTTGACTGTGAGCCCAATCAAAGTTAGGCTCAGGGGTGATGCATAGGGGGTAAACATGGGTGCATGTGCAGCCACTGAGCATAGCAGTGCAACCCCTACAAAAAGGTGCTGCTTATACTGTCAGTGATGCTTGTGGGCAGTAGCTGCTTGCCACTCTGTCTCCAACACTGCCAGCAGTGTCTGCAGGTAGTCCGCGATCCCCGTTGGCCACTGCCAATGCTGCCAGCGGTGTCTGCAGGTGACCACCAACCCCTAATTGGTACTTGCCACCCCTCCTGCTCCGCACAGCAACAGTGGCATCTGCAGGAGCTCCCCTGCTTACTGCCACCAAGATCCCACTGCTGCTGCCACCACACTCCCACCACCGCCATGCTCCCCCACAGCTGCAAGGGACACATGTTGTTCATGGTTGGGCTGCTCAGCCCCTCCTCCCAAATTGAATTGTCAGGTGCTCTTGGGTGCTCATGCAGCTGAAAACTTCTTTCCTTGATTCCCTACTCCTTGACTCTTTCCTTTAGGTCTCTTTTCTTGACTCCCCTATTTCTTGCAAATTTAACTGTAAAAATCCATTCCCTAAGCATAACCAGTCTCACTCTGGAAAAATCTCCAAAATTCACTGCTTATCTGAGCCATTTGACATGTACCCAGGGTATTCTGTGCCCCTTTAAAAGTTCACAGGTTATCTTGAAGAAAGAGGAAAACAAGCCTTACATGAGCAATATCTGTGGAGTGGAGCTTTAAGAGTTTACAATGATGTAAAAGACTCCTTTTTTTTTTGTGGAGACTTTTGTAACGTTAAGACTTAAGGATAGAGTAATGCTGGTGCATGTATGTACACTACATTTTTGTTTGTTCAGTGTCAGATTTATAGCCTCGCCATAAACTAATTTGAAGTATATCTAGTTGAAATGATTTGCTAATATATAAAGACAGCACTTTGACTCAATTTTACTTGTTTTCTTTCTAAAGTATGCATATAAATCTTAATACTTTCATGTTAAATCAGTTATACAACTTATAATCTTTTGGGTGATATATTTCAGCTGGAAAGTAGTTATCTGATCAAAACCATTATTGACATGGGTCCCAAAAGGCTAACTTGGCCATTTATCATCTCAAAGACCTCTTTCTGTGCTATAGAGTTACATTTATTAGTCATTGGCAAAATGTTTTTAACAACAATTCTGGAAAATAATTAGTGTAGTTTTTTTCTGTTTTGCAGGATTCAAAACAGATAAATATTTTTTTTTAAATGAAACTTTTTCATAATTTTTAAAGTATATTGAAGCCATTCCTGTAATAAGTTTGGAGGTTTGGGGGGGGGAGGGGCAGGGGTTGTCACAAAAGGAAAAAGAAATGCATAGCTTTTTGATTAAAATATTGATTAAATGACACTACATTTGTGAATTCCACCCCCAAAGAAGACTTTTGAAATGCTGAAAATGGTTAATATTCTTTGTGCATTATTCCTTGCTTTTCAGAGGCCTCTTGTGATTTAAAAAATAAGTTTAGAATATTTGCATTGGTTCTACTCTTAAATCCTTATTAAATTCAAATATGGATTAATATGTGAAAATACATAATTTGCAAGTGTGGTCCTTCATGTTTTCTCAGCAGTTATTAGGGAAAGACTTTCCCTTATCAGGCTCTTAGGGAAGTGGTGATGTAAAAGAGCATTCTCCATTCTCATGTGTCATTCAGACAGAATAATATGGCACAAGTACAGTCCTTACACTAAAAGATTGGCCCCTTCTGACTCCCTTATAGGCAGGTGTGTACAAGAAGGGAAAAGAGACATAGCTCTGAAGCTAAGTCTATAACTGAAACGGTTTGCAATATAACCTTATTAGGAAAATCACACGTGGGAATACCAACTAACATTGCAAAAAAACTCTTATTGGTAAAGGTCACATGTTCTCCCTGAATGGACAACCTTTTTGCTAGTAAACATTTATAATAAGGCTTTTACTGGTATAGCATTTTTACAAAGACAATGTACTGTAGCTTTAGACTGCCCCTAGTACAAAACTATGCTTCAATAGCACAGCTGAAGCATAGTCTTGGCTTCTTTCTCCTCCCCAATACCCTCCCACCAAATTTGGATTGCTGAAAATAACTGTAAAGAACTGTTATGACAGGATAATCTTGATCTCATTCTTATAAAACAATTCCACCTTCTTGGAAGTCTTCATTGTTGTGTTTCAACATCATCATTTTCTAGCATCTGATCAAGCTAGAAGTTAGACCTTATACCTATTTGCCCCTACGTTGCTTCAATAGTGCTTTTAAAAGGAGGTATTTAATGCAAGAACACAACTGTGTATTGATTTCATGGTATGGATACTTCATTCAGAAAAATGTGTACTGTAATTTGAAGAGTCAATCTATCATGAAGGTTAGACAGATTGTTGCAAGATGTGATGAAATCAATGCGTAGAAACACACTGTTTCATACTTTGAATCGATCAGATTGCACCTAGCTGAATTGCATACGTTGCTGTAGAATTATCTCTTATTCAGAGCTTTCCAGCTGAACAAATTAGAACTTGACAATTTAGGAATCTCATTGTTAATAATTTGCATTGAAGTTAATAGGACTACTCATGTAAGTTTCTGTTCTATAGGCTTGACCAGGACTCATAGTTTCATAATTTCATAGTTGGTAGGGTCAGAAGGGACCTAATCAGATCATCAAGTCCAACCCCCCTGGGTAGGAAAGAATGCAGAGGACAAATGACCCCTGGCTAGGTGAATATCTAGCCTCCTTTTAAAGACCTCCATGGTAGGAGCATGCACCACTTCCCTTGGAAGTTGGTTGCAGTTCCTGGACACCCTGACTGTGAAGTAGTGCCTCCTGATGTCTAGCCTGAATCTACTCCCAGTGAACTTATGGCCATTATTCTTTTTTACTCCGGTAGTGCTCAGGGGAACAGGGACGCTCCCATTGCCTGCTGGTCCCCCTTGGCCAGTTTGTAGACAGCCACCAGATCCCATCTGATCCTCCTCTTCTGGAGGCTGAACAGGTTCAGGTCCTGTCTAGGGCGTCTTCTGTTAGGGCCTGCCTTGCTGTCCTTGTGAGTGGCCCTCCACTAGACCATCTTGATGCTGTCCACATCCCTCCTGAAGTGCGGTGCCCAGAACTGGACACAGTACTCCAAGTTTGGCCTGACCAATGTTGCATAGAGAGGAAGGATCACATCCTTGAACCTGCTCGTGTTGCATCTATGGATTCATGACAAGGTGTGGTTCGCCTTCCTGACCACTTCCCCTCATTGGCGGTCCACATTCAACTTGGAATCAATAGTGACTTAGAGATAATTTTCTGCCTCTGTGCTGACAGGAAGGGAGTTCCCCACCCTGTAGGTATCTTCTGGTTCTTCTTCCCCAGGTGCAGTACCTTGCACTTGTCTGAGCTGAAACCCATCCTATTTTTATCCGCTCATCTCTGTAACCTGTCCAGATCTAGTTGTAGACTGTCCCTCTCTTCTAATATGTCCACTTCTCCCCACATCTTAGTGTCATTTGCAAATTTGAACAAGGTGCTTTTCACCCCCTTGTCCAAGTTGCTGATAAAGATGCTGAACAATGCTGGCCTGAGGACCAAGCCCTGGGGAACAACACTGCCCACATCCCTCCAGGTTGAAAATGACCCATCCACCATCACTGTCTGGGTGCAGCCCTCCAAACGGTTTGTGACCCATCTGACTGTGTAGGTATCCACACCACAGTCATCTAACTTTTTAATGAAGATGTGGTGAGAGACAGTGTTGAAGGCCTTCCTAAAATTCAGAAAGACTACGTCCCCCACGACACCTGCATCCAAGGATTTTGTGACTAGGTCATAGAAGGCAACCAGGTTGATTGTCCCTAAGCATAATCTTCCTTGTGGTCCCTGGCAGGTGTGCTCTTGGATAATTTTCTAAAAGAGTTTTTCCAGGACCGAGGTAAGACTAACGGGCCTATAATTTCCTTTCTGGGTTCTCTTTTCTCCCTTTTTTGAAATGGGGAATACATTGGCCCTTTTCCAGTCCTCTGGCACCTCACCAGAGAACCATGAGTGCTCATAAAGCTGTGTCGGGGTCCTGCAATGATGTCTGCCAATTCTCTCAGCACTCTAGCCTAGAGATCATCAGGACCTGCTGATTTGAACATATCTAGTCCCACCAGAAGTTCCCTGACTAGGTCCTGTGCCTCCCCTGGGTCCATCTGGGATCCCAGGGGGTGGGGGCAGGATGTCCCTGTTCCTGCTCAGAAAAATGGAAGGAAAGAATCTGTTAAAGAGGTTAGCTTTGTCATCTGGTGTGACCCTCAGATTTCCAAGTGTGTCTTGCAGAGGCCCCACATTACTCGGTACCTTCTTTTTACCCTCTATGTATTTAAAAAAGGACTTCTTATTATCCTTGATCTGGGTCGCTAGTCCCAGTTCTATCTCTGCCTTAGCCTTCATTATAGCCCCCCTACAATCTCAAGCAATGGAGGTATAATCCTCCTTGGTGATGGCCCCTCCCTTCCATTGAGTGTACGTCTCCTTTTTGGCTTTGAGACATTCCTGGATGCTTTTGGTGAGCCTTGAGGGCTTTTGAGCACTCTTGCACCATTTGATCCACATGGGGATTTTCATCTTTTGGGCTTGGAGGATTGTCTCCTTCAAGAACAACCACACTCTTGGACTCCCAAATCCCCTGTCCTCCAGGACCTCAGTGTCTCCCTGACTAGTCTCCTTACCTTATGGAAATCCACCCTACTGAAGTCCATGGCTGCTGCCTTGCTGCAGGCCTTTGACACTCTGAGCTGGATGGTGAATTCCAGCAGGTGATGATCGCTATCCCCGAGGTGGTTAAGAACCCACAGTCCTCTCACCAGGTCATCCCCTGTGGCCAGGAGCAGGTCCAATAAGGCATTTTCCCTGTGGGACTGTGCACCTCCTGAGTTGGATGGAGGTCCTGTAACTCAACTAGGAACCTCCATGATCTGTCAGACCTGGATTACAGCTCTTCCCAGCAGCTGTAAGAACAGTTTATGTCCCCTATGATGACCCTGTCCCTTGACCTAACTTCCTCCATGAGCTGACCTGAGAATTCTCAGGTTAGCTCTTCCCCCTGGTTGGGTGGCCTGTAGTAGACCACCACCGGTAATTTCCTTTCCCTCTGACCCCCCTGTATTCTGACCCAGAGCACCTCAATCTACCCTACCTCAGACCCGGTGCTTTTTGCTGAAGGTATGTATTGCTCTTTGACGTACAGCACCATGCCCCCACCTTTTCTCCCCTTTCTATCCTGCCTATACAGCCTATAGCCCTTGATGTTTACCACCCAGTCATGTGTTGGATCCCACCAAGTTTCAGTGAGCCCCACTTTGTCTGGGTTTGTGTTAGCTAACAAGAGGGCAAGATCCTCCTCCTTGTTCCCCATACTATGAGCATTAGTGTAGAGGCATTTAAGGCCTCCTGAAGGTGTGTGCATACCACCTCCACCCCAATCCCAGACTGTCTGGACCCCTATCTCTTACCTGGGTACTTCTTGTGCTTGTTGCCTGTGTTGGCTGGGTTGTTCTTGTGGGTGTCTCTTGGTTTGGTGTTCTATGGCTCTCTCCATCTTCATCCTCCCCTTCTCCAATGAGCCTAGTTTAAAGCCCGCTGGAGGAGCTCAGCCAACCTGAAAGAGAATGCACACCTACCTTTGGGGGAGAGGTGAAGCTCATCCCACCTAAGCATGTGTCTTGTCCTGAAGTATGGGTTATGATCTAGAAATCTGAAGTCCTCCTCAAGACACCATTCCCAAAGCCACAAGTTGATTTCCCAGATGCAGGTCTCATGGCTTCTTCTACATCCACTCACTGGATGGACTGATGAGAAGACCGCCTGTGCCCCTATCTCCTTCAACTGCCCCCCAGAGTTTGGTAGTCTATCAGTCAATCTGTACTGGTCCTGGATGCATCATTAGAACCCACATGGATTAGGACCAGATGAGGGCTGGGATCACATCCTGAATCCAGGATCACGGCAGACAGTAGTCCGCCGTCGTCTTGGGATCCTGGCAAAAGTTGGGACCCTCTGTTCCTCTCAGGATGGAGTCACCTATGATGAGTACCCGGTGTCTCTTCTTCTGGGTCAGCTTGCCTACTTCAGACCATTCTGTGCATGGGATGACCTGCTCTCCAGAGGTTTTCTCCTCACCTTCCTTCTCCTCCTCTGATGTTACCAGGGCCTCATACCTGCTCTTCAACCAGGCTGGGGGAGCTGTTAATGCATCACCATGAACAGCCCTAGTTCTGGAGGGAACCTTCTGCCATTCCTCTGCGGAGGGCATCTCCTGGGGCTCTTCTCCCTTTGGTGCATGGCCCTGTAGGGAAAGGAAATACTCATCAGTTTCATCCTCTGCTTTCCTGATCCTCCTCAGCCTGCTGAGCTCCTCCTGGAGCTCCCTCACCTGCCCCTCCAAGGTCCTAAGATGGGCATGTGTGGGACAGGTATGGGGGCCCCCATTCCCTGTCCCCTCAGCCCCACTGGGCATCCCCCACAGGCCAGGGGGCAGGGTGACACCAGCTCCTCCATGGGCTCTGTCTGGGTGGAGGCCTCAAAGAAGCCCCAGGGTAGGTGGCACCCCCTGGGCTGGGGCCCTAGCAGCACTCCACATGCACACCATCTTTTTTTCTTTTTTTTAGTGTAGTCCTTGCTGAGGATTTCCTCCTGGTCCCTTCTGCTTGTTCACCTGTGGAAATGCTGGTGCAAACAATGGCACACCTTCACAGAGCATGCCTTTTTGTGCATTCTGTTAGTCATAGAATCATAGAAGTAGGGTAGGAAGAGACCTTGTAGATCTTTAAGTCCAACCCCCTGCCTGGGCAAGAGAGAAACTGGGCTCAAGTGACCCTAGCCATCTAGGCATTGAGCTGCTTCTTAAAGACCCCCAGAATAGAAGCCAGCACCACTTCCCTTGGAAGTTGGTTCCAGATCCTAGCCACTCTAACTGTGAAGTAGTTCCTACAGAAGTCTAATCTGAACCTACTCTCCAACAACTTGTGGCCATTATTTCTTGTTATCCTGGGGGCGCGCAGGGGGAAACAAGGTCTCTCCCAAACCCTTCTGGTCCTCCCTAGTGAGTTTATAGACGGTCACACGCCCCCCCCCAGCCTTCTCATGTGGAGGCTGAACAGGTTCAGGTCCCATAGCCTCTCATTGTAGGGTCTGCCTTGCTCTCCCCAGATCATGTGGGCAACCCTTCTTTGGACCCTCTCAATGTTGTCCACATCCCTCTTGAAGTGGGACGCCCAGAACTGGACACAGTATTCCAGCTGTGGCCTGACCAGTGTCGCGTAGAAGGGGAGGATCACCTCCTTGGCCCTACTTGAGATGCACCTGTGGATGCACGATAGGGTCCAGTTAGCCCTGCCGACCATGACCTTACATTGTCAGCCCATGTTCATCTTGGAGTCAATGATGACTCCAAGATCCCTTTCTGCCTCCATGCTCTAAAGAAGGGAGTTTCCCAAGTGTGTTGCTGGTTACTACTGTCCAAGTGCAACACACTGCACTTGTCCATATTGAAACGCATCCTGTTTTTGTCAGCCTACCTTTGCAACCTATCCAGGTCTTTTTGCAGTCTTTCTCTCCCTACTAGTGCGCCCACCTCACACCAGATTTTGGTATCATCAATGAATTTGAACAGGTTGCATTTCACCCCATCGTCCAAATCACTGATAAAAAAATTGAACAGTGCAGGCCCAAGGACCGAGCTCTGGGTGACCCCGCCGCCCCCAGGTCAAATATGACCCATCCACCACCACCCTCTGAGTATGACCCTTCAGCCAATTAGCAATCCATCTGACCATGTAGGCATCAATGCCACAGTCTCCTAGTTTTTTAGTGAGGATGGAGTGAGAGACAATGTCAAAGGCCTTGCTGAAGTCCAGAAAGACTACATCCACGGCTACATCTGCATCCAATGCTTTTGTGACCTGATCGTAAAAGGCAATCAGGTTGGTCTGACATGACCTGGCCCTAATGAAACCATGCTGGTTGCCACTCAGTATCACCCCTGATGTTGGCCCATCACAGATGTGCTCCATGATGATCTTCTCAAAGAGTTTTCTGAGGACTGAGGTAAAACTGATGGGCCTTAGTACTTGGCTTAGGATCACTGCTCCCTGGTGGCTTAGTCAAAAGCCCCTCTGGGTCTGCCTCAGCTGCTCCTGTTCCTATGCCCCACTTACCTTAGGGTGATGAGCTGCTGCTGCCCCCTCTAGTGCCTCTGCTGCCTCCTCCCCCACTGCTGATGCCAATAAGTTTAGGGGGCACGTGTATAGAGGTGCACGTTTGCCCAGTTCTCCCTCTCTTCTCCTCATCTGGCCTTCATGATCTCCCACAAATTATACAAGGTAAACTACAAAGAGATTCTTACTTACATATTTTAGAATGACTTCTTACCACATTTGAAGAAACATCAAAATTAAAATGGGGAAAATTCCCATAGAAATGCAAATCTTCCATATTTCTCACTTTGTATCAATCACAAATTAAACCCAATTTTTTCCCTTTTCTGTTTTGGTTTTTTGGGGTTTTTTGGAGGTTGCACGATGACAGGCAAGATCTTAATAGAACCAAGTTTATGACATCTCTCTTCTCTTTTGTACTCTTGATTTGACATGCACCTTGCAGTGAAGTTAAAATTCTGGCTGCCTGTCATACAATTTCTGATTAGCTGTGATTTCATTTATCAATGACATAAAAAACCTGGCTCCCCATAACCATAAATATAACAAATGTTTTGAGAGGAGAGCCCTCTGCAGTCCATTGTTATTAGACTGGTGGAAATACAAATTCATTTCATAGTTGACTGATTCCACTTCCTGATGCACTAGGGACATTATGTTAATATTATATACTTTGGCAACCTAGCTATAGGCAGTTCAAAGGGTGAACTTATATGCTATGAGAAAGTAATAGACAACAGGATCCTAAGTGATGCATAACTGTTTCTTTTCCTGCTGTTAAAAGTAGTACCTTATTAGCAAAGAAGCAGCCAGACAACTTTCCTCTCAAACTAACCTTTCAGATTCTATAGATCCAGATATATGGCTTTGTATCGGCTGCATGTGGTTGTACGTCTCATTTAATTTATTAGTGGGTATAGTTTCAGGAGAGTTAGAGATTATCATAGGAAGGGCTTAAAATAGGCATCACAAGGGCAGGACTTGTTTCAAAATTCCTTGTTTACCAAGGGCCTGGATTCTTACAAACACCTGCCAAAATTCACCATTTTTACGAGTTGAAACTTTCACATTTGAATGCCTGCAGTAGACTCTTAGGAAAAACAATTGACTTGAATATAGCTCAGTTTTAGCCTTCCTTGTAGCTCTTAGCTATGATACGGCAGAGTATTGGTACAGAGGAGGGAAAGTAAGAGAAGTAAGAGCGAAAGTAAGAGAAGTTTCAAGGTACTAATTGCAGTATAATGTCTTATTCATTAAAATAGTCTTTTATATTAATTCAAATATAATTTGATATCTTTGTTTTTCAAGATGTATATGAATAAAAACTATAAAAGATCAATTTTGGCATTTATGCAAGCTATTATTAAAGAGCAGCACATTATTGTGTTGCCTCACTTAAAGCCTGGGAAGTATATTGAAACTCAGACTCATAAGTTGTCTCCTAGTACACCCTGCTTATGGTCTGGGGCCATGTATCGGTGCTTTGCCTGGTTTAGCATGTTCCCTATTGTAGTTATATTGTCTAGTTCACTGGAGAAGGAAAGCCAGATGTGTTCTGATTCCTTGCCCCTTCCTACACAGGGAAAATCTTGGTGGATACACAAGACTATTACTACCTGCAGAACTGATTTCTCTCTCATTCCCACTGTACAAATAACTGGTACAGAGGTATAAAATGAACACGTGCCCTGCACAGGTATGCAGTCTTACCCTTGGCACTAATATTTGTTTAATTTTAATCGAGTCTGAGGTAAAAAAAAACAACTTTGAGGCTCTAATATGAAAGTGAATCACCACAAAAAAGATGAAAAGAAGGTTTTAAAAAAGGATGAAAGGACAAATTGGAAATTAATAGATCAAAAGATAAAAGCTAAACTATTGCAAGAGAGGAAAGATAACTTGTGTGATTTGACTGACCATTCACATCTTAATTTATCCCATAATCATGTGAAGGCTCCTTTACTTCATTTCACATTTACTTATATATTGCAAAATTGCTTAAAATGCAAAATGTATGGTGATTGTACTCACTCATTGTCAGACTTCTGTAATTAAAAAGATAATGGGGACATTTATAAAAAAGAGTTCCACTTTCAAGATTTAGCCAACAGTTGTGTCCTAAATTAATTCATATTCAACTGAAAGTGCTTCATAAGTCCCCTTTACTTCACCTTAGCATTTGAAGAGAACCATTAAAAATTAGCACGTTGGTTATGCATTACATCACAAGCATATTTCTGTATCTACCCTGTTATGTCCCATTGTGATATAAACTGAATGCTTTATTGGGGGGGACATGTGTACAAAAATTATGATAAAATCAACTTTACTGGTGTTTAATCTAGGATTAATATATTTTAGACTTCAGTGAATCTGGGATTTTAATTTAGGTTTCAACAATTTAGGATACTGGATATTTTAAAGTAGAAAGGACACTATCTAATTTGCTTTTTTAATGCCCAACTATTTGCTCTGGGAAAAAAAAAATGGTTGGCAGGTTAAGAATGCTGTGCAATAGTTTAAAAGGAAATGATTATTCCAAATCTTTCATTTCCCACATGACTGCATATAGGTTATAACCTCTTTCTCTTTTTGTAGATCCCAGAGTCCCTGAACATGCATGCAACTACAGTTGGAAAAGAATAGCATCAAGGTAGATTATTTTTAATATAATATCTATTACCTACAGTTCTTCTAAAAATGAGTAACAAAGATTAATGTCTAAGCAATGCCTTTATCTTGCCTTCTGGTTTGCTTTTTTGGATTTGTGTGTGTGTGTTTTAACTGTATTATCTTGGTTACTGAAGAGATTGTAGAACTTATCTAGTGTAAGGGCCTAATCTAAAATCTATTAAAATGCAACTGGAGTCTTTGCACTAACTTAAATTAACTTTGGATCAGACACCAAGTCCCTGATCTTACGAAATCTACTGTTCAAAAGGACCCTGAAGTCCACACAAAGCTTCAGTAGATTCACTGGGGACCTATCTACAAAGCCAGCCCAGAGCATTATTGACAGCCTCACAGAGAAGCCAGTTTAGAAGAAGCAAGCAAAATTGAAACTGGTCTTAATTCTTGAGCTTAACCTATCTAGCCATCTCTAGAAAACCTACTAGTGAAAGTGTTTGCAGTGGATGGGAATGTTCTGTCTTTAGAGCCGTTCGTCCAGAACTAAATGATTCTATGACATATAAGTAAGTGGGAAACAGTAACAAATTGAGAAATGAGCTGAGTGAAAGAACATTGTGAATATTGTTGTGTTGAAGTCCTATGCTTATTTTTATATTTTTCTGAAGATGGGCAGCAATATAATGTGGTATAGGCTTTATTAAAAGGACACAATCCACACCATCACTACTGCCAGCATCCTAAAGGGGAAAAAAAAATTAACATCAAGGAAGTGGAATTATTACCATTTTTTTTTCTTGAAGCTACTGTACACTAGATGCATCTACATTTTTATGGTGTAGTTTATTATATAAATAATTATTTCTTCTCATAAATACCTTTCTTTATTGGTGAACTTGCATACTTCTTTCAGCATTTGAGACTAGTTGTCATGGAAACTCAAAGCTCAGTGATTCTTTTCAATAGTGCTGATTGGCTGGAAAAAAATATTTTGACACCATGTTATTTTCATTTCAAAAACTTTGTTAAAAACATCTTAACATTGTTGTGTAAAGTCAAGAGCATAACACAGAATAGACAGTCATTTAACGCAGCTGTCATGATAATATATTACCTCCTTAGTACAGTTTTTAAAATGGATTATTGTTGGTATGAAATCAGATAACAGTAAAACCCACCACCACTACTGGCGTACTTTCAACAAAACAAACTACCTTCTGTGTTGTGAGTGAAAAACTATGTTACATCTACCACATATTTTATAACTGGTATTTTATGTAGTATTTATCATCCACATTCAAAGGTAAAACAGATTTAATATAAATGTTCTCTTTCAATTTATCTTTTATCTGACATTGTCTAATTTAATCCATTTTCTTGCTATTTCTTGATAGCTCTAAGTTAGACATTAACGTAACAATTTTATTTCCTTCCTTGTCAAATGCAGTCAGGCTTTGTAACGAGTGTATATCTTTGTATTTACATATTTCCTAAAGAAGATCCAGCAGTTATGCATATTATTCCATTTTTTGGTTTTTTGCTTTAACAGTTAAGGCGAGCATAAATCACTGTAATTCCACTGACTTCACCCAAGCCATTTTAGTTATGACTACTGCTTCAGTAGCTGCACCTCTGAGTCCATAGCCCTTGAGAAAGTGAAATTTTTCCTTTGCTCATTGTAGTCAAGGCACTTAGACTTCATGTTGTCTTGTGCCATTTTTGGAGAAAATTAAGTCCAGGGCTAAAGAAAGAAATAAGGGAGTGGTTGGAATTCACTTTACTGTAGTCCTTAGAGGAGCGAGTGGACAACAATAGTGGTCACAATGCCACATATCAGAGAAACAGCAATGCCATGTATGAGAGAAACAGCAATAATAAAAATGTATGGTTTTATATAAACGTTTCTTCATTGATTTAGATTGCTGACAGAGTTGGTATTCTTGTCCCTGCTTTACTGATGAGGAAACCTGAGGCAAATATTTGTCTCTGAAAGAATTTGAAAAATAGTTCAGGTCTTTGGGCTTCTATTCCAGTATCTTATTCTCCAGATCATACCATTTCGATCATAAAAATGAGTGGAACCAGTAACCTAAATATTGTGGTATTAGGCTCCAAATCTTTATATACTGTGTCTGCAGATATATATTTTTCACCCTCCCCACATCAGAAATAGTAGTGTGATGCATTTCTTACCACTTACAGCATTATCTAAAAGGCCTAGGCTAGGGACAGACATTTTAAAAAGCCTAAGCCTGAATTGATTCAATATTTTCATGTTAGTCTAACCTACCTAGGTTGAACCAGTTTGTAACTCCACAGACAGCCCCTCTGGACTGAGGAAATGCAGACACATGCTTGTAGCCACTCAGGATGGAAGCCGGGGGGTGCTAGAGCAGCACTCCCTTTCCTTCCATAGTACTGAGCTGAGAGGTGGGGTGGTCAGCCCCCAGAAAGATGGTCTGATTGGGGGCGGGGTGTAAATCCCCACGCTGCCTGCACCATCCCAGGCTTTTCCTCACTCACTGCTCGAGGGGCAGGGGTGTTGTCAGACCCCAGCCCCAGGCTAGCACTCTGTGGCAAAGTGGGGTGTGTGCAGTGCATGTATCTGTTAGTGAAAGTGAGCTTTTCAATCTGTCTCTCCCTACTTCCTCATACTGTCTGCAACTGTGACAGATGAGGGAGCCAGCAGGAGGCTGATAACACAGCATTTAGCAGCCCATCAACAAAACAAAAGCCTGTCTCATTAGTTTAAGCTCTTCTTAAACAGCTTTTTCCAAGGAGGGAATGGAGGGACATTACCAGCTGACCTGTTGATTAGCTGTAAAAAGCTCTAAGCAGACAGTGTTCTGTCTTCCTGCCCCAGTGAAATTAGACACACACACACACACAGACACACACACACAGACATCTCTCAGCATTAGCTACAATACCACATGTCTAGGGTCTGTGGGTCTGGGGGCTGTGTTGTGGGAGATGGAAGGGAGGGAGGGGGGAAATCCCTGTTGTCAGAAAACACCATGACTAAAAAAATAAAGCAATGCACAAGGTGACCATGCACACTGTCCAAAACTGGGGGCTGGCCAGCTGAAGCCACCATCTGGCTACTGACCAAGCTCCATGCAGCAAGATCGCCATAGCTACATCTCCCTGAGGCCCCCAGGACCCTAGTTAAGGCTGTTAGGGCCAGCACTGTTGCTGGCCCCAGCTTCCCTTAGTCCAAAAGGGGCAACCTGCTATACACGAGAGCACACATGGTGCAGGAGTTCCCTGGGGACAAGTAGCAGTGGCACAAATTGTGCTGCTGCTGTTGTCCCCAGGGAAATACATGTTCCCTCTCATGGGGATGAGTCCAAGGGTTTTACTTTAGGAGGTTATGCCTGATTCTTAAAAGAAATCCATAGGAAAAAGGTGCTTTAACTTTTCCATGTAGGTGGTTTCTATATAGAGAAAGAAGTAGAAATATTTTTGGTATTGATAAGAAATTGTTTAATTATTTTAAGTCTGAAAACTAATCAAAACATGGTTGCGCATCTGTGGTTGGTTATTACAGCTATTGAACTTTTGCCATACCCCTCAGAATCTGAATATTTACCTGCATTTCACCTGTTGGCATATGATTAATGCACTGGTTTCTCTAGTATAAAATGCTGCCAGATCTAGAAATATATGTTCCTCCATTTGAGCAATTTTGAGTTTTACTTTGTCTGATTTCTGGCATGTTCTGATAGATAATTATGTGACTAATATATTTTAAACTTACAAGATTTGGCTGGCTCTTAGTTAAATTTGCACAATGCTGAGGCAGAAAACTTCAGAAAAATGTAATAAAAGCTGTTAATGGTCCTGATCTAGCCTAATAATACAGATGTTCAAGTAGTATTTATCTCCTATACAGCACCAAAAAAATATGCATCATGCTTTACAAAAAGATAGCTCTGATCCCAGGCTTAAATATCAGCTGAAAAAGCAAGCAGACGTTGTATATACCCACAAAGGCAGGAAGTAGAATCTGATGGGCAGAAAAAAAAATAATTAGCATCATGGTACAAAATGATGCAACTGGGTTCTCTTTGCCCCTACAAGCAAACTTAGTTAACATCTGTACCAGTAATCCTGGTTTCCATGACAGACTTCTTGTAACTGGATGCAAACCGCATTGATTTTCAGAGGTGCTGTACTGTCTTATACCAAGTCTGCCTCATGAATGCTCATTCAGCTTAGGAAGCACTGTGTATTAATGAACTGTATTTATTGTGAAAGGCCATAAAGATTCTGGCCTGAATGACTTGTTCCATTTTCTAATAAATGCAATGCATGTGTATGGATAAGTAGAATAAAGCATGAATTCTGTGCTTAGGAAAGGTACTCTGGTAGATGGTGACCTATATTTATCCACATTTCAGGAATGGAGTTACAGTCCAAGTTTTGTATGTTGCCAGTGTTGCCAGCATGACATGGGGGAGCCATCTGTAAGATGTGACACTCAGTGAGTTGTAATAATATTTACATCTTATTCTTGTCTTATTTGTATATGTGAGATCAAATGAGACCAGAAGACAATAGGTGGATAGTTTATTTGGATGAAAATGTAGAATTTGGCAAACCTTGGAGAATGGAGGAGGCAGATATAACAGACATCTATTTATTTTGCCATTAAAAAACAGTGCTTGTAATCATAAGTCATCAGTTTCTTTAGTATGAAATGCACTTGATGGGGAAAAAAAAAAGATTTCTTAAGGCAGTTTCCTTCTGCAGATTATTAATGTTTTAAATACTGTTATTTTGATGACTGCAAATTATTATGCTAAATGCTGTTATCAGAGCTCTCCATTCTTCTCCATTTTATATTGAACCATGTTAACCATGAATTACTTCTTATGTATAAAATTATGCATTAGAAAAATAGTTTGTGCTGCACAATCTGAAGGTTTGTGCTTACAAAGTCAAGTGATCAAAAAGAAAAAAAATATTCCTAATAAAGGTTGAATGAGTAATAAGGAAATATCCTTCTCCAGATGAGCCTTATGAAGCTTGACAACATGTTTGATGTGTCAGTAAATGATTGGAAATTATGGAGTTAATCTACTGTCTTTAAAGGGATGCGGAAGAAAGAAAGTAAGGATGATAGCAGGATGAACAATTTTGTAGGTCTATTTAATGGAGGAGTGCTACTAGTGGAACAAAGCTACTGGGAAATACCCAATGCAGAAAAGGAAAAGATTGTTATTTGTTAAAGAAATATAATAGTTAATTATAGCTTTCAATACCAAACCATCTGGAACTGTAATCATTTGTGCAATGTTTGACTTTAACTGTTTTAGCTCCATTTAAATTGTTTTCTTCTCATTTTCATTGTGCTTTCTGCCTGAATTTTGTAAATTGTTTTGAAACATTTTACTTAGCATCATAGAGATCTCCCTGTTAATTGGAAATTTTGGTTTTTTTGTTTGCTTTGTTTTTTCTTCTAGAAACATTTTGAAGGAATATGAATGCCTGGACACTCAGGAGTAATTATTTTTGGAATGATAAGAAAATACAGAATTTCATGTCCTTTACAGAACGTGACTTATTTTGTAAAGTGGCAAGTCAATCAAGAGACTAATACATGGAGGTCACAATTAACTCCTCCCCTCAAAAGCAAACAAACAAACAAATAAAAACAACCACAAAGTTTTTCTTTTATAAGGACCCAGTAATTTTAATGGAAACAAATTGTGAAGTAGTATACTAGCTATAGAAGCATGAAGTTTTGCAGTTTCCAAACCAGCTAAAAATAGTTAAGTTTCAGAGAGAATTTTGAATGTGCAACAAATGTATGATCACACCATGTTAGAAATTCAATAATAAAGATGAACTATTATAATTTTTGTTGCGCGCTCTCTCTCTCTCTCTCTCTCTCTCACTCTGTGTGTGTGTGTGTGTGTGTGTGTGTGTGTGTGTGTGTAACACTGTCACGGAACAGCTTTAAACTTCTGGCAAAATGAACTGCCTCCTGGATAAATCCTGAATAAATGTGTTATCTTGTTAAGAACGATGCTGTATGAAAGTTTGTTTCTAATGTATACATTTTAATTTAAAAACATAGACCAGTAGTTTATGGCAAGTCACATGTCTGATACTTGGAACTAGAGTCTTAGTATAAATTTGGCTTCACTCCATTGAAATCAATGGTGCTACAGATTTGACATCAGCTGAAGTTTTGACCTCCGGTGGTGATCTCAAAGGTGTTCCACAGATTGAAGCCCATCTCACTGCAGATTGTTACTTGGATATGTTATCATTTATCTGAATTTTAGTATATGCATATTTTTCAAATTTTCTTTTTTTTTAAGGTCTCAACTGTGAGTTTTGACAGTCCCAGACGGGATTATGGCAAACTGCATAGATAAGATTTCATTTTTCTGTTGCACTATATCTGGTTAATTTCTTTTCTGATTAATGTTTATGATTAAAACACAGAAATTAGAATTCATATCCATTCTTTCCTATGTAGTTTCTTATTCCATTGAATTAATTTTTTGTGAAATTCCTATAATAAAAAATAATGGTAACAGTGTAGTTGAAATTTGCTTTCTTAATTGCAAGATATAATGGAATCAGAGTCGAAAACATAATGAACACCTGGCTAAAGCACAAAGTTTAAATAATGGTTCTACAAAAATTGCTTGAAACAAGAAGGTTAAATACTAAGACCTGGCTTAACATGGGCATGTGTAATTCAGGCTTCTGCAGATAACTATCAGAATGTAGGTGTATCATTTAAGTTTAGATTCTCAAATGTGTAATGGGACTTTAGTTGTAGCTGGGCTTTTGAGATGGCACTTTACACAGTGATGAGTTGAGCCTTCTGGAATAAAATGTTGCTTTTCCAGGTAAATCATTACATTTTTTTCATAATGAATGGTCAGGATTTGACCATACATCATTGGCAGCCATCAGTCTTGAGAGACCATGGAGATTGCACCTTTGGTGAGTTACTGGGTCCCACCACAGCTTCTAGAGTTGCTGAGGAGTTGGTTGCATGACAGGTTGACCCTTCAGCAAGTTGCACGTACAAACTCAGTTGAGTGTGCACTGGCATGCCAAATACAGTCTTGTCTTGCCTGTCTCTGATACCTCTTCTCTATCTCATTGTTGTCCTTCTCCACCTCAGAGTGACGTAGGCTCTACTTCACAGTGGCTTTCCACTCACAGCAGTTTGAAGGAATTGATCCCTGGCATTGGCCATTGATGCACAGCTTGCAAAGGTTTTTCTCACAGGTATCAACAAAATAGAGTTTGGGCTGTTCAAGTTGACATTTGCTAGTGGCCAGCCCACTGTAGAGTATATCCCTGGGGATTTCATCATCACTCATAAGATTCACATGTCCTAAGCAATGGAGGCATCTCTGTCTAAGGAGCATGAACATACTAAGTATCTTAGCCAATTCCAGAACATCAAAGTTGGAGTTTTTATCACTCCATGTTATGCCCAGGATATGATGGAGACATCATAGATGGGAACTATTCAGTTTTCTTTCTTCTTTGGCATAACAAGCTGATGTTTCATTACCATTTATAGATTTCATAGATTTCATAGACATTAGGTCTGGAAGGGACCTTGGAAGATCGTCAAATTCAGCCCCCCGCCCGAAGGCAGGATGTCAGATGGGGTCATAGGATCCCAGCAAGATAAGCATCCAATTTTTTTCCTGAAGGTGTTCAATATAGGTGCTTGAACCACCGCTGATAGCAGGCTATTCCAGACCTTGGGGGCTCGGACAGTAAAGAAATTCTTTCTTATGTCCAGCCTGAAATGGTCTTACAGTAGTTCGACCTCATCATCTATTGGGGTGCTCTGGTGAACAAATGTTCCACCAGATACTGGTGGTCATCCCTGATAAACTTATAGGTGGCCATCAGATCACCCCTGAGCCTACGCTTTTCTAGGCTAAAGAGTCCCATAGATCTCAGCCTGCTGTCATAAGGTCTGTTTTCCTGACCTCTGGTCATGCGTGTGGCTCTTCTCTGGACTCTCTCAAGCTTCTTCACATCCTTTTTGAATTGTGGAGCCCAAAACTGGATGCAGTACTCCAGCTTCAGCCTCACCAAGGCTGAGTACAAGGGGAGAATGATGTCCCAGGATTTGCTTGAGAAGCATCTATGGATGCAAGCCAGCATTTTGGTTGCTTTACTAGCTGCAGCATTGCATTGCAGGCTCATGTTCATACAATAGAGAGCTAAGTACGTAAGTGCTGTAGAAGGACATCTTTGTCAATAAAGTGAGCACTCTGTATTTCCAAACACTCTTTGGAAGTTTACTCATGATGTTGCTTGCCTATTCAATGTGAACATGCCAAAATTTTATGACATGGTGGCGCCCAAGTAAGTGAATTTTTAAACCAGTTCCAGGCTTTCATCATTTATTCTATCTTCAGGGGAGTGGTCAACTGATTGACCCATGACTAGTATTTTCTTTAGGCTAATGGTTAGACCAAAATTGTCACAGGTATGGGAAAAGTGATCCATGAGACTTTGTACTCCTGGTTCTTAATGACTATCAATCGCTGTACAATCAGCAAAGAACATTTAATGGAAAAGAACTTTTCTCAGGTTTCCATTTTTGCTCTGAGATGAGTGAGGTTAAAGAGTTACCCATTGGATCTGGTCTAAAGGTACATTTCTGAAGAGTCACTGAATGTATATTTGAGTAGGACAGCAAAGACAATCCTAAAACACATTGGAGCTAGGACTCATCTCTGTTTGAGACCACTCTTGGTTTCAAAATGTGACCATTATTTTGTAGGAATAACTAACTATCTCTGAGGCTGCATGAATGCTATAATGTGTAATAAGAGACAACTGTAATCACTCTCAAGTTGATGAAGTAAGATATGTGAAACTGTTTTGGAGAAATGTGACAAGGAAGGATGTTTCAGGGGTTAGTGTGCCCTCTAACCAAACCTCACAGATGTAACTCCTAGCCAGGGCCCAACTTGCCAGCCCTCTAGTGGCAAGTCCCAGAAGTGCAGGTCAAGGGGTGGTCAGAGGTGGTTTGTAGTCTTAAGGTGTGACTGCTTTAAACTCAAGCTGGCACTACTACACAGAAATTCTGGATACTGAGCAGTCATTTAGTACTGGTGTATGCAAGTACTAAATGACTGCATGGTAATGACTTTGCAGTCAGTATCTTGAATAGATATCGTCAATGAATGGTTAACAAGGGTTTTTTTTTAACATCCATTTCAGAGAAAGCCAGAGACAGAAAAGTAGTAAAGGAGTAAGAGGAAGTTGGAGAGAAGGAAGGGCCCCCCTCCCCTCTCCTCCTCCCTCCCAAACCCCAAGATTTTTGGAAAAATGGAGACAGGGGAATGTATACAGTTGTTTCATTGTTTTGTTTAGATCCTGGATAGTTAAACTGCCTCAAAATTAAAGGGCAGTTATACACATTCGTTTTCATCCCATTGTGCCCTGGAGATTCACTGCTTCAGAGCAGACTTGATTAATTGTACGTGAGCTGATGCAAACTGCACTACACCATGTGCAGTTATATGAGTGGTGAAATGTGCATCAGTACACATCAAATAATGGCAGCACGCTTTTGAAATAAATCACCTACAATGTGTTTTATTTTAGAAATGCACCACCACTATTTTCTCAGTGCTGATGTGCATTTTGCCACATATACAACTGCACGTGGTGCAGCGCCAGGCACTTTTTGAAGTCCCCAACACAGAAGCACATGCATGTTTACAAATGCCTGAAGTGATTTCTTCTGGAACTTCTGCTTTCAGTATCATGGGTCAATAAAAATGGAATACCGTAAGCCAGTGTTTCCACAAGCCAGAACACTTGGAAAGGGTGTTCTATTGAATTGTCTTTGAATAGCTGGTTCTGATGACACAAGACACATTAGTGCATATTAGCCTAAGTTAATGTGCATTATGGGAGTGTGGCTAATCATGCCTAAATATGATACCTGCAAATGCAGCAATCAAATTTAGGTGTGATTAGTTTATACACATTAATGCACATGTAGACAAGACCCAGAAATAGCTAGCATTAGTTCTGGGTCTGCCCTGTCACTAGGAGGCTCCCCTGAGCCTAGCTCCAGGGAACATCCAGGGGATGGAGTACTGGGCACCAGTCCCAGAGTCCTGCCTGCTAGTCTCCCCTGTTTTCCCAAAATACTGTAAATAGTTTCCCTCTGATATAGAATTTTCCCTTTGCTTTTTTTTAATTGTTGGTGGGTGGGGAAGGTGGTGGAGGCGCTCTGTTGGTTGAGGGGGGAGCGGGTTCTGTTTGTTGATGGGGAGGGTTGGGGGTGGGTATTGTGAGGGTAATAAAGTGTTTTTGTTTCACCCATGTGTGTGTCCTGGGAGTGGTTCTTGTGGTGGGCAGGGGGTAGAGGGTATGTTGGTGGTGAGGAAGGTGGGCTGGGCTGGGGAGTAAAGGTGGGGGGGTTAAGGCAGGACCTTCTGTAGCCAATGCTCTGGCTCCCACCAGCAATTGCATGGTTGTCCTGGGGCCTGGGCAGGGGGGGCTCTGCTCGTGTCAGCAGGGCCATGACCATGGTCAGAAGGAAAGCAGGGGACTGGACATTGCTAGCAGGGACCAAGTTGAAGCAGTGGGCCACTGGGCATTGCTGGCAAGAGCAGGGGCATGGGCAGCCCTGGCATGGGGAGGCAGACTGGGCAGGGAAAGAATTGCCGTATGCTGCCCCTACACTGGGTACTTGGCTCCTGGGCAGGGAAGGGGCTGGCCAGGGATCAGATGATTGCCAGGTGCTGGCAGTTGGTTCCCAGATGACTGTCAGGTGCTGGCAATTGGCTCTGGCTTCAACATGGCTGCCAAGTGCTGGCAGCCATGTGGACAGAGGCTGGAGATCACCACAGTGGCCACAGGGGTACATGGCATAGCTGCAGGGACTTAAGACTAACTTTAATGTCAAGTCCAGGGGCTTAGGACTAACTTTAGTCCCAAGTGTCTTCACGTGTAGACACCTGCCAAAAATGTGCTTAATGCACATTAAACTTAGTCATGCTTAAAAGCACTTGTAGACACACCCAAGGTGCAGACAATTGGAACTACATAAATAATAATACATAAAAAAGGCCCAGTTTGCCAATGCATATGTGAGCTACAAGATCTACAACATCTTATTCTAACTACTCAATACACAGAAATATTAGTTATAAAACAGCCTGCTCATTCCAGGGCAGATCATGTTAAAGGCTTTATACTGCAGACTGGATCTTCAGGTAACATAAGATAATTATACCTCAAAATATCTTCAATTAAATGAAATGTAAAATCCAAATTGGCTCATGCTTGCCTCCTTTATCACAACAGTCCATCAAAACATAGTAAATGCATTGGAGTAATGGAAAATCTACTTACTCTTTTCTGTGCCATCTTTTTTAAATGTGCAATAATGTTTGAGAAATACCCAAGGAAGGCTTTTAGAGTACAATAGTTTGGTTTTCTTTTTGCAAGCAATTGGCAAAGGTTATCTCAGAAATCCAACATGCTAAGCAGAAGCTTTCTGGATATGAAAGTGGAAAGAAGAAAATAAAGAACTTTTCAATTTAAGTGTTGTAAATCTTCCAGAACTTCTTTCTGTAAAATGAAATAGCCACTTTTAATCAGCAGTGCAACAACACAGCAGAGTGCGTAGGATAGCTGGTGCGCACAGGGGCAGAAAAAACTTTTGATTACAGCTGCTGCCATGATCATAGCCATGTCACTGCAGCAAAAGTCTGCTTTTTCTCCCCCATCCCTGTTGCCTCTTGGGGAGGATGCCCCTGTCACCCTGCCCTAGTTACTCCACTACTTTTAATTTTCTCCCATGTTTAATTTAACATGTTTTTTGCTGTCAATGAACAAAGACATCCAATGGAAGGTTAAATTAATCACAAGTATATTGTGCCATGATCTGTAAAATATAGTCCATAATGCTATTTTTCTATCTTACTGAGAGATAAGATGAGCATGGTCCTCCTACACATCAGTGTGAATTATCATATCTATCATTGTTTCTTATGGTATTCAACTTCTATCTATATATAGCAAAACCCCCAGTTTTTCTTTGTTTTTATTTATTTTAAAATGCATTTCTTCCCCTTCCCCATCCATTTCTGACTTTTTCTCTCCCTTTCTATTCCTTATTGATAAGTATAAGTAAACTAAGATGTAGGATAAGCTTTAACATTTTATTTTAGGTAGTAAGTTTTATTTTTCTCTCCCCTCTTTGCAAATAAGTTCCCTGCTATTTTGATATTGACACCCAGTGATAATTATTATGTTTGTACAGGTTATATATTGTGTGATTACCATTTTAGGCCTATACATGTTAGTGTAAGTCATGTCAAGTTTTCATTTTGTATGTCAAGCCTCCATCTTGTGTCCTCTGCCTGGACATCCCCTGTGTTGCAACTGTATGATTCATGTACCCATCCCATGTAAACTGATTCCCAGATGAATGAGACTGATTAGGAATGATTGAAATATAATGATAGGAGGCCTCTACTGAATGGCCTGTAATGACCACGCCATCACCTCGCACTGATTCATCCAGAACTACAGACCTCACTCAGGAACACAGACAAGAACCCAGTATTTAAAAGACAAAAGACCCTGCAGAACCAGCACCTCTACCATTGCACCCCACCAGTACAGACGCCTGAAAGTGCACATCGCTGCATGGAGCACACATGCTCAGTACACCAGGGTCTGACCCTTGCCTGGGCATGCCTACTGTTACTAGGTTCACACAAGGTCTACCCCTATAAAAAGAGGCAGTGAAGACAGACCCAGTGGGATGCCCTCTCCATCTGGACCAGCACAATGCCACACCATCTATCCACTCAGAGGCCCTGCTGGCAACCCCTCTCTGGACAATACCTACTGGACAAGGACTCCTTTCCAGCCTGGATAGGTAGATATCATCTTCCAACCGCTCTTCAGTCACGGACTTGGACTCTGCTTCTCTTCCCTACCTGGACTCCAACCCTTCCACTGAGTCTCTTTCTCCTGCTGCCATTGTGAGTGCTTTTGTGTGTGTGTGTGTTGCACTACCATAATAACCATCAATATTACATTATTCAAATTAAGGATGAGTGTCAGTAAGTTGTTTTCAGTTCTAGTTATAGCTAACGTGTATGATAGCCAATGAACATAATGCTGGTGACTAAAATGTAGCAGAAATGTTAATGTTTCTTAGGGTTACTTCCAGAATTAATTGTTCAGCAGGCTTTGTTATGATCAGGAATATAATTTGTGATGTAGCATATATCCTCTTCAATGTTCAAAATATTTGGCAATTGCATCATATTTTATATACCACATTAACAAATGGGTCATAACCTGAGCACATAACATTTCCTTTGACTCTTAGCACCTCTTAGAACTTGGCCCCAAAATGCTTGCCAGTGAATGATACATTTTATGTATACCATGAGTACACTGGTGTGTAAACAATTAGTCCTAATAACAAACCTACCTTCCGCAAGTTCTCTCTGCCACCTTCATCCAGCAGTATTCTACAAGTGTCTCCATCCCTTCCCTCTCCTTTCCCAGCTCCATCTTTGTCTTTTTTTTTACTCTCTCCATTTTCTATTAACATATTTCCTTCCAACTTCCTTCATGGTAGCCCTCATAATGTATTTAAAACTAGGGCACTTTTATCCGTGAGGGAGGTTTAATCTCCAGGGCTTTATTTTATGCTCCCTAAATTTAAATAGTTTTTAATTGAAACTCACCATAAATGTATGCAATATATGAGGCAATGGGGGTTGTATTACTCCTCAAGGAGGGTTTTGAATGCTATCCTGATAAGTAAAATAAAATAATGATTAGTAATAGCAACAGCATTGCCTTGATGAATCATTTTACAAATGGTTTAACTGAGTCAAAGAGAAGGAAAGGCCAATATGATTTTGGGTGCCAAAGTGGAGGCATACGTGGACATTATTTATTTATTTTTTAATATTCTGGGATACCCATGTCTTCAAAAGAGATCAATAAGTATGTGGGCTGCTTTTAATTGGGAGGTGCAAGGAGTCTCTAGGTACCCAAATTGGCTGTGTCTATGAATGGATGATTGAGTTAAATGACTTGCTTAGAACCATGAAGTGTATATGCATATATTTAACATATAATTAAATGAATGAACACATCCATTAGATTTCCTCACCCTTTTCAGTAAGTGGGAAGCATTTTGTGTCATACTGTGGCTTATTTAATTTTATTTCCTTCTGCATGATGGCTGAAGGTTTGGGCATAGGTGGGCTGCACATACATATATAAGGCTACATACATGTTCTTAACAACCATACTCCGTCATTCCATTTTTGCTCACTTCCAATCCTTGCCTACCCTCTCCCTGAAGATGTTGCTTTAACCACAAAGTGGATAGTTTTTACTTATGCTTTTATGAAGTTGCTTGTTTTTTGGCAAAGGTGAATCGTGTGAGCCATGATCTTGTCAATGGTGATTGTCGACAGTGTCTCTGAAGAGTTTAAAATGTCATTTGTACTAACCTGGGGATTAGACAAATATTCTGATTCTCAGTTCCCTCCTCTAACAGCTATCACATGCTGTCTCTCTTGATTGAAGTTCACGTCTGAAGTAGTAGGGTTAGGTTACACAAATTGGTACATTTTAGATAAATATATTTGCCTTTATACTGCCCCTGCCCCCGCTTTTATTAGTAATGTACATATGAATTTGAATTCATATGCACAAAAGTAGGTAGGTTGGAAATTCACCTAGTAGATTTGTTGTTGAATACTCATTTAGTGAGAATCACTAATGAGCTTGTTGAATTTTAACTGTTTCAAACAGGAACACAATCATGTAAACTCCCACAAAATCAGATGTGCATTCTTAATGGACACATTCTTTGTGTCTGGGTTTAGACCAAGCTCTTCTGTTCATGACAGACCGCCCATCACATAATAACATTTGCCACAACTAAAATAAAGAAGAAAAGGAAAGTGGGTTTAACATAAATGCAGGTAAACATTACTCTGAACACACACAAAAAACTTGCTATTTCATGTGTGAATGTCAGAGATGATTAGATGGACTGAAAATTTAAAAAAAACCCCCAATGAAATAAACATGTAGAAATAATGTAGCCATTAGAATGAATGTGTTTATGCCCAGATGAACAGCTGTCCAAAAAATGCAGTTACATTTATGAACAGAACATGAATTTAGTGACAGCTGGTAGTGCTAGTAAACATAGCAAACCTACAGGCAAAGGGCATCTATGAGAATACTGTTTTAAAGGTGAGATTAAACACAAATTAATAGGATGCAAAAGGAAAAAAAAAGGGATTCTGTGGGGGATGGGTACATATATGTGCATAGTAGTTATATTAATGTGCCGTTTTATATGTATATATATATATACATATATATATACATTATATATATATAAGCTAAACATCTAACAGATTGCATTTCCAGAGAAGAGAGACTGAGGTAGGTAAGCTGTGACATGGAAATCTTCCCCTAATCAATAAACAAAATGGAAGTGGAGGTAAACTGCAAGGTAGAGGAGGAGGAGGATGTTCTGCAGATCTTGTCAGTAATAGCATGCTTTCAGCATGCTTGAGGCATGTTTAAGACACTTAAGGCCATATCAATTTAGGAAGTAGCATTACTTTTTTCTTTGTTCTTATGGGTTAACTTAACTTCTTGCAAAACTTCCATTGCTTTTGATCTTTTAGTTTAATTTAAGTTAGTTTAGTTTTACTTTTCATGTTGTTCTTCCAAGGTAGAAAAAAGGATGGAGTTTGAATCCATAAATGCATAGGTTCTATGTGACCTGCATACTTAATTATACTGCTTTGTATTGTATAAATTTAAACTTACTCCAACCAAGATGTTCCTATTAAATCTAACAGTCCAAATCGCTAGATTGCCTGGAGTGAGTTCAAGAGGACTAACCTTCCAAATGTAAATGCACTGTAAGGTTACAGCTTAACAGTGAAGTAACTTAAGAGACCATGACGTTGTTATAAGGCAATCTCTGCAGTTATACCAACTGTCTTGCTCTGTTCACCAAGGCATGGGGCAAAGGCATGGGGTTAAGTTGTTGCATAGTTACCTCAATGAAAATCTTATCAAGAGATCATATTATTTAAAACATACTAGAAAAAACAATATAACAACACATCAATAAATACATGCTTCAATATATATAATAAAATCATAGTAATTTGTTTTGCAAAAAAGTCCATGTAAGTTATGTCACAAACTGACACAAATCTTTTATTAGACACACACGTAAATATTTAAGTTACAAATCATATCATTACAGCACATAAAATTATCATAAATTCAGAATTTATTATCCATAGTAGAGTTGTAGATAATAAAGCAAAGAACAGTAACAAAATAAAAGCAGATGGACTCTTAAAGAAAGAACTTAAACTGCAAGTCTATTTACAGTATCAGAAGTCCTGCACAAAATTTAAAAACAAATAAAAAAAAAGCAGTTTCAAAAAGGGTTATTTCAAATGAAAGATAAAGTTGAATCAATGACTAGAAGCTTAGGAGACTTCAATGTTATTTCTGCAATGTTACAATATTAAACTTACAAGAGTCCCTCCATTATTTAATTTAAATCCTTATTCACAGTTTCTTTTCTGGTTTTACTATTGCAATTAATTTTTCAGTGTGTTCACTTTCTTCCCTGTACCATGTACAAAGTAGTTACTTTGTTTATTGCAAATGATGTCCAATCATTTTCTGTTAAGAACATTTATGTAGCACCATACTGAAGTAGCTAGGTTAGTACGAATTTTGTACATGGAAAATGTGGTTACTTTCGGAAGAGGACATCTCAGTTCTTTGATATTCACCTTCAAGACAAATTTTCACTATAGTTGGTCAACTCCAGCAACCAGAAGACTTTTACATGTTTCCATTTCACTAAAAAATGCATAAAAACTTTATCTGGGCTAAGGGTTAGAAACAGGAGAATGTGCTAGCCAGAGGTCACAGAACACTTTGCGGGGCGGGGGGTTCAGAAAAGCTGGGTTTTGCATGTTCCTTAGGTCTGTCAGAGTTTAACTTTCATGGGTTGCTGTTGGAGTTTCCTTGGCTAATAATTTATTACTATGACTCATCACAATACATTTATATAAAACTGTATCACTGATTTAATGGCTGAGGGATTTGATAAGACTCGATTTTTAATACTGCTACAAAAAAAACTGGGTTCCTTCCCTTCCCTTCCCTTCCCCTCTTGAATTTAGGTCTTATTTCATCCTGAGGTCTGCTACACTGAAGACACTTTAGTCATTTTGTCATTTTGATCTGATCCAATTGATCTGCAGAAGCATCATATTAAGAGCACTTGAACCAAAAACCTAAAGAGAGTCTGTATTTGAATTTGTAGTATGTATGTATCAGGTAAAATGTAAACCAGAGCAGCGGCTGCTTGGAAGTTGCGGGGGGTGGGGGGCGGGGTGCAGTTGTAAAGCTTACGTCTCAACCCAACCTCCCCCTTTATTCCTAATCCACCGAAAGTTTAAAGTAACTACCAAAATTTACAGCCTGGTAGTGGCAGCAGCATTTCTATTAAGGGAACAGTGAGGGAGTCTATTGATTCCATTGCTTGTTGTAATCTACCTGATTCCTTTTAAACTCTTTTCTCCACAGGTGTTAATGAACTCTCTCCTTTTTTAATGGTCTTGATGTTCCACTAATAAAACTGTCTTTTCTTCCATTATTCTGCTTGTCTGCTAGTGGTTCCTGAAAATGGAGCTCCTATTTCACAGCTCTGCAGACTGTTTTTAACTCTAAAAAGAAGAGTTAAATCAGGTGAATATTCACTCAGGCATAGAAGTCACTTTCAATAAAGCACTGGATCCACTGTCAAGATGCTCAAGAAGGTTTAATTTGTTTTATGAATCTGAAAACTCTAATGACTACAGGACTAATGAGACAACATGTTCTTTTTTGCCTCGTTACATGTGTTTTTTTATACATAAGAGATGATATAGCAAATTAGTGCATTTTCTAATCATATATGTTTACTTCTGTTTAATTCTTAAACTGAATAATATAGCTCTAGCCTTCTAGCATATTAGTAAACTTGTATCTATTTTTAACTGGAGAAAAATATATATTGCATTATATTGTGAGAGAGGCAGAGAGAAAGAGAGGAATGGCCAGTGCCCTGAACTTACCTTGGTGCAAGGAATTCCTAGAAGCAGCATGCAAGTGACACCATGGCACTTCCAGAGCAGTGTATGCTTTGGATTGGTGGGGAGCACATCTGAAGCAGTACTTATGGCCCCAGAGAGGGGCACAGTGGTGGTGGCAGCAAGTAGCAGAGGTGGCAGGCTGAGATGCTCTGAGACAGGGAGCAGCTGGTTGCTGAAGCAAAGCAGCTAGTCCAGCCCTAGCAGCAGAGTGTGTGAAGGAGAACACTTTTCCAAGATGGATGACCAGTAGATGTGGGATTAGGGACCAGCACATCAAGTGGGCCTGATGGCGATGAGACTACATATAGGTTAGAGGGACTTTGAGGGAAGGTGGATCAAATGGAGGGTCCAGGTACTGAGTCAGTACTTAAGATTTGGGAAGTATCATCAGACTCAGGGATAAAGGAATGGTCTGGGGCCTATACCCTTGCCCAGGCAGGTCTAGGGCATGTGAAGACCACCACACTAAGGGGATCCCAGCAGGGGTGACTGGTGCCTCCTGAATTTGGGGTGGGGGAGGCACACTGAGGACCAGAAGCTGCTGGCCTGGCAAACTGCAGACTGTGGCAGGGCACTATAAATGCCTGCCACTTTAAGGTCCAAGCCAAGCAGCCAACAGCTGCTTACTTCTGGCAGCCATTTTTATCCATGGCTGCCTATACAAACAGGGCAGTTTGCTGCTGGCAGGCAGACAGTAATACTGCCTGACTGCAAGACTGTTTGGAACATCTTGGAGGTAAGAGCAGGAGCTATAGGGGATGGCTAGGGGGCTCCTGGTCCTGGGCAAGACCTAAAACTTCACCCTGCTGGGAGTGGGTGGCCTGGTGAGGCTCTCAGTGGTGCAGGAGCCCCCAGGAAATGCCAGGCCAGTGATCATCCCTGTGAAAGGTGAGAAGGGTTGACTTAACCCCAGCCCTCATCTTTGGGTGAGTCACTTATCACTACCATTAAATCATGGTAGGCCAGATAATCTTCTGCAGGTGCCTGATCCTGCTGGCGCTTCCAGAAGTGACCCTAAAGGTCCAGGCATGCTTCTACAAGCACCTGCACTGGGGATGGGGGACTCCAATCCATAAGTGCAGGCAGGAAGTGAAAACCCTGTTGAGGTACTTGACTGGTGATTGCTGGGGCCAGAACCTAAAGGTCAGAAGGACTAGCGGCCCACTGCATAAGATGCCTATGAAGAGCTAAGAAGCTTATAGATGCTGAAGATCTCCATGGGCGGGGGCCACAGATAATGGGCAAAGGTGACCATTTACCTAACAGCCTGAGGATGCCATCTGCAAGGCTTGGGCCATAGTGCAGAGGTGGAACAGAGCCATAGATATTGGTGTGTACAATGGGCAGCATAGATTTTGGGGTGTACAGTGGGCAGCCTCCTGTCTTAATTAACAACATTATTAATTACCAACAAGGTGTGGTGGGTGAGACAGGTGGGCAGCATGCCCAGAGCCAGGTGGGAAGTTAACTCTGTGACTAGCTAGGGACTCCCACTTTGCCACACAGACCACCAGCCAGAACACAGGTAAACCTACCTCCACCTCCCGGGTGGGGGGTTGTGGGGGGACAAAACCTCAACCTCGACTGGTGCAGGCCCTATGGAAGGAGCCACAGCCTCTCCTCCTGGCTCTGTAAGGCCATGGTTGTCATTCTGAGTGGTGCCAAGTTGGGGCCAATCTCAGGGGGGTCACATGCCCACCATTTTCCCCCTACCAATTGCATATGGATCCCAAGTTGGGAGAAGATTTATGTTCATGCTAGTGGGGCAGATGAACAGTGGCTGCCACCCACAGGATAGTGAATGGTCTTGGATCATTAGGCCCAGGACTATACTTTAAATGCTAAGCTAGCTAACTAGCAGCCACAAAATCTTGGCAGGGGAACAGCCAAGGTCAGGTGAAAGTCAGTCAAGTGGTCAGCTGCTATCATGATTTCTGCAGAGAACACACACTGCTAGAGTCATCATCAGAGACTCCTGACAATATCTATCTCTATTGGAGACCAGATCTGGTTAGGGTAAAGTAAAAGAGCGGTTTGGTGCCTCACGAACAGAACATGGTGAAATACCTGGAAGGCCAGGTATGGAGGACTGCCTACCAGAAATTACATCAAAGTTGTGGCAGGAAAGGAATACAACACCACATAGGCAAGCAGGGAAACTTAGACTAGGTTCCACCCTGTCACCGCTGGTAAGGCAGTGATCCCTGGGAAGGTGTCTCAAACCATATAATACCTAGACCTGGCACATGTTATCTGCACACCCTTTTTAAAAATGCTAGATTTTAAAATGCTAAAATGCTAGATCTGAGGACATTTCTCCTGGATATCAAAATTTACATTTAGCATATTACAATGACCTGAGTCCCAGGTTCACTTTCAAAACTATGGTTATATGTAGAAGTGATATAGATATCACTATGGTTATATATATGGTTATATATAAAAGTGAGAATCTTTGAATAAAATCTCAGCCCTTTCAGGTAAATCCTCATTGACTTTACGTCCAGAAGATCACCCTACGGTAAGCTTTGTCCTTTTAATGCCTTGATTTCCAGTTTTAGCCAGAGTCATAACCAGAAAGACCAGCAATTATTATAATGTTATTTATTGTTATGTTTTGTTAGCACCAATTGTGGATCAGGACTTCATTGTGCTAAGTATTAAAGAAATCCAAACCAAAAAGATGTTCTCTGACTGAAAGCATTTACAAACTAGATAATATCCCATGGCATTCTTATGCAAATTCAGTCAGAGCATTACAGTTCAACAATTGAGCTTTTGAGATCATAGTATATGGTCTCCTTTAAAATGGTTTGTTATGCTTCATAATATTATCTTTTTGAATGTTAACATGTGGTGCTTTTCCAAACCTACATTTTTAAATGCCTTCTGAAAAGAAACTCCTAATTAAATAGTTCTGCAGCTCTCAACTTGATCATATTCAATGCAAAACCACATAAAGCCCAAATGTGCAGTTTTCAGAATTCAGACCCAAGAGGGGTTTTTTGTTTTGTTTTGTTTTGTTTTTAATTTTATGTCTGAATTATTACTGAAAAACAAAATTGCATGGTGCCTTTTAACCATGACTACTTTGATGAATCTGCACATCATGGAATCATCCAATGCTGCAGGTTTGGAATAACTATTATTTCTTTCTGTGGGCATATTGACATGAGGTGCATTACTGCACAGTAGCCTAGCTTACTGCACTGTAAGGGAAAGTGTCTACCCATGCACTCCCTTATGCACAATAAAAAAATGATAATTGTAATTAAATTTGTTATCTATGAATGCAGGTAGCAAATTTAATCATGATTAGTTACTGTGCAGCAATGAATGTATAGATGCAACCCAGCAGCAAATTTGCTGCCAGGTATGCCCAACCATTAGGGGGGCAGCTTGAGGCCAGTCCCAGGATGTAACCTAGGAGCTTCTCCTAGCCCAGGGCAGGACAGTGTCTGTGGCAGCCCCTAGCTGCAAGTTGTAAAAGTTTGCAACCATTTTGTTCCCTGGGGCATGCATCACAGGTAGTCTGAGGGTAGAGCAATCTCTGTGTCCCCCACCCTGAGCAGGCTATAGCCCTGCTGTCCCTGCCTGCCAGGATCTCTGTGCTGCAGTTTGTCCCTGCTCAGCCTTGCAGCTGCCAGGGGATTGTTGCCTGCACAGGAGAGTAAGTACCATTTGCTGCAGGCTGCTGTAGCTGCTGACAGCTCTCTAAGCAACCCAGGCCTGCCAGGCAGCTTTGGGACAGGGGGCAGACACTGGTGGGCACATATGAGACTGCCAGGCCCAGGACAGTGTCCAGGTCAGCACCTGCACCTGATGCTGTGGCTCCTGGTGCTGCTACGCAAGACTAGGAGCTTCTGTGGGTGGGAGGTCATGGTGGAACTCCACTCCACCCCCCCTGGCTTCCTGCCCATAGAAGCCCCTAAGTACCCCACCCCCACAGCCCCCACTCTAGGACATGAAAATACAGAACTCTGTAAATAGTTTTCAAAATGTGAAGAGGCCTTTTTTGAAATTGTTGGTGGGTGGGGAGGGTGGTGGAGGGAATCTGGTTGTTAGGAAGGGTCAGGAGAGGCATGTAGGATGTGTAGTGTGAGGGCAATAAATATTTCTTGTTTTGATCTATGCCTGGAATGAGAGAGGTGCTGGGGGTGGGCAGGGGGTAGGGAATCCACCAGAACCATACCCAATGGCTTGGCCCTTACTAGTGGGTGCATGGTTCTTCTGGGACCTTGGCAGCAGGAGGAGGGGGGAGCACCTGCTGTTGCTGCCACCATAGCTAATGCTTCAGCTACTAGGCTTCCTTTGCCCGCCATGTCTTCTCTGCCTAGGCCTCACAGAACAATTCTCTTTAGGCCTCTCTGGTACTATGCAGAACACAGGCTTTGAAAATGACCTGGGGGAGGTTCTCCTTTTTGACTTCAAGGTGAGTAGTGAGGGAGTGCTAAGGCCCTTGAGGCAGCCAAAAACACACTTGACCAGGTTGTGGGTCTTGCCCAGGAGCCAGTTAAAATGGGCCTGGTGGGGGATCCAGGTGGGCAGTGTAGGTCTTCCTCAGTCAGGGCAGGAATGGGTACACAGGGTCCCCAAAGAGCAGGGGTTGGATGATGACAGCACCCAGCTTCAGGTCTTCCCCCTAGTGCAAAGCACCCACTCTCCACCAGAACAGCCAAGCCAGAGTTTTGAAACATGTGGGTGTCATGTGCTCTGCCTTTCCAGCTGGCACCCATGTGGGTGAACATCCCCTGGTGATCTACAATGGCCTGCAAGACCATGGAGTAGACCCCATCTTTGGTTATAATAAAGGCAATCTCCACAGGGTGGGCAGGAGACTGGTATGTGGGTCCCATCCAGAGCCCCGATACAGTGAGGGAACTTCAGTGCATGGAACTCTGCCCCAACCATCTGGAAACTGTGGACATGGAGGATGATATCTGCCAGCATATTCTGGAAGGTGCTGCATGCCTCCAGGATGGCCTCCCTGGTGGTGGCCTTGCTCATGCCAAACAGGTGGCCCACATACTGAAGGCTTCCAGGCATTGCCAACTTGAGCAGCACCAGGGTCAGGTGGGTGTTGGCAAGGGGGTCTGGGCACATGCCAGGGTCCTGGCACTCCAACTGGGGCTGGAGCTGGTGGGGCCAGTCCCCAAAGGTTGCCCAGGTTATACAGAAAGTGTCTAGTCACTACTCATTGTCCCAATTCTGCTGCATCAGGTGGTCCCACCAGTGGTCCTAGAGGCAGTGGAACTGGAGGCCTAGGAGGGTAACAGTAGCCCCAGGGGACCTCATGGAGCCCCTGGTCAGTATCCCTGGTGGCAGCAGGTGTGCAGTGGCAGGGCCCTGAGAGGGCACACTGTGGGCAGGCAGCCTGTCACTGTGTGGGGGGGAGTTGGGTGGGGTGAGACAGCCATGGGCCAGTTAATGGTTCGTGCGGCAGGCCAGCAGGGCAAGTGAGGTGGCCCATAGGATTTGGGGACCTTGTTCCTTGCTTACCATGCCAGGGGTTGGGGTAACCATAGCACAGGGGCATACAGTAGGCACAAACACAGCTGCCGAGTGCTGCCTCTGCTGTGTGCCATGCTGTTCCTCTAAGCACAAAAACTGGCTGTCCAGAGAGCACAAAGTGGGCCTGAGTTTTAAAGAGGGCTGCCATGCTGGTGGCAGCTGCAACCAGAGATTGGAGCTCCCCCTCGTAGTCACAGGGGTGCACAACAGGGCTGGAAGGAACTGGTAGCAAATTTTCTGCCAGGTCTCTGAATGTGTAGACACTTACCCAAAATTGCTTACTGTGCAGTAGTTTGCTGCACAGTAAATCTAGGCTGGAATAAATACACATGTAGATGCACCCTGTAAGTAGTAAATAGAAGATATGATAATTGCAAGAGCTTTACTAGGTCTTTGCTTTTAGAACTGATGACTTGACCTCTCCCAATCATCACTTGCACTTCCTCTTGAAATATGAGGGTATGCTTTGAGGTTCTGAGTATACTTTTTTTAAATTTGTGAGTAAACCATGGGTGGGAGCAGATCTAAAGAAGTTTCTGGGAGGAAGAAGGATGGTATAGCTGTAGGAACTGTGTTTTCTAACAAGTTTGTTAATCTGTGTTAGAAGAAAGGGATCCTTTAAGATTCTTTTCCTTTAAACATGATACCTGCTACCATTGATTTTCTAGTTATTTGGAACTATGAATCTTATGTTGGCTTAACAAATTTTATCTTAGCTTGTGCAAAAGTAGTGAGGAGAGAACATTTGATTTCTTCTTAGACGTATAACAAAGGTAAAATAAAGGTGAGGTAAGAGTTGGAGGAACGTGAAATAGAAGTTTGAGAATACATAAATATAAGGAGAAGTGGGGAAAATAGTAGACAAGAGAACGTAAGGAGAGACTATCTCTCTCCTCTATTATATTACCCTCCATAACGTAGCAACACTTTGGGTGCTGAATGGCTGTTCTGCATCATACTACTGGCAGATTTTGGCTACAAACCCAGTACATTCAATACCAGGAGGATCACCCTGGTGCAAGGGTGCCCTCCAGTGTCATAGTGTTGATATTCCAGTCATGCCACCATTCTTGGTTGCAGTTGCAAGTATTTAACTAGAGGACAAGAAGTGTAATCAGTGGATGCCCCTATTCCGTATTGATTTTTCACAGCCTTGGCCTCTAATAGCAATAAGCAGCGAGGGTAAGTTCCACCAGCTCTCAGGTGGTTCAATTTTACACTGGAGGTATGGTCACTCAAGGGGTGAAAAGGGAAGCTTGATGTAAAATATGCACCCTTTTAGATATATCTGCACTTCAGTCAGATACCTGGATTTGGTCTCACATCCTTTAGTCTCAATTCTCAATACCTAATCAGGAATTGAGAATTTTAAAGAGATTATTCCTGCTACTATATCTGTAACTAATAAAGAGTCCAATGCAAACTAACTACTACGTGCAATTTCAACAGGTTCTGACCACTAGTCACAGCAAGAAAGCTAATCTGATATTGAGCTTTTATTGCTTGAAACTTGAAGTTTCTGTGAAAATCAGGAGCCTATTTGCATGTCTAAATTTAAAGAGACAAATTCAAAAAAATTGCCTATCACCCAATACAAACAATTTACATGTGCAGAGTGATAATCATACAAATCATGTTAAGCCCTTTTGTGGGTGCATCTACACATGGCTGTCATCATAGAAACACGCTATGGCGATGTGGTACCCATGGGCAAAACCTATGATACCACAGCTACATTGCTGCAGAAATGCGCTCCCCTGCTATAGCATGTTGCCACAGTGAAGCAATGACAAAAAATAACTGTGCACAGCATGCACAACACAGTACCGGAAGTTACTGTGCCATCTTTTAGTACTTCCTTTTGGACAGTGTAGTAACAACCGTATCAGATGACCACATGTTAACATGCCCATAGGGCACATCTACATCTGTTGGTATGGCACTGTTGTTACCTTTTGGAAGTACTAAATGACTGTGCAGTAACTGCCTGTACTGTGCTGTACCAGCTGTGCACAGTATTTTTAGCTGCTACATTGCCATAGCAGTACATCAGAATGAGGGAGCGTGTTGCTATAGTGATGTAGCTGTAGTGTGTCAGGTTTTGCCTGTCAGCGCTATGTCGCTGTAGCTCGTTGCTACAGCAAAGTAGTATCACATGTAGATGCATCCTGTGTGTCTGAAGCATATTAATATAACTGATTTTAATTTTCCTGCTTACTACTAATCTGCCAATTGAAAATTTAATTCAAATCTAGTTAAGAATATAGATAGAGGCCGTTCCATTCTTCTACCTACAGTCTTGGCATTCCCAATATGAACTTATATCAGGATCTTTCTAATAACTAGTTGTATCATTTCCACTTATCCAAAATGGTACTTGGTTTTGTTTATTCATTTTTCAGACCCTTAGCAGAAACAAAAATGGGTTCAGAGTTATAAAGTTTGCATGGATTACAAACATTAAACAAAATATCTAGTTCTCCTGTCAGTTTTTAATTTGTGGTTCTAAGGAGCTTTCTCTGCCGCTCTCTGATGCCAAGAATCTATTGTAACATTTAGAGTTCACAGCATTTCTTGTAAACAAATGCATTTTTGTATGACATTTTTGTACACCTTTACTGTCACTTTTAATTTTGGAGATTGTATTACTACTTGAACTATAGAAGCAGGTCCATATGTGTTAGGAACACAGGATAGGGCCTCCTATCCGGAAGGGCTCTTGTTGTTAAGAAGGGACAGGGAAGGCATATGGGGTGTGTACTGTGAGGGCAATAAATATTTCTTGTTTTGATCTATGCCTGGAATGAGAGAGGTGCTGGGGGTGGGCAGGGGGTAGGGATTCTGCAGGGGCCGGGAGGGGAGACTAGATGGGGAATGGTTCAGAAGGTGATCTACCAGAACCATACCCAATGGCTTGGCCCTTACTGGTGGGTGCGTGGTTCTCCTGGGACCTCAGTGGTGGGGGGAGGGGGGAAGCACACACTGCTGCTGCTGCCACCGTAGCTATTGCTTCAGTTGCTGGGCTGCCGAATAGGGCCTCTTGGGTCATTGACTCTTGTCCTTTGCTAGCATAAGCAGTCACATAATCCTTTCAATAAATGAATTATACTCCATCTACAACTACTTCCCTTTTTTACCTTCTAATTTCCCACATGTTCCTAACCATAACCATGGCAATTATTTTTACTGGCAGTCAGTTTAATAAGCCTTTAAAAAAAGGAGACTCTTTGAACCACAAAATAAAAAAAAAATGTAAATGACAGCATTCAAAAACATATACCCACAACTTTATAACTAAAATGCACAGATACATTAGAAAATTGTAGCACCAGTAACTTAAGACATGTATTTTGTCCTGGGCATAAACTTACAAGGTCTGAGGATTCAGGTTGAAAATCCTTAACAGATTTGTCCCTGAGTGTAGCCAGCTCTATGTTAACTATTCCACTCTACTCAGGGCTCCATTCCAGGCTAAAAAGAGTTGTTTTTTCTCCTAGCATTTAACCCTCTCAGAGATAACTAAACAGCCACCATTCTGTTCTGAAGTATTAAAAAACCAAAAAACCCAAACAAACTGCCAGCTCTCTAGAAAGCTGCTCAGAAGAGATTATTTGGTCTACCCTGTTGCATGAACGTACCCTACTTACAAACAGGTGCACAGAGGAGGCAGAAGCCATGTTAATCCTTCCTGGATGACATTAAAGGTGAGAGAAGTGAGAGGAGCCTGCTTTCCCAAGTCAGGGGTATTTACAAATTAAACATCAAGCATTTATTTTTCTCTGGTAACATTTGTTTCTTAAAACTGCAAACTGACAGTGTTGTAGAACCTGCTGTCAGACAACAGCGTATGACAGGTATCACTTCTTATTTTGATTAATCAATTTATTTCATTGTTAAGAAGTTCCAAGATGAGTTTGTATTTGGGTACATATTTGGGTAGTCAGCTAGTAGTAGTTTATGGTGCTATAAATAGCCATAGCTGAAGCTGAAAGTGGTAGTGATATTCTTTCACAAAAATAGACACTGACTATTGCAAAAGAAAAGTGGAAACAGAAGCTTGGAAAACCATGTCAAGCAGGATTTTTAATGTCTGAAATCAACTCTTTACAACTTTTGTATCAGAGTCTTTTTGTAGATGTTTGTCCTACCAAAAAGCTGTGTTCCTGCTTCCAAAAATAAATTACTTAATGAAGGTCTATTGAAGAGCCCTTGTCATTTCAAAAGGCAATTTTTCTTTTTAATTTAAAAACTATCTTGAGAAGCATGGGCTTGTGATTAAATTATTGATGATAAATGATCTTAGCAGAAATTTATGACCATTACCTAGATAAAGATATTCATATGACTATTAGAATATGGAACTGGAGGACCCCTGGGGTACTTAACCCAGTCCCCTTCATTTATATAAAACCAGTTGACTAAAAAGCAGATATCTAGAACATCTGTTATGGTTACTCCTGGAAACACATTGAAAGGTAATAAAAAGGTACAATATTTACTCACATTGAAGATGAATCTGAATGTAAGGAGACCTCCCCCCATAAGTAGATTCTGTACATGGGAAATTTATAGATTTGTTATACTTTTCCATGTATAGTAGCTAATTATTGGAGGATCATCTTTAATTCATCCCCCCACAGCCTCAGTCTCCCCTCCCCTTCTTCTTCTGATCCCCCTCCATTTTTGCTTTTTTCCCCATCCTGTCCTTCTCCTCAGCCTCTTCTTCTCCCTTTCCTCTTCTCCCAACATCTCTGTTCCCCCCTTTCCCCTCCTACTCTTATCCTTGTTTCACACTGGCAGACTCTGTGTGTGCTGCAGCCTGGGGCACAGAACAGGGCTCCAGCCCAGTCTCCATAGCAGCCATGTGGGGTCTACATGACTGCTCTGGGGCTGGGCTGTCAGTCCTCAGTGTCCTAGGTTGCAGTGTGGATGGATCCTGCTGGCATGGATCAAGGGGAAGGGGAAGAGGGAGGGGTAGGCTGGGGAGCAGAGCCTGCAGATAGCAGGTAGGATTGGGAGATGAGGCTGCAAGGAGGAGACTGTGGGGTGCAGCAATCACTGGGCAGAGGCAGGCAGCAGCTCTGGCTATGGCCCCAACCCTGGGCAGGTGCTGGAACCAGAACCACAGCAGTCACTTACCACCCCCTGCCCCTTAGCCCCTGCCTTCATATGCAATTTTAAGATGGGGGGACCTTCCCCCAATGTTAAATGGGGAAAAGAACTTGATCTTAGAATTTAGTAAATATGATAATTAAAAAAGACCGTGCAGATCCAACTATGGAAGGAAAAGAATAGGAGACACAAAGATACCATCAATTCCTTGACCATTGCAGTGCCAAGGAATATGTCAGGAATATGTCATTTCCACAAGTGCCCTTCAACAAGCTGGAGACAGATGTCTCAAGAATCTCCACTGGGGTGGGGAGAGGGGGTGTAACAGGGAACCCTACCCCGGTTACCAGAAAGCAAGTTGGTCCCTTTAAGACCAGAACTTTCTGGGCACAGCATGGTGGAGGTTAAAAGCTGAGCCTGGCCAGCTAGTCAGGTGACCAGAAGGGGGAAGGCCAGAACAATAAGAACCCTGGGATCAGTGGTAGTAGGGGCCAGCAGCCAGAGGAGAAGAAGTGTGTATAAGAATTCCACAGAGAGGGTTGGTGAGGGTCCAGCTGTGCAGGAGGGAAACTACTGAGGACTCTCGGAGAAGCAGCAGCAGCAGCAGCAGCAGCAGCAGCAGCAGCAGCCCCAGAAGAAAGATGGTAGCAGATGGTGAGGAGCAGAAGCACAAACCCCTGAAAATATAATGCTAGCATTCTTTATTTATTTATTTATTTTGTGGTGGTTATAGCCCATGGACATACTACTTATAATTTTTGATTGATTAATAGCGGTGTTTTGTGGATGAGGCTATAGGAGTGGAGGAAGCCTCATTAGCACCTTGGGCACATTCATAAAAGGCCAAGGAGGCCTGGTGTGCTAGGGGTGCAGTTGTGTGCTTTTGGGCTGGGTCAGTGGGTATTTGGGACTGCTACCTGGCCTTGAACTTGTGGCCCCTGGATTGTGGGGAGGGACTCTGGGCTAGAGAGCCTGGGCTCCATGTTAGGGTCAAGAAGGAGGGCCCCAAGGCCAAGGAGCTTGAACCTTGGAGTCAAACCCTATCTGGTGGGTTTAGGTGGGGTGGCCTAGCTAGAGAAAGACAGGGGTTAAGGCCCTTGGTGGCTGAGAACTCCAACATAAAAATATAATAGGCAGTCTCCCACTTACAAGTACATTTGTATGATATTTCCATCAAGTTGTGGCAGGAGAGTAGAAAGTGGGACAAAAGAAACTTCAAAGGGACTTCAAGGGTACCCCTTATAGGCTGTGGAAAATGGGCAAAAAAAAAAAAGATGACACTGGGGAGGTTACAGCGGGGTTCTTCCAAGACCCTTCATTGGCATATTTTTGGGTATGGCATTCATGTGAAGAAGAAGGTAGGTGGAGATCCAAGATGATATGGAGTATTTACATTCGGAGTTTTGAGGCAAAAATGTAGGAACTGGATGAGACGTTGCCTCTAGACCCTGCCAGACTCTGTCTTGTGCCTCTGCCTGCAGCAATGATGCTGACTTGGGGGTGGGTGCCTGGGGGAGGGGGGGGGGGGGGGATGCTAAAATACAAGTTTACCCAGGGTGCCATTTTCCCTAAGGCTGTCTCTGGTCTTCTGTTAACCTAAAACACACTAACATGTTACGTTCTTCCCCTTACTTGCTATATGAAGGAACAGCAAGCAAAATGCTTACTTGTTTTTACAGTAGCCCACACCTGCATTTATGAACCAAAGTTACTGATACACATGCTATTAAATAAGTAATTTGTACTTCAGCATTCCATAGGTATCTTTCACACAGCTCTCAAATAGTAACATTCATTTATCTCAAAACAGTATAGATTAATATTTAAAGGTAGATGTTGAATTAGTTCATTGTGGTTTGGGTATTTTAAAATAAAGGCGGCCATCTACAAACATCTAAAGAGAATCCCTTATCAGTTATTGTATAACTATGAGATTGTAGTTATCAAAAGAGGAAGCGTCTTTGGAAAGCTGATATTTCCAATTTGTGTGGGCAGAAGATGTTTCCATATAAGAAACTTATTATCTGGCATTTCTCTGCAAAATGTTTAACTTTTTACCTGGCTAGTGTAAATATTATTTAAATTCTTAAGTATCTGAGAAAATGAAAAACATGGTCTATGACGGCACACCTAACTTCGAGGGTCAGCACATCAAGGAAGCAGAGTACTAAGAGTCTACAGCAAACGTTTTGACATCAGGGTCAGTCTCTGAGACAATCACACTTACCTTCATTTGTCCAATCTGTTCTGAAAACAATTAGGCTGATCTGTAACTCATCACAGAATTAATCTTGAATTGAAAAGTGGTCTTCTTTGACTACTGAAAACAATAATGATGAGACCTATAAGCACTTTATTTACCCCATAAATCCTGTTAAGTGTTTTGCATCCTTCTGTGTATTATCTAAATAATAATATACCAATACAACCTTATAACAATTTATATAACTTACAGTGTTTTTCACCCATAGATCTTAGAGCAATTAAAATATTTGTCACTTAAAACTGCAAATAATCCTGAAAGGTATGTAAGCCATATGTGACATACAGGAACTAATTGTTATGTACACCCAGCAAGTCAATTGTCCAGGTGGGAATAGAACCTGGAAGCTTTGGATTCATTTTCTTATTGTTGCAAGTACTCAACTAACTTCAGTAAAAGTCACATTCCCAAAACTCTGCTTCTCTAACACAGCAAAAGATGGTATTAAATTTGACAAAGACCTTTTGCTATGTGAGCTATAGAATGGCACTTCTTAGGGTTTTTTTGTGGCTTTTCAGTGTTTTGTCACCTCTGAAACCTTTCCTTTAATTGCTAGATTCTCATTTAGAGTCCAGACATCTATGGAGTCAATTAGAAACTTCCATTGGTTCCATGGGGAACATAGTCAGTCCCATTTAACCCAGGAAAAGTCTTTCAGCCAAAAAGATTCTAGATAAAACTTTCACCCTTTGAAATGCAAATTGAACAATTTCTTCATTCAGTCCCCCTCCCTCCTGAATCAAATATTTTTAGGCTGTGTCCATCATCATCATATCTAGACATTAGTGTCCTTGCAAAGTTATTAAAATCCCAGTGATTATGCTATGTGTATAAATGTATACATCCATCTTTTGATCGCTTAATGTGAAGCACCTGAAGGTACCACTACAGTTTTAGGAAGGGTGCCAGCAATTCTTACTGCTGTGTTTTGTGTGTTAAGTATCTCAAGTGAACAATACAGAACATGTTAGGTATCTTGAGATCAATTTTAATTTCTTCAAGTTGCCAGAGTGAATAAACAATCATGGGTGGAGAAAAAATAGCTCATCTTACTATACAGGATCTCAATCCTGTAACACTACAGTGCAACATGAATTATCATCTGAGCAAAGATCCTGGGCCAAAATTTGTAGAAATGCAGTTTCCTCTCAGTGGTTTGTATCTAATATATGCAAAAAATAAAGTATGAAGAGGGAAATCTATGAAATTCCACAGATTTTATGCAGTCTATGATAATTCTAAGTAGCAACAAAGTTTATTTTTTTTTAGTTTTTTTTCCTTTACACGGGTCATAACGAATGGTGGATAACCATAAAATACCAGTAGGAGAGCTGTTAAATGAAGATTGTCCTGGTGAATGGAAGATGTGTGCACTTATTTGACAAAATGGATGAGTAGCACAGGGTTGCCCACATGGCATTATGTTGGCAAAGAGTATCTTGGCCAATAAATCATATATACCAAATCCCATGGTTACAGGCTGAAGACTACCGGGATTCAGTTTTGTCTTATTAATAGAATGAGTCAATGGATATATCAACAGTTCCAGAAATGCATTTTCTGGTAAAAGTTGAAGAGAACCATGTCTCTTCCCTGGCTCAGACCTACAAATAATTTTACACAGGAAAAAGAGAACCATAGAAAGAAAGAAAAAAAAAAACTTTATAAAGACCTTTAGCTTCATAAAATTGCCAAACAGATTCACTTACTTCACACTACTGTCTGACAGTGGCCAGAACAACATACTTTAGAACAGGCATATGTTCTTCCTTTTTAAGGGGCAAAACTCTATTGGAAATGTTTTCACTCACTTTAGTAGAGCCAAGATTTCAACTTAGGTCTCGTCTATCTCTGATAGTTACAGATCAGCTTTAAAACAAGAAACATAAAAGGTAAAAGAAGGTAAAGAAAAAGACATAAGTTTTTTTTACATTTTTGTGCGGGGGTTTGGTTGGTTTTTTTTTACAAAACAGATTCAGTAGTAGGTAGTCGGGGAATTTTGAAGATAGACTAAACAGTTATGATGCAAACCTCATGCAAATCAATAAAGTATTTCGATTTACCTCACTGGGTTTTGGTTCTAGTCTGTATCTATTTTTAAATGGGCATTGTAAAGACATGAGCTAATGAGCTCTCTGGTTACTTTGGGTTTGCTTCTGCCATCCTTCTTAATACTGAGTTATATTTCCCTTCCTGTGATGTTCAAGGGGAGTGTGTATTGAGTAAGATCACTGTGAGTAAAAGTGATTGAATCTGTCCCTTACCTTATATAGATTAACATTTTCCTCTACTTTCCATTCATTTTTTTATAAAGTTTCAACCTTACATAGGTAAAGGAAAAGCATATTTGTATACCACTGTAATATAAATGGCAAGTCAAATTTGTGATAGCATATGATTATAAAATGATTTGAAGATCAAAGTCAAAGGATATTTGTAAGTTTTGAAGGTTTCTGCAAGCTCCCATAAGTCAGTTTCAGTCTTGGGGTATTTTTGTGTGGGGTTATCTCCTTATGTATTGGATTGTTAAATTCTGGTTTGTGTTTTTTCTCTAAAGCAGAGAAAATGGGATTAAGGACACTTCCTGCTAGTTTTCAAAATGGAATTTTGCTCATTTTTGGTTACTAGGAGATAATTTGCTAACTTTGCAAATGAGATTTTTTCTTACTACAATGGCTGCCACCTTACTTTGTTGGAGAATAAATTTCTTACTTCAAAAAAACAAAGATGAGGAGAATTAGGTGCAATTATTTTCAATATTTGTTGGAAGCTGTGTTTTTTTTAAGGGAATTACTTTGGCATTTTGGATGATATATATTGCATTTTCTATCTGGAAAAGACAAGTAGTGTACATTAAAGGTGTTATTTTCATATGATGATGGTAATTCCTGAAGACACTTTGAAGGATTGTGGGATTTAAGTTCCTATCAATAGCTTCAAATCATTGTACAGGCTGTGTTTTTATTTTACTTTCCTTTATTGTTTAGGAAAAAAAGAAGGATCATATGTAAGCAGGATGAAAAAAAATGTTTGTTATTTGTTTTGTTTGGATGGGAAAACTAATCACTCTCAAATTATTTGATTAAAAGAAATATTTTTTTAAAAATCAGGTCTGGCAGGCAAACTTTGCTGCCTAAAGAAACATTGAAGTTCTTTGCTCTGTGGTGCTTATGTGGCAATTTAAGAACCTCATTTGTCATGTGTACTGGGGTCAGGTCCTCACCTGATGTTATTTGGTGATACTGTTTCATGCCAGCTTAGGATCTCTCCACTTTTATTTTTTTGTAATGGGTGTGCATGGAAGAATCTTACATCATCCCAATTACAGAACTAATTACATAATTGGGGTGAAAATCAGAGATCTTCTAGAATGGGATTTCATCAATAAATTGAAAATGTAGCATTTTTTTTCATTTCAAAGAAATGAGGCAAAAAACAAACACACACAACACTCTCCATACATTAAAGGATCAGATACTGACTATCAGTTATTAAATCATAGGACTATTGTCTCAAGAAGCAACTTTCAGTTTGGTTAAAGAAGTATGCATCTATCCAGTGATGGCCAATGAACAGTAATACTGACTTTTGTTTCCACAGTGAGAAATGCCCCTAAATGTACAGTCAGCCCACATGCATAAGGAACACTTCCATAAGGTAAATTGTGATAAGTGCTTCTAAATCCAGCTAAATGGGGACATGTATTTTCCATTATCAACTTTATTTTTCATTATTAGTTCTTGAACTAATTTTATCTCTGGTCTTTTGATCATGTCACTAGACTAGAAGATATACATCATATTTTGTGATGCATGTTCAGTTCTGAGCTTTATATCAATATGTTTGTGATTTGGGAGCAGAAGCTGCTGGACTTTTTGTTGCAGGAGAAGATAGCTAAGTTTAACCAGGACATCTGTTGTACTCCAATTATTGTGGTTTCTAATAAACTTAATTACCTCATGTTAGTATTAGATCCACATGCTTTTTTTTTTCATTTTTACTTTTATAATTACAATGTTGAGTCTTCTTTGAGTACAGAAATATTGTATTTCATGCATTATCTTGCTTTATGTTGTCATAGACAACTATGTTCAGAGTGACTATAAAGGCTTTAGGCCAGATCATCTGCTGGTGTGGCACAGCTATAAAGCCTTCTCACATGGGACACTTTAATCATAGTAAACACTTCTACGTAAAACTTAAAATATTCTGAGCAGATGCATGGTAATATTTACAGATCTCTAAGTGTAATGTAAGACTGTGCAGGACTGCTCTGGAGCCAGCTCAAGACTCTTATGCTGTGCAGGGCCTGGGGACTGATAATCAGCTGATTGTTGGTCCTTGCCCTGGACTGCACTGAACCTGGTTCAAGACTCCAGAGTGGTGCCAGGCCTGGAACTGATAACCAGTGAGCAGCACTGTTGTTACCTCCTTGGGGCAGTTGACTGATAACTGGTTAAATATTACTTCATATGAGCTAAAAATACTTCTTCCCCAAAGAATCCTATCTTTGCTATGATACAATCACAATAAGTATATGATCTTGATTAGCATGTGTTTTACTGCTTAAATGAGCAGATGTTTGCATCTGAAGTGCAATTAACACGTCATAATAAGTATAATGTGCAACAAGGCCTATTGTCTGTGCAGACCCAGCTGAACAACAGACCCTGTCTTTTATTTAATTAAACACATCACAACATAGAAAGTCTTGATTTTTTTTTCTTCTTTTTTTTTCTCTCCTGTCTGTCTTGATGTCATATCATTAAACTAAATTTATAAGCACCATAGGATTAGTTAGGTACTCCTGTAATGTAGCTAGGTGGGCATTTCTCAAGGGACTAATCCTGCAGGCACAAAAAAAGACTATCCTGGCCCACCTAAAATGGGGCAAAAAAGCAAAGAAAACCTCTTGGCTGAGCATGGAAATCCAGGAGAGCCTTGTGAGGAAAAAAGAGGCCTATAAGCTGTGGAAGCAGGGGACAGTCACCAAAGAGGAGTTCACTTCCTTGGCTTGAGCCTGCAGGGAAGCAGTGAGGAGAGCCAAAGCTGAGATGGAGCTTAGGCTGGCAACAAAAGTAAAAAATAACAAAGTCATTTTTTTTAAGTACATAGGCAGCAAAAAGTAGGTGCAGGATAACTTAGGACCACTTCAGGATGAACAAGGACAACTGGTAACAGATAGGATGGCTAAAGCAGGGATTCTAAATGAATTCTTTGCATCTGTGTTCCTGGACACAAATACAAATATGCATCCCATTAGGACTTCCAACAAGCCCAGGATAGATACCAAGCCACCAGTGGTTCATGCAGACTTAATAATGGGGCATCTGGAAGGGCTGAATGTATTTACATCAACAGGCCCTGATGATCTTCACCGTAGGGTACTTAAGGAATTAGCTGGAGACATAGCGGACCTGATGGCACAACTGTTCAAGCACTCATGGTGCTCAGGACAAGTCCTAGAGGATTGGAAAAGGGCCAATGTAGTCCCTATTTTCAAGAAGGGGAGGAAAGCGGAACCAGGTAACTATAGGCTGGTTAGCCTCACCTGTATTCTTGGCAAGACCTTTGAGAAAATAGTTAAAGATAACATTTGCAGGGGACCAGCAAGTAAAATAATACTGAGGGGCAATCAGCATGGGTTAATAGCAGGCAGATCCTGCCTGACCAACTTAGTTTCATTTTACAACTGAGTCACAAAATGCTTGGATGAGGGAACAGAGGTAGATGTTGTTTATCTAGACTTTAAAAAGGCCTTTGACACAGTGTCACACCCAATTCTTATAAATAAACAAAAAAAACCCTGCAATGTAGATTACTACACAGTCCAGTGGGTGGAAAATTGGTTTATGGGATGCACCTAGAGAGTCATGGTAGATGGGTCAGTTTCTACCTGGAGAAATGTAGGCAGTGGAGTCCCCCAAGGCTCTGTCCTGGGATGGGTACTATTGAATAGTTTCATTAGTGACTTGGATGAGGAAGTAGTAAACACCCTGTCCAAGTTTGCTGATGATAGAAAACTATGGGGGGAGGTAAAAACTAGAGGGCAAGGAGCCAATCCAAGCAGATTTGGACAGGCTGGGGAGGTGGGTAGAACAGAATAGGATGAGGTTTAACAAGGATAAATGTCATGTGTTGCACTTGGGGAGGAAGAATCATTAGCATTCCTATAGTCTGGGAGGGACCATTCCAAGCAGCACAACTGCAGAAAGGAACCGTGGAGTCATAAAGGACTCAGATGAACATGAGTCACCAACATGATAAGGTAATAAGTAAAGCTAACTTCACTCTTTCTTGCATAAGTAGGTGCTTCACAAACAGGTCTAGGGAGGTGATACTTTGTCCCTATGTGACGTTGGTCAGGCTGCAGCTGGAGTACTATGTCTAGTTTTGGTCACCACACTTCAGGAGGGATGTAGATAATCTGGAAGGGGTTCAGAGGAGTGCCACCCATCTAGTTAAAGGCCTACAGAAAAACCCTATGTGAACTTATTGGGACACCTGAACCACTTTAGCCTCCACCTCTTGTGGCCGCCTACAAACTCATCAGGGGGTCAGCAGGAAGTGGGGGATACCTTGACTGTCGCCCTGGTAAACATTGTAACTACAAACAATGGACACAAGTTAAAAGAGTAAATTCAGGCTGAACATCAGGAAAAAGTTCTTTACAGTGAGGGTCACCAAAATATGGAATAGGCTTCCAAGGGAGGTGGTGATGTTGCCTTCCTTGAAAGTATTCAAAAGAAGATTGGACAGACACCTGGCTGGAGTAATCTGACCCCAGCGCTCTTTTCTGCCCAGGGTAGGGGGTCAGACTCGATGATCTAATAGGTCCCTTCTGACCCTAATAACTATGAAACTACGGAACTGTGAAATGCAGTAAAAAGGAAGAGTTTGAAAACTCTGGCTGAAATAAAAACAATGCGAATTGACTTCAACAAAGATTTGCAACCACTTTCAGTTGCTTCTTGAGTTCTTGTTGGGCTTTTTTTGTTTGTTTAAAAAAAAGTTTGTTCACAAAATATTTGCAGATAGAGAGAAAAAGCTTTTGACACCTTGGTCTTTATGTAGGGTTGTTCTTCTGACCAACTTGTAAATTATTTCTAACTGTGGCAGTAATTCATTCAGGGATAATTGTCATGTCTCTTGGCAAAGAATACAACAAAATCCACAAATTCTGATTAGCAGGTACTGGAAATAAAATTCACAATGGCTAGTTAGCCTGCAATCTGTGAAGCAATATATTTATTTGCATGAACTACTTATTTAGTGATTCCAATAACATTTAAAAAAAAAAAAATACTATTTAAAAAAGTCTGTATTATCACAATGAACAATTTAAACTTTGTGACTGAAAATTTATGAGAACAAATTCTCTGCTGATCTCAGTATTAACCCACTAACTGTAGTTGGGCTTCCAGTCAGTGAAATAACTTGACCCCTACTAACTAATTCAGTAGAAAGAAACTGATCTTTCCATCTGTGGTTTTTCTTCAGCAAATCTTTCCAGGGTTTTTAGGGCAAACTCCATTTCTATATTGTCTCCTTGGCTAGTCTTCCAATGTTAACAGAAATGTATTTGGGACATTTCTTTTAAAAAAAATGTTTGTCTTCAATCTATTGTATGTATGTGTCCATGAACTTCCCTATCTCCTGCATAAAATGTTAGTGCACTGTTGTCTTTACTACCCATCATAGATGGGAAATGAGCAAACAAGATGGGATCACAATCTGTCTGTACCTCTCTCTCAGTCAGTGAGTTCCCTTGTTTGCATACAATTTGTAATGGGTAGAGGTGCTATTCTTTGAATCAATAGAGACATTATGCTTCACCAACTCTTAAACACGCAACAGATTCTGAGAATTTCAAGAAGCAAGATGGAGTTAAGTATCTAGTTCCATTGAATTCCGGTGGAATTTAATGCCTAACACCTGGAAGCTGTAGGCCTTTTGGAACAAATGCTTCTGTTAGGGTCTGAATAACTAGTCAAATATTCCATATATTTAGTGCTAATTGTCAAATAGGATGTATTTAATTACAAAAATATTCTGCCGTAACTTCAACAGTTCCATGAAATAAAGCTAGCTTGCTTTTTTAGTGCAAACCTATTTTTAATTGCTGAGACCATAAACAATATGCAGCTTGACTGCCATAACATCAAAAAGAGATATGTATATAATTAGGGAACAGTAGTGCTTTACATTTTTTTAATTCTATCAATATACAGAAATGGGATATGATTTTCTCATAAATAATCTTTTTCAGTTTGCAAAAAGGGTACGATTTAGGGATGGAAGTGAATAGGGATTGGTGGATCCAGTTTCTTCCTATCTGCCACTTTTTTCATTACTTTTGCACTTATGGCATCATTTGAAAAATCACTTAAGAATCTGTAACTTCTAACAGGTATGTCACTTTAACAGACTAGAAAGCATATTTAAAGAGACAGTTTTATTAGCTGTTATTCTGCCTTAATACTTCAGCATTGGTGAGCAGCCTTATATTCTTCATTAATCAAATCCTGTGGTACCTGTGTTGTCTGCAATGGAAGCTGACAGATAAATGCCCACCCAAGAAGTTGATTTTGATTATGCCAGGCAAGTGAGCTTTCTTTATTTAGTGATCAAGACATTGGTTATTTCTTGAAGAAAGACACATACTAGCTAGATATAGAATTGGCATGGCAAGTTACTCCCAAGAGAAGGCTGGTAGCTGACTGATCCTATCTAGCAGCAAATCATTATAGATAATGGTGATGAAAAGGTGAGAGACCCTGAAATGTCAATATAAAAATATAAAGGCATTAAAGCTTATTTTTGTAGTAATCGAGCCGTACCAGAATTTTAGTCCTTGTATTAGCAGTGTTATTTCTATACAGAAGAAAAATAGATCAGAATTTAGAATGCATATGGGGAAAAATAGAGTTGCTAGGAGTAAACAGATCGCCAACATGTTTGTACCATATTACATAAGGGCAATGAATAATTTCTTTTTGAAGCTTGTTTGTTCCCAGATGTCCAGAGCATGCTGATAGGTTTTGCATGCAAGATCATGATGTGATGCTAATGAGTTTGCACCTTTTAAGAAATAAGGCAAACATGTATCTAAAAACCAGCTACAGCTATCATTTACCATCTACATTGAAAGCAATAGAATTGCCTCATCCATTTGCAGTCCTAACTTAATTTAAATTCCCTAGATAGAAGAGATGTTGTTAGATTACATACAATTTATGGAACTAGCTGCTTAAGTAGGATTTCTTTATGAAATTACATAAAATGTCATGGTTAAGTTTTATCCTAAATGGCAACTCTAATGTATATATGCATTGTCCTTTTACTTGATGGTCAGTGTTATTTTCCAAAATCTGAATAATACCCAGTGCCCCTGAAGAGAATCCAAATAAACACGCTACTCAATTTTCTATGTTATTTCTTAAATAATTGTTATTGAAGGTGGACAAAAGTCAAATTTTGTAAGTGGGAAGTGCTCCAGGCTCCTCTTCTAATGTCTGGCCAACCCACAAGCATATTGAATTTGAAAGTGGGTGTGAGAATGTTGTTGTTATTGTTTCTGTTAAGAGAATATTAGTGTTTAGAGATGCAATAGTCAGATCAACCCTGATATATATCAACCAACCCTGAAATGAGTGTCAGCTAACAATTTCTTGATCCACAGTAAAAATTATTAGGTTTTGAAATGGGCCTACTTCTGTCTCTCCTCCCTTGCAAGAGAGAGAGAAATTAGTAGCTCTTTTGCCTGGAGGGGCAAAGGGTTGAGACCCTTTATACCTCTGAGGACAAATTTCAGCTCCCAAAGGAAATATGCAGTCTATGCAATCATCCTGAATGGTAGGGAGCTTTGAAGGGTTGTTCCTCCCACCCTGGAGCAGGGTAACACTGTCTGACATAATTTGATAGCCATTATGGATTGAATTACAGTTCTGTGATAGCTGAATTATGCATAGGGCCTCCAAATGTGGGAGTGTTTAAATGGCACCTGCAAGAAGCTGATTCTTTTATGCCTCATTCTTAAAGAACTAGCTATTAAAATGAATCAGGAAACCCAATTGTTTAAACTTAAAGTTTAACTCAGTGTATAAATGTTTCATTTCTAGTCCCATTTATTTAAAAATACAATCACTAATGAATAGGTAGCTGTGAAAGTGCTTCTTTCTGCATCGTGTCTACTTGTTTTCTTCTTCATTAATTTAGTTATTCAATATTTTCCTTAATTAGTTAGCTTTTCAAAGGGAGAAAAAGTTTTCACAAAAACTCTTTTCTTCTTCCAGGTAGTGATCCTGGAGGTCTCTTCTAAATACTATGTTGCTATGTTCAAGTGAGGAGAAAAGGATATTGCAGAGAAGGAAAATCAGGGGGGGAGGGGGAAGGACAAGGGGAGAAAAGTTTTTAATGTCTGAAAATAAAAGTCAGTACTTAGCCAAAAACAAGTACTGAGGCTGACTCAATTCAATCTTCACAAATTGGTCTTAGCTGCTTGGATTGAACCAATAAGCAAATGAACAGAGTTTCACTTTTAGCACACTTTGGCTTGTTGTTGCCCAAGCCAAAGCCGGGAGACACAAGAGTGCTCCTCCCTGCTTGGCTGGAGCAGATGGCTTGGGCCAAGACTGGTCCACTCACTGTGCAAGGTGGGGTTTGTGGAGCAGGTACAAAGCATCCAGCAATGCTGGGGGACTGTGAGTTAATTTGAATATGGAGGACATCTGGAACAGAGGTTTCATAAACCAATTTCATATAAATCATTTAAGTCTTATACTACATCCATGCAGGTTTATCTTAAATTGGTTTTGGCATTTTGAAAGTGGTGTATGTACACTGAACTTCTGTTGTGTTAGAAATTTGAACTGGCTTCTGATCCCTTATCCTGATTTATGTAATTTCTGTCCCTAGCTTTTTTGGTAACTTACACAGTTATGAGATAAATTGTTTTCCTTCACCTTTGATCTCCTCCCCCACATTATACTCACTAATGCATCTCCTTGACACTGCTTACATTTCTGAACTCTTCATCAGCTACTAAGTACAACCATGTTGTTTTTCATTTCCCCTGCCTACTGCAAGAAAAACATATCTTCCTTTCCCCCTGAATGTCTTCAAGTCCCAAAGACCAGGATAGGGAATACATAGAACAGCACCTGTGACAAATTCATGGTCCAATAACCTACAAACAAAAACCCATTCCCTTTCTTCTTGCCTCCCCACAAAAAAAAACCCAAATGGTATGAGCATCAGAATATATCCTTAAAAGCTACTTTGGATCATATTTAGAAGTTTCTAAAATGTTCTTACTCTTTGCAGCCATTGTAATTTTTCTAATGGTATTAAAGAAAGTCCAACATTACAAGTTTAAAGATAAAAGTCATAATACCAATAATGATTTTAACAACTCATTGAACTATTTCTTTAAGCCATTTGTGTAAGATATATGAATTACTCCAAATTCTTATTAATCTGTATTTTTTTTTGTCACTCAGTATGCATAAAATGCCATATTTTCTCACCTACCACTTGCCCTGAACTAAGATGCACACCCCTTTCTTTGGGAAGGAAGAATGAGGAAAAAAAAAGAGATTTCAGTGATTTCAGTCATAGTTTAATTTTGATTGGCACTGTTTGGGCAAAAGCTACAGATTTTACTCAATCCCTGCCACTGCCAAAGTGGCAATGGCTTTTGGCTGCCAATTTGGCAGCAGCTGTGAAAGGGTTAAAACTAAATGTGAGCTGCAGCTGCACTTTGTCTCTCCCACTCTGTGGTTGAAAGAGGAGGATAGACTTGGCAATAATTATAATATCCTTATGCCTTAAATCCAGTATAGAAATAATCTTCCCTATTTAAAACATACATCTCTATTTTAGAGGGTGTATTTGTGGAGAAAAAGATGCAGGTGGTATGTGGGGGAAAAAATGAACATGATTTTAGAAAACCTGCATCCTAGAGCTTCATATTTCACTATGCTTTTTCCTACAGTTATGATGAACACATGCAATGTTTAGGAATAGGCTTCATTCTGCAGCATAAGTGGAGAGGACATAGGATGCCCAGCATTAGACCACACAATAAAGTTAAACTTGAGAAAGAAGTTACATGACTATTTGATTTCAGTGACACTTCAGTGGTCAGTTTCATTTTGGAGGAGGCCATTTGCTCAATACTTGCTCACTTTGGGCACACACACATCTTTGCAGGACCCAATCTATGATCACATGGTTTAAATTAAGCTTCATGATTATAGATTAGGTCCCCACTTGTGCACACATTCACCAGTACTGGGATCTGCACTGGGAATATGAGCTAACTAAGTTAGGGTGAGGTCAAGGCAGGTGAGATCACGTGGGCCTAGTAGATTGGAGCAGGGGTTGGCAGGATCAGGGCCTGGTGATGCCATGGGGGAGGACGGTTGGTGGGGTTTCAGGGATGGTTGTTTTTCCAGAAATGGGGGTGTTAGAAGACTAAAAATAGCCTGGTCAGGCTACGTTTGGGTTGGGGTGGAAAGGAAAACGTGTCTCCGGGGCTGAGGTGAGCAGTGGTGATTTCCCAGTCCCAGGGCTTCACTCAGTTAAGTTGGGCATGGGTTAGCCTAATATATGTAGTGCACCTCCTTAGTTGAACTAAGTTAAATCAGGCTGGCTGTATTCTTTTGCTCAATCTATACTCCCCAAACATGTATACAATTTGGCACTTAGATTGACTTAACTAGAAGCAGGTCAATCTAAGTGTTATGTCTGTGTTTACATCTGATACTATGAAAGGGTAACCAGCCAGGTTGGGAGTGCTGCTCATGTGTCTACTCCTTAGCACAGACTACAGTTTGCTATAGAATAAAATACAGAGTAAATTATTTCATAGTAATTGTTGTGTATGTCTGCATCCTTTGTCTTGACAGTAATTTCTGTTTTAATTTGTATATGTATGTGTGTATGTATGTGTGTAGGTGTGTGCGTGTGTGTGCGCGCGTGCGCATGCATATTCTGGGTTAGTTACTTTTTTAACTTAAATTGTATCCTTTAATTTTTATTTAGTTTTCCTATCCAGTTTTGTATAATAAGCACACACAAACATACTGACTGACATTTGTACTCATTATAGGTGGGCTGAACAGATTTAAAAAATCAGGTAGAAGCAGCTGGTACAGTGTTGTTCCCTTTCCAAGAAGTCTTATTGCCAAACTATTATATGAAGATATTTTTGAAATACTGCTAAGAACTGGCCCTGGTCACTGCCTTTCTGGGATGTTCTCCCAAAGTACCTTGGGAATGACATTATACCACTGTCACACCTGCTTGCATATATGATGGAGCCTTATCCATTGATTTTCATTGTTGGTGCTAACTGTTGGTAAAGCAAACACAGAAATACAAATTAAGTTGGTCCGAGCTTTAAGTTCTACATAGATTTTTTTTTTTTAAAGAATCTGGTTTATGATCTCAGATTTAGTAGTTTGGTTTAGCTGAGGACTCTCAGCAACTCAGAAAGATTATGAGCACAATAACTATTCTCATTAGCTTCAACTATAGTTGCAAGTGCTCATCACCTCTGAGGATCAGATAATAATTATGTAAATGAAGTCACCTAAACTGTTCACAGTTGTAACCATATATCCATGAGTTATATGCCATATAACAGAACCTATTCATTTGTCTTTCCCCAACTGCCAAATAATATAGGCAATGAATGGTTCAAGCAGTATATTTCTGATGTATCCCTCCTGTTATTTCTTATCTGCTTTTAAGATCAAAGATGAGTGGGTGCATCTACATGTTCAATTAAGGTGATGTAATAAACTCTAGCACAGTTTGCTCCTGAGTAAACTGTTCTTAGGTGTGGCATCTATATGTGCACCTGGGACAGCAGTGATTTGAGCTTAGGCAGGGCTGTGCTGGCAAGGAACATAGTTGATCAGCCCCAAGCTCTAGATGGTGGTGTCAGGTGGCAGAGGGGCTTGAGGGTCCTGACCCTGCAAAGCCATGTTGCTAGGCAGCAGGCAGGAGTCTGCCCCCAACCTGGCCACTATTTACACATATTACATAACAGTAAATGAATCCACTGTAGGATAGTACTGTCCCTGACAGCACTATCTCATGATGTAGTTAATTAATTTACTGTGCCATAATACTAACACATGTAGAGTGTGACTCTTTACTAGATCATCAAGTCCAACTCCCTGCCCCGGGGCAGGAAGTCAGCTAGGGTTGAGGGGGAGGAAAGGGGTAGCTAGATGACTGGAGGTAATGGGTGGCAGGCACAAGCACAGTGGGGGCCGGGGGGTGAGGGAAAAATGGGTGGGATCTAAATGCCTGCCCCTCACTCCATATCCACCTCCACCACTGTTTTGCTTTCTCTACCACAGCAGTAGTGGGGGAGGGGGGAATTAAGATGACCCCAATAGATTCTATACATGGAAAATTACCAGAAATTTAAGGGAGAACATCTTAAAATTGAAGTTGTTTTGGATTCAGATAAATATGGTACCACATAAAACAGTTATACAATACACACAATGTGCCATTCAGAAATCAACCACATACAGACTTTTTGTAATCAAAACATGAAGGCTTTATTTTTTCAAGATGTCTGAAAAATAATGTAATTATATATTAAAAAAAATGCCATTCACCTCAGTTTTCTGGGGGTTTTGCTCATTTGTTTGGATTTGTTTTGTTTTTTTTTCTTGAGCCAATATCATTTATTGGGGGTTGGACTTGATCTTTCAAGGCTCCTTACAGGCCTTAATTTCTATGAGTCTATAAATAAATCTTTAAAATTTAATGTAGTAAAAATAAAAATGCCTACACAGAAATAGGTCATCAGGAAGTATGTCCCCTGTTTATATCAGGAATAATAGTGGATTCATGGATAAGTTGTTTGATGGCACCCTGCAATTTGCAGTTCATTAAACAAGCCATAAAACAATTCTCATTTTTAAGTGGACTTTTCACTATATCTTATCAAAAGCCAGGAAGACTTCTTTTGTGTTTGATATCCAGACTTTAAAATACAGGAGCTTGTATTCCATCAGCTATGCCAACACTGTGAATCTTCATTTTTGTAAATGAAAATATTATATCCCTTTAATAGTTGTAGTAGTGAAACCATTTTGGAAAATAATCCAGAGAAAGTGCTGCTGGACCAGTTCACTTTGGCAGCTAAATTTGGACTGGTTCCAGAGAAGCTCATCTTTTATTCAAGGAAAATTTGAAAAGGGATTTGAGTTGGCATAGTGTCTCATCTGGAGAATAATGAAGGCAAAAAATAAATAAAAATAAATACAACAATAAAGGCATGTCAAAACAACAAGCAACCCTAAAAAAACTGCATAAAATTGACAAACAGAAAAGAAAATGAAATAAAAAATAATGGAGTAAGTAAAATAAAATCAAGTAGGAAATTGCATGTCAGGAAAAGAAGTACAATGGGAAGAAGAAACAGAAGAAATCATGTGAAGGGAACAAATAAAGCACAACAATATTGAAAATTGATTTAAAACTGAAAAACTATGATCGGTTAGTTTTTCTCCTCTCCTTCAAAGAATTTAAAAGAGAATTATGGAAAGTCTGAGGCTTCAGTTAAAATATTGTACATTCTAAAACCAGTAGTTGAGGATTGTTCAGCAATGTATAAGCTCTCTTTACCGGACTATGAAAGAAAAAAATGGTATTTCTGTCCTTCATTAAATTATGGCAGTTAAAAAATGAATAAGTGAAAATATCTAGGCTAATTCCAGGAGTTGTGCTGTATGTAAAAGAGCTATATGGTTGCTCAGATCTCCAGTATGAAACTGGAGATAAACCTGCTGAAAGTCTCTGGGTTAAGGTCATAGGGGAGAGCATCATGGGTGATGTCATGGTGGATATCTGCTATAAACCACCAGACCAGGAGGATGAAGTAAATGAGGCTTTCTTCAGACATCTAGCAGAAGTTTCCAGATCATGAGCTTGGGTTCATATGGAGGACTTAATCACCATGACATTAGGCCTGTGCAAAGTAGTTACTATTTGCTTCACATTTGGATTCAGCCAATTTGGGGTAGTGTGATTTGATTTGGTTATTCAAATCACAGTCCCAAATCAATTTGGCTGAATCTCTGAATCACCCACATCAGGCCCATCCCCAGTCTGACAATGGCCGCCCTGCTTGCCCCAGTTTCCAGCAGTTTGGTAAAAAAAAGTCCTGACTCAGTGATCCTGCCAGCACAGAGTGATCCCTGCTGACCTCCATTTCCCCACATCACATGGGGGGCTTGGCACAAGTCCCCTGAAGCCCAAGGCTGCAGTAGGAGTGATGAGTCTCAGGGTTTTTCTTGGTTTTGTGTTTTTCTTAAAGGGCTGGAGCTTGGCCAGGCAGGGCAGCCATGGGTCAGGCTGGCAGAACTCGGGGGCAGGGAGCTCATGCAGAGTCCCCAATGCAGCGGGGAGCAACAAGGATACCCCCACCACCCAGCACCACCCAGTGAGTGGGGCTTTTTTAAAAAAAACTCTTGGACCTGGGGCGAGTGGTACAGGAGGCTGTGGAGTGGGTGGGGCTTAGCGGGGCTGGGGGAACAGGCAGGGGATGGGGCCTGGCAGGGGCCCTCCTCCCCTGCCCCCTACTTATTTGCTCCAAGTCCAGCTACATCTCCCTGCTGCAGCCACTAGGGACTGTCCAAATCATTGAAGTTCTCTGAATCTTTTCCAAAGACTCAGAGGGGTTCAAATCAATTCAGACCTTTTAATTGGTTCCTTGATTCGATTCAGATTCAGAGATTTGGCTGCTGAATCTCCTTCAAATTGAATCAGCACCTGAAGCTTCACACAGCCCTACCTAACATCTGCTGGGAGGGCAATGCAGCAGTGCACAGGCAATCTAGGAAGTTTTTTTGGAAAGCATTGGGACAATTTCCTGGTACACGTATTGGAAAAATTAACAATGGACTATGCTGTTCTTTATCTGTTGCTCACAGGCAGGGAAGAATTGGTCGGTGATATAGAAGAGAGTGGCAGTTTGGGTACCAGTGTCCATAAAATAATTGAGTTCAGGATCTTGACAAAAGAAAGGAAGGAGAGCAGCAGAGTATAGACCCTGGATTTTAGGAAATTAGACTTTGACTCCCCCAGGGAACTGATGGGCAGGATCCCTGGGAGGTCTGTCTGAGGTGGGTAGGAGTCCAGGAGAGATGGTTGTATTTTAAAGAAACTTTAGTGAGGGCACAGGAACTAACCATTCTGAGGTGTTTGAAGAATAGTAAATATGAGAGACAACTAGTTTGGCTTAGCAGCAAACTCTTCATTGAGTTTAAACACAAAAAGGAAGCTAACAAGAAGTGGAGTCTTCAACAGATGACTACTAAGGAGGAATATTAGAATATTGCTTGGGCATGTATGGATAAAATCAGGAAGGCACAGTTGGACTTGCAGCTAGCAAAGGTCAGAGAAGTGTAACAAGAAGGGTTTCTACAAGTATGCTAGCAACAAAGGGAAGGTCACAGAAAGTGTGGGTCCCTCACTGAATGAGGTAGGCCAACCTAGTGACAGATGAGGAGGAAAAGGCAAGTACTCAATGTCTTTTTAACTTGATCTTCACAGGCAAGGTCCATTCCCAGTCTACTGCACTTGACAACACAGTTTGGGGAGAAGGTGAACATCCCTCAGTGGTAAAAGAACAGGTTAGGAACTATTTAGAAAAGTTGGACATGTACAGGTCCATGGGGATGAATGCAATGCATCTAAGGGTGCTGAGGAAGTTGGTGGATGTGATTACAGAGCCACTGGTCATTATTTTTGAAAACTCATGGAGATCAGGGGAGGTTCTGAAAACTTAGAAAAAGCCAAATATAGTGCTCACATTAAGAAAGGGAAGAAGAAGGATCCAGGGAAATACAAACCAGACAGCCTTACTTTAGTCTCTGGAAAAATCGTGAAGCAGGTCCTCAAGGAATCCATTTATAAGCACTTGGAGAAGAAAGTGATTAGGAACAGCATGAGTTCACCAAGATCCAGTCGTATCTAGCTAACCTGACTGACCTCTTTGATTCGATAACTTGCTCCAGGAGTCAATCCAAGGGCCAGTTTTGTTAAAATCTTCATCAACGATCTGGAAGATGGAGTGGATTGCACCCTAATCAAATTTGTGGATGACACCAAGCTGCAGAGTGCAGTAGATACGCTGGATGGTAGAGTTAGGATTCAGAGTGACCTAAACAATCTGGAGGATTGGGCCAAAAGAAATCTCCTAAGGCTCAACAAGGACAAGTGCAAAGCCCAGCACTTAGGATAGAAGAATCCCCTACACTAATACAAGCTTGGGACTAAGTGGTGAAGCAGCAGCTTTGTGGAAAAGGAGCTAGGGGTTCCAGTGGACAATAAGCTGGGTATGTGTCAACAGTGTACCATTGTTGCCAAGTGGGTTAACAGTCTGCTGGGCTGCTTTAGTAAAAGCATTGTCAACAAATGAGAGAAGTAATTATTGCCCTATATTCAGTACTGGTTAGTCCACATCTGGAGTACTGTGTCCAGTTTTGGGCTCCCCACTACAGAAGGGATGTGGATAAGTTGGAGAGAGTCCAGCAGAAGGCAATGAAGATGGTTAGTGAGTTGTAGCACATGACTTAAATGGAGAAGCTAAGGGAATTGGGCTCATTTAATCTGCCAAAGAGAAGACTAAGAATGGATTTGATAGCAGCATTTAACTGCCTAAAGATTAGTTCCAAAGAGGGCATACCTAGGCTATTCCCAGTGGTAGTATATGACAGAACAAGGAGAAATGGTCTCAAGTTGCAGCAAGGGAACTTTTACATTGGATATGAGGAAAAACATTCTCGCTAGAAGGATGTTAAGACACTGTAATGGGTTACCTAGAGATGTGGTGGATCTTCCTCCTTGGGAGTTCTTAAGGGCTGGCTTGACAAACCATGGCTAGAATGATCTAGTTGGGGATGCTTCTGCTTTGAGCAGAGGGTTGGACTAGATGACTTCCTGAGGTCCCTTCCACCCCTAATTTTTGCATGATTATATGATTCTACTGACTTCAGTGACTGTAGGAGCAACCTGTATAAAAGTATGACAAGATGGCTTAGATTCAGGATATAGTTCTGGATCCTGATTCTTCATGGACGTGTTATAATTGGTCAGGCTGGCCTTATGATTTATTTCATAGTCATGGGTTAATATCAGCAGCTTCTGGTCCATAGTTTTTCTCCCAAAAGAACCAGAAAAATCTGCATATTCCTTGGTCCTATTTGACCTCCTGCACCAAACATTGGATTTGTTCAGGAATCCTAGTACTGTTGAAGCAGCAGTGGTTCTGCAGCTGGCATTGCAAAACTGAATCTGCAGTAATTTCAATAAGAACTACTAGCAAATTTAAATCCTCATCCCTTTTCAACCTCTTATTTTGGCTGTTGTTGTATCCAGACATCACCTCTTTTTTTTTTTTTAATTATCTTCATGAGAAAATTGAGGACCACCCCTTTATTCCAATCTTGGACTGTGACCTTGTTGCACAAATACATATTTGAACCCAGGGGGAAGCATCCAGATGCCAGAACTGGACCTGGGTGCACTCCCTGCCACTGGGAGCACCCACTTGCCACCTCTGCTAGCCAGTGGAAATAACCCAGGCATTCCTGGGCCTAGAGGGAGCCAAATCTGAGGAACATACAGGCTCCAACCTGAAGACTACCCAGAGGAAGCTGGGCACGGCTCCAGTAGCCTGTCCAGGGTCAGACCCACTCACTGGAACTGAGCCACCCAGACCAGAGCAGTGGAGCTAGTCATCCTGTGCAAAACAGAAGCTGACAATGATAAAGATCAGATGGGGATGGGATAGGGAGGCCTGGTGGGCCTTGAGAGCACCTGACAAGAAAGCATCCTGGAGTGACAGCCCACAATGCTCCTGGCCCCTGGCAGTCCAATCATACACCAGAAGCATTCTGTTGCGGTTCAGCTACCTTATCTGGCCTCGAGAAAGCCCAGAGGGGAATATGCAGAGTCGCTGGGACACCTGGCCAAGGAGCCATAAGGAAAAGCCATGCACAAGCACCCATGTCACGAGTTTTATGTCCATCAGCAGCTAGAAGTGCAGGGCTCCAGAGCCCCCTTGCACTAAACTCCTTGACAGCTCGCAGGCCCTGCAGGTTTCACCCTGCTTCACCTTAACACACACACAGTGTCACCTATGTCATGAGTTTTGCTTGTCTGCAGCTTCAGATGCAGTTTTCCAAACCCTTGCACTTATATCCTTGAAACCTGGCAGGCTTCATGGCCTGAAAAGGGGCCACAACTCCTGCAGTTTTCAGTCCACTGCACCTTAACACACACGGTCATCTATGTCATGAGTTTTGCCTGTCAGCAGCTTGAGGTGAAGTTCCCCCCAAACCACTGCACCGATTTTCTTGAAACTCAGCAGACTTTGTGGCCTCACCAGGAGCTACCACTCTGGAAGTTTTCATCCTCCCCTGTGTTATAGCACATAGACGTAACATGAGTTTTGCTTTCAAGAATTTGAGGTGCAGGTCCTCCTGAACTTCTGCGCTGATCTTCTTGAAAATTGTCAGGCTCCATGCTCCCAGAAGAGGATGCCACCCTGAGAAATTTCATCGAAATCAGACAACAGACAACAAAGTTATAGATATTTCATTGTTTCCCCATTATACCCTATGGCCAGATCTCCAAAGTGGCTCTGAAGCTTTTCTGAAGTGCTTCAGAAGCTCCGAACCACTTTAGGAAGCTTAAAAAAGCTAGGGCTTCAATCTGGACATGCTGCTTCAGATGCTAAAGCATCCAAAGCTTCTCCAGATTCAAATCAGGGTCCAAAGCCTCAAACAGCCCTATTTATTATTGCTCTGAGCTGACTTTCTCCTCCTGCATGTGAAAGGAGAATGGACAAAGAATGAGGGATTTTAACTAAGACCATGCTTATAGACAAAAGACTGTGTTTAAAGAAAGAAAACATGATCAAAAGAATAAGCAATCAGTGAATGTGGGATCCTCTGAAAAATATTGGGAAGACCCTAAAAGGACTGCCTGGAAGAGTGAGGGAAATAAGACAGTCTTACATGCAGATGCTATTTTCCCTAGTTCTGTGCAATTCTTAGGCTTCCTTTATGAGTGAAATGTTTCTGTGTTCAGATGTGTCTTTGCAGAATCCACATTTTACATGTTTTAAAGGTCACCTAGGCCCTCAAAAAAAAAAACAACCCAAAAAATATAAAACAGCAGTGGAATGCCAGAAAAGTGTTACAACTACTTGTAAGTCTTGGTTAGTATCAGGACCCAGGTAATTCATTTATGGGTTTTCTATTGCCGAGACAGGTTTCAGAAATGTTCTCTGCACTGATTACATCCATAAAGATGAAGAGGTAGAAAAACTGATTAAGGTCTGTCCTGCCCAAGCTCATCAAGAATATATGAGATCTAATATTTTGTTCTGGTATAGAATATTGTGACAGGCCCTCACCCTGCCACCTGGGGGTAAGGAGGACCACTCCTTGAGCCTACTTGCCCACCACAATGTTAGGTGTTATCTGTACCTCTGTGATGTTGCTCAGTGGTTCTTACCAGCTCAGAAACACCCTACTTGGTGCATTTTCTGGGGGGCTTCTCCTACCTTACATCTCATCTCTCTCCACATGGGTGTTGTAGATCCCAGGCTGCCTTGATGTTATCACAGGCCATTTGATGCACCAGTGGGATGAAGCACCAGTGTCACAGGAGCTTCCTGTAGTCTGTCACACTTTGAGAAAAAATGCTGACACCAGGAAAGTACAACATAATTCAATGTAGCTCAGACTGAGTGGTGGGCAGGGCACCATTGCCTCCTTGCTGAGCTGCTCACCTTAGAGTGCCAAGGTTTAAAGTTCTGCTTCCTCAACCCTTCATTCCCCTTTCTCTACTAGGCCAATATTTTCTCTGAAGCCCTGAACTGATCTCCTTGACAGCAGGCAGGCATTGTGGCTGCAGCAGGGGCTACCATGCTTGCAGCTTTCACCCTGCTGCACCTTAACACAAAACAAACAGTGTCACCCATGTCATGAGTTTTGCTTCTCAGCAGCTTGAGGTGCAGTTCCCCAAAACCTCTGCACCAATATTCTTGAAACTTGGAAGGCTTTGTGGTCTCACCAGGGGCTACCGCTCCTGAAGTTTTCACCCCTTCAGTAGAGAAGGACTGTAGTTTCCCTTTATGAGATTAAGTCCTTTTACAGTTAAGATGGCTATCATTTCTGGTATTACCATTGTTTTCAGTGGGTACAAAAGCTGAATTGAATGAATTTTAAATGACCTGGATTCCTTTGAGATAGACCTAGTGGACCAAGTTTTGTATTATTTTTTATTTTTATAACTAAAAATAACAAGCTAATTGGCCTTTGGGGCAGTATAAAAACAAAGCCCAGGAAAAGAAAGGCGGGACCACACATAGCATCGAGAGCCCTGATCACCCTCGCTGGCGTCCACGGTTCCTTTTCCCCCCGGGTGCCCCCATCAGATAGTCTGCAGCGGATAAGCGATAAAGAGCTCTTGCGATCCCTACCGTTGATGTTTTTTCGGTTGTGGCATTTACTACAGAGTTTAAAGGGAACTGCCGGCATGGAGTGGTACGAGGCATTGGAGTGCCTCATGGTGGAGTTTGCGGAGTGTGTACAAGGCGTTGGAGTGCTTCGCGGTAAAGTTTTGCGGAATGTGTCTACGGTGTGTTCAAGTTGTAAGTAAAGCATTTGTTTCTTACATTGGCTTCGGGTTTCTTATTCAGGACGGGAAAACAGAAATAGGGTGAAACGTTCCTGAACCCTTTCATCCCCATCCTATTCGACTTAGAGGTTAATTCCTTCCCGCCACAATTCCTCCTCACAGAGAAAACATTTACAGTTGTGGTTATATCCAAATCACTGATTCTCCAAATCAGCATTGAATATTCAGATTTGTATTCAGTTGAATTGAATTGGGTACAGTGATCCGAATCAATTAATTGAATCACTGTCCCTGATTCAGGCTGAATCCGAATTGAATACAGCCCATTTTGTACAACCGTACTGAATAGGATATCTAGAAGCTGGAAGTCTCTGCGACATCTAAACTTCTGACCTTAATGATGCTATGATCTACTTATGAGATTTGAGCATATGCATTTTGGGCCAAGTTATGTAACCCCAGAGTGGAAACTTTGTTAGTAAGCTGTGAGGTGATAATGAGTGTGAGTGGTCCATGGAAGTGATACTGTTGATTAGCATTGATTGATTCAAACATACAAGCAATGATTGGATCATGGAATGATTGGCAGATGGCATGATGCATTCACTATAAAAGCCAATGTTGGACACCATCTTGTTGAGTGACTGGTTTGGACATGTGTGTGGGTATATGTGTGCTTGACTGAGTTTGCATTATGACAGGGAGTCTGAATTTGTGTTTGACTAGGGACTGTGTGTGTATATGTGGTGTGGAATCTCCTAAAGTACATTGAGAGTGAGGTATACTTATATGAGGGACTGAGGAGACTGGGAGTTGAAAGGATTGACTGTGGTGTGTTGGGGGACCAACTTGCTGGGATTAAATTCCCTTCACCAGTGGACTTACACTTGTGGACCTAGTAATACTCACCTCCCTCATCCTGGAGGGTAATGTATCACCCGTCCTTTTGAGGTGCTGAGTACTCCCTACATGGGAGGAAAAGCTAGAAATCTTCATGGTGTTAAGGGCTCTGTGGGATGCCTCGTGCCTGTCACCCTCAGGGTGCTCTTGGCTGCCACCTGTGGTGACAGGGTTGTGTTGATTCTTTCTTTTATATACTGTATACATAGTGATTTATTGACTCTTTGTTGGTTGGTTCCTTGTTGTTGTCATGGATTTATTGTTGTTGTATTTTGATATGGATTCCTACAATATATTCTCATTAACTTTAACCTTGGTATTGCTTTATTGGTATCGGTACATCTTTGGATAGGGCTAGGCTGCAGGCCAATGTTCAGAGGGAAATAACTCTTTAGGTGCCTCAAATCATTTATAGACTCCTGGTAGGTTTTGGAAGCCTAACAAACCTCTGTGCATATAACAAGTTGTCCCCTGCCAGGCCCAGCTTCAAGGCTTTTTCTCTCAGAGTAAAAATAGTTGTGTAGCAGGGCACTGGGGTGTGCCTAACCCTTTAAGGGACCAAGCAACCTGAGAGGCAGCTTGCAGGTTGTGAAGAGGGTTAACTAGGGACTCACCTGATGAGCAGAAAGCTGGTCTTGAGACATATAAGCCTTGAGCCTGAGCAGTCAGGCAGTCCAACCCTGATTGCCATTAAATGAGGAGCTCTTGGCAGCAGAGCAGCTAGGCTCCAGAAATGAGTAAGATCAAGCAATTCTGTATGTCTTGTAATAAGGGAATATGCTTGGGAGAGGGAGGAACTTGTTATACAGGCAGGTACCTTGATTTTATGTTATGACCCAGCGAATGGTTATGTTATAACCCAGAGAAAGGTTTGAATGCCTCTCAGAGGGTGCAGGTATTTATAATTAGATTGCACGAGGGGTAAGACCTGAGGCATCCTGAGGGCATACTCATGGCTTACTTAGTTCAAGAGGGGCTGAGAGTGGAGCCCAGCCAAAAATGCAGGAGCTCAGATTGGGAATCAGAAGATCCATGAGCCCAGACAAGGGCTGGAAGTTGGATCAAAGGACCCAGGATTCCAGAGCAAAGCTGAGAGAGAGTGGGACTAAAGAAGGTCCAAAGCCAGGGAGTGATTGAGAGCCACACTAAAGGGTCCACAAGTCTGAGAGGTGCTGCAAGCAAGGACACACAGTCCACTGGCCCAAATAAGGGATGAGAATTGGACTAGAGGGTCCATGAGCCATAGACAGGAGCTGAGCGTGGACCAGGGTCTGAAAACCTGAAGAGGAGCTGTGCATGATGTAGTGGCAAAATGGAGTCATGCAATCAGCCTGTAAGGCTACAGGTGTTTGGCAGAGGCATGGGTAGTTTGAGAAGACCTATTGAGCCTGAGAGGTGAACAGAAACTAGTGTGGTCCAGGAGAAACCTGGGGGAGATCTGTAAGGACTAAAGTTCATTCTAAGGCCTGTGGGCAGCTTTATGCTAACTATCTTGAGTTCAAATTGTAGGTTATCTATGGTATTTACCAAGGGTCCTGGGTGGGTTTTGCAGTTTCTGATGACCCCTATCCTGCCACAGCTGCATAATTATCACTATACAAGCTATTTAGATTAAGGTGTGTGTCGTAGAGGTAGACATTTTTGGAATCTGGCTGAATTTATAATTCCAGCTTAAATGTATATGGTAGGGTAGAATTGTATTTTATAGATTAATTGTACTTTATCAGAGATGCATAAGCTTTCTTGAGCAAGAGATCACTTTATCATATGCTATGAAAAGATATGCACAGATCAGGCTATCAAATAGGGGAAATTAAATTCAAAAGACAGGGAAGGGAGAGAGGTGAAGGGTAGTGGGGTAGAGGGGTATAGAGTGGAAAGGAGGCAGTGGTGAGAGAAGCAAATAAGTAATGAACTCACAGTGACAAAGCTTTCAAAAAGGCTATTCCAGGTAATGAGATAAGAATCCATAGTCCCTGTTTAGACCATCCTGAACAATCCAGTCTGAGGATGGTTTCTTGTTCTGCAATTTCACATTCAAGTTGGCTTTTAAATTTCCACTGTATAAGAACAGGTACTCTAAGGTCAGAAAAATCAAGGAAGGTCAAAGTGTTCTGCCACCAGCTTTAATTTTTTTTAGCCTTGATGTCAGATCAGAGTCCCTTCATTCTTTCATGTAGGCTAAGTACAGACGGTCAAAAATCTTAAGGTTGAACTAATTCCATCTTTACAAGTTAGTCTAAGCTGCACAAATTAAATTGAAACAGAAGTGAACAGACCTTTGATTCAGGAAATGCAGCCATATGCCAACTGTGGTTCAGCCCAGAAACTGGCAGGCACTAAAGCACAGCTCTCTGGCTGTATATTCATTTCCTCTTTCTGCTGTCCATGAGATCTCTTGGATTTGCAGTCCAGAATTACAGCAGCAGGACTCTGCAGTGTTGCTCACTTCCTTTTCCTGATTCCAGGCTCCTTTGGGATTTGTAGTACACAGTTACAGCCACCAGTAAGTTTGTATGGAGGAAGGGGTGTTTAACCCCCCCTCCCTAGCCCCAGATGGGGATTGCCAGGTTGGGAGGGCAGAGCCATCCCTAGGGGCATGTGGGTCCCAGGGCATATCAGCCTGTGTGGTGCCAGGGGCAGGGAGGAGTGGCAAGCAGTCAGAGCCAGCAGCACTCAGTAGCTGGGGTGGTGGAAGAACTGGTGGCTCTCAGCAGCAGCAGAGCATGGGAGCCATGGTGGGCCAATACGGCACTGACCACAGGGCTCCCCAAAGTTCAGGGCCTGGGGCAATTGCCCCCACCTCAAGAGATGACCTTGGGTGGGGGGCAGTCCATCTTGTGTAGATTGGGCTGCATCCTCAGGTGGACTTGCTCATCCCACCCCCTTGTCAGCCAGCCATCACTGCCCCAGTGCGGAAGCAGAGTGTCAGGGCCAGCCCTGCTCTCTGGGACAAGCAGCATAGCACAGCCCAGGGCTGCAAAGCATCCTGGAATGCTGGGAGACTGTGATTTAACTTAAACCAGGAAGATGTCTGAGACAGAAGTTTCATAAACCAGTTTGACCCAAATCAATTTGAATCTACTTTCAAGTTTTATCTTAAACCAGTTTGAAACTGGTTTATGTGCACTGAACTTCTGTTCTGTTACAGGATTAATCCAGTCTCTGATCACTTAAACCAGTTTATGTGTAACTTCTGTACCTAGTGGTAATGATTGCCCCACTTGTCCCATGTAGGCATTGTAAGAAGATGATGGTATATATAATGTTGGTAGAGATGCAGGTGAATGAACCTTGGATGTTATACACTGTGTTATTTGGTCCAGTGATGATGTCATCTTCACTGATGAGGGGACACAGTGGGCATCTGGGTCCATTCTAATGTCCATTCCTAGTGCTTTGTTAAGAATGAGAGTTAGATAATCTGTTGCGTGAGAAATATTTTTTAGTTTTTTCTGTATTTATGGTACTATATTCAATCCAAAGCAGTCTGTAGTGGTATTATGCTGGTGAAAAAATGGAGGTGGTCTTGATATAGAAATGTTCTCTTGTAATCCATTCGCTACTGCAAATTGCCTACTCCACCAATATATAAAATAACAATACCTCAACAGTAAATAAATGCATCATTAGTATTAATGCTCAACCTGTATGTGATCTGTATGATGAATAGCTGCCTACACTGAAGGTATAAAAGCCTCCAAGGTTGTTAATTTCTAAAGTTTACAGGCCATTCCTGTGAAAGGTTATGTTTATGGCTTTATGATAAATGTGCATAATAACAGTCACATATACAATGAAATCTTCACTGGTGGAATAATGTGCTGATGAAATTAATAAAAAATAAGACAGGCTTGGAAATAAACTACAATAATCTTAAAAGATGGACACCATAATATACAAAACCAATTAATAGGAATAAAGTTATATGTATTTTTTCAATTAATTTTAAGTGTATATAAATCATGTTCAGTTGACAGCCACTGGCACTGAAATCTCTGCAAGGTACAGAAATAGCAAGGACAATGCCAATACTATTTTTATACTGTCAATTTGTCTGAACCATGATCAAAGGAGACCTGTTCTAGGAAGGAGGTGTGATGTTGTTTCCAGGCTCATTAGTCTTTGGCCTATCTAATGAAATATCCAACAAAGTTGTCAACAATGGCTTCTTTAACAAAGCCACATAGTCACTTGGGTTTAAACTGAATTAATTCCATTTATTTTCCTTAGATTAGTCAATGCCTACCAGATGGTAATAAATTGGTACTATCCTGGGACAGATTTGAAATTATGGTCTAGAGCAAGGATCATCATCCCTTAGCATGTGTGCCAGAGTGTGGTGCACACAGTCATTTTGCTTGGCATGTATATCTCCAAGTGGACGGTAGGGAAGGGGCCAGGGCCATGCTGCCGTTACAAGGATCTGGACTCTTGTGGCTTCCCCACCATCCACTCCTGGCACACTAGCATCTTCCTACCTATTGAAGGTGTTTTTGGCACTCTGCCCAAAAACATTGCCAACCTCAGGTCTAGAGAAAGGGTCCCCTATCTATTCCCAATACACTTGTGTGTCTACTTTATGCTTAACAGGCAGAGCTTTTACAATGCCAGAAAAAGTGCATGAGTGACCCTATTTTATAAATGATTGATTATAACATAACTGATACACTTTTTTCTTTGTATTAATCTTAAAGAAATAAAAACAGATATGTTTGTCCCCTTGACAATGCAAACATATTTGCTATTGGTCTTCAGTGTTAATGAGTATTTCTGTAACCAATACTAATATTATGTATTAAATTGAAGATGTAGTTGACCATGAACATAATGCAGTTTGAAGTACTATCAACAAATTGCATTGTTTCTTACAACAATAATTCCTATTACTAATTCATATGTTTATATTCTTGGGTTTGTTTGTAACTATTCATTGTTGATCTTGTCCTTCTGAAGACATCATTCACATTATAAGATTGAAAATCATTGAAATATGTTATCTTTCACACTTTGAATACACAATATATGCCATATGTTTCCTAGATACGGTTTGGGTATGAATACATTTCACAGAGTTTCCAATAAGGGGTTTCTCTATATTATTTCTTCGCTAGTATTGTATCTCTGTTTTGTTTTGGTTTTTTTTTCTTTTGTGTATTTGTATATATTAAAACTAAATAAAATATCAGAAATAGTGAAACTTTATAACATTTACTGACCATTATACGTTATACAAATGTGTCTATTGTGATATATGAAGTTTTATGGCACCCATGTTTTGGTTCTGGGAAACCAGTGAGTCTTGGATTTCTTAGCAAGAGTACAGGAAACCCTTGCTATTCATGGGTTCGGCATTTGTGGTTTCAAATATTTGCGAATGCCAAACCCACATTTTCAATACACTTTACACACATACAGGAGCTCCTTAGGAGCTCTGAACTTGCTGCTGCTGGGCTCCTGCCGCTGCCGCACTCCTGCCATTGCCCCTCCCTCCCTCCAGCCACTGGGGGCACTGAATTCATGAACGTAAACTGTGTTCATGAACACAGTGCCTTATTCATGGATTTTGCCATTTGCAGGGGATATGAGTATGTATCCCTTGTGAATGGTGAGGGTCACCTGTACCTATCTCTGTTTCTAGGTTTCAATTCATTGCAGGTCATGGGGAACTAACCTGTTATGCATTTTTGCACTTCATTTGCTAACTTTCACTTTCTAAAGCTAAAATACTAACATTTTTCTCTTAAATATATTTTGCAGTATAGTTTTGGAAAAAATACATGCAAAACTCATGCTCTATATATTTAGAATCACACAGGATATGAACTGCAAAATACACAAAAGAAATATTATGATGATGTATGATGGATGAGATTTCTCAGTGTTGTGATGATCCATGACGGGTGGGAATTTTCAGGATCCCTTAAGAACCTGAATAAAGAAGACTGTGTTAAAGTTTATCTTGACCTACTTCATCTGGTCCATAAAGACAACAAAAGTTAGCAACCTTGAGTATATCTAGATTTGTACAAAGTGAGAACCACTTAATATACCCAGGTTTGCATAAACTGTAGGGAAAGGTGAATGACAGGTGAAGAACTGGCAAAGTTGTGAGAGACATCACAAGGCCTGTGGAAGGGAATGAGAATTAGTAGATCCCAGATCTATGCATAGTGAAAGTGCAATCCAACATCTTTTTCCCACTGATATCAGAATGAAAGTAGTTTCCCTGTAGTTCTAGGTACTTCAGGCTTGGTCTGGACCCATATTTGCAAACATAATTTCCTACACATCTCATTATAAAATTATTTTTGTGAGATTTTAATACTATCTCTAACTGCTGATAATTGCAATCTGCGTTCTTACTTTTGGGCAAGCACACACTTAATTGAGACTTTTTGAGCAATGTTTTTATAATTATATCACTGCTAATTATGTGGTGCCAAGGCTTCAAAATAGAAGGGAAAGTCCATGGATTTAACAAAGTGTCATGACTATGTGTGACTTCTATGTCAAAGTGCTATCATGAGATGTAAAAAAGGAAATGTCACTCACATAGTAATTTTACTCTCAATAAATGTAGGCCCCAGGCAATTTTACCATATAATTGTCAGAGCAGAAATATTTAAGGGATTGTTATGGGCTTCCTTCTTGTTAATATTGATTGTTAGGGTTTTGGCTATGGAGCCTCTCCAGGGCTTCATGATTTAGTTCCCACAGAGCCTAATCTTGCTTATTATTCATATCAAAGTTTTTCTGCATTTCCCATTACAATACAACCATAGGTAAAACTTCTGACTACTATTACTAGTAAATGGTGTTCACTTCCCTTCCCCAGCTCCTGGGTCCCAGGCAGCAGCACCCAGTTTCCCTCATTCCCTCAGAGCTGCCTCATTTGGCAGGCAGATCAGGGACCTGCAGCCCCAGGAGGACTAGCACAGCTCCTGCAGCCCTCCCTCCTGGGGTTCCAGGGCCCCATCTGCCTGCTGAATGAGAGAGGCTGTTTTGAGCTTCCTTATTATAGTGAATGGGGAATCAGAACAGTGGTTTTGAATCAAAATGAAATTCAAAATAAAACTCTATTCCCTCAAAACTCAAGTCAAAACAGAATGGTGCTGTTTTGCACAGTCCTACTACACATGTGATTTGGTGCACTAAAGAACACTACAGCATTATAGTTCTTGTATTTACAAGTACTAACCTGTGGCAGAAGGAATTAGTTTCCTGTAACCTAATAGGGCTTCACATGTAGATGTTGAAACTTTACTATGGAACTAATTAGGGAGCTCCACAGTAAACATCTCATATAGATGCACTCAAAGTGTGGTGAAGTGTTGACCTTATTTGACTGGTGGAAAATTTCCTCTCACTTTGTCAGCTTGTATAGGAGAAGGATATTAACTCAGGGGAAAAAGCAGATCACCACTCAGGGTAGATGTTCATGTGAACACAAGATGGGTGCCTATGCTGATGCTCATTTCTGTATTAACAGGTCATTTCCTAACATGAGGAAAACCCTCCTACTTCTTTCCCCTAATCAGTGTTTTATTGCAACTGAAGTTTCAGAATTTTTTGTAGTGTTACACAAGTACCTGGGCTATTCTTTCTCCTGGACACATGCATGGCTATAATGAAGTGCAAGCAAATGTAGCTACAAACTGTATAAGTACCAAAATTGCAGTTGTATGGCTCTTTAATTGCAATTTACACATGTGGAGATGAAATATGATTTTGCATGTAGTGTGCATGTTCCTGAAGAGATGGTCACACTATCACTTGGGGCTTTTCTATGCTGATATGTGACATTCTATAGCTTTGTGGCATAGATCAGTTTAGGCAGCAGGCTGCAACGTGGGTCTTTGTGATTTTACAAATTCTACCAAATGTAAGAATAAGAGCTCCTACAAATATATAACTTCCATCCTGTAGAAAATACTGTTTTTCCAACATTTGTTTTAATTTTGTATTGGATGAAATACTGAAAACTGTCTTGAAACATTTTTTGTAAAAATTTCAAGTAAGAAATGTCAAAATGTAAAATGGTGATGTTCTAAATGAAATATAGCCTTTCAGCATGTTGCTATATAACAAAACCAATAATGAACTCTATAGTAAATATTAATAGTACCATATTTTGTAAAATATTAATGTTTTCCCAAGGAAAAAATGAAACTTTTTCAACACTATTTACATTGTCATAAAAAATTGCTGGTGAAAAAAATTGAACAAGCTCTGGCAAAAAAAAAGAAAGAAAGGACAAAAGAAAAGAATGGGAAAAGAAAGGAAATTGAAAATATGAAAAAGAAAGAAGCCAGACTCAACAGTGACATATATTTTCTAAGCCTACGTGTGGAAGACCTAGCCAGGCCACCACAGTAAAATTGCATCCTCTCTCTCTCAGGACTGGATAGTTTCTTTAATTTTTCCTGCCATGACTTAGATGTTAAGGACAGAGCCAAACATATATAGTCCTGGGAGACAAAGCTGGTGTTAATTCTTGCAATTTAGAAATAGGGCTCCTCTTCATAGGCCTATGGCATCCTCATACTGTCTTTATCACACCAGATGTTTTTTCGGTTGATCTTATTATGTCTCCTCTGTGATAATCAGACTCTCTATGCTGCCTTACTTGAAATCCAGGCAGCCAAGCTTTGGCTGCTGCAGTGGCTTCCTCATCATCCCAGCTCTTTAGGTGAGTCTGTTGGTCACACATCATCATCACTGCTCTGTGATCTTCCAAGCTTCCCTGGGTCCCACTCCCCTCAACAGAGGAAAGCCAACTGCCTGATCAGCTCACTTTTAAATTTCCATGCTAATCATTTGAATGTGTGACATCAGCATCCTATTTGCCACTTTGCCGGCTCTCACAGCTGATCATGTGGGATCATGATCCATCTGGGTATTTTTGTGTGGTTTTTTTTTCCCTGTCCAGACTTGTCACATCTTTCCCCCCATCTGGGCTCATTGCCATGGTAAGTTTCTTTTCTCCCTTTGTTCCTTTGGTGTCTTGTGGCTTATTGCCCTGTCACACTTTGCAAGAAACACATCATAGTATCATAGTACTTAGGGTTCAAAGGGACCTAAACAGGTCATCAGGGTCCAACCCCCAGCCCCAAGCAGAAACAGGTGCTGGGATCATATCACCCTAGCCAAATATCTGTCCAGCCTCCTCTTGAAGACCCCCAAGGTTGGAGAGAGTACCACCTCATTTGGGAGCCCATTTCAGAGCCTGGCAACCTTAATTGTAAGGTAATGTCTCCTAAAGAGCCTGAACCTTCTCTCTAACAATTTGTGGCCGTTTTTCCTAGTAAACCCAGGTGGTGCCCAGAGGAACAGATCTTCCCCCAATTTCCACTGGTCCCCCTGGTGAGTTTGTAAATGGCCACCAGATTTCCCTCTCAGCCTTCTCTTGTGGAGGCTGAATAGGTTCAGGCTCTTTAGCCTCCCTTTGTAGGGCCTGCCCTGCTGTCCCTTGACTAAGCAAGTGACCCTTCTCTGGACCCTCTCAATGCTAGCTACATCCCTTTTGAAGTGTGGCACCCAGAACTGGACACTACTCCAACTGTGGCCTGACCAATGCTGCATAGAGGGGAAAGATCACCTTCCTGGACCTGCTTGTGAGGCATCTGTAGATGCACGACAAGGTGCAGTTAGCCTTACAACCACTTCCTTGCATTGGTGGCTCATGTTCATCCTGGAGTCAGCAATGACTCCAAGATCCCTTTCTGCCAGTGTGTTGACAAGAAGGGTGTTCCCCAGCCTATAGGTGTGTTTCTGGTTCCTTCTCCTTAGATGCAATACCTTACACTTATCTGTGTTGAATTCCATCCTACTCTCATCTGCCCACCTCTATAACCTGCCTAGATCTATCTGGATTCTGTCCCTCCCCTCCACCATGCCCGCCTCAGGCAAAACTTCATCATCATCATTCCCAGAATATTAAACATTTACTATCCTATGACTACTACACACAACTCCAAATATGTGTCAAGCTTTGTATGAGAACTTCAGAGAAACTTAGAAATCATCTTCTTCATCTAACCTACTCTAAAAGAGATCAATTGAGGAAGGAAATCATCACATGCTACCACAACTTAAAAGAGAAAAATCCGGACATAGTCCTGAACATTATACAACATATACAAAGAGACTACCAAAGACTTTCTACACTGTCCATCCAACATAAAAAGAAAACATGGAACCAGTTACTCCAGGAACAACTTTCCAAACCACAAAACAGAAAGAACAACACCATACAGCATTCCAACCTCAAACTCGATGCAACTGATGATATGTGAGGGTTGGTTGCTTCTTTCAATCTGTCCATGCACACACTTACCAAAGCTGAATAGTCTGTCCTCTCTAAAGGCCTGATCCTCTGTCCAGAAAAATACCCTAATAAAATACTTCAATGTGCAGAACTAGAAGAATTTTTCTGATACTTCCACCTCAAGGAATATTTCCACAACCAAAATGAATCCACTTCCAACAACACTTTAACCTTGAGGAAAATATCAAACGCAGACAAAACAAACACATTCAGATCAGACACCTCCCAGTAGGTGAAATTCAAATGTTAGCCACTATATTGACTACTTCAGGAAAAGAATGGACAATGAAATAATCAACAACACACACTACCATAACAACCTCTCCCTCTCAGAGAGAAGGGCCATAGAATCCCTAATATCTAACCACCAAATATGAATAAAGTCAGGGGCTAAAAGGGGAGCTAGTTATAATTAATCATGAAGACTACATAAAATAAACCAACAGACAACTCTCTAACACCATCTATTACAAAAAACTAGAGGGTGATCCTACTCTACTTTCACCTTGAAACACAAAACTACCATCATCATTTCCATCAGACCTACATTCATTTCCATCAGAACTACAAGAAAAACTACAGAACATGGTCTCCTTGCTACCCAGTGCTGGGACTTTTTATGTTTTCCCTAAAATCCACAAACAAGGGAACCCTGGCATACCTATCATATCCAACCATGGAACCCTTACTGAGGAAATATCAGGTTTCGTCGAACCCTTGCTATCTCCACTACACCTACGATTACTAAACCTCACAACAGAACAATCAACATTCCTGGATCTTACAACTACATCTCCAGAAATATGTATAATATATCTCATCCAGTCCACTAAAACCCCTGATGGAAAATATGTAGGAGAAACCAAACAACTGTGAACCAGAATGAACACATACTAGAAATCTATCAGAGACAAGAATACTCAATTACCTGTCAGGGCACACTTCCCACAAGAAAACTACTCTCTTTCCACTCTCTCAGTTCTAATACTCAAAGGGAATTTACAAAACTTCTTTCACAGATGAGCCTATGAACTTCATTTCATCAATCTACTGGATATAAAAAATCATGGACTAAATATAGACATTGGATTTCTGATGCATTATAACCTGCCTAACATCTGACTCCCCAGGTAGACCCTCCACTTTTTACCAGCTATATTCATTCCCTTTCTCTCCTGGCCTCCCTCTGATCTCTCCTGCATTCCTGACAGCTCTATTCATTCCCCTTCCCACTCCCCCACTCACCTGTCTCCTCTCACCTACTGACCACCTCAGTTTACATTTTAACTGATTGGCTTTCTTGCATATGTACTGGCCTCTGGCTGCTTTACTACTTCATCCAGGAAGAGCACAGATCATCTGCAGACACTTTCTTTGCCTGATGAAGGGTACTTCTACCCAAAAGCTTGCAAAGAAGAATTTTTCCAACTATTTGAGTTAGTTTACTAAAGTATATTGGATTTATCCAAAGAACCTTGTCTGCTTATGAAAAAGGAAAACCTCCTTCCTAAATACTTTTACAGAGAGGGACTATAACAATAGTCTGCAGTCAGGTTGTACACATGATCACAAAACTTATCTGTGGTCTTCATATTCAAGCGATAGATCAGTTCATATATTCTAATGAAGGTAGTACCCAACTATATCTGTTTTGCTTTATGTAAATAGTATAAGTAAATCACATAGTTACCTATACATAATTTCATAGTCTCTAGTATCCAACTTCTTCATAATAACATCTTTTGAGAAAATAGAAGGCATATATATTTTTGATTGGTTAGTATTTGCAGGAGTTATTATCTGTTCTAAAGTATCACTATAATTCTGTAAGCCATGCCCCATTCCAAGACCTCCATGCCCATAGACAGTGTTTTAGTATTAAAAAAAGAAAGGAAAAAGAAAAAAAAGAGGGAGAATTCAAAATGACAGAAGCCTGGGGAAATATGGCTACATCATTTGCTTGGCATAGAAAGTGCTGTCACTTCTGGGATCATGCGCTTTTCTAAGATTTGCAATATAATTTTCAAGTTATTATTTATCCTGGAGAAGAAAGAAATGAGTTAAAAAGGAAACTTAAGGACAAGCGCTAGCAGAGACTTTAGAAGCACTGTAGCTGTTAATTAGTTACATGGAGAAATAATAAGGAAAATAAGTTAATTACCTCTCTTCAGTGTACACTTGACTTTAACCCTCTGCCATGGCATAGTGTTGTGTGTTTACCAGGCAAGAGTCAGACTTCTGCTTTCAGCGGTGCAATTTCCAGTGAAGCTGACTAAGAAGAACCACTGTGGCTTTAAAATTAGTGTCTTCTTATTTGCCTTTTCAAGTTCATTTATGTCAGTTGCCACCAGAGTCAGAGTGCAATCTCTTTTTAATCATTTCTTCATTCCCCCTTGAATGGTCTCAGTACAGTTTGCTTGAAACTGAGATGAAAAAACTCTACTTAATTTGGTTGCCTTTCATCAGCAACTTCACTTACTACAGAGCCACTCTATTAGACCACAGATGTCGAAGCAGCTCAAGACATTAGCTGTCAAAGTAACTCTCCCTAACCACCTGCTATTTACATGCAAAACATGCCTCCCTGTTGAGACTAAAACTGTAAACACATTTGGGGGAGAAAACTACTGACTTAGGCTTGACAGAAACTTTTTCATTCTTTCTTTGCTTTCATGTGATTTGAAAATAATCTCTCTCTGTTGAAATGTATTTAAAAAGCCAGATTTGGGAAGAAACCTTCCGGTATAAGAACAGCCAAAAAATACTTAGAATATGCGTTTGCAAATAGACAGTGATTTGTTTATTCATCTCCTCAAGTCCCCAACCACATGCAGTAACTGGTAATCCCACACAAACAAATATTCAAATTTATTTGTGTAATAGTGGGGATGTCTATATCATGGCAGCAGTATGCCCAACTTGAGATGACCCTGAGCTTGCTCTGTCCACCTGCTTCAAACCTAGAAATATGTCAGTGAGGCTGTTGTAGGGCTGTTCTCTGTGGCTGCTCTCAAGCATACTGGAGACTGAGATTCTCTTCACATCCTAACCATCATATTTCCACAGTGGGTTGGTGGGAGTGAGTGGGTAGAGTGATTTTTGGGCCATCCTGGTGAAACTCAAACGATACATACCTAAACAGGCAATGATTCACCAGTAGAAATCTTGTTTCTAGTAATCTTGAAATACTTGTTACTTATTAGCAACACATGATTTCTACTTTGTGTTATGTCTGCTGTACTGAATGGTGTTTTTTGGGGGTGGAACCAATGCATAGTCTACTTTCCACCAACTGTCGGTTATCTGTCCCTCTGGGAGAAGAAAAATGAAGTCATACCCCTAACTAGCCCATTGTTCCCAATTCACAAATCAGGAGGATAAGAAATAAAGGTGGATAGAAGATAGGCCCTACAACGTCTTCATCCCTAGTGCAGATGACTATGCCAAATTACAATCCTAACCCCTATTTAGTATCCATAGGGACAAGGAAGTTCATTACTCTGACACCTATTTGTGAGCGCTGGGAACAGTAGAAAGGATCTGTTTGAGAAGGTACCATATTTACTCAGATTGCCTTCACATCTTTTATCCTAAGTGAAAGCTGCCTTCCTTGTGAACTCGCTTGTTGCCCTGGAAGACTGCCTCCATGCACAAAACATCTTCTATGACGACAGCTCACTAGATAGGACCCCTCTATCATTGCTTGTTTCTCTGGCTATGGACAGTGGTGAGAGTGCTGGGCCCAATATCAAGGGGAATGGTGGTGGGTTATGCCTAGAGATCCTGTTTGGGAAAGCACTATACATGTGGACAGTCAGAGGTCATCATGCCCATGTCCTCACCACCCACCTTGACATTACTTGGAAGTGGCATCCAGTGGCAACAATACCAAAGTAAGTCTGTTTTGCCTGGCACATTCTGTGCAAGCTACCCATTGCCAAGAGACCTGACAACTCCAGTAGTTGCTGGTCCCTAGCTGCAGCTGCTTTTAGGTGCTCTCAGCAGTCACTGCCATGCTGGGCTTACTTGGATTTCCCTTAGTACATCTTCTCTATTCACTTCAAGTGGTCAAGGGTATTGTGATCTGCCTGGCCAATTTCCTGTTGGACCATGCCAATATGGTACTCTGAAAAGCCACAGAAACTGGCTCACAAGGATTCTCTAACAATGCATTCCAACTCTTCTACTTCTTGGTCTGTGTGCATGTAATATTTGAATTTGGACACATTATCTTGCATCAAAATGTGTACCAGTTTGTGTCCTACCAGGCCATTAGGGGACCCCCTGCAAGATAGATGATGGACAGGTGGTCCTCCATGGTCCCACCCCATAAGGGGCCTGGGACAGATGGTGTCAATCTCTGATGACAGTGTTTATTGTTGTTAACATATGTGTTGTATTTAGCCACTAAGAGGGCCACATACCTTTATAACCTCCACTATTGATTTTTAATATTGGTATAATAAGGGTTTTAAATAAAAATAAATACATCTTCTGCCTGTTTGTGAGGCATTGTGAGAATTGTGTTAAGATATACATGCCTCATTTGGTCAGCAACCATTGATCCTCTGGATTATGGTTTATGCATAAGAGGTCTAGTTAAGTGCCTGATGAATCTGCTTGTGGCTGACAAGCTTAGTTCAAGAACAACACTGTGGCAGGCCTGCACTCACTATGTGTCTGCTGGCCTGCTTTGCTTACCTAAGTGTGTTGCACCAGGGTTTACTCACTTACCATGACTTGCTGTTACTTGAAGTTCCACTGGAAGATGTTGTTCAGTATCTTCCAAACCCTGGGTGCCTTGGCTGGTGCTTCTTCCATGGACTTCCTAACCTCCCCTTCACTCTACCCCTTTCCACTTGGGTGTCTGAGTTTGGTTTCAGTGGGATCTAGACATGCTGTGGGGCACTGTCCTGGGCAGTCTGTCTCTGCCCTGTTTGCCCAGTTGGTGGTATATGACTCTCCAATCAGAAAAGGAAAAATTTAACAATACAAAAACTGAAATTCTCCGTGGGATACAGGTGAGCAGGGTGATGATGCTTGTTGTGTTAGTCGCCTCTTCTTTGGCACATCCTCCCCGACAGATTAGGTACACCATGCATCCATTGCATAATGTCTGTGTTGGAGCTGTGACCCCAAGAGCACTGGGCTCTGGATCAGCTGGCCCCTGGCCACATCTGATAACACCCTATGGGGTGACTTCCCATGCTCTTACTTCCCCTACAGTCCTGGAGTTGCCCACTCATGGGTCCTAAGGCCTGAAGATGTGAAAGCATGGTGGGTTTTGTAGTCTGGCTCCCTGCTGGTCTCACTTCCCAGGCAGAACTGGTTGGTGCATCCTGGGCTGCCTCTGTCCTGCCCTGGACACACTGTGTGTACCTGTGGACCAAGTTCGGTGCAGGTGTGGTCTCAGCAGGATCTAAGCCTCTGGCTCTGTGGGCTACTGCTGCTCTGTAGGAGCCCAGTGGCCTTTCTTGCCTCAGTCTGGTCTGTGCAGGCCACTTCCAGTTTGGGTGGACTCTGTACCTTTAAGAGCTGAGAGCTCAGATGCTGTGGGGAATCCTCTGCTGTGGTTGGAGCTGCTGTGATGCCCAGCAGGCCATATCTCTGTGGTTCCACTGTCCCATGCCAGCCTGTGCCAGCTATGGGGAAAGTGTCTAGATGCGCTGCTCGTGCTCCCTCCTTCCTGCTCCCCGCGTGCATGTCCAGCCGACTCCTATTAGCTGGGCAACTTTGAGGATCTGGACTAATCCATGGGCCCATTTCTGGCTGTGGGAAGCTGGAGTGGCCACGTGCAGACTGGTCACCTGGAGCCTGGCGGCACAGTGAGTGGAGCATCAACCTGCCACAGACAAAGCTTGTTAGAAGTTTCACAGACCCACGTGTTGTCTGACTCAGTCTAAGCTTACAGCATATTGGACTCTAAGTTTATAGAAATCTGGGAAGGAATGCACAGAGTCCCATCCAATCTGGAGGGAACAGCTGACACTAGGTGTAGCACAACTTTAAGCTGCTTTGATCCAGAGGATGGAAGCAAAATGAGGATAGAAGCAAAATGAGAAAGCAATTGGCTGTAAACTTGGACTTCAACTCAAACCATACATGCCTCAATCCCTTGGCTAAAACATGTCCAATTGTATGAAGATATACACAGGCAGCATAACATAATCTATACAGTGACAGAAATAGATGCAACATAATATGAGCTTTCCATCCAGACCACGCATGCCACATCAGGGGAACAAAACAAAGAAACATTCATGACATTTCATGATTCCCCAAAACGTAGTGGGGTTTGTAACCATGGGTATAAAGAAAAATAATAGGCTCACTATCAAAATATTGCAAGGTATCCCATCTTCAATTACCGGATACTTAGTAATAGAAGCTATAATTTAGAGCCACTTCTGTACTTTGAAGACTACAGAAATTGGGAACTGGGAGATGGTGCCTCAATTAAGGGAGTTAGAGAGAGAGAGCAAAGGTCTGGAGAAGCTACCTACTGCTCCACAATAAAGTCATTGTTTAATTATTCTCATTTATTGTATGCTTTAAGTTATTGAACCCAGTGATCACAACAAGGTATGTGTTTATTTTTTTCTGACTCGTATGTTCTTGTACATCTGCTCCACTACCTATCAGAATGAATTTGTAGAAAATAAATATGAAATATAATATATCAAAAGGCACAGTTAATAATGTGAAATTGTTTATCTTGTGTATGGCATGGAGTGTCTGTGTGTGTGTGTGTGTGTGTGTGTGTACACACACATGCATGTATATACACATAGATTTTCTTTTCTAGCCTCCCAAAGTGGGACTTAAAATGGAACTTTCCACTAGCAAACTAAAAACAGACAAAATGCTCACTGCCTAAGGGGGAACCACAGAAAAGGGCTTTGAAGCACTTTTGAAAGGGTCACATCATTTCTTATTCTCATGTATGCTGCCTAAAGCCCATACCATTTGGGTGTGGCTCAATAATGGTAACACCCACTATCAAAGCTGCATAAGGACTGTAAAATTCAGTGCTCTGTTCACTGGCCTGAGCACAGAACCAAGTTTAAAATATGACACAGAGATAACTATGATTTCAAGGCATATTCTATATACAAGCAAAAAAAAAGTGCATTTGTTCATTTAAAAGTGAATTTTTTAATTTAAGAATAAAGAAAGGCAAAACAATTACATCTGTTAGCAATGTGTTTGGGTGGAGTGTTTCCTAGTAACAGTTTTAGCAGAGTACATGTTAAATGTCATCAGTTAAGAGACACTAGAGATTGCTTTTGGATGAGAATCTTATTGCAGGAAGGCTATTTACCTGTGGAAAAATCTTTGCAGAGTATGACTAAGAACATACTTTATGAATTGTATTGATCATCAATATCCATAAAAATATCATAATCTATACCATCCACTCTAATGTGTGTGAAAGTATCATGCCAGATTCATCACACTACTACTCCTGTTGTAAACTGGTGTAGTATTAGTACTTAATAATAGTTGATATTAATGAAGTTACAAGGGTGAAAAGTACAGCAGGACATTGGTGACTTGGGTCTGCTTAATTTAGTTGTTACATTCAGGAATGGATTCTCAGTTGGTGCAATTGAAGGTAATAGAGCTATGCTGATTAATACCAACTGAGGATCTTGTGTCTTGTATCAGTATCTCATAAATCCACATTAAGCCCCCTGTTCAGAAAATCATTTAGGAACATGCTTTAGTTCTATTCAAGTCCATCTTTCCTAAGTAAAAATGTACTGTTGAATTTGAGCCTAACTTAGAAGAAGCAGTTATTAACTTTGCTGAAATCTCTTCTAAATGTTAAAGAATGAAGTGCCTGCATTGCATCGACTGGACTGCTTCTCTTTCATGCTTCTTTTAGGCCTTTGTGATATACTGACTTCAGGAGAATTACTCTTGAATTACATGGGTTTGCCTGAAAAGGAAAGTAGGTGTACAATGTTACATCTTACACTATTAAGCTGAAAAACATTGAATTGAGAATATGTTTTCCTTCACTCAGGGAACTCTATTTGGATTCATATTTATTATAGCTCTATTACGGCTCTCTCTCTCATATATATATATACACACACATATATACATATATATATGTATATGAGATAAATATATATATCCTTGGTTTGGTATATATATGAGAGAGAGAGAGAGAGAGGGTTGCTTCTTAGTTTTGTTAAAAATGGGTATTTTGGAGCAAAGACATATGTGATCAGTGCAGCTTTGGTTTTTAAAATGTAAGAACAGCAAGCATTCTGGGGATTTGGCAAGGAGAAGCATTTTGCTGTCCAACAAAGTGCGGGGTTGCTAACAGCCATGGTGTTGTAGAAAATGGGCAGAGAGAACAGAAAAATAAGATGGATCCATCATGCTGCATCTAAAGAAAGGAATCAGGTGTATTTGGGAATAGGAATTTTAAGAGCTGTTCAGACTTCTCCCCATTTGTAGTGGGAAACAAATACCCCTTTTCTCAAGGAAGTTCAAAAGTGTATTTACTAAACTGTTTCTAAATAGTTGCTAAATATAGCTTAAATGAATACATTTTAAACTATAGCTTGAACATTTTGAATCATCTGTCTTTTGATTTATTTAAACTGCAATCCCCAGTGACTAACATCAGTATTAAGTACACATTTTTTCTTCTCTGATTCTACAGGCAGCCCACTTCTTTTGCTTCCAGACTTTCAGAAGATGTCTTATTTTAAGGACAGGCTCTAGTAATTCTTTTCTAATCATAGTTGCTAAATTGTCTTTACTGCTTGTATTGACAAATGCATTTTGCTTTCTCACTAATGCAGCTACTGGACGCCATGGTTAGGGACAGAAATTACACATAAACTGATATAAATGATCAGAAACCGGTTCATATTTGGACCACAACAGATATTCAGTGCACATAAATGACTTTCAAAATGGCTGAAACTGGTTTAAGGTTAACCTGGGGAGGGGTGAACAAGGCAGCTGCCCCAGGCATTACCTAATCTGAAGTGTGCATCATCTTAGATTGTTTCCTCATAGTACCTACAGCTTTTCATTGCATGTAGAACCTAGCAAAACAATGTTATAGGTTAACATTTTGATTCATAGATTCATAGATTGGAAGGCTGGAAGGGACCTTGGAAGATCATTTGGTTCACGCACCCTGCACCAAGCAGGAAACAAACACTGGGCAAGGTGACCCCAGCAAGGTAACTGTCTAGACTTATCTTGATGATTTCCAGGGTAGGAGATTGCATCACCTCTGGAGGGAGCTTATTCCACAATCTAAACACCTTGACTGTGAAGAAGTTTTTCCTAATGTTGAGTGTGGATTGGTCTTCCAGGAATCTGTAGCCATTACTCATGGTTTTCCTCTTGGGTGCCCTGGTGAACAGTTACTCACTGAGTCCTTGATGTAATTCCTTAACATAGTGATAAGATGCTACCAGGTCCCCTCTCAGCTATCTTTTCTTCAGGCTGAAGAGTTCCAGATCCCTCAGCCTTTCCTCATATGGCTTGCTGTGTAAGATTCTGATCATATGGGTGGCTCTTTTTTGGGTTGTCTCAAGCTTATTGACGTACTTGTTAAAGTGTAGTGCCCAGAACTGCATGCAGTACTCCAGCGGCAGTCTCACCAGTGCTAAGTAGAGCAGAAGAATCACCTCCTTGGTTTTGCTGGAGATGCATCAATTGATGCATGTCAGAATATTATTTGCCCTACTGGCTACAGCATCTCACTGCCAGCTCATATTCATACTGTGGTCTATTATTACCCTGAGGTCCCTTTCATTCATGGTGCTAGTTAGTTTGGTGCCACCAAGCCTATACGGGGGTTGCACATCCTGAGGTGGAACATTTTACATTTCTCGACATTGAACTTTATCAGATTCTGATCCATCTAATTTGCTAGCATGTCTAAGTCTGCCTGTGTCTCTAGCATATCATGAAGCTTGACTACGCTTCCCCATAGCTTGATGTCATCCACAAACTTGGCTAGTGAGCTCTTCACCCCACATCCTAGTCATTAATAAAGATGTTGAAAAGTACTAGACCAAGCACCAACCCGTGTGGACATGGATGCCTACTTCTCACCAGGATGACACAGATCTTTTCACTACAAATCCCACTCACCTGACTGTCTTGGAGTTAAGCCTACAATCTTTCAATTTTCTTGTGATGACATTGTGGGATACTAGAAAGCCTTTTAGAAGTCAAGGTATACAATGTCAACTTGCTCTCTCAGGTCCAAGTGGTGAGTTACCTGGTCAAACAAGGAGATTAGGTTGGTAAAGCAAGACCTGCTTGAAATGAAGCCATGCTGGCTGTCATTCAGAATCAATCCCAGAGGACTGGAAAATGGCCAGCATTGTGACCATCTTCAAGAAGGGGAAGCATAGGGACCCAGGAAATTACAGGGCTTAACTATAGTAGCTTAACTCCTATCCAAGGGAAAATCCTAGAAACATTCATCAAAGAGGCTATGTGTGACAAAGTTGCAGAAGGCATGATACTGAATGACAGTCAGCATGGCTTCATTGCAGGCAGGTCTTGTCTGGTCAACCTAATTTCTTTCTATGATCAGGTGACTTATCACCTGGATGAGAAAAAAGTAGTTGAGATTGTTAGCCCTGACTCCATGCAGCACCCAATGACTAGGGAGACGATGATCCAATTGTTCATGGATCCTGTTACTCATTAGCCAGCGCAAGCAGGGGGCAAACACCAGTACACATTGCTTGCAATAGCTTTATTCAGAATGGAGACAGCTTCAGGCAAAGGTCCCAAAAAACCCAAGAAACTGGGGACCTGCTACAAAAAATAGTTCTTTCCACATTTATACACCTTGGTTCATGCTCATTAACATTTATTCCACCTTTGCCCCTCCTTTGGTTTCACCCATATCTCCTACTATCTCAAGCTCTGACTGTTTACTGTTTACTTCATTAGCATGGAATTGCCTACTTATTTCACTTATTTACATGCATTTTTCCTATGAGCACATGTCAAATACCTTCACCCCACTTCTTCCAGCACTGGGCAGACTTTGAACAAAACCCAGAAGCTTCTTCACCAGTCACCATTCACCTTTTTGCATATGCTCATCTCAGATTCTGTTATCAGTTACATATTGTCTTTCATATTCCAGTCTGTTTTGCAGTTCTATGTTGTACTATCTCCACATTCCTGAGGCTTCATCTCATTCACAGCACACAGACTCACACAGAATCACTTAAAAATGGTTGACACAGTTAAGATGGTTACTTAGCATAAGCAAACAGCTGGCTTAGTATAAGCATTCATAAGCAAAATCTGCTTTACCTTTTAATAATACATATTTTACAATACTACTATATTATTAACAAAATGCTTGCCTAAGCATTTTGCAATGTTATTTTTAAGATATCATTCTGTCTTGTGGTCAGCAGTTTTGCTGTAGTCATAGATTAAAGCCTTGTTTCAGCTGCAAATCCAGTGCTCCACAAGATCCAAATGTTGTCACCCTAACAGACATCATATATCTTGACTTCCAGAAAGCTTTTGGCCTGGTATCCCATGAGGTACTGATCAGAAAATTGGAAGATATTGGGCTCAACTGGGGACCATCAAGTGGGTACAAAACTGGTTACAGAGTGGGATGCAGAGAATCCAAATGAATGGATCAGTGTCATCTTGGTGAAATGTGGGCAGTGGCATACTTCAGGGGTTGGTACTTGGCCCATCACTGTTCAATATTTTCATCAATGACCTGGATAAGGGGTGAAAAGCCCATTGGCCAAGTTTGTGGATGATGCCAAGATATGGGGTTGCATGGACACACTCACAGATAGGCTGCAGATACAAGCAGACCTAGAAAAGCTGTCAGGTTGGGCAGAATGGAACCAGATGAGGTTCACTATAGAGAAATGCAAAGCACTGTATCTGACTAGGAAGAACCCTCAGCACACCTACAGGCTGGGCAATGCTAACCTGACCAACACTACATATGAAAGGGATCTGGGGGTAACAACAGACCCCAGCATATAGATTAGCCAGCAATGTGACACTGTAACTACTAGGGCCAATAAAACTCAGACATGCCTCAATTGATGCATCTCCAGTAAAAACAAAGAAGTGATTTTCCCACTTTACACCACATTGCTGTGGCCACAGCTGGAGTATTGCTTCCAGTTCTGGGCAAGCCATACAAGGAGAGGCTGAGGAATCTCCGACTCTTCAGCCTAAAAAAAAAGAAGACTGAGAGGGGACCTGATTTCAGCTTACTGCTATATCACCTGCTGGGTGGCACGGAAGTGGAAAGGAATCTTAGAGTCCTAGTGGACTCCAAGATGAACATGAGTCGGCACTGTGACTAAGCCATCAGAAAAGCTAATGGCACTTTATCATGCATCCGCAGATGCATGACGAATAGAACCAAAGATGTGATACTTCCCCTCTGTCGGGCACTGGTCAGACTGCAGTTGGAGTACTGCGTACAATTCTGGGCACCGCACTTCAAGAGGGATGCAGATAACCTGGAGAGGGTCCAGGGAAGGGCCACTCGTATGGTTAAGGTCTTGCAAGCCAAGCCCTACAAGGAGAGACTAGAGAACCTGGACCTTTTCAGCCTCCGCAAGAGAAGGTTGAGAGGCGACCTTGTGGGTGCCTATAAGTTCATCACGGGGGCACAAAAGGGAATTAGTGAGGTTTTATTCACCAAGGCTCCCCGGGGGTTACAAGAAATAATTGCCACAAGGTAGCAGAGAGCAGATTTAGACTGGACATTAGGAAGAACTTTCACAGTTAGAGTGGCCAAGGTCTGGAATGGGCTTCCAAGATGGTGGTGCTCTCCCCTACCCTGGGGGTCTTCAAGAGGAGGTTGCATATGCATCTAGCTGGGGTCATCTAGACCCAGCTTTCTTTCCTGCCTATGCAGGGGGTCGGATTTGATGATCTATTGAGGTCCCTTCCCACCCTAACATTTATGAATTGATGAATCTATGAATCAGAGACATACATCAGGGGCTCGGTGAACAACTGTTCACCAGGGCACCCTGGGGAAAAATTAAAAACAACAGCTACAAACTGCTGGAAGATAGTTTTTCAGGCTAACATTAGGAAAAACTTCTTCACAACTAGAGTGTCCAGACTATGGAACAAGCTCCTCTCAGAGGAGGTGCAATCATCTACCCTAGAGGTTTACAAGAGATGACTGGATGATCACGTGGCTCAGGTCACATGAACCCAGCTGTCTTTCCTGCTCATGAAAGGGGTCTGGACCTGATGATTCTTTGGAGTCCCCTCCAGCCCTCTTTTTCTATGTTTCTATGATTACCTTCTGTGAATTTACCACAGATAGACTCCTTGATAAACTTTTCTAGGATTTTCCATAGGATAGAAGTTAGGCTGATTGGCCTATAGTTACTGTAGGTTTTCTCTCCTGCTTTTCTTGTGGATGGGCACATCATTGTCCCTCTTCCAGTCCTCAGGGACTTCTCCAGAGTGCCACAAGTTGTGGAGGAGTTTCACCAGGGGTTCCACAATATCTTTATCGAGTTTCTTCAGCATGTCTAATTTTTTTTATTGGTCATACCCCATTCTATGGCAATAGTAGGAAGGCATTTATTCCTACTGTGCTCATCCTCTACTATACCTTTTGTTGTTTTCCCCTTAGTCTGGTGAGAGACCAAGTTGAAGTAATCATTCAGGAGTTCAGCTTTCTCCTTGGGTACTGATAACCAGGTCTTCTGAGTTGTTAAACAATGGCCCCACACTTCCTTTTTTTTTTTTTCCTTCTGGTCCCTATGTATCCAGAGAAGGACTTCTTGTTATCCTCGATTCCTGCTGCTAATCTAAGTTTGGTCACTGCTTTAGCCTGTCTTATCTGTTCCCTGAAATGTGGGCCATTGTGGAATAGTCCTTTTCTTCACATGGGAATGTACTGTCTTTGTGCTTCAAGGATCGTGTCCTTAAGGAATAACCATTTTTTGTGCACACCTTTTTCCTTCAGTCCCTGGTCCTCCAGCACTTGTCCTACTAGCAACCTAAGCTTGTTGAAATTTACATTTTTGAAGTCAAAGACTTCATTCCTGATATTCAATTTGTCTACCTGCTGTCAGACAGTGAACATGATGGTTTCATGGTCACTGTTGACCAGACTTCCATCTTTATTTAAGTTGGTCACTGGGTGTCACAGAGCACTGAGGTGCCCTGTGCCTGGAGAGGAGAAAAACTGCTAAAGAAGGAGCCCTAGTGGTGATTAGGGAATGCAGCTGTGGGTTGCCAGGGCAACTAATGAGAGTCAGCTGGCCGGAAGGGGCAGGGGCTGGCCCTTATAAAGCCCAGAAGCAGAGGCCTGAGGCAGTTTCCTGCCAGAAGCCAGAGAGGCAGGAGCTCTGGGAGTAATGATGCGAGGGGAAGCCTGACTGGAGGTACTGCTAGCAGCAGCTCCAAGATGGCAGAGCAATGTTGTTATAGCCAGATGGCGTATATTTAAGTTGTAGCCAAGGGGCTGGAGTTTGCATTTTGTTGTTGTTATTACACCGGTGGTTTGGGTGAGGGTATTAGGGGTTGGAGGAGGCCTCATAGGAGACGCACAGTAGTGTGGGGATCTAGGTGCCATTGAGGGGGCAGTTTATGGGATGCATAGACCCCAGCCCCAGAGAGGGGTGTTTGAAAAGCTCCATTGTAGGTGTAGCAAGCCCCAGAGAGGGGGCAGTACTGCAGAAGGTCCCAGAAGTGGGGGCAGCACTTTTAAGGAGTCCAAGTTGGACACTTTTGAGCCCCGGACAGGGGGCAGCATTTTAAGGAGCCCCAGAAAGGGGACAACATTGAGAAGCCCAAGTGTGGGCATGGAGAGCCCCAGGAAGGGGGCTACCTTATTGAAAGGTCCAAGTTGGGCACGGTGAGCCCCAGAAAGGGGACCAATTTATTGAGAGGCCCAAGTGTGGGTGCAGAAAGCCCAGATAGGGGGCAGTATTAATGCAAAGCCCAAGTTTGGGCACCGGGAGCCTCTGATAGGGGGCCGCATTGTAAGGAGGCCCAAGTTGGGCTCCAGAAAGTCCCAGGATGGGGCAACAAAGGAAGGAAGGCCCAGGGAGAACAGTAAGGGGCTGAATAGTGAGGAAATTAGAGTGAGAGGATTGATACAATGGTGATGACATCGGCGAGGTTTGGACTGCGGTGTAGGGGAGGAAACAGAGCTGCAGATAGCATACCCTAGTGGAGAGGGCAGTATAAAGGCAGCCTCCTGCTAATTATTTAATTAAGACCAAGACGTGGCAGGAGAGATGAGGTGGGCGGTTGCCCCAGAGGCAGGTGTGTGGGCCACATTGAGGGCAGCCCAGAGTGATGACCTGTCACACTGGGTAATCTCTTTTGGCCAGGACCAAGTCTGGCAGAGCATCACCTCTGGTTGGCCCATGTGCCACCTGAGTCAGAAAGAGCTCCTCAACACAGGTCAGGAAGGATCATGACTGATCCAGCTTAGCTGGCTGTTCCACCCAGATGTCTGGATAATTAAAATTGCCCATGACAACCATGTCATGTGCATGTGCAGCCTCAGTCAATTTTTGGGTGAACTCCAGATAGAGTTCCTCCCTCTGGTTTTGTGGTCTATAGTATACACCTACAGATAGGTCTCTCTGCACAAACCCCTTTCCATTCCCTTCCCATGCAACATGACCCAGAGGGTTTCAAGCTGTCCATTTTTGAAGCTGATGTCAGCCTTCAAGAAAGCATACTGCTCCTTCACATTTAGAGCAATGCCTCCTCCTTTCTTCCCCACCCTATCCCTTCTATGCAGGGTATAGCCCTCTATAACTATGCTTCAATCATGTGAGGAGTCCCACCAGGTCTGTGTAATCCCTACTAGGTCATAATGCACACTGTAGAGTAAGAGGGCTAACTTATCCTGCTTGTTTCTCATGCTCCTGACATTAATATAGAGTCACCCAAGTCCTCCTGCTGAGGCCTTCATCTTGCTGTCCCACTGATGTAAAAATATTTCCTCAGCTCCCACAAAAGTGGTTCTCCCAGTGTCCCTATCTATAGGGATTACTTGTATATTCATTCTGGACATGTTTGAATTTGTGTATCCTCATCCCCCAGGAACATTAATTTAAAAACATACCCAGAAGATTGGCCATCCTGGCCACAAACAGGAACTTACCTTTCCTTATGAGGTAGATATTGTCCCTTCCCAGGAGTCCTCTCTTCCTGAAATGTGCACAACGGTCAAGGAATCTGAAGCCTTCTTGGTGACAGCAGCATCAGAGTTCCTGGTTCACTTCCTCAATGCATCCTTCCCTTCTGGGACCACATCCTGAAACAGGAAGCACAGCACAAAAGACTACATGGCCACCAGGCTCTTGAGCCCAGCCCCCAGAGCCCTGTAGTTGCTCATGACCCAGTCTGGATTACTCCTTCCTGTGTCACAAGTTCCCACAAGGATGAGGAGCATGGGGTAGTAGTCAGGTAGTAGTCAAAAAGAGCCCATGTGATTTAGTAATTTAAGTTCCATTTTCAAGAAGAAGTAGCAGCAGAAGTGTTGGCTACAAATGTTAAACTCAGGATCCTTGAAATTCTAGACTATTAGGTGGATTGAAATACTGTAATGAAGTGAAATCATAAACCTTGGGGCTGGTCCCTCCCCCCCTCCACACACACACTTGCACACACACAGTAGCGAGCTACAAGAGTCAGGTATACCTATCCTACAAGAGCTGGAGTCTGCCATTGATGGCCAGTTGAGGCTTCTTTCAGCGTGGTGTATCCTCCACAAGGTGGTTGCTGGCTGGTCCTTCTGGCTGGACAGGTCTGGTGCTGGTCAAGTTGAAGATCAAGAGGGTGTCCCTGAGGGTCACTTTTCACTGCTTTTTTATTTGTTCTTGGCAGATTTTGGTGACTTCCCTGTTTTCAGGTTTGCCCAATCCAGGGGTCATTGATCCTTGTGGGACCTCCCCCACAGTGGCTACTGGATGACATCTGTCAGCCCCAGGGGTTGTCTGCATGTACGTGCAGGTTTGGGAGTCCGTTGATGACTTTTGAATAGGACTCTGGGAGCAGCCAATCTGGAGATACTCAGCCCAAAAGTTGGTCCCCGGCAATGATTAATTCAGACCAGGGCATCTAGCCCTTGAACAGTGGTGTTTAGAGATTTCCCGTTTGCTACTTTGTCTTCTATTTATTTCTTCCATTGGTTGATCTAAAGTTTTCCTAGGTGTTAATTGCTTCCTGCTACTGCTTCAATCACTCATTCACTCACTCTTTCAGGGGCCCGCCTGATACAGGGAAGCAGCGGTTTGATTCTTGCCCTTGTTAACATTACAACTTACTTCTGAAACTAAACACATTTAGTTAAAAAGTGAAGAGTATAAAATATAAACTACAAACATAATACCATGGCACACAAATAGATAAAAATACCAAAGTACAAGGGAATATACAAAATGCACACATTCAAATTTTAAAACACAATTCCTTATCTTAAAATGAAAGAAAGAAGAAGGAAAGGTAGAAGAGGAAAAACATATCCAAGGAGGGGAGAGCAACTGCAGGCAAAAAGAAAAGGGAGCTTTCTGCTACAGAAGAAGAGGACTACAGCATACAGTAGCTGAGAACTTAACAAGTACCTAAATTCTATTTTAAAATGGCACTGGGGCAACTAAATCACCTAGGCAATCTTCAAAATGTTAACCCAGGTCTTGATTGGTGGCCATTGTTATAATAAAATATTAGTATAGCATCAAATATAAAATATTAAATGAAGAGAAAGAGTAAATACGAGGTTCATGCTTTTGATAATTCCAAAACACCTATTATTGCATAGGTTTAAGAAAGAATAATACCTGGCTTAATTAATAGCACAGAAAACAAGACAAATACTATGGCTTCTTTAGAAGTTAACAGTAACATCAAGACATGTATAAAAATAGTAGGAAGAAAAATAAAGATCCTCCCTACCTCAGTCATACAGACAATGTCATATGAAAGCAGTAAACCCCCAAACCAACAATGTATTACAGAAAAGAAAATTTAAATTGAAACAAAAGTGTCTAGGGAAGAAACCAAAGCCTAACTTCAGATTTTTATGGGCTAAGTACAACAATCAAAAAGCCCAAAGCTAAATCAATTCAATTTTGCAGGTTAGTCTAAACTGCATAGATTGAACTGATAAGCAAGCAAACAAGCATTCACTTTTGATTCCTGAAATGCAGCTACATGCCTGCAGTGGCCCAGGCCAGAAGCCATGGGGTGCAAGAGCACACCTCCCTGCTGGGCTTCATCAAACAGGTTGGGCCAAAGCTAGCTCACCCAATCTGCAAGCAGCAGTTTGCAAGGGAAGGTGAAAAGCATCCTGGCACGCTGGGAGACTGTGAGTCAACTTGAATATGGAGGACATCTGGAATGGAAGTTCCATAAAACAATTTAAATTAAAACAGTTAAATCTGGTACTACATCCATCCAGGTTTATCTATTAGTGGTGATAGTGCATGAGAGATTGTAAGGTAACAAAGACAGTTTTTGCAAGGGGCAAAGACACTGACCATAGCACACTGGCTACTTAAACATTGTCAAAAGCTATGTTCCAAGGATAAATTTTAAGACAGAAGTCTATCAGGCTTGTATCATTTTGTAGTGAGCAATCTCTGTTTCAGTTCTTTATTTTTTTCTAGTTCCTTCCGTAATTTTCTTTGGTTTGCTGAGTTTACAGATGGTTATGGGACTTGTTCACAGTCTTTATTATATGCATGTGCACTGGCTTGTGGTAAGTGACAACACAGATTCTGCAATCAGCAGCATTGATAATTATTATGAATATTTGCACATGAATGGCACTAAATATGAATGGTACTTTAGGCCCAGAGAAACCTTAGGGGCTCTGCTTTAAAGTAAATTGCTTGTTGTTTCTTGTAGTGTTTCATCCTTTTAAGGTAGCCTTTATTAGACTAGTACATTTGTTGAGAGACAGGTACTTCTAAATATAGAAACAAGAAACTCAGTGTATAGGGCTGTATGTACAGATAGGAGAAGGGGCTCACAATCAAATGGATTCCAAGTGTCATGGATTAGAATAGGGCAATCTTTGTGGAGAACAGATGTGGAGAGGAGCTGAATTTGTAGAAATATATTCTGCTTTCCTGGAAACTAGGAAGAAATTAAACTAAATAGTGGAGGGGAAATAAGAACAGAGTTGGCTAATGAAACTCAAACATAATCTGACATTGATCCAAATGACAGCAGATACGTCTACAGTTTACACCATTATTTCCTCTGTTGTAAAGAGTAACTTGAATACAGCATTGTTGCCCTGTGGGGTCAGGCCAACTCTCAGGATCTCAATAGTGCTCTGTTAAACAGGAGGGTGTGACAATTGCACATATACAAACACACAAATCAATTAGGTGAATACACACACACACTACCAACTCAGACACATACACATCCAAACCAGCCTAGGCACATGCATACCTATCACAAATTCAAGCACATACACAATACACTCCAAAAGTTAGACAGCAATCAATGTCCATAACCACACACTCAGTACACATACACAGATCACTAATTCATATATCATGCACACAGGGACATATATACATACACCAGTTCACAGACATACAACCAACCTACACATACACACAGGTCCTACCTTGGATGGTACAGTGTGTGTGTGTGTGCGCTTGGGGTACCTGATACTTGGGGGAAGGTTAAGCTGGGAAAGAGAGAGTTAAAGTGGAGGGAGTGAAATTTGCCAGAACCAGGATTAGAACTGATGGACTAAAGATAAGCTAGCTGACAAACTAAGGCTTGGGTTTACTTAAGATCAAGTGGCACCAGGTTTACTTGCGGTCACTCGTGCAAGTGGAAAAAAAGCCTGATGGAAAGGAGGGGACAGCTGGGAAAAAGAGAGAGACAGAAACCTGGGAGCTTGGGCCTGGAAACTGAGACAGACAGCTGAGATATTGGTGGGGTGGGGCAGATGGCAGATAAGTGGTGGCAAGGAGGAGACAGCCAGGAAAGAAACTGAGGCAGAAACCTGGTTGCTCAGGGGAAAAGGCAGTGGGGATAAGACACTGGCAAAGAAACAGGGGAGTTGGAGGCAGAGAGGAGCTCAGGAAAGGTGTTGGAGGTGGCAGTGAGCCAGAAGCAGGAGAGGGAGAAATGAGACAGAAGTGAGAGGGGTGAGGAGCAGAGACTGGAGCAGGGCTAAACCATAGTAAATCAAAACCCAACTCAGGGATCCAAATAACAGGTTTATTAAACAGTCAACATGCTACACAGCCCCATGAAGTTATTGGTACACACACACACACACACAC
>JAGPOW010001327.1:28772643-28821957 GCA_030014935.1 Caiman crocodilus | reverse complement strand
CTGTGGCATTGACCCCTACACGGTTGAGTGGGTCAGAAACTGGCTGATGGGGCGCTCCCAGAGAGTGGTGGTGGACGGGTCGTACTCGACCTGGAGAGAGGTCAGCAGCAGGGTCCCCCAGGACTCAGTCCTTGGGCCTGCGCTGTTCAACATCTTCATCGCGGACTTGGATGAAGGGGTCGAAAGCAAGCTATCCAAGTTCACTGATGATACCAAACTGTGGACTGAGGTGGGGACACCAGAGGAGAGGCTGCAACAGGATCTAGGCTAACTGCACTAGTGGGCAGACAAGAACAGGATGGGATTCAACGTGGACAAGTGCAGGGTGATGCATCTGGGGAGAAGCAGCCCCCAGCACACATACCAGCTGGGAAGCTCCCATCTTGCTAGCACAGAGGTGGAATGGGATCTTGGCGTCATTGTTGATGCCAAAATAAACATGAGCCGCCGATGTCAGACGGTGGTTGGGAAGGCCAACTGAACCCTATCATGCATCCAACAATGCATTTTGAGCTGGTTCAAGGCGGTGATTCTCCCCCTTTATGCGGCTTTGGTCAGGCCGCAGATGGAGTACTGTGTCCAGTTCTGGGCGCCACACTTCAGAGGGATGTGGATGGCCTCGAGAGTGTCCAGAGGAGGGCCACTAGATTGATATGCGGGCAGCAGAATAGTAGGCCTCATGAGGAGCGTCTGAAGGACATGAACCTGTTCAGCCTCAGTAAACGGAGGCTGAGGGGGGACCTGGTGGTAGCCCATAAACTGCTGAGGGGAAATCAGCAGGAAATAAGGCAGGCTCTTTTTTCCCGGGCACCACCAGGGGTAACTAGGACCAATGGTCACAAGTTACTGGAGAGCACGTTTAGGTTGGACATTAGGAGGCACCACTTCACAGTTAGGGTGGCTAGAATGTGGAACCAGCTTCCTAGGGAAGTTGTTCTTGCTCCTACCTTGGGCATCATTAAGAGTAGATTAGATAGGTACTTGGCTGGGATCCTGTGACCCTGACACTCGTTCCTGCCATAGGTGGGGGGTCAGACTAGATGGCCTGCTTTAGGCCCCTTCTGACCCTGTATACTATGATACTATCAACCCTCACCAATACTACACAATGGGTGGTGGCCCACTGGCTGGTATAGCATCTGAGCGAGACCTGGGGCTTACAGTTGACCAGAAGATGAATATGAGCCAGCAGTGTAATGAGGCCATCATAAAAGCAAATAGAACTTTGGCAATCATCAGCTAATGTATGTCCAGTACAGCCAGAGAAGTGTTCCTCCCTCCACCATTCAGCAATGGTGAGGTATCAGATGGAGTATTGTGTCCAGTTCTGGGCACTGCACTTCAAGAAGAACATGGATAAGCTTAAGAGAGAACAAAGAAGAGCCACTCACATGTTCATAGGCAAGTAGTATAGGCCCTATGAGGAAAGAGACTCAGGGGATTGGGCCCGTTCAATTTGAGTAGAAGGCTGAGAGGTGACTTGATAGCTACCTACAAGTACATCAGAACACCAAGATTTAGGTAAGGAACTCTTCAGGAAGTCACCTCTAGGGAGGACAAGGACCAGTGGACATAAGCTTATAGAGGGTAAATTCAGGCTAGATATAAGGAAGAACATTTTTTCTGTAACAGTCACCAGAATCTGGAACACACTCCCAGCAGAAGTGGTGCAGTCACCATCCTTGGAGGGGTTCAAGAGGAGGCTGGACAGGCACCTTGTTGAGCTTGTCTTAGCCCATTAACTTCCTGCCCATGGCAAGGGACCAGACTTGATGATCTTACAGGTCCCTTCCAGTTTTACAATTTTGTGATGCTAGTACTATGCTACTATATGGTATTATTATACTACTGCACAATACCATCACTTAAAAGGCATTTGCCAGTGTTACTGCAGAGTAACTGTTTACTGTGCATTTATTTAGTACTTGATTGTACAAGAAATAAACTAAGTGCACAGTAACCGCTGCACATTAATGACCATGTAGATATGCCCATTATGCCTTATATATTAGTGGGACTAAATCTCTGCATATATTGACTTTAGTGATTCAGACAATGATCCAAGAAACTGAAATATAGTATGTAACCACAAGTTCGTATCATTACTGAAAAAGCACGTAAACAAAAGTAACCATACAGAATGTCTGCTACTTAAAGATACCATGATTCTGAAGGCATAAATGGCAATGTACTTCTCTTGAATCTAACCCCCAATAATATGTGCACCAGAACTACCTAGACACTAATATTTTTCATGCTGTACTTAATGAAAACCAGTGGTATATGGCAAATTGCTAGACACAACTACATTCTTTCTAGAACATGCTACTTTAGAAAAATAGATAGAAAGTAGCAGAGTTGATGGAGGAATTAGCTGTTGTAAGTCAGCCTGAAGCTCCAGCCCAAATACCACATTATATGGCATCTTTACTGACTCTTGAGAATACCATTTGTAGCCTATTTTACTGGCCAATGCTAAGCAATATTTTTTTTTCTCTTAACCATTGCAAACCTGGAACAATTTACTGATAGAATCAACTAGCATTTATAATCCATTAAGTTTACTGTGTTTCCACTTAATGGGAAGATCTACTGTTGAATCATTTATTTAAATTCTATTTTCAGCTACCTGTTAGCACTAATTGGATGCAAAATTCTGCTGTATTGTAGCAAGATATTTCTAAACTAGAACTAAATAAGAACCTTTTAATAGCACCCTCATCACTTTATTTGAAAGCCTTTATACCCAGATGCCATGTAATTAACCTTCTAGTAAGCTATGTGATGATAATTTCTAGATGGAATTATCTCAGTTTTTATGTTAATAGCCTTTGGAATTGGTAGGAATATGTTCTATATTTATTGTACAAGCTCACAAAGGTTAGTTGAAGTACTAATTAACAAAAAAAGAGAAAGAAAAAAAACAAGTTTGGGTTAGTGAGGGAGAGCTGCAGAGTTCTCTAGTGGGAAAAAAATGAATGAATAGCTGTATCTCCAACCCTGGATAAATCCATCAAGTTGCTATTTAAGAGAAAAAAGTGTGAATTCTGAAAACTACATTATTTCACTTTCCAAAAATAGTTGCATATAATATACAAAGATATCAGCAGAGCAACTACACAAACAAGGCCAATATCATGTCATAGAATGAAATTCACCTTAGCGTACATGACTTAAGTTCCAACAGAGCCCTTAAAAAGGAATTAAGTTTGATTTTGAGCCTGATCCAAAATAAGCCAGAACCTATACATTACATTCTGCAATGTCTAACCTCTTGGTGCCTGGCACCAGCATAAAATCTAGAACCAGAGTTTTAAGCACTAAGGTTTTCCCATAGTATATTGGGAAATGTGGAGCCTTAGAAAAATATTTAATAAAAGAACAGTGCACAAAGCAGGGACTAGGGCTGTGCAAGTCTTTGGATCATGCTTTGGATCTGGGACCACTTCAGATGCTTCAGCATCCAAAGCAACATGCCTGGATCGAAGTGTGGGCTCAGTTAAGCTTTCCAAAGTGGTTCGTAGCATTTGAAGCACTTTGGAAATGCTTTGGATGCTTTGGACAGCTTAACTGAAAGTTAGAAGAGGGAGGGGAAGCAGGGGAGGGAGGGAGTGGGAGAGCGGGGGACGGGAGGAGACTGATGTGTAGGTAGCCAGCGAGAAGGATTTCTCCCTGGCTTCCTTTCCAATGATGGTGTCTGTAGGTTGGGACTAGAAACAGCATAAAAGCCTCTGTTTGGAGGCATGCTATGCCTTTTTCCCAGCTTGTTCCCTCTCAGAAACTGTGTGAGAGAGGAACTCTTGGACTGAGGCATTGCAGCTTGCTGGCTGTACTCAGTAGTTGAAATTGCCTGCTCCTTTTTCGTGTTACAAAGGATTGGGTAGGATTTAGCGTACCTTAGCTTAGGTATTCTATTCAATTACTATTAGTATTACTATTCAGTTCAATTCTTTGAATTTATATTTGCTCTTTTTTGTGTGTGAGGAAACTTTGAAAAAAGAAAGTTGTGTTTTCCCTGCCAGTGTGATCCATCACTGTCAGGGAGGCACACATTGCTTGCATTCATGCACACACACAGACACACAAACACACAGACACAGACAGTCGCAACATAAATAAAAATCAGATATCATAGAAGAAGACAGGCAGACAGACAGCACACGATTTTTACATAACTCTTAACACTGAAGCAAACAATCAAAAGAGAGGCTAGTGCACACATGCAACAGAAGGAATAAAATGCACAATACAAAAGGATTCACACACAAACACACACACACAGACCTTTTGCAGCACAGGAAAGATCAATATGAAGTATGTTGGAAAGGCAGGTGCCAGGTCTTCGGGCAGGGGAGAGAAAGGGTAAGAGGAGACATAAAGCTGCAAGCCATCCCTGCTCCCAAATACAGATGCTTCATTTTCCCAAGCAGCCATGACATCAGCGCTGCCAGTGGAAGCCAGGAGATGGGATCAGTGTCTGCACCTGACATCCCTGCCCCTGCACCACCTCTGCTTAATCCAGAAGTGGGCACCAGTAGTGGAATCACTGCCTCCTCCACCCTCAATTTCAGCTCTCAGCATTAGCCTCCCACTGCCAGAGGAGGAGCTGGAGCAGGAACCAGGGATGCTGAGAGTGCTGGCTCATGCAATTCTGGGGACTGAGGGGGAATCAGAGTTTGTGCTCCACACCCCTCAAGTTTCCCCTAGACCCAGGTCTCCTCCAGATAGAAGCACCAAAGCAGAGGCTGAAGTTGTGAAGGCAAGTGGCTCAGCCAAGGCAGCTCATCCTGCTGTTCAGCCTCAGCCTGCTGAGAATGGGGAAAAAGCAGGATCCTCGCCCTCAATCCACAAGCAGGGGTGTAGTGTATTGTGAGAGCATTTTGAGCTGGCAGATGACCCCAGGTTTGCCATCTGTCAGTGCTGCTGAAGGCACATGAGCCACGGCAAGGACATGAGACACTTTGCCACTAAGGTGATGCTGCTGTATCTTAGGAGACAGCACCCCCTTGACCTTCTTCCTGCTCAGCCTGGAACCAGTGTGTGTGCACCAAAAGGGAAGTCCCCCACTCACTCCAAAGCCCCTTTGCCCCCAAAGCAGAGGCAGGCCACCCTGGACCAGTGGGGAAAATATGAATAGAAAGGGGAACACGTTCCCAAGGTGAGCAAGATCACCTAGAGAAGTGGGGAGATGCTTGCTATGGATAGCCATACCTTCTCCCTAGTTGAGCAGCGAGGGTTCAGGTAGTTTGTAGCACTAGTAGCCCCATTTTAAAAAGTGCCTGCATGTGCCACCTTTAGCAGGGCAGTAGTGTCCTCCCTGCATGTGGCATGCAGGGAGTACTTGAGGGAGGAGCTGAGCAAGGCAGGGCCACAGGTAGCCTTGCACTTCACCTCTGACATCTGGAGCAGCTAGGGTGGCCATCACACCTACCTCTCCCTCACAGGGCACTGGTACAATCAGTCAGGCCATCGGTGGGCTGTACTGCAAGCCAGAGTGCTGGATGAGTCCCACGTGGCAAGGGAGATCATAAACCACATAGTACAAGGGTGGCTCATTGGGCAGGCTGAGCTCACCTGTGGGTTCATGGTCACTGAAAATGGGGCCAACATGGTGAAGCCTGTCCATGATGCCAATTCTGTTGACATCTGCTGTGTGGCACACAGGCTGCACCTAATAGTGAGGGATGCCTTGGAGGGGGACAGGGCTGCTGGTAATGGTGCCGCCACCACTACTGCTACAAGCCAGCTGATTTCAAAATGCAGGAAGGTGGTGGTATACGTCCACCACAGCATCAAGGGTGGCAAGATGCTTTGGGACAAACAGTCAGAGCTCAGCATCCCGCAGGACAGAATCATGCAGGATGTGGAGACTCCACATACTGATAATTGAAAGGCTGGTGGAGCAACAGAAGGCTATCCATGAGATGGCCTTGCTTGGGGAGATAGGGATCAGCACCCCCCTGAACAGAGCTGAGTGGGGTACTGTCTCCCAGATCTTAGTGGTCCTCAAGCCCTTCCTCGAGCCTACTGAGACCCTAAGTGCTGGTGAAGCCCTCCTCAGCCAGGTGATTCCCATAGTAAAAGAACTGTAGAACCAAATACAGAAGATATGATATGAGTTCCAGGGGATCAATATTCCTGGCTGGGGCAGGCCACTGTCACCAGACGTGCAGGCACTGGTGAGGCAGCTGAAGGAAGGCATCAGGAGACAGCTGGATCCCTTGAGGTCCAGTATGGTCCACATGATGGCAGGCATATGTGACCCAAGGGTGAAGGGAAGCATGTGCACTGGCAGCGGCAAAACCCTTGATCACTGGACACAGGTGCTGGTGAACAAAGTCAGGGATACCGAAGTGCAGAGGCGAGGAGATGTGCAAGAGGGGGATCCACTTTCCCATGCCAGCAATCCCAGCACCAGTGCCAGCACCAGCACTGGCACCAGCACCAGCCAGTATCCTGCACACCAGCTAGTGCCAATGTGGGCCCTTTCAACGCTGAGGTCCAAACGCACCAGACCCCAGCCTCGGGCAGGTAGCACCAAGGCTTCAGTGGCTACCTATCTTGCTGAGAATTTGGAGCCACTGCAAACCCATGGCCTACTGGACAAATTGCAGCCAGATGTGGCAGGATCTGGCCATGGTTACCCAGCAACACCTGTCCTGACAGTGTTCCAAGTGAGAGGGTTTTCAGCATTGCTGGGAATGTTGTGACAACCCACCATACCTGCTTTTATCCTACTTTGGTGGAGCAGATGTAGGTGTTCCTAAAGGTGAACCTCTCACTGCTGGGGTTCCACAAACTCCACCTGCAGACAGACTGAGTGCTTTCTGGTTGCAATGCAGTTGTGAGGCTCCTGGTGAACTCAGCTTAGCTGCCCCGGATGCCAGCTTTAGGGATGAATACCCCTTTGTCAGGCTGAGGAAATACCTGCAGTTGGTCCTGGATGGAAGGAATAGTAAAGAAGCCAGGGGCTGGCCTGGCCTACAGTGCAGGCAGAAAATCAGTCAGTGAAAATGGAAATGGAGGCCTCAGGGGATGAGGGACAGGCTGGGGTTGGGGGTAGGGGGGAAAGGGGGATATAGCAGCACAGGTAAAAGTGCAAAAGACCCAGGGGTGTCAGATGCCTGGCCAGTTGCAGTGTGCCAGACTTCCACTGTATATATTGAGTTCATGAGTTTCTGTACCTACTACCCAAGAGGCTGATGAAGTGTAGTTCAAAGGCCCAGCTCTGAAAAGTGGTTTGCATTGTAATTTGTTCCCTCTCAGGATCATGCCTGAAATACTAGAGGCAGAGGGTTTTCTGCTGAGGAATGTGCCCCCACAGGTAGTTGGGTTTTGTTGTCTTTGATGGATTCTGGTGTGCAGTTTGTGGGGGTACTGGAGATAGTTGGCAGGTTTTGTGTTTTGAGCTGTAGGAAGTTAGCTTCAGTTCGATGAAGTTAGGTGCTGGTTTGAAAGTACAAACCACTTTTCAGTGGCCCCAGCCCCAGGCTGTTCCAGTGTCACAGCTTCCTGGCAGAGCTGCCTTCCACCTACAGGGCAGGCAGAGTGGGTGGAAGGTTGCTGGGAGCTGAAGCTGAAGCCCCACATTCTGGGGCAGGAGCCACCTGGCTGCAGCTTCCTCTCTCCCCACTGATGCTTTCCCACTCTAATTGCTGTCCAGAGCAGTGCAGCAGGGACAGGAGATGGAGGAGGAAGAGCTTCTGGAGGCATCAGGGGGAACTGAGCAGTACTTGGGAGGCTGCAGCCATACCAGGAGCAGCCTGCTTCTGGGAAACTATCTGCACAGGCTGGGGCCAGGATCGTCCAGCAGGTATGGGCAGAAGCACAGTGAAGACTTCCTTGAACACGAGTGGGTAGGACGTGGCCCCTTGCAGAGTTCCATGGAGGCAGCCTTAGACAGGATCCAATCAATTGGTTGTCCATCTGCCAGCTGGATCCAATTAGTTGATGGGCTAGTTCTGGCCCATAGGCCATATTTTTCTCAACCTGGCCTAAAGAAAACTGATGTTGACAATAAGGGTGTCTTTAAAATCCTACCTCTCTTTAGAACTCAAGTGACTAAGTCAATTTTGCAAGTGAAACAGTTACTTCCAAAACTAGGAATTTATCTGAAGATAGTGAGCACAACATATTCCATCCTAAATATGTTTGGAATAGTAGACAGTGGTTCCTATATTTTATGTAATAGCCTAATTATTGAACAATGTGCCTGTAAAGTTTAGGAACATGGTCATCCACCAACCATATATTAAAGTTAAGGCACCCATTTTTTATTTTTGTGCAGAAAGCAGTACCCCAAGGTATTACCATTTTTAAGTTGCAATAAGAACATGGCCAACTGGTGCTGCCTTTGTCGGGGGGGGCACATGCCCGCCCTGTGACCAGTCCCACCAACCGGGCAGGGGTCCCCCTCATGGCTGCTCCTGCCAACTGGGGGGAGGGGTCTTTTGCCACTGATCCTGCCAACTGTCAGGGGAGGGAGTCCCCTGCAGCTAATCCTGCCGATCTTACTGCTGATCCCATGATGGCCGATCACTGTGGCCAGTCACTGCAGCCACTTCTGGGACTGGCTGTGACTCCTTCTGGGAGGGGCTGCAGCAATCAGCCAGCAGTTGCAGGGGGGCTACATGCACCCCCGTGCACCCCCTATGCATCACCACTGATTAAGGGCATGCACATATAGACCCACACCCTTAATGCATCTTAAAAATGGCTAAAGCACCTTAAATTGGCACATGTAGATGTGCCCAGTGTCTATGATAGTCCCCTTACATTCTTCAATGGGAGAAAAGGAAACTCTTTCAGTGTCTTCCCAATCTGCTGCCTGCAAAATAAGCAGTAGTTTTATTTTTCGTTCTGAACCCAGAAGATTCCCTAAAACTTGTACATAATTTAGGAATCTAAATGATGAACATAGCCACACTTCTGAGGCCCTACTGAGTGGAGGCACTCATGTAGTCCCACTTGCTGGGTCATGCCCCAGAAAGGATGACAGAGAATCACCAGGCATTTGGTACTATGTCAATATTCCAGCAATACATTTTTAAATTGCTTAATTAGCTGGTGCCCTAATATTACCAGCCAATTGGAGGCATTGTGTGTCTGCAGGACAGGCAGTGGAGCCATGGCCTTCAGGGCCAGGACAATACACTGTTTACCAAGAAATTGCTAGGTTTTAAAAAACATTGATTGCTTGCACTCAGTGCAATGACACTATCAATGTTTGTTTTCTGAAGTGGTTTAATGGCTAGTGCAGTGAACATGGCACAGGGATGAAGTTTATCATATAGTCCTTCAGTCGCACAAAATTTGTTGAAATGTAGTAACATTTAAATCTGAAACTGGGGTAATTTTCCCTTGAATTCTAATGGAGCAGGATGGCATCTTTGTACTGTACTGTGTTCTCTATAAGGTACACCTCTAGCTGACCCTTGTTTTGTGTCCTTGCAATTAATTAGAGAAATTGTCTGATCTGAGAAAATTACATCCCCAGTACTATAACATAAAAAAGAGTTATAAATACTCAAACATTCTACATTTGGGGGGAAAAGGGAGGGAACAAGGCAATTATAGAGCTGAATTAAGCCACCTAAGGGTTATCATATGAAGCTGGAGAGCTCTATATACCTGTAAAGACAATAGGAATAAGAGCCAGTTATTTGTGTGATCGTAAATTAGGAAGCAAAATCTTGCCTGAAATATTTTAATAGCATTCCACTTTCTCACTCCATCCAGTAACTTTTGTGAGGGAAAAAGAACACAAAACTAAACTTTTTCTTGTTTTCAGTATCTACAATCCATATCTACTCTCTCCATTTTGCAGTCTCCAAATTGATTTCAGATGCATCTGATATAGCAAGAAGATGCTCACAATCAGAAGTGTTTTGTAATGTCCTGACACAAACAGTGTCTTGTTTAAATCAAGTTTGTGTTTGCCTGAGACTTAGGTTAATTCTAAACTCTGAACTCTGATCTAGGCTTGCTGAGTTAATTCAAAAATTGTTTTCACACAGAGAAGGGATAAAGCTTTAAATATGAAATTTCAATTTAAGTGCATAAGTAAATGTTTGCATTAGAGCCTTGGATCTGAACTTGGCATGTGGTTTTTGGTTCCAACACTAGGACAGTCCTGCTTATGACTGTTCTTGAAGGGTTACAGCTATGGATGATGGAAAGTAATGAGAGGAAATTATTTTTCTTTATCTCTGTCTTAGACACCCTTTTGTAATCTCCTTTCCTTTAAAAATAAATTCGGAGTAACACAAAACAACACAAAACAACCACTTCACAGTGTGTGCTGCCTGACTTGTGACATCTTTATTTTTATTGAACTCTCTTCCAAACATAGACTTTGTACAGTGCCAGTAAAGGATGGGGAAAGAAAAAATGAAATATAATGAAATTAGGAAAGTACTATAAAATTCGGAAAGTACTATTTGGCATTGAAATTCGCAACATCCTGTAAAGTACTTGTTCACTGCTTGAGTATTGGTGACAATTGTCTCATACTAATTTGGCTATTAATTGTTACATGCAAGTAAAACTGTCTCCATGTGTCTTCTATATTTAGGCAATTTTAGTCTTCAGCCAGTCAGCAGAAGATTCCCAGGATACTTGTTAGTGTAGGGTAAACCCTACCTGTAATACCCTACTCTCGCCTGTGATGACTTGATGATAAAGGAGGAAAATAAAGGATGTCAGGTTGTGAGGCTAACTGCATGTATGATCCTTGGCAATACAATATAGCCAGGGCTCCACTATCCCTATACCCTCTCCCAATCCAGTGAGTGGTAACTTATTGGCCATATAACATTAAAAAAAAGTCCACAGAATCCTTTTTGTTAGACTTGTACCTTTATCGTAAACCAAACAAACTTAGTCTTGGTTAATCTTCACTGGGACTCTGAAAGTGAACCCTCTTTTACTCAAACAGTTTACTAGCCTAGGTCCAAATATTGGAGCTTTATTCTTGCTCCAGTTTCTGTGAGGATTCCAACTTCCTTCAGTCCAGTGAAAATAAAGAACAAAACCAAAAGCACTGTCCATATATCTCGGTATTTGCACTACCTCTGTCTAAAGTTAACTTGATATTGTCCATATATCTCAGTATTTATGGTACCTCTGTCTGCCCTTCTCACTGGGCTAGCTGATTAGAGTGTTAGATTTCATTTTGGCTGCTCTGTCCCAGACAGGTCTCTGTCAGTGGTAAATCTTCAGCTAGGCTTATGCAGGAATGTTGCTTGTGCTTCCTTCCCTCTCTTAGCACTTTCTGCTCCCTTGCTGTCAGGGAGAGGAACGTCCAGTTCCTGTCTCTGCTCCAAGTCTACTCCAGAAGCAGCCGGGAGAAGTAAGGTTCCTTTGTAGTTTTATGTATCCTGGGAGACAGGATGACTGCAGGCAAGCATCCTTCAAACCCTGGTTTCTTCCTCTCTTCCCTAGAGATTCCTTTTCTTCCCTTACATATACCACTACTAGAATACAGTACAGTGAAGTCCTTCATGGTATAAGGCTGTACAGGAATGGTGGCTGAGTATGTCCTAAATATTTACCATCTCCCTTTTATTTATTTATTTTTTCTGAGGGAAGATTCCTGATATGTCCTTCATTTTCACTCAGTTTAGATTGACCCTCCCCCCTTCTTCCTCACTGATCAGATAGCTAATAGATGATCAACTAGGTAGATGATCAACTAGGTGTGTTGGGGTATGAAGTTGCATGGGGCACTGAACCTTGAAACTAGGGAAGCCGAGAGATGCCCCATAATCCACTGCCAAGATCCACTATGTGGGCAGTGGACCCTTGAATGTTACAACCTGGGAAGGGTATGTAATATTGCCAGAATCACAGGGCATCATCTGAAAGTCCCAGGGAAATTTGAGATTCTGGAGGTAACCTGAGAAGCTTAGCCCAGGTGAAGTGGGAGCAAAAGTCCCAAGCCTCTGTAGTGAAAGTGAGAAGCATATGCTGGAAACTGCACCCTCACACAATTGCTTTTGTCTGCTGTTTCCATCTATCCATCCATCCACCCTTCCAGTCTTCCACCTAACCCCTTGCAGCCGGAGCCTCACCCATCCATGGATACCAAGAGCCCAATGGGTACGGCCCTCGGATCATGGACAAACTCAGCCCACCAGCCAAATGTAGGGATAAAAGTGACAGTTTGGGGGATATAAAAGATCTCATCATTATCTGGGGTGAGGAACACATCCAGTGCCAGCTCCAGATAGGTATTAACCCAGAGACATATTCAACCATATTGACCAGGAGAGGTAGGTGTTAGATCACAACAGATGGTGATGCAGGCTGACCTTGACAGGCTCAGAAAATGGGTGGATGAAAACCTGATGGCATTCAACATTGAAAAATGCAAGGTACTCCACCTTGGGAAGAAAAACCCATAGCATGCTTATAGGCTTGGCAGTGCTATGCTTGCTAGCACCATGGCTGAAAGAGACTTGGGGGTCATGATTGACCCCAAAATAAATTTAAGCCACCAATGTGATGTTGCAGCTGGTAAAATAAGCAAAGCTCTGGCATGAATCCATAGATGCTTCTCTAGCAAATTCCAGGATGTCATCTTCCCACTGTAGTCAGTCTTGGTGAGGCCACAGCTGGAGTTCTGCATCCAGTTCTGGGCTCCACAATTTAAAAAGGATGTGGAGAAGCTTGAAAGAGTCTAGAGGAGAGCCACGTGTATAAGCAGAGGGCAGGAAAGTGGGCCTTGTGACGAGAGGTGGAGAGCTATGACTCTTCAGCCTGGAAAAGCACAGGCTCAGGGGGGACCTGATGGCTGCCTATAAGTACATAAAGGGTTTACATGAAGATGTTGGGGAATGCCTGTTCACAAAAGCACCCCAAGGGATGACAAGGTCAAACGGTCACAAATTCCAAGACTGTTTCAGGCTGGACACAAGGAAGAACTCCTTTACTGTCTGAGTCTTCAAGGCCTGGAACAGACTGCTGCCAATGGTGGTGCAAACACCTACTCTGGATGCCTTTAAGAGACATTTGGACATTTATCTTGCTAGGATCCTTTGACCCCAGGTCACTTCCTGCCCCGGGGGCAGGGAGCTGGACTTGATGATCTTCCAAGGTCCCTTCCAGTCCTAATGTCTATGAAATCTATGAAACAGAGACTGGGAGCAGCGTCTCTCCAGGACCAAATTGTTGAAGAGGCATTATTACTACGTGCTTGAAGCTAGAAAGTGGTCTGTGGGCTGAGGACAGAGCATGCCATTTTACAAAAAACTGCAGTTTCCTTGCCAATAATAGGATAGATGCTCCCTTCTCACCATTCCCATGGGACCAGAGGTATTCTGGAGGAGTCATCCACAAGGACACCAGTGGAAGAGGAGTAGGTGGAGAGAAGGTCCATGATACCATTCCCTATACAGAGGCCATGGCTGTTCCAGACCAAGTTCTATCACAGATCTCTGCACCACTCCCAGAAGTGCAGCATGTACCAGCAAGGTGGCCACCGTGAATGCATGACCCACAGGACCCATGGACAGTTCTCCTGGTGAGTAGGTCACATGTGAGAGCACTGTGCAACTTTTGTTAGTAAGGTTTAATACAGTTCCATGCAATCATAATAGAGATTTAGGGCCAAGGGGAGACACAGAGCAACTGGGGGTGGAGAAGTAAGGGGAGCCAAGGCTAGCACAGTCCACCCCCTGTAGTCATGGTCTTCTCTCAGACTCTAATGGCTGAGAAGCTCACAAAGGGACCTGAGGTAGGGGCCAGGAATGCTGGGTCATAGGGGGAAGATGAATTGCGTACTTTTCCCTCACTTACCTCTGCCTTCCTCTGCTGAAGCCTGGAGCCCAGGCAAGGTGCCTGTTCCCCACACCTTGCTCTTGGGCACTTAAGAGATCATGTCTCATGCAATGGGATGTTAAATATGCATAACTGATATATCCTTGCCATTTTTGCTAGGGCCATGCTATGCCCCATGGGAGATTGGAACCTAAGCACAGATACCTCAAGCACAACTGAGAGATCTCTCAGTGGGGCTGAAAGAGTTGCAGTGCCAGGATAGAGAGTTAACTGGTGGTTACCCAGTAGGTGCAGACCCCTTCAGATGATTACTGGGGCAACTTCTGGTGCAGTGCCTGGTGGCCCCAGCTTGTCCACCCTTCTTCCAGGAGGCTGGTGGAGGAGCTCTTCTGCTCCCTATGGCCCCATTCCTGGCCTGGGTCCTGCTGCAGGGGAGTGACTTAGACTTGGTAGGAATAGGCAGTCCCCTAGCTCAGGCTGTCTGTCTGACATGAACCTCAGGTGTCAGCAAACTCTGTGGATCCAAGGTCCTTGACAGGAGAAATATAGCCTTGGGACTAGGGATTCCATGTGGGATGGCCACCTGTCTTCAACATCCACTCTGGCAGTGCCTCCTGGTCCTCAGCTCTCTGATAGACATTGGGACCACTATTACATAACTGTCTATCTCCTGCATGGAGAGGTGCAAGGTCTTGACTATGACCCCTGAAAGTAGGGTGCTGAGTGAAAAGTCCCCTACTGTATGTCTCCCCTCCAAGATTTCATGTTTGTTGAGTTCCAGCCCTGTGGTGTTCCTCCTCACCTCAAACCCCCTTCTGCGTTCTGTCTTTCGGTTCTTAAACTCTCACCACTTCATGGATGCTAAAAATTTGCTGTTTTGTGTTAACTTGGAAGAGGGACCAGACTGAGACACAGGTAATGTTCAACAGCTTCTCTTTATTAAACACAGGCAATGTTTGGCAATCACAACATTTTAAACTGGGACATGTCTCTTTCTTGTGCCACATTCTCCATGCCCCCATGTGTGCCACTCAGGGGTTTGAATAGTGAGAAGGAAAGGGGGAGGGAGCCTGTGCCTGGGAAGCTTAGGTTGTGGGTGTCAATGCCCATGAAGCATGGCCAGAGGAGCCCATGGCAGAAGACCCATTGCCTGGTCCCTGGCCCTACCCATACAGGGAGGGCTCCCAGTCCACATGGGTGAGGAGGCAATTATAAAGGTCTTCACAAATGTGGACAGCATGCTATGGTGCAGGGAAGGAGCACATTGTCCTGTCCCTCCTCTCTGCACTGCATTTGCTCATGATGCCAGATCTGGTCCATAGTTAAAGTGGTCCTTCCAGTGGTCCAACCTTATGAGCCAGGACAGGGAGTAGACAAGTCCCTGACAAGGACTGAGGTTAGGGACCCTGGGAGCATAGCACCCGGTTTCCATTACCTTATGAAATGGGGAGTTGTGCAAGATGTGGGCATCGTCCTCATTGGCTGCATGAAAGCCAGTGGTCCAGTCATGCCCTGGATGGTGCACATACACATACTCACATACACAGAACCCTGGTTTGTTGAACACCCACACAGAACCCAGCCACCTGGGACACACTCGCACACTTGATGAGTGTGGAGTGCACTGGATTGGCATGCGGGGGATGGCCAGCTGATAGCTCATGGTTGTAGGGGCCGAGAAAAGCCGGCTGAATGGGGCCGCCTATAGAGCAGAATTGGTTGGACGAGAGGCAGCAGTGGTTGAAACAAAAAAAAAAACTTTACTTACAAGCTGTATACACGAGGTAGACAGTGTAGGCACAATGCGTAGACAGACAAACAGAACTGTAGACAGGCACACCGATGCTCATACTCACATGGGGATGGGATATGTCATGGCGACTGCGATGGGGAGTCGATGGTGGATGATCAGGCCTCCTCCTTGGCTCCAAAGTACACATGGGGATCTCTCCCTATGCGTGTTCGAGCACTCCTCCAATTTGGGCGGGCATCGCCCAAGCCTTTTATGCGGCCAGCGAGCCAATTGCTGACCGCCACGTGTGCATAATTTACACAGCTAGTGCAGCTGCAAACTTTTGGCGGGCTCTGATCTTGTACCAAGGACTTTTCCCACCTTACAGGGAAAATCCCTGTACCCGGGACTCGCAGTGTGTCTAACACAGCTGTGCCGAGGCACCTGTTCCATTTAGCTCTAACAATGGCCATGATGAAGCACTGACATAGGGCCAGATGAGCAGCTATGATGTCCCCTGTAGCCAATCAGGGCTGGGTCAGCCATTTGTTCCCACCTGGGAGTCTTTGGCAGCTTGGGGAGCCCACATAACACATTAGTAAGCTTGCAAGAGCCCTCGCCCCACATACATACCTGCTGGACTCAGGCTGTGCAGGCACACTCCATGTCTCCTCCCCTCACAAGGGCTAACGTGCTCTGCTTCCTCCTGACCTAACCTTGGGTGTTCAGAGTAAAACGTGAGAGTTAGAGTGCTTCTGCTCTGGCTTTCTCGAATGCCTCTACTTAGCCATAGGTTTTTGTTGTTGTTAGTTGCCAAAACCAGTAGAAGGCATGTAAGGTGCTTTGCCTATTCTCTCCAATATGTTGGCAGCTGGTCTGGGGTCTTCAGTTTCCAAGGAGTGGAAAAAGGAAGGAATTGAGGATCTTGGTTACAGCAATTTTTTAGGTGCTTACTTTTGTTTTATAGCAAAGGCAGGATGAATCAAAGGCCTTTTGAATATCAGTCAAAATTTCCTTCTTAGCTAGCAGAACATAAATATGCAAGGCAATCTTGTGGTTAAATGAAAATTGATGCAAGTATTGCACGTGTACTTGTTCTATGACAGGGACATCAGTTTCTAGGACCTTCAGGGTGGTTCCTTTCATGAACATTATATTCACTTTAGAATTAAAAATTTTAAAAGCAAAAATTAAAAAAAATATTCAAAATTAGCAACTTTATTGCAAATTCTTACATCCTGCAGTGTCTGTTAGAGATTAGCATTGGTTAATGTACTTTTAAGCACCAAATGTGTGTATGTATATACTGAAATAGAGCTCTTCTTAAATTCTAATGCAACCTTTAAAATGTCATGATATGCATCTTTGGTTTCTAAAATACCCTCAAATGCTATTTATAACTGAAACAAAATCCAGGAATAGATTCAGCTTCAAAATGGAGTTTTTTGCTTGTATTGATGGCATAAAAGAAATTCACTGTAATGAATACATTTGGAGCCATCAGCAGGGTTTTGCTTCATGTACTTGACATGACTCTGGCCCTTTAACTTTTAAAACATTTCCCCAATTAAGCTGTTAAAGCCCTGAAGCTTGTCCACAGCTGCTGCAGATTGATTTCTCTCATGATGATATTTAGAATTGCTAACTGAAACATGAGAGAAGAAAACAGGTTTTTCTTAAATCTGTTTTTATCCCCTTTGACTTCTTGCACATGTTTTTAAAGGTAATCTGAAAAGTTGCATTTTCTTTTCCTCTCTACAGCCCCTACCACTGGTTGTAAATATTTCTTTCTAAAGGCCATCTTATCCAAAGTTAATCCTTAAACTACACAAGACCAGAGGTTAGGAGAAATCTAAAGCATAAATAAGAAATCCTGAAATATTACAGGGAAATATAGTGGCAAGCTCTTAGAATGCAGCAGAATAAGCTGATAAGATTGCTTATGTACAAATGTTTGTCCATTTTTACAGTCTGGGTATTAGTAAGCAGTAAACCTTGTAAAATTGCACATTATGAGTAAAATTGACCTTAGATCAAGGTCTGTATACTGCTTAAGTTCCACAAATTCTGCTTAGATTTAAGTGATGCATGGGCATTGCGCTGGCCTTCAGGGCTGGGGTTATTTTTGTCCAATAAATAATATTACTTATGAATTTAGCTTTTCTTTTGGAATGGATAGCTCTTGAGTTTCTTGGTTGGTATTACTTATTCCACTCTGCAGTAGATGTCACGTGACTACAGGATGTGTATGCATACTTGAGCCAGCTTTAGTTTATCAGTTCCAGTAATAGTAATAATGGTACTGGCAAACTAGCAGCATAATTAAGTACACAGTATATCCAGTAGCCTCATGGGCTTCGTTTGTGGAGTGCTACTATGTCTTCACTATGATTAGTATCAATTGTAGGGTGCCTGTACACAAGTGCAGAGGCTGCTCTGATGAACTGTGATTACTGTGTGTTGAAGCGGACTCGATTAATCAAGTCTGCTTGAGTGTGGCAATTTCCACGCTCCAGCTGCCTCCTTTGTCTTGTGTATCAGCATCTTCACACTTAAAAATGGTGGTGGGGGTGCTTAAACTAAAGCTCATTGAGCAAGCTTTAGTTCAAGAGCCCCTACTACCATTTTGAAGTGTGGGAGCGCTGGTACATGAGATGCTGTGGTGTTTTTAATTAGAGCAACTCTCAGAGCCACTCTAATTAAAACTCTGCCTTCCCACCCCAGAACACGTGTAAAAGTGCCCATAGTTACCAGTGTGTATCAAAGACATTTCCTCAGTTGTGTTTGCTAAATGTTGTCAAAAATAAATATTGCTTTTTGCTATCTTTTTCCCCCTGCTGTGATTGATCATCTAAGCCCTATGGTATTGTTTCTGATCTCTGATTGAATAACTGATACTTCAAGTGATATCACAAAAAAAAAAAAGGATGAAAAATTAAGTGTGCTTTTGTCTAGAGTTTTTTTGAGGAATGATTATTCACGTAACAGTTGGTACTCCAATTTTTTCACACCTATCTTTGATTTACCTAAAAACACATACAATTTGAACAATTGTAATGAATCTAAATGCATTGATGCACTGAAATGTTTACAGATCATGCATTTTGTTTTGGAAGGGGAGGGAGGAGCAGTTGTTTGCTGTGAAGTGTTTTAAGCCCTCTTTCCTTCCTCTTTCCTTTTGAATACAAATCCTAAATCACCACAGCTTAAATCTTGACTTCAGAGACAGAGAAAGTTGTGTGTTGTGGATTGTGTGTGATGTGTTTTGTCACTGTTTTCAAAAGTACTTTAATTCTGTGAGGAGATAGAGTTGTCCCCAGAAGCATGTAAGTACAAGACAGAGATTTTGATATTCCTGAAGGAAAATTGTCTGAAACAAATGTGTTTGATGCTTTTACAAAATATGTTGACTGAATGTGCTCAAGACCATCTGTTTGAAATAGTTTTCTCTTCATTTCAAAAGGTGAAATAGCCCGTTTTCATTAGAATATCGCCAGAATAATTCTATGGTCACTTGTACATCTCTTTGTGCCACATACCTCCTTATGTTTGAACACAAATACTGATGCATGCTGAAGACATGAGGTCTGTGAACATTTCTGGCTGCTCCAAAGTGATTGTACTGAAGAGATCCTAGTGTGATGCATCAGAATTCCAACACAGTACCTGAAAAATACTTACGAAGAAAGGAGTGGGGAAAATGTGTTCCACAGTATCACAAGGCCTTTAGAAATTCCAATAATGCACATCAAAAAAAGGAGCAAGAACAAAGTTACAAACATCAGAGTTTGACTAAATATAGTAGAATGATAGGGGCTTGTTCTGAGAACACAGGTAATCTTAGGCCTTGATACAAGAGGGAAAAAAAACCTAATCACAGTCCAGATTTTGTTCCATCTATTAGGCATCTAAGTAAATTTAGGTGGCTAAATGCAATTGTATTTAACCTTGTTCAGGTCTTTAAAATCCATAAAGTGTGTGTCTACCGGTTGCTATATGATGACATTGCTATAGAACCATGCTTTAGTCCTTCCTTTTCCCATACAGTTACTGCACTGTACATGTGATGCACAGTTAAATTTCACCTCTACGTTGCTTCAGCAGTGCACTATACCCAGGGACACTACAGTGACATAGCTGGTGATCATGTGTAAACACATGTGATCACTATATCACCATAGCATGCCGTATGATGATGTAGCACATTGCTACATTGTGTATATCTACTTTTGTAACACATTGCCACTTTACTCTTAAGATTAGGTCACAAAAAAAAAAAAAAAAACAATGAGAAGGAGGAGTAGGGGACCCATCCACCTTTTGTGTTAACTATATTTCAGGGACTCTAACAAAAGAGAACAGAATTGCACTTAGGAACCTAAGTCTACTTATTCACATAATACATGGAATGGAATCTGACCTCAGATACTTAAATCACTGTAGGAATGATTTATGTATTAAACATTCAGCAGGTTCTTAGACGCTTGTCCTGAACAGGGATATATTCCTGAGCTAAGGACTCAGTGACACTCCAACAGAAAGGGCCCCTCTACAAGTAAAGGCACAATGGGATCTAATGTGTGCTTTATTGTGCCTCCTGCTGTGTATGTGTGGTATGGCAGGGGGCACAACTGTGGGATTGTGCATCAAATGGCATTGCACCTTCTTGCTGGTGTAGGGAGAGCCTAGAATCAGGCTACCCCTCTGCTAACAAGAAACAGGCTTGTACAGCTGGGAGGTCCCTCTGCTGAGGGGCTCCCCGTTGTGGGGGTACCTAACATGCCCTCCCAAGGCTGGGTACTGGAGCTACCATGATTTCCTAGCCACCAGGGTTGCATGTATCCCTCAGGCTGGGAGACTGCAGTGGCTGTGACTCCCAGCCCTGGGGAGCTCCAAGCACTCCCAGAGCTAAGGCACCCTGCAGCTACTGGGAACCAGCTGGGTCCAGGTACCAGGAGGCGTACTGTGGGAACTCAGCATCCACAGATGCTGGGGCTGAGAGTCTCCTCAGTTACAAGTTTGGGAGACCCTGCAGATGAGATCCTGCTACACGTGCAAATTAAAGCTGGAGAGCAACCAGTTATAAAGTTAGTACACATTTTTAGGCCAGTACATAACGTTATAGCTGATTGGAGCTTTTTATGGTGTGATAGGTACTTTGCATGTGGAACTGGTCTCAAGGTAACTGTACAATTCACTAGGTAATTATGCAACATCTGTAATGTGTAGAGCAGGGCAAAAATGTATATGTTACATGGTACAAGTTGTACAGAGCATTGTACTACATCATACTTCTCTCTCACGCTTTCAACTTCTTGATTTTTAAAACATTTAATATACAACTATTAAAAAAAAGTGATGAATGTGCAAAGGTGCATGGTCCTCCGAGGTGCCAAGCAAAAATCATGTCAGCAAAAAAACCCCCATCCCCTGCTTGCTCCTCATGGGGTTACGCATGTAGGACCAACTATCTGTCTTTCACCTTGCAGAGGGCCCTCTTGATGGCCCAGCACAACACAAACTAGTCCACATTTTCTTGCAAGGTGAAATGTCCTGATTCAAATGTTACATGTGCATGGACCAGGAAGCAGACAAGTTGGAGTGTGTCATCACAGCCATTCTGTGAAAGCCAGTTTCTTCGGCTTTTCTTTCCATCTTGGCCTGGCCCAGCAGATAATGCTGCCCTTTGCTGCTTGGTACATGATATAAAAGATGTGCATAGTAGTGGACATGCCTACACATGTGATTTAGTGAGCATTAGCCTATTTTAATGAACATTAAAGCATTACTAAAAAAATCCATGTTATTTGGTTAATGCATATTAAAATAAGCTAAAACATGCTCTTTATTTAATGAACATTAAGGCAGGTTAATGTGCATTTTCCTAGTACCTCGCCATGGAAGTATTATATTTAATGTGCATTAACTAAAGTGTATTAATGCACTTGTAAACACACCCAGTCTCAGAGAAATCCAAGTCCAGACTGCCAAAGAGAGTGCTGACAGCATCAAAAAGGAGTTGCAGTTAAGAACAGTCCAGAAAAGCACAGAAGGCCAATATTGCATTAACAATGTATGTGTATATTTTGCTGTATTAGTACTGTATTTGGTTTATATTTTAAGTAATACTAGAAATAGTAAGTAATACTAGTAAAACTAGTAAAGTACATGTACTTTATTGATGCAATATTTGTATAATAGTTTCTGTTACTCCTTAATTCTTACATTGACAATAAACAGTCATAATACTGTTTTGTCTGTTTGTTCTTACCATTATACAAAAACAGAAACCCTAAATTGGTAAAGCAATTGTCATCAATTTCCACCTTATTTATAATAGCTCCTTTTACCCTGAAGATTAGAGATTTCGAGTCTTTCTCCACACATCCTAAGTTTTAAAACTGTCTTTCTTCTGCATCATTTCCTACAGGCTTGGAAGGGAAAGGGATCAGGAACTGAAATAAAAACCCAAAGGATTGTCCATCACTTTTCCTGTGAAATTATGACTAGGAAAACACAAGCTAATAAAATAATTACTACTTAAAATAAAAAAAAAAGAAAAAGAAAAAAGAAACATTCAGTAGGCAGCAAAAGAAAAGAAAAAAGCAAGAACCTGTAACGCTTGTCTGATGCACCAAAACATATATCTAGGTCTCATGAAACCAGAAATGTGAATACCTCAAAGGTTCAAAAGGGTTTTCTCATTTTACACTTGTATATTAGCCAAACAAACATAGTATAGAATCATTCAACTTTTCTTCACTCATCCTGTTAGAAATATAGTGAGTAGCAAATAGTAGCTAACACCTGGTATGAGATGTTAGTTCAGACATAAAAAATGCAGTGTACTAGCAGTAATGTAGAACATGAACCCCTGCTATCAGGGACCATCATTTTTCAGGGAATACTGGGAATGTCTACATGAGACATTTACTGGTGAGTAGTCTAATTAGCTCTACAGTAAATGTTGTATGTCTACATGTGCAAGGTTATTATGATGGAGTAAATTAATTAACTCCACAGCAGGACAGTACTTGTGGAGTTTTTTTCTCTATAGCAATGCACTTGTAGACTGGCTGGCTTGCTGGGACATGAGGATGCTTCAGTGTGGGGGCTGTCTGCCAGCTAGCCCCACAGTGAAACACCCCAGCCAGGTCCTCTGCACCATGTTGAGTCAGGGGTGGGGAGGGGATAACAGCTTGGTGCTGGCAGTCTGATCCCCTGAGATCCCTCCCAACAGGGACTGCTCCAACTCAGTTCAATGTGCTGCAGTTCCAGGCGCACATTCAGACAGTATGCCTGGGAGCAATAAATGTGGAAGCAAAATCCCCAGAATTTATTGCTTCACATTAATTGCATGTTTAGATGTGCCCACTGATACCTAGTACAAAAGAGAGTGGTTGGGAGAAAGCTATGAGCTACAGACAGACAAACCATAGAAATCACTTAGCCATTATTCAAATTTGTTTTGCTATTAGGACTAGAGACTCTCATCTATGTAAATCTAGTAAGGTTTAGTTAATGCCTTTTCTTATAGAATCTTAGCTCTCTGGCCCTTTACAAAGGTAATCTTGTAATATCAGATCACTGTATAACTGTTTTTTGTTCCCTATATGTTGGGTGGATATTGCATTTTTCACCAGCTGGTGATCTAGCCCACTTTCTTAGTGTTTCAATGAACTGCTATAATATCCATTATATTTTTGAGGGTTACATTTATCTTTTTTCTTGATATGGAACTGCTTAGTGTGACAAATGTGTTATGCATATTTGATCATCTTTTATGTTGGCATATACACTTAGTCCTTTCATTCGCCTTTTGTTCAGCTACTGAAACATCCAGTAACGTTTGGGAAGACTCTCCTTTCCCTATACAGGACATTTAAAGAGACTCATTTCCTCAAGCATACTTTCTCCAGTTTCATTAGGCTGACATTAAGTCAGTTTGCTTACATGATTTTTATTTGCCCACTTTTACTGATGTGCATTCAATACCAATTTTGAACTTGAAGGGAAGTAAATGCCAGTCAGAAGACTGATTAGATAACACAGATTAAATCTCTTTTATCAATAGCACCATTGCTCTTTTAAACAGTGCATGTTTTAATTTTATCTCATTTAATTGTTATCACTGAGCTGCCATTGGTTCATTAAAAACCTTGGCAATTGAAATAGCAACAACATAATGACTTGTTTAAAGGTCTGCTTCCAAGGGATGTTGTTGTTCATTGTGGACATGGATTAGAATACATTAGCTTTGGAATCCTTATCAGTTAGTATATTTTATCATAATTAAAAGCTCTGTGGTAGATTGGAAACACAGTAGGACATGATTTTCACTCTGTGTTCAAGCCATGTGATTTCAGGATCAAACTGAGCTAAAAGAAAGAAACCATACCTGTAATATCCAGTGTGTCTGATGACTTGTTCAGACCTTTTCATTGGATGAATTGTGTCTTCTGGAAATGGCCCATTCAAGGTATTAAGAACCCATATCCATAGGGACCACGGGTGTACATATTTTCAAAGGGGGCTCTACTTTAGGTCTTTATTTCAAGATGCTATTTTTCAGACACCTAGAACTAGATTTTCAGAGGTGCTGAACTTTGCAGTATAGTAAACCCTTCTGAAAATTTGAATCAATATGTTTTTATATCAATATACAGCAGCTGAAGCACTGAAAGAGACTACTTTTGGGCTTACTGATGAGGAAAGAACTGTTTCTTGACTGTCTTACTACTTCAATGTCTTAAAGCCTCTTCAGTTTCTAGAAGGGGAAGTTGCCCAAGATGTTGACTGTATACCCTTAGTTAAAAATATAGGTGATAGGTGATGACAGTAATAAAATATTTTTTGTATGATAATTATTGTTAAAAGACAAGGTACTGGTAGAACTTTTCCACCAGATTTCTTCTTCTCATATAGAGGAAGACGTTTGATCATATGTTTGCTCTTCAGTAGTCATATAGTACTGTACCATTATGATTTGAAAAAATTATTAAATACCTTGGCAATCTTTGATTTCATATGCCAGTACTTTAAAGTGCTAAATTGGAGAGTATCTGGAATCCCTTACCTGTGATTATGAAGCATACTGAACATATATGATGAGGCCCTACTAAGTGTTATACTCTGTGGATGAAATGTTTTGGGAACAACAGAGAGAGAGAGAGAGTTACTTTTGGATGTGTATCTGATAGAAAGATGACATTTCAAAGATATACATTTTTTGGTGATATAAATACAAAATTATGATAGACTCTAATTTGTGGTGATAAATGTGATGGGTAAGGCAAAACAAAAATCCTTTTTATTGCTTTGTATTAATATGGAAATCATAGATTATAATTACACATACAATCAATAATAAATTAATATTAAAAGATAGGTGGTTCATAAAAGATAAAAATTTCTGGTAAATAATTTGTAACTTGTTAATAGGGTTTAGGACCAGATGGGATTTACTGTTTCCATGTTATGACATTCTTGCAGCGTAATGGCATCTGAAATGGAAATAAATGCTCACCTACCAGCCTTTTTACACTACCAGGGTGCTGTACAGGGGTCTAAATGTAATGCACTGGGATCTTTATGCAGTTTTCTGGTTGTTTGAGACACTGCATGGTCATATGAATTTCTGTTGTTCCATTGGACTCTGACAAGTGAAGAAAACTATAATAATATGTTATTTTGCTTTCAGGTATTTACAACAATGTTGTGTGAAACCTTTGGTACCCTTAAGCAATATATTTCTTCTTAGCTTATTTTGCAGCTTTCAGCATTAGAAGACTACAGTGTGTTTTGTGTCCATGTTAAAGAATTTAAGAAAGCAGGAATTATGTTTTGCTGTACTTGAAACTCTTCACATGTCAAATACTTTTTGTACAGGACACATGAAATGGGAAGTAAAACATAACTAGTTATTGAATACTTATACTGTGTGCAGGCGGCTTAGAGATAAATAGTGTTCCTCATTCTCAGCTTTTACTGCTTTTCACTGACAAATTCCATTTTTTTTAAGTCACTCAGTTTTTACTGCTTTACACCTATTTTTCAGTTCAAATCCCTGTTAACTGGCATGAATGGCCCATACAGAAGGTGCATAAATCGAGGGAAACCTGTATACTTTTTAGTATGCTGAAAATTCATATATGTGTTTAACAATTTCTACATTTGTATTACAGCAAGGTATAGTTGTACTTATCAGAAGTGCCATCATCTTACTGTCATAACTCCCTATGGTAGTATCATCATTTCATAGTTTCTAGAGTTGGAAGGGACCTAAAGAGATCTTCAAGTCCAATCCTCTGCCTTGGGCAGGAACGAGTGCTGGGATCATAATACCCCAGCCAGATATCTATCCAACCTCCTCTTGAAGACCCCCAAAGCAGGGGAGAGTGCTACCTCCCTTGGGAACCCATTCCAGAGCCTGGCAACCCTAACCATAAAGTAATGCCTCCTGATATGAAGCCTGAACCTTCTTTCAATCAATCTGTGGCCGTTTTTCATTTTTATCCCAGGTGTTGCCTGGGGGAACGGAGCCTCACCTATTTTCTGCTGGTCCCTCCTCGTGAGTTTATAGATGGCCACCAGATCCCCTCTCAGTGTTCTTTTCTGGAGGCAGAATAGATTCAGGCCCTTTTAGTCTATCTTTGTAGTGTCTGGCTTGCTGACCATGTGAGTGGCCCTCCTCTGGACTCTCTCAAGTTTAGCCATATTCCTCTCAAAGTGCAGCACTCAGGACTGGATGAAGTACTCCATTTGTGGCCTGACCAGTGCCACATAGAGAAGGATCACCTCCCTGGACCTGCTTGTGATGCATCTGTAGATGCACGACAAGGTGTGGTTAGTCTTACTTATTGCTTCCTCACATTGGCAGCTCATCTCCATCCTGCAATCAACAATGACTCCAAAATTCCTTTCAGCCACTATGTTATTGAGAAGGGTGTTCTCCAGCCTATAGGTATGTTGCAGGTTCCTTCTCCCTAGATGCAGCACCTTGCAATTGTCTCATTCACCAACCTCTGTACTGGCTCCTCCTAGATCTGCAACCAGGGTGGGCTAGAGGCTGGGGTGGCACTGGTGCTGTCCCGATCAGTACAAAAAGTTGCCCTGGCACGTAGATCAGGGCTACTCACTCTCAGAAGCTTCTGGAGCCCAGCCAATCGGTACCTGGGGGCGCTACCACTTGGGCCAGCTGGACTGCTAAAGCAGCCCTGAGAGTTCCCTGTACCTTCTACCCACCGCAGCAGTCTGGCAGTGCCTGGCTGTGACCTGCTGCCACCTGCCATACCTGGATGGGGACTGCACAGCCAGTAAAGGCATCTGCCCCTTTGGGCCAGCTGCCAGTGGGCTGTGGCTGCAAGATTGGCCTTTGTGTGGCACTACTGCCATGTGTACCCCCTGCCTGGCCATCTGGGCAGCTGTCACCTGGAAGATGTTCCCAGTGTGGTGGCCTGTTTTGAACTGTCAAGGCATGTTCCCCTGGCCCCAGTTGGCCAGGAGGTCAGCCACAGCCAGCTGGGTCCAAGGTGCCAGCTCTGAGCAGTCAGGGTCCTGCCACTGACCTCCCTAGCAGGAATTCTGGTGTGCCCTAGCTGAAAAGTGAAAAACCTCTGACAAAGAAATCCATAAGTCACTCTGTTAAAAACCCCAAAATCCATGTTCCTCCACAATTAAAACAAAAGACCACTATATATATATATAGAGAGAGAGAGAGAGAGAGGGAGAGAGTGCGAGACAGAGAGACTGCAATCAATTGGGCTATGTTTTATTGATATAGCTACAGTGTTAAAACAGTTTGGAAGCCTACCAGTGTCTGTATCACAAGGAAGTGAATTCTAAATACCTATATGTTTTGTTGTCCCCACAGGGGCTACAGTCCCCACAACAAAGGCTACAGCCTCCCAACAGGAACTACAGCCCCTCCCACTGGAGTTACAGCCCCTCAACAGGGGTTATAGATCCCCACATGGGCTATAGTGCCCCACAAGGGTTACAGCCCCCCCAATAGGGGTTACAGCACCCCACAGGGGCTAAATGGCCCCTGCAGGGGCTACCCCCCATAAGGCCCACATGCTCCACCTCTGCTTGCTCCCCCAGTCTCCTGGATTGCCACCTTACCTGACCTCATCCCCCAACAGCTCCTGCAGCCCCCGCCCCATGGCTGCCCAACCTGGACCCATCTCCTGCTTACACCTCCATCTTCTGATGACTTCCCGCCTTCCCCAGTGTTCAGCATTTAAAAAAAACAACAACCCTATATTACCCCAGGAACTGTCAATGACTGCCAGGGGGGGTTGGTTTATTTTTTCCCCCAGGATGCGGGGGAGGCAGTGATTGGGGGGGGGAAGCTTGGGGGGATGGGGCCAGGTGGAGCAGTGATGGGGGTCTCAGTGGGGCTCCAGGGGGCTGGGGCCAGGTAGGGCAGGGATTGGGGGAGGCTCAAGGGGCAGTTGGGGGATGTTTCCAGGATGGACAAGGATTTGGGGACACTCAGGGGGCAGATGGGTTGTCACACTGTTTGGGGCAGGTATCGGGGAGCTCAGGGGTCAGGCAGTGGGTAGGGCTGGGCAGGGATTGGAGGGCTGGGGGAGTCAGCAGGGCCAGTGGGGGTCCCCTCTATGCTCCTCTTCCTCTTTCTCCAACCCCTTACTTACCAACACTGACCTCCTGATCGCTTACTTACCCCCATGGGCAGGCAGTGTGCTTTAAGACCAGGGTGAGGACCAACCATAGAGATGCTCTGGCAGCCTGAGCATCTCTGTGGAGGACTCAGACTCCTGTTTCCTCAGGGCATGGTCCTAGACCATGACCTGCTCTGCACTTTTTGTCTGGGTTTTTTTGACCCCTGGATATCCAGGTGTCTAATTTTGCTGCAAATTTGCAGTGCAGGGAACATTTTCTCATTCATGCACATGATTCTTGCAGCTTGTTTAGATGCATCCTATGAGGGCAAGGGCCAGAAATCAGAACCATCCTTCTTCCAGGCTGTTTCACTGAGTAGAGTTATCCTGAAATTCTGTGCAGAGATGCCAGAGAGCTCTGGAGAGTAGGGGGGATGTGATGAGAACCAGAGAGTGAGGGTGTGAAGAACTGCCAGATGTAGCCAGCCTCTTTCTAACTTGTTGTATTTCTCCCAGCCCCAACTATCTTGTCTATTTGCCTGACCAGTGATGAACTTCAGGCTGGAGAGTGACTTGGTCAATGCCTGTCCATTGCCTAGTGTTTGAATACGGAAACCTCCATGGTTGGGAGGTGGGAGAAGCATACTCAAAATCCATCTGGGGAAGCAGGGGAGCAAAGAGTCTGCACCCAGATCTGCTGCTTAAGGAGTATACCCTAATAACTAGGTTACTGGGTTAAATGATGGGAGGTTTTTCCTTCTCCCTATTACATGCACAGCTCCTGGAGGGAAGATGGTAACAAGGAGATCCTGTTCTTCCGCAAGTGAAAATAGAACCCAAATTGTCTTTATGTGGCTATGTAAATTGCTGAGCTTTAGCCCTAAATTACTTAGAAAACTTGCTGTGGTTCTTCCCATATTTATTTAATGCTGTTGTGCCAAGTAATTCCTTTTGCTCATTAGAAAAAAGGAAAACAAATGTATAAAACAACTTTAAGACTTGGACCTTCCAGAAATTGTTTGCTTATTCATGCCATTTTTCCTGAAGAAATCTTGTGTGATGATGACCCAATAGGTTTCCAAAAAAAGACACCTTATTTACAGAGTTGATTGTTTCATTAGTTTAAGTCAGAAGGATGTGTATTTTTTAATATACATTTGTGGAGTTTCTGAAAAAAATAACATTCTGTTTCTTGTAATAATAAAGCACATATTACACAAATATGGAGGTGAAAATGCCCAGACTTCAAGGTAATAGAGATCTAGTCACTGTGTTCTACTCTGGAATATATGCCATTGTTTTCCTGTATAGATGAAAGTTTTTAGGTAAATGCTATATTTTTGAAAGGTATCAGATCATAGTGAATTATAAACAATCTTAAAGGATGAAAGCTTGTCACTTTCCACAGGATCCTGACAATGTGGCTAGTGTCAAAGTAAGATTGCATCCTTTCCCACAGCCTGTTACAGCACTGTCTTGAATGTGCTGTCTTTGAGAGGTGAGAAAATTGTCTGGTCTCTCCTCCAAGACTATTCAGTCCTTGTGTCACCTTTGAAACTGCCAAACAAGATGGCAATTAGTGCCCAACGTGATATGTTACTTGTCAAGTAGAAGCTAGACGAAGATCACTAGCTCCTTTCTTATAATCTACCACACAAATGCAAGCTGACAATAATGAGTTTTGGGCACTCCTAGTTTTTTCTTAGGTGATCCAGTCACCCAAAGATGGACGGCTACTGGTTACTTTATTATTTTTCCCAAATATTTTTCTTTATTGGCTCCTTCATTCTTTGTTTTCTTTCATTACTTTCTTTTTCTGTGTTTTTTATTAGAAGTTGTCCCAGTTCACTCTTTTTTCTCCTCTTTTTTCTATATATTGTGCTGGCTTAAAAATGAAAGCTTTAATTTACTTAATTCTGTTTGTTTGTTTTTCCCAACACTCTAGCATCACACCATATCAGTTAATTTCTAAGTAGAACTTTCTATATTCCGTTTCAGAAGAGCTGTTGTCATGTTGAAACCTCTACCAAACATCTGTCCTTCTATCCCTGTTGTTGTCAGAATATTTAGACAAATTGTAACATATTTTTTTCAGACTATTGACAATCAGGCAATGAACAAACGAATTACCATCAGCTGGTATCTTGGCACTGCAGTAACAATTATCTGAAAATAACATGGTAATTATGTGACAAGAGCCCTTATAAATAATGAGGTGAAGATCTCTTGTTCCCCAGTGATGTGGTTGGATGCATCTCAGAACAATTCTTTATTTCCTAATTCCCAAGCTTTCTCCGAAGGAAGAAAGTGAGCATCCCCACTAACTGCTAGGTTTTATTGATATCTGATATATTTCTTTCAGGACATCTCCTGAACTGCTTATACTGTCTACCTTTTGGACTTTCCCCTGAAAGGAATGTTAGACACCTGCATTTCCTCTCTCTTATAGTTAGATGTACCCCTGAGCACCTTGTACTCATCAACAATTAATTTTATCCTTTTAGCCCATCATTGATGTAGGCAAAATTATTTAGCTATTACAGGTATAGGGTTATAGCTCAGGGAAACTAAAACACTAGAGACTTTTGGGTGAACTGAGAGTTTCTTGAATTTTAGACCTATGTCCTCCTGTCTAAGCTGGCCTTCCTGCCATGTCTTAGGTAACACTGGCATATAGACATAAAGTTCAGGCAATATTAGAAGATATGAAAAAAAATAGAAGGGAATGAGTTACAAATGATAAGTTACAATATATGATTCTTGATTGCATGTTCACTGTTATCTAGGTTGGTTATTGTCCATCTGACTAGTGAGTTCCAAATGTCAACCTGCTAAATGCCAGAGACAAGTTCTTCAAGAAAATTATTAAGAAATGTTTTTGGATTTTTATACTACATCTGTCATTCAATTTCACAGATTTAGAAACTGTTTCTTCCTCTGAAATGCCTGTTTAGCTTTAAAAAGATTCTCTCTTCAAACAGTTTTCTTCTTATCTGCTGTGAAAGAAAATGTTCTCTTGACTTACTAGTTACAAATAATTTTTAAAAGCTGCAGATTTCACTTTCCTAAAAGTTTTATCTGCTATGCTATATAATTTATCTTCTCTCTTACCCTTCAATCCTCATTCCCCAGAAAGAGTTGATCATAAGTACACCTTAGAGAAATAAGCCTACCTATTTCACTCAAGAAAGATCAAACACCCTAAGCTGTTTTCTGAGTCTTGCTGATTCTTCGTAAATAATTACTCACTCATGATTAGTGATAAATATAAAGTACTGTCCTAAGCTCAAAACTTTTTTTTTTCTTTTCTGGTGAAAAGAGAAAATTTAAATTAAACTCCAAGGAAGGATGAAAAACCAGAGCTATAACATCATGCTAAAACCCTTCCAAAGCATTTGAAATGAAGCTATGACCCTGCACTATTATGTTGTCTAGTGTTGTTTTAAGATTCAATTTTTTAATATACTTTATAAAATTAATGACTTTATGAAACTTGAAGAAAATCCTTGGAAACCAAGTTCTTTCATCCTGTCTCATTCACCTGCAAGCAGGAAGTGCCAGATTTTTCATGGGAAGAACTCTAGCTAATAGATACATGGGCCAGGATAGTTAAGGCAGACATATGCACTTTTAGGATTAATACAAAACTAAAACTTCTGAAAATGAAAGACCCATTATTTTGTGCTGCATTTAAAGATTACAGGGTGTTAAAAATAATTGATAATGTGTTCTAAAACAATAGATCTTCAGAGAGCAACTCCATGTTGGGATCATTGCAGCTAGAATGCACTATTTGGGGGGGGGGTTGTTGTTTTTTGGGGTTTTTTTGTCTTTTTCTTGTAAGAGCATTCAGTACGTTTTAGCAATTAAAAATGGCCAGCCAAACAATCTGATTGTCACCACTTTATGCAGAATCAGAGAATGGTATCCCTTTCCCTGGCAGTTGGCAAATAATCTAACCTCCTAGCAAAGAGATTTGGATCAAAGCGTATGGACGCTTGTACAAGTGAGGGGAGTTTAGTCCTCAGGGTTTTGTGCTATGCCCCCTAAATTGAAATGGTGGGTTTTAATATTTTCCATCACTATGTACGATGTATGATCTCTCAGAAATCTCATAAAATGCTCCATGCATTATTCACGGTAAATTACTTCAAGGGTAACCGCATAACAATCCACCCCCCTGAACTCTTCATACTAAATTACAGCAGGGGGCACCTATAGCTCACAGCACACTGATATGTACAGATCCCAACAAATTGTGCTTTTTTATTAATTTAGATAATTTAAGTGTCATTTAACTAGTTTCATTAATTTCATTAATTTTTACACATATTTTTACACATTTATTTTCTTTTTTCACCAATGCTTTAAAAAAAATCTATGCTTATTTTACTTTTATTCTTTCATTCATATCTTTATCTTTATTCTCACCTTATTTTTCAGTTTACTATGTCATCCAGTAACTTTTATTTCATGTGTAAATCCACTTTTTGTTTTTATTGCACCCAAACAGCACACATTATAATATGCGCACAAAAATCACCCCATTAATCTCTTCTATATATATATCTTCCTGTGCATATTGTTTGGGATTTTATGCATATTGGGAAGGCTTTCTGTTCATATTGAAGTGTTGTGGTGCACTCACTGCATTATCTCACAGGTGGTCCCAATCCCTGCATAGGGGACTGCATGTCTGAGTCAAAAAAGCCCGTGTGTGTGGAGGTCACATATCAGTCCTGGGCTGTGCTCAGGACAGCCAGCAGGAGGCAGGTCGAGGGGAGTGTACAGGAGGTTGGAGCTGAGATAGACCCTGTGTGTGACTCTCCTGCTGTTCTTCCCCACAATGCAGGGCTGGTTGGAGGCATCTGGGCTCCTACTGCGGGAGCTTGTGGGAAAGAGACAACAGGATTTTGTCATGTCATGGACTGGCTGAGAGTACAACCCACCACCAAGGATGTGCAGCCCTTCAGCAGGACCAGGGCTACCCCCTCAACTGAGGGCCACATGGTGATTGTGCCCTGCTTTGATTCAGGGCATGAGGAGGGGGAAGGGTCCTGGAGCACCCCTCCATCACTTTGCAGCCCCTATCCAGTCCGAGCTTCTAGGGCCCTTCACACCCAACCCACATTCCCCTATACCTCGCAGCCCTGCTGGGGACCCCTACACCCAAACTTCAGGCCCCTGCCTCCCAGGCCTTGCCCATAACTCCCTTCCCCCAGGCCCTGCTGGTGCCCCTCACTTCTGATCTGCAGCACCCTGCCCCCACCCAAGCCTTGCCAGTGCCCCTCTCTCCTGACCCACAGTCCTCTGGTTCTACAGCAAACTGTCTCCTTGGATCATCTCTTGCTTGTGCGTGGGGGGTTAACTAGATAGGGGTTTTGAATAGGGTAATTAGCTTTATAAAAGTCATGTTCTTTAAATTGCAGTTCCTGACCTACACAGCTCAGGTTCAGCTGTTTTTTTCAGGTGCAGGGTGGGTTGAACCAGAGTTATCATGGTGGTTGGCGGGAAAAATCTGGGAACTTGTGCTGTCGATTTTTTAGCCCTACAGACGCTGGCATGCAGCTTACTGTTGGGATGTGCCACTTCCTTCCTGTATGATCCGCAGGCATCTGGGCAAGATGGCATGCACAAGTTGGGCTCAAAGCCCCTTTTTTCTCTTCTGACCCCTCCCCTGCCCCATTATTATTTATAATTCAAATATAATTAATACAGATGCAACAAAACAGGACAACACGTAAAAACTGTTGAAAGCCCACCCCCCTACCCCACAACTACAAAGAAATAAATAAAAAGGAAGTTGTAAAATAACTCCTTAAAAGTCTGTCCCCTCTCAAAAAATGGATTTCTTCTCTTCCGGCTGCACCATGAGTCCCAGCAGAGCAGGGGCATCCCTATTCTGATGGATGGGAGGGATCACTGCTTGACTCAACAAGCAAATGGCAGTCATGCTGCAGGGGAAGAAAAAAGATGTGGGGTTTCCCCATACTCTCAAACTCACTTTCCTTACCTCCCCTTACAGGCTATGGAATCTTCCATGGGAGATTTCCCTAAGATTTCTCTGGGTGTATCTATGTGTTGACACTGGACTCACATTCCAGTCCTTATACCTTTGCTCCAGGCTAGCACAACACTCAGATCAACCACAACCCCTGCTGGTTGATAATAGGGGACTTCATTGGTACAAAGTGATAGAAAATAAAAGCAATGCAGGCAAAGCAAGTACAATATATGTTACCCAAATTTCCCAGTCTCAGAATAGACACAAGTTGAGTGGTCCATCTGTCCAGTATGTAAACACCACTTGGAGGTTCTTTGCTTGAGTGTCCAATGTCAGCAACCTTGGAGATCAGGGGCTGATGCCAATTGTTCCTCCTGCTGTTTTGAAAACTCTTCCTTTTGTATTTTTTCTTCTCCTGATGACTCCTGATGACCCTTGAACTGTGGCTATCGCTGATCGGTCTTCCTGTGGACATCACACTGTCTACATCCTAATTTGGGGCTTTATTGGTGTCCTTATAATTTGGTCTGTTCCCCAAAATGGGAAAGGTTAAGGCTTTTTACAAGCAGACACTATGACCCTGGAGCCAGGCTTATCTCTATTATAAAAATAAAGTTCAAATGTTTTCATTTACCCAGGATGTGTGACTTTGCTGTTTGCCTGCTTAGGTTAGATTCCTTGTCTGCTTCTGAAGGCTAAGAAACCGGTGCATGAAATCCAGGCTTAAAAAAAAAAATCAATTACCCCTTGCTTCTATAACCATTATTTTAATGCATATATATTACCTATAAACCAATTTCCAGAAGCAAACCTCTAAAAATCATTTTCTAGCCAACACTATGTACCTGGTGTGGCTGAATATTCAGGGATCTGGCTCATTGCCTTAGCAGGCCTCAGATGATGCACAGCTGGAAGGCAATTGGAAGGGAGATGGCAGTTAGCCTGACATATTCCTATCTAGCCCACTTTACCTACCCAATACATCCATGGTTTCCCCTATTATTGTATGCCCAAGCCTCCCCTGCCCCCTGCAATGGCAGACTTACCACTGACTGTACTTCTACCTCCAGCTCCAGTTCCTGATGTTGTGGTGGCTGGGTGCGGGGTTAGGGTGGGAGTGATATGGGTTATGTCAAAGGAAGTTTGAATGGAACTGTAGGGTGGGGGAGCATTTGTGGGGAGACAGTGCATGGTGGGATCCTCACCACTGTCACAATCAAAACAGGAGCAGGAAAAGGTACAGTGATATGTGGGATAAGAATGTGAGGAGAGGTGGGGGGAAAATAGAAGGATGCCCATGTCTCCTTGCTGGAGCTGAGTTCCTTCAGGATCCCTTGGAATCTACATCTGGGCTGGGTGGCTGAATGTCTGTGGCATGTTGGTATGGGTGGTTCTCAGCTGTTCTACCAAGAAGTCCTCCTCTGAAGCTCTCAAAGGAGAACATTAAAGTAGTCCAACAAACTTTACAGACCCATTAAACTCCTATTAGGTGTTAGTTGCTCAGAGCCTAAAACATCCAACAAGGCCAGCACTTACTTCCCCTGTTATTGCAAAAGACTGACTGCAAAAAATCCCTGTCCATGCATGGCACAACAGCAGGCTAAATGGTAAAGCTAAACAGTGGCCCATGTGTGAAAACACTGCTCCTTCAGGCCCTTGGCTGACAGACTGACCAGCCTCTTAGAAGCCTTCCTACCCTCTTCATAGCATGGGGCATGCACAAGCCTTGTGTATGGCTTGTGCCTCAATCCTGAGTCACCAGCGTGAACCAGAAAAACTGCCGGACCTCCTGGAACTGTAGGTCAGTTTCAGGGAAGGGAGCCTGCACACCTGGGCAGAATGAAATAGGATGCAGTTCATCAAAGACAAGTACGAAGTGCTGCACCTGGAGAAAAATCTAAACCATACAATACAGGACATCTGTCAGTATGGTTAGTTCTAAGGCATTTTCAAAACAGCTTTAGGGCTTATGCTAAAGAGACCCCCCAACAATATATTAACATATGTATATATGCTAGCATCTATGCATATGTATATATGCTAACATCTATGAGTCTATGAATCTATGAAACAGAACCACCAACAAACTTATAGGCTGGGGGATGACTTTCTTGGCAGCACAGCAGTGGAAAGGGATCTTGGATTCATAGCTGACTCCAAGATAAGTCATCAATATGATGAAGTGATCAACAAGGCTAACTGCATTTTATCATGCATTAGCAGATGCATGATGAACGAGTCCAGGGAGGTGACGCTTCCTCTCTGTGCGGCACTGGTCAGGCCACAGTTGGAGTACTGCATCCAGTTTTCGGTGCCACACTTCAAGAGAGATGCAGAGAATCTTGAGATGTTTCAAAGGAGGCCACTCGTATGGTCAGAGGCCTGCAGGCAAGGCCCTATGAGGAGAGACTAAGGGACCTAGATCTCCTCAGCCTTCACAAGAGAAGGCTGAGAGGTGATCTTGTCACTGTCTATAAATTCATCAGAGGGCAGCAGGGAATAGGAGCTGCTCTATTTACTAGGGTACCCTTGGAGTAACTAGGAACACTGGCCACAAATTGACGGAGAGAAGATTTAGGTTGGGCATTAGAAATAACTTATTCACAGTAAAGGTTGCCAGAATCTGGAATGGGCTTCCAAGGGAGGTGGTGTTCTCCCTTACACTAGGGGTCTTCAACAGGAGACTGGACAGGCACCTAGCTGGAGTCTTCTGACGCCAGCACTCTTTCCTGTCTAGGATAGGGTGTTGGACTTCATGACCTACGGAGGTTCCTTCTGACCCTAACATCTATGAATCTATGAACCTGGGGCATTTGGGGCCAAACAGGGTCAAGCTAGGGAGGGGGGCATGGGCTACACCTGTAATAAGTCTATGTAACCCTTAGGCGTGTTCTTTTTGGACACCATGGAACAGTGCCAGGCTGCCCAGTGACACATGGGTCAAGACACCACTTCCAGCAGGACGCAGTGTGCAATGCTGTGCATTTGAGAAATAGCTGGTGAGGGAATGAATATGAAACTAAGAATGGTGACAGAACTCACCTGCTATACATAAAGTGGCTGCACTGTAGCTTCATGATGTGGTTCCTGGAACACTGCTTTTCAGGTTCATATAAAAGTGGTGAGTGAAGTAGTGGCATTTTGGGGGACAGTCAAGCTGTCAGCCAGCTGACAAGGTCTTGAGGTGACCTGGATAATCAGAAATTCACCCCCCTCTGACCCTTTAGTGTCTGCGCAAAGTTTGAACAACAGCTTGCTCTGCAAGTGTTGCAACTTTTGGTGCCAGACAGAGGGGTTCACTTTGGACATTTGGGAACCAGGTAAGGTCAAGCCAGGGAGGGGAGAAAAAGGATCATATACACAGCAGACACTGATCTATCTCCAAAAGAGATGGGGATCACACGGAACTCACAGCCACCACACCAAGTGAAATAGGAAATGACAAACAAAAAAATGGTCTCTTTGAATTATTTATTCATTTAATGAAGTAAGAAAAAGAAGTCAACAGAAGATTGATTCATGTTGGGCTCTGCATCTATACTCGCTGTCCTAAAACATTCATGACACACAATACACGCAAATTGTAGTGACACATGGTGGACACACAGGATCAGTACACATAATTCAGTGAAGTTGCATGTACACATGAGAGATTTATAGCTGCATCATTGCAAGTTGCTAAATTGCAAACTATGTTACATTGGGATGTGGTTTAGTTTATAACAATGAGATCTAATTTTAAACCCCCAAAACTTTTGTATATATAAATGCCATGAAATGACACAATGCAAAATTAAGCTACACAAAGGGAAATTTTGATCATGTGTACATTGTCTCACCATCATGTTTGCAAGTGCCCCAAGAGGGCTTTGGTAATTTATGCTAATATTCAACTAATTGGTGCAATCCATGTGGCTTGTGAAAAACTGCAAGTTAGAAGTTCAATACGCAACTATTTAGGAAAGAGACCAAAAAGCAGCTCTGTAATGCACTATTCCTAAACGAAGGCTGCTGCTTTCACACTTGTTTGCCTTCTGTAACATTTACAACCCTCCTCCCTGCCCCCCCAAAAAAAACAACAAACCAAAACTGGCTCTATTTAGAAGAACTGTGGCAAATGGGAAAAAAAACCCAAAGGAAGTCCAAATGAAGTAGTTAAAGATCTTGTAATTTTTAAGCTTCTCCTTATTTTTCTGGCACACTGGTGGGGTTGGCATCCTGAAATGGAAATTATTTTTTCCTTTGCACATATGGAGTTGGGCAAGGAACTTTTTACCCCTTTCCTCAAACCACAGGAGGGATACATCTTTTTTGTTGTTGTTGTTTTTCTTTCTTTTCCTTCACTTACCTCAATGTTAATAGTAGGGGCAGTATAGTTCTTTGATTAGACTCTATCCTGAAGCCAATGTAAATGAAAAGAAATCAACAGGGCCCTTGTTGCTTATGGCAGCTGCCTGGTCTATGGTTAAGGGAATGGATAAATATTAATTCTGCTGGACCATGCCAAGTGAGAAGCAGTTAAGAAGCAGGACCAAGCAGCCTTGTTGTTAAAAAAATGTGTTGAGGCAGTTGAGTTGTGTAGAAGGGGTTGGTGAGGATGGAAAATAGGATAGGGAAAGTATTGATTGGACAAAGTCAGGGAAGTGCTCTACCCTGAAGGAGATAACACCGCACACATACCTGGGGTTGATATCAACTGCAAAATGTAATTTAATGTTAAACTGACTGTGAAGTAAAAAAAGGTTTAAAAATAGAATGTTGTTGGTAACCAAAATCTAAACCCTACAATACAGGAAATCTGTCAGTATGGTTAGTTCTAAGGCATTTTGAAAACAGCTTTAAGGCTTATGCTAAAGAAAGCCCCAATAATATATTAGCATATATATATGTATGCATGTGTGTGTGTGTGTTGTGTGTGTGTGTGTGTGTGTGTGTGTATAACTGCTAAAGCTGAGACCCCCAATAATATACAGATTTACACATACACCCCCACACATGTTTATATAACCTGAGACCCCCCCTCTAATACGCGCGCGCGCGCACACACACACACACACACGTATGTATGTATATGTTAATATGTATATATTAGTGGCGGGGAGATCCTCAGGTCAGTCAGTCTGACAGATTTACCAGAATTGGCTTAAAGGCAAATGTAGTCTGAATTAACTTCATAACTTCAATAGTTTGTTCTAGTTTTGGTCTAGAAAGTAGGAACATTCTAAATTACTGTCTGTAAAAAACTGGCATTGTTTCTTTTTTTAATTAAAAAAATAGGTTTATGTTCATGTCCCTTTTTAGAGGGTTTCAAGCCAGAAATCACATGAGAATACTTGTTCCTTATAAGGCTTTACTGTACTGAAAATAGCAGCACATTCTAGATTAGATATCCTTTATTTTTTACTGGAAACCCTAAAGACAAAATATGGGCAGCTGTTACATTGGGAAAAATCATTCAGGACAGATGTTAGTTTAGACAATAAACCTTCTAAAGAAAATAAGGCTGGAATAATTGCACTTCAACTATTTATTCTTTCAGCAGAGCCAGGATGCAGTCAAAATGTGTTATTTTTGTATATGTCACACCAGGGCAGGATTACCTCTGATCCTTGCTACCCAGTTTGTGTTACACTAACATGTAGCCACTCTATTGTACTCACTCTCCCTACCCTGCTGGCCCCAATCTGGCCCACCACCACTCTCTACCCTCTACAGCATCTCATATACCCTCTCATTGCCCCTCTACATTCCCCCTATCCCAGGTCACTTGTGGCTGCCTGTGCTCTCTGTCTTGGAGGAGCAGGCAGGGAAGTGTTAACTTTCTTGCCAGGCTTGCTGCTGCTACTGCCATCACCACTGCTCCAGTGGGCAGGAGCAGTGGGATCAGGGCAAGTTGATTAACCCTTTCTTTCCCCAGGACAGACAGCAAAGTTAGTCATAAGTAAGTGGGAAGTGGGCAGGGGGGAGTTCAGGTGCTGGGAATGAACCCTGAGAGGCAGAGGTAGAGCCCCAGGAACAGGGGGAACTCAGAGAGCCCTAGGAAGCAGGAGGCAGGGGGGAAAGCCCAAAATGGAAGTGGGGAATTCTTACTTTTCAGTCTTCCAAGCCTCTGCTGGCCTGACTGTGTGACTGTTCCAAACTTGAGCAAGAACCAACACTGATCAACATTTGAGTAGCTCATGCTATAATGTGTAACACAGCCCTCAGGCAGGGAAAATGTATGGTCATCAAGAAAATGCAGTGAGGGAGAGAGTATATCTACAAACAAACTCTTTCACGGGAGTGTGAATATAGAAGCTCTCTGTTGAGAAAGAGAGGGAGAATAAATGATCTAGCTCATAATGTAGAAAGGTAAAGCTATACATAAAGAACTGTTCATCCTTGTAACAGTATACCAAGGCTTAGGGAAGATGGAGTACTAATGGAGTGCCAACATATGTCAGTTGTGGCATTACTTTCATGGCATTTCATATTTTTACTAAGCCTATGTGCTAAGGATAAATAATAATTTTGATGATTTTTTTTTTCCTTCCTGGGGATATTCTTTATTTTTTCTTTATAGAATATACTTTGTGATAGCAAGAATGTTCTAGCTGAGAAATAGCAAACATCACTGTTACCCAGCATAGTATGTTTACAAAATCTCACAGTTAAGTTTGCTAAAATGTGGGTGCATCTAAATGAGATGCTACATAGCTGTAGTAGTGAGCTATAGCTCATTGCTATGGAGATGTAGCATCAGTAGGCATGAACTGTGATGCCAATGATACTGCACAGTAAAAATGAGCTACTGCGCAGTAGCATTGAAAATGAACTGTGCAGCATTGTTAAGCGTATGCTTAAGCAAGTACTAAATAACTGTGCAATAACAACTGTGTAGTGTGATGCATGTGTAGATATGCTCTGTACATATACATTTGAACCTTACACAGATAAGTAGTCTAAATAACTCGATTTCTGAAATTGTGACCCATATCTGCCAGCTAAAATGGAAACCAATATATTGCTATTTATTCCTGGTTAGTTCATACCAGTAACTGCAAACCAGATTAGAATAACTAAAGTAATCTGTTGTAATCCATTACACTGCAGAGCACTGGCTGAGTAATTGTAATTCCTCTCAGGTACATTGACACTTAAGGATGCTTAGAAGATAGGATAGACTGTATAAAGTTGACCTCTTCATTCCCATCTTACTTTCACTAAATCATTTTGCTAATTGCAGATCTGGTGGGACTGGCTGCAACGTTTTAGGTGTAGAGGGATAACAGTTTATGAGGTAAGTGATCTTCTCTCAATACAGACCTTACCAAGTGAACCTCCTACACTGATGCTGCACCCAAAGGGACAAAATATGTTTATAATAGTGAGTAGCAGATACTTATAGTAAATGGAAATGCAAGTGTCACTGGAAGCTGCTGAGACCTGCAAGTATAATGGTAAAACTTCAAGTCCCCAAGATGTGCTTCAAGTTCCCGTAGGGTAGCATGTGTCTTATACAGGTAATGTGCATGCAGCTATGCTGGAAAGCTTCCACTGGAATCAGCAGCTCATTTGGTTCCCTGGTTGTGCAAACTTCAGTCCTCCTGATCACCAAACCTTCCACAAGTGTTTAAATGTAGGTTTGAAGGACTGGTCCTTGGAGAGCTCTTTAAAAAGGAAAAAACAGATGCTTGTGAGATAGGTTTTCCCAGTTGCACCAGCTACATTACACAGATAAAATACTTTCTTGTTCATCAGTAAAAGCTTCTTTGATATCTACAGTAAGATACATTGGGGAAACCAACAAACTGGTAATTTTGAGGAACTAAACTTGGTCTCTTGGGTGCAGTAGGCTCTACATGGTAGCTTAGCCTCTCAGCAAACTGATCTATTGCTCTTATTCATTGAAGTATGCCCCCTCATGACTCCACCCACTCTAATTAAATTGTGCCTATGGCTGCTTTCACTGAGGACTGTTAATAAATTCTGTTTTCCTTTTTCTTCTCTACTGTTCTAATTTCTGGTGGAGAAAATCAGGACTCTATGGGCCAATTAATATTAAGTACAAGCATAATGGTAATTATCAAGTGCATTTAATTACATCTGTTTTAGTGAATCTCATGATCTTCAAAATAGCAATTTGCACATAATTGCTGACTCCAGTCCTACAAAACAGGATGACAATTAATTCATCAGATGAGTCACAATGTTCCTTGTGTAACTTTTTCATACACATCAGTTTTGTATATTTAATGTTAATTAACCTATTTGCCAAAGTAAGAGATTAAAATAAAGTACTGATGATACAGTATGTTGAAAGTTGAACACCAGAAAAAAAGATGCTCCTCAAAAGATACCATAGATAAAGGATGCCATCCTATCAGACTGGAACCATTTGCATTAGGTGTAGAGTAGTATGATAGGCAGAAGATGGAAGCCTGTACCACTATTAGTCCTACTTTCTTATAGAAGATCTTGCACTTCAGAAGCACATAGGTATAAGAAAAATGTTTTTCAAGCAAAACTCAATTGCTCTCACACAGTGTTGCTTTTATATGGATGGATTGCAGTGAATTGGAAGAAATGAGGTAGATCAACCTCTGGGTTGTAGTCAGAGCCCTGAGATGCTCTTGAACAGTCCTTCAGGTGAAATATTGGTCATAGCTCTTGCAGAAGGTGTTGAACACATCACATAAGTGTAAACACAGAATCTACCCAGTCTCCTTCTCCATAGCAGCCTTCTGTTTTGGCTTAAATGGGATAGAGAATACTTCTTTATCCAAGACTCTCTGGGACACTACAACTAGCAGCACTTAGGCCAAGGTTCATGAGGGCTGTGCTGGTCTGTGAATGTAAGTGGGGTAGTTAACCTAATTAGGTTATTTGCTTAAGTAGCTGTCAGGATTTTGAAGTGTGCTAACTCTGCTCCAAGGTCACAGATGATCTTTCAATTAAGGTTTTTACTCAGCATATCCTCCCCATCTCTCCTGCCATGACTTCATGAAAAAGAAGAAAAAAAGAGAGAAGCTTGCTGTTCTTAATGGCTGTTAATCTTTGGCCGAAATAGGATTTTTTCTCCTCACACAGTTCCACTTTTTTACATGGCCCAGTTAACCCGAGTCTACTGGCTGTCTATTTCTATTCTTATTCTAGACTTATATTATTCTTATAATTAAGTTTGGTGGGTTGCAGAACTGTGGGTCCCTGGTTTCTTCCAGGTACTCCTGTCTTGCATCACTGCCATTCATGATTAGTTGTTTTCTGCCCGTGTAGGCTCCTGTTGCTCCTCCAGATCTCACCGATCACTTCCTCTTGTTTCCTTGTTCCAGTAATTATGGAGATTCCTCCAAGTCTCAAAAGGAGGGAGTTTTCTACCTCTTCTGGGACATTGTCTCTGTCTCTCTTCCCCAGAAGACTTTCTATGGTCTTTCTCCTGTGTCTCTTTTTTTCTCTCTCTCTCTTCCTTCTGCTTGTTGCTGAGTGCAGATTTTAACTGCTATCTGTCCCATGCCTAGCCAACCTAGGAACTTATGAATCTGGGCATCTTTGATCTTCCTGTGTCCTGATATCTTGCTTCGGGTCTGTTGTGAGGTAAGTATTTGTGTCCAGAGCACCTGCTCTGGCACTCCTTATAATCTTCAGGGCCCTTCTCTCAGGTCCCTGGAATCTCCCCTGAGTGGACAGCATGATTTTGGTTGCCACAGTGAATCATTTGTACAGTGTGCAGGGCTCTTAGGTACTTGTGCAAGACTAAAACATGACTTGGAGTTACTAATTCACACAGTTGGTTTATTTCACTCCCATGTTAAATGATTTATGAGTGCTTATTGCTGTAAAAGGAATCAAAATTAATGGCAGAGGTGATATATTTTATTAGACCGAGATATTTGCAAAAAAATTCTTTAAAATATCCAGTTGATCTAATAAAAGATATCACCTCTGCCATTAGTTTTGATTCCTTTTTCCTCTAGACCAGTATGGCTACAACCTGGATACCTGACATTTTTGCTGTAATAAATTTTGGTTCTTATATGTAGAGTGTAACCAATTTTCATTTCAAATTTGATGTTGATTAGTGGCTGATAAAGTTAGTGCTAGACAGCACTAAAAAATCAGATGAACTAGAACACTTTGGGGAAATGCCAGGGCAAGACAGAGGACCTCAGGCTGCATAGAAAAATAACTGTATCTGGAGTATAGCATGCAACCATTTCTCTCCAGGAGAGTGAGGAGCTGTTTGTCCCAGTATCTGAATAAAGCCAAGTTGATAAGATCTTGAGAATTTTTCAATGAAACTTTTTTCTCTTGGAAAAAGCTGAATCCTCAAAACCAAAACTTTTTGAGGAAAGGAATAGGTTTCAATTATTTTTTATTTTTGCTGCCGGGGGGCAGGGGAAGAAGCAATTGTCAAAAGTTCTGTTTTTCTCAATTTTGAAACAAAGTTGTTGAGTTGTTTGTTTTGAGTTCCAAATTACCATTCATCCAGAAATCATAAATGTATAGGAATAATATACATAACTGAAATGTTATTCAGTTACAAAAGAAAAATGTCAGATTTTCAGTTCCCATAACTATTTGAATTTTCAATTTTGGGTTCTATTTCAGGACAGTAATTTTTCTAGGAAGGGAAAATAGTTCCATTCCCCATTCTATAAGAATCCCTTGGTAGCACAGGTAAGTCAGGTCTTACAACCTACAGGCAAAGAGTAGTGAAATTACCATTTCCCATACTTTCTCCTCTTACTAATATCAGAATGAATAACTGTTACCACAGGGCTAACTTTTTTCCCCACTATTGAATGTTCTGAATTAAGACTATGTCATCCCTGGGTGATCTAGGAATTCAAGTAGATGGAAGAATTAAAACAAAATATTGGAAGATATATTTATGGCTCACATATTTAGAGTTGGACTTGAATTACAATGAAATAGTTCCGAAAGACAAAAGTTGAACTGTGACAACCTATAATGCCATATATGAATCTAATTTCTGTATGTTAGAAGCAATCTTAGAAAAGTAAAATATATGATTGTGGTTCAAAACCTAAGGTTAAACCTTGAACCTCACTGTTGAGTCAATATCCATTCTTGTTCTAAGTGTATTCCTTAGGCTAATTGTTAAATACTATTCCTCATCGCTTCTTGGGCAAGATTCTCACACCTGCCAATGGCAGGATATTCCTACTGGAATTTAGTAGTTAATGCATCTACACCTAGATTGTGTGCATAGTTTGTTGTCTGCCAGCAGTCTGCTGCATCTAGAAATCTTTGCTCAGAGAGCCTTCTATTCAACTAACAAAAAGGAACTGTAAATGTTAGAAATATACTCTGCTGTGTCTCTTTCTGACTATATAGTTCCCCAAAAAGTGAAGCTGACAGGGAGTACACATACTGGAAGTATCTTTTAGAAATGTGCCCATTTTGATACCAACGGAAGTCATATGGAAGTCTTAATTAAGTATAAATTGATTGTTGGGAGAATTTTTGTGCATAATTGTGCATGAAAAAATCAATGTACAATGTAATTACTTTGAAATGACTCATCAAATAGTTTACATTATGGAAGCATAAATATAAAGTTTTGATTTTTTTAAAATTATTAACAAAAGATAAAAAATGAGCAGAATACATAAGCATACTCAAACCCTTTGAGTTCCTTCCCAGATTTCCAAAGCAGAACTGCATAAAAAAGCTGTGCTCTGCAAAATCATTCTGGGTATTGAAAAAGACAAGTGAGGAACACCCTTCCCTTGCTTGCTTCAGAATTCCAACTTCCTGTTCCACAAGAGACTCCTGTTCTGTTCTGCATGATCTGGGAACAAACAGAAGGGTCTTTGCTTTATTTGCTATGTAGATTCCTCAAACATTTTTTTCATGTGTGTTTTTTTTTCAAATCCCTTTCCAGGATCCTTATATACAACAGATGAAAGAGATGGAATTGTGGTTCATGTTAACATTCATATGCTAGAAGTTTAGCAGTTTAGCTGAAGTGGTTGGAAACCCTACAGGCAGAATAGTGTACAAGCATTTGTGGGACTGGCTGTGCTCTGCAGACACTCTGTGTTGTCTATGGTACCCAGCCAGGGGGCCCCAAAACATGCATCCCAGTGTGCTTTGAACTTGCATCCCACTCTGCCGGAAGACAGTTGACAGCACCCAAAGACACAAGTCAGGGCTGACCAGGTGGCAGCCTCAGAGAACCATGGCCCTCTTCCTCACCAGAACCTTCTTCCTCCCTCTCCACTGTTAGGCTATCCAACAGGCTTTTCGAGCTTGCTGGTTTCTCTTCCAGCAGCCTGCAATGAACCTCAGTCCCTCCAAAATCTGCAGTCAGTTCTAGTGCAGGTTGAGTTAGTCTAGTTTGTGCTGGATGCTGGGAGGTACAGTGCTGGCAGGATGCGTGCTGTTGTGAGAAGAGCCTGGGGGCCAAGTTGGGCTAGTCTGTGCTGGGAGGGGGAGGGCTGGTGGCAGGGCTTTGCCTTTAGTGCAGCTGAGATCTCCTGTATGGCAAAAAAGCCTTGCTAGGGCTCTCACGTGCTGCAGAGGGAGCTTTCCCCCAAAGTAACTCTTCAAAAACCAGTCCCCACAGCCCATGTGGGGCTGTGGTTGCAGGGCTCAAAAGCCCTGGTGGAGAGAGTTTCATGTATGAGGTTGCTGGCAGAGGGCTTTGCATGTGTCATAAAGGGGAAATACTGCCCCCCCACCCCTGCTCTTTCAAGGCAATGCCTGCAGCTCTGAATGGGCGTAGAGGCATAGGATTCAAGTTCTGCATAGCAGGGAATATATCCCCTATGTGGGACATAAAAGCTGGTGTCCACAGCCCCCAGAGGGTGCAGAGGGAATAGGGGCAAAGGCCCCAACCTAATTCCCTGACCAGGCAGTCCCTGGTCTTGGGAAGAGGTGGGAGGGGCATTACTCCCTACTCCCTTCCTCTCCCAGAACCAGTAAGGCCTTCCCATCCTGGTTCCTAGTCTCTTGGCCTTAAATACTGCTGCCCAGGTGCATGAAGGGGACAGCATTTAATGGCAGGCCCAGGTTGTAGAGGTTATGAGCAGCATTGCCCAGGGATTCTGGAGACAGGCTGGGCTTTTTCAGCGCTGAAGCTGACAGTGGGCTTTAGTCTGTGATCTTCACAGAGCAGTAGTGTCCAGTTAACTCACAGACTGTCTCTCTGGAGACAGAGTGGAGGGAAATGGAGTACTGCATGCTGGGATAATGGAGGACAGTGTGGGATCTTGTACTAATCAGGTAAGTATACAAGCATTTGTTCCTCCACTAGAAACTTTACCAGAGGCAACTTTTACTTCGTCTGCCAAAGTAGAAGGCCTACTATTTATGGTCTTGTAGAAACTGCTTGAACACTTATATAATTAGGGTTTCTACTGGTGGAACTGTGAGTCCACCGGTAGAAATGTTACACTAGTACACAGTGTTGGACTATGTAGGGGGAAATTTAAAGAAACTAGTTACCAACTCTCACAATGTCATCATAGGGCACACAGTATTTGGTGTTTTATTTAATCTTTTTGAACTTTGGAGCAAAATTGAAGCTCCCTGGACCTTACTGCTGATCAGGTAAAATGACACTTCTCAGTTTCACTATCCCCAGCCCTAGGATAGAACTGCCAGGTGAAGCCTCTAGTGTCCTCACCTTTGGGCATGCTCATCTCTGTCTCTCCTGAATCTGGATACCCTGTAGTTTCCAGCATCCTCAGCCTTTGAGCAGATTTGACATGTACCAGGTGCATCTGTACCAGGGTTTAGTACTGAAAAGTGTCTATTGCTTAAAGCCCAAAGTAGACCCACTATTGCTCTTGACATAATTCTTTCAGAATCACCTGCCTTAGATTATATCACAAATGATTAAACTTAAGATGTTTAAAATAAAATATTTCAAGCTGAATGAACTTGTAGCTATTTAAAATAAAACATTGTTTCTTCAGAAATTTGCTATTTAGCTCTGGGTTCATCCTGGGTCTTCCACATCTCAGTTGCTTTAACCACTAGGATGATAACTATTCTGAGGTCTCACCTCACTTGAATTTTTTCAGAAAACATATAAAATCCGAGTTCCATCCTGAATGGAATAAAAATATTTTGAAATCTTAAACATTTTCATAGGCTGATAAGTATCTTATTTGCAAAGGCCTGCTAAACATTTCTTCCAGAACAAGATCCTTAATAGTAGCTACCCCAGAGGAAAGACATGACCATGTTAGAAAAGCCATCATTAGTTTGAAAGCACTGGTTCTAATTTTAAATCAAATCCCAACTTGGCATCTTTCATCCATGTGGAATAGCAGATTTTATGATGGCTTTCATGCAAATCCAATAAGGAGTTTTCCATTGGGTAAATTTGTCAGTTGCTGTTAAGCAGGCAAATTGAATTTGCCAATATTTTTTTCTCTGGCATATAGCAGCTTTCACAGTTGACAAAGGGTGACCTCATTCTTGGCTCTCAAAATGGGCCTAACCTGTATATCTTTCTCAACATGTTGCTAATCTTTTCTTTGATTATATAAATTGGGACAAAAACATAGCATGGACACCAGGTTTCTTTGTACCCTCTTATTTCCACTCTGTTACTTTCTTTTATTCTTTTGTCTCATTTATGTTAATGTATAAGACAGAAGGGCATATTCCATGTCTGTGGTTGTTAATCCCACTTTACATTTTCAAAGGAGTGGAGGTTGGGGTTGGAAACTATTTCCTCTTCAGCAAACTGCTAGTTCATAATACAGGCTAGGTACAGACATTCAAAAAGCCTGATGCAGATTTGATCTAACTTATGTGGGTTTTTCTAAACAGACTAGGCTAATCCAGTAGCAAACAGAACACAAGTTAGCCCTTTGGTGGCAGTGGGGGTGGGGAGGGGCATACAGGCAGCCTACACTGGCTGAGGCCAGTAGGTTGGGGGTACTTCTGCATTACCAAGCATAGTAAGCAGCTGAGCCACCCCTGATTGACTGCCAGGCACATGCTTCCCTCTGCCTGCTGGTCTTTTGTCATCCCAGATATCTGTCAGATATAAGGAAACAGCAGAGGCATCAGTGCAATCTTCTCCCTTGATCTATACCCACTCACAAAGGGCATGGAGGTCTCTGGTTGGGACTCTCAGGCCCCCTCATGAGTGGGTGCAGCACCAGGGAACTTGAGCAGGTTTCAGGGATTGGGTAAGAAACACCCCCCCC
>JAGPOW010001327.1:28757266-28772543 GCA_030014935.1 Caiman crocodilus | reverse complement strand
CCCCCCCCATCCTTCGTCTTCATTAGACATTGTGGTGACAAAGTGCTGTAAGCATTTCTGGGTTGGGCTCAGCCCCCTTCCCCTTGGAAGCACATTGGTACTCAGCTGGAATAGCTGAGAATGGGCTGAGTACCTGTGTGCTTCCTGTGGCAGTGGGGTGGGGGAGGTTAGTGGGGCCTTGCAAAGGAGCCTGGAATGCTGGAAAACAGCAAACTAATTTGATTCAATAGGGAATCTTGTACAGAAGTTTGATGCTCCAGAGTAACATAATTCAAATTAATATGAGGCCACATAAAATGAGGACTATTTTAGACAAGGTTCTGCCATTTTCAGTCTGGACTACATGCCCTAACTTCTGTACAGTTACAGGTTTGATTCAAATTCTGATCTCTCAGTGTGGATTATATTTACCTATCCACAGCATTCAACTCCTACTCCTATTCTTTTGCACTAGGAAAATTAGACGTATAAGGCCCTTTTCTCCTTTCACTTGCACCCACACTTACCTTGGTTCTTGACATAATTCAAACAAAGAATGGTGTGATACGTCTCTTTCATTCATTCAGAAGAAACTGTTGTTCTGTCAGAAAAATCCTGCCTAAGCTATCTTAGAAAAAATTAAAAAAAACTGAGCAACATATATTTAATTTCTTTTCTGAATTTTTATACTTGGTAATAATTATGTTAACTTATTTTTCTTATATATCTTTCCATGGGTGAAGATACAGCATTAATTGTTTAATACAAACATTTTGCTGGCATGATCTTTTTGGGCTATTTTGCCTTGTTTCAATAATTGAAGAAAGAGGGAATTCAATAGAGTATTTATCTTGTTAATCCAGTGTAACATTTTACCATTTGTATTTTCTGTATGTTTTGTGGCTTCAGAACATAAACCTGTGAGTGTTCAAAGTTCCACAGATACCTGACTAAGCTTCCTTTTACAACAAACAGAAAGTCAAATCTTTAATGCATGAATTTTGCATCCATTGTCAGCAAATTATTTTAATGGAATAATCATGTTAGAAAATTTAATTTTCTGTGTACTGCTACTTCAATTCATTACCTACTACCTTATGTATGTTTCTGATAATCATACAGTGCCCTGTTTGCTCTGGTCTCTCTGAAGTGATAGAGTACTTGTACAGTATTGCTTTGCAGTATATAGCATGACTGGAATTCCCATATCAGCAAAGCAGTATATTTTAGGCCCCAGGTATTACAAAGTAGTGAACACTTCCTGCAGTGAGCTAGAGACCATCAATTGCTAGTGACTTTGGTGTTGCTGTGGGTGTTGAGAGTGCACAGTATTTGCAGGATTTGACACTTCTGCCTGTATGAATGTAGCTGTGGAATGAAATATACAAATAGAAGATCAATCTTTTGTCCAGTTTACTCTTGTGACAGTAAAACTGGTGCATTGGCAACTTACAGTGAAAGACCAGAACACTATTCAAATAAATTATCCATATCTATTTTATGTTATTTTTAATTTGATTTTTGTAGATATTTAGATAGTAGCACTTGATCCCCCATATAAGGAAAAGAACATGAATAGAATAACATGAAAAATATTTTTGTGTAGTATATTTTCTTAATGAAAGTTAATGCTCTGAATCGCCTTTATTCACAGCGTTTTAATACATTTTAAAAATAATAAAGTTTTTTTTCTACAAAAAAAGAAACTCTCAATAATGAACCAAAATATTTGGTTCTGATTCTAATGTAATGTTTTGTTTTCTTTAGTCAGAAACATTTTTTTACTACTTCATGTGCCAACAGAAAATAAAAGGAAAAAGAAAAAAATTATTTTCAATGCAATTGCAATAAAAACCTGTCAATGTCTTGGTTCTGGAATCCATCTGAAAAACAATTAATTCATGAACTGTACTTCTCATAGCACCCAAAGATCACTACATGGGTAGCTTAAGGCAGTGGAGTAGTATTTCATGTTTGGATTAATTTACCAGGTTGATTCTCAAAAGTTATACATATATATATTGAATACATCAATGTTCGAGGCATTTTGGATCTGAGGTCTTCATTCAGCTTATTTCAGATGTAGGGCAACAACAATATTTGGATTTCAAATATTATATATGGTAAAAATATTGACCAGAAAATCATGGACAATAATCTGTATTAACGACAATCTAGTTTTCCAAACAGGGATATTTAAAAAAAGTAATAACTCCATGTAAGATTTCAAACCACTTTACATATACATCTCTTAAGTAAAAGAAATATATGAAAACATGTATATTTCATCTCATAGAATCATAGCAAGTTAGGGTTGCTTGGTGCAGGGGATGAAGTCCACTGAAGTACAGGAGGAGATACAGAGAGAGAGAGTCCAAATTGTAGGAGGAGCTGTGCAGGTTATATCTACCTATCCCAGGCTGGAAGTTGATCTTCGATGGCCAGTCAGGGTCTTCTTCAGCTTGGTCTTGTCCAGAGGGGAACACCAACAGGGCCTCTGGGGTGGATAAGTGACATGAAGCTGGTCTGGTCCAGATGGAAATGGCATCCCCGCTGGGTCTGTCTTCACTGCCCGTTTTTATAGGGGCAGACCTTGTGTGACCCTAGTGACAGGAGGCATGCCCAGCAAGGCTCAGCCCCTGGCATACTGAGCATGTGTGCTCCATGCAGGGATGTGCAGTTTCAGGTGTCTGTAATGGTGACAGTTGCTGGTTCTGCAGGGTCTTTTGTCTTTCAAATGCTGGGTTCTTATCTCTGTTCCTGGGTGAGGTCCGTGGTTCCCGGATGAAAAAAATGCAAGGTGATGGTCCAGTCTTTACAGGCCATTCAGTAGAGGCCTGCTACCATTGTATTTCATTCATTTCAAATCACTCTCATTCATCTGGGCACCAATTTACATGGAAGGGGTACGTGAATCATACAGTTGCAACACAGGGGATGCCTAGGCATAGGACACAAGATGGAGACTTGACATACAAAATGGAAACTTGACATTGCTTTGGTTCACTTACAAACACAGGACTAAACCATACAGTATCCATATGAAACAATAAAAATCAATATGAAAATTATAATAATACAATATATAACAGTAAAAATCTATACAAGCCTAATAATAAGACAATATAAAACCAAAAACTTGCTACCAAACTAAAAATGTTAAAGCTTATCCTAAGTCTGAACTCACTTATACTTGTCTATAGAGAATAGAGAGGGAGAGAAAGAAAAGCCAGAAATAATTGGGTAAGGGAAGGGAATGCATATCTATCATATATGTAGTAAAAAAGAGAAACGGAGGGTTTTGCTACAACCCATTAAACTGCTTTAGCACCCTCTTAGTCAGAAGGTTTTTCCTCATATCCAACATAAACTCCCCTTGTTGCAACTTGAGACCATTGCTTCTTATTCTGTCACCTGCCACCACTATAAATAGTCTAGGTCCATCCTCTTTGGAACCACCCTTTAGGTAGTTGAAGGCTGGTATTAAATCCCTTCTCAGTCTTCTCTTCTCTAAACTAAATAATGCCCCAGGCTGTATTGTTTCATGGGAGTGTTCTTTCCTAAGTGCAGGACTTTGCACTTGTTCTTGTTGAACATCATGGGCATCTCTACACATGCAACCATATGTGCTTGTAGCAGCTCAAATAGAAGCAGTGCAAATTTGATCTGGGGCTTTTTGCCTTAGTGTACATGCTTAGAAATGCACTTTGTTGTGGAGCAAATTGCCCAAAATAACTCTGCCTGGATCCTACTGGATCTGCAGCCAGGGGGAGCTAGAGGACAGGGCAGCATCTGTGCTGTCCCCAGCAATCTAAAAAAACTGCCATGACCTGGCCCCATTAGTACAAAAAGCTGTACTGGCAAGTAGCTCAGGGTTACTTGCTCTCAGGAGCTTCTGGGGCCCAGCAGACTGGTACCTGAGGGCGCTGCCCCTTGTGCTAGATGGACTGCTGAAGCAGCACTGAGAGTTCCCTGCGCCCTCTACCCACTGCAGGAGTCTGGCAATGGGGGCTGCTGCCTGGCTGTGACCTGCTACACACCTGCCAGGTCTGGATGGGGACTACACAGCCAGTAGAGGCACCTGCACCTCCAGGCCAGCTGCCAGTGGGCTGTGACTGCAGAGTTGGCCTATCTGCAGTGCTACTGCCATGTGTGCCCCCTGCCCGGCTATCTGGTGAGCTATCACCTGGAAGATGTTCTGGGTGTGGTAGCCTGCTTTGAACTGTCAAAATATGTCCTCCTGGCCCCATTTGGCCAGGAGCCATCCACCTCCAGCTGGGTCCAAGGTGCCAGTTCTGAGCAGGTAGGGTCCTGTCATTTGCCTCTGTAGCAGGAATTCTGGTGCTCTCTATTGGAAAATTGAAAAATCCCTGATAAAAAAATTCCGAAGTCACTCTGTAAAATACCCCAAAATCCATGTTCCTCCACAATTAAAATAAAAGACCACTATAAAGAGAGAGCGTGAGAGAGATGGAGACAGTGATCAGTTGGTCAATGTTTTATTGATATATCTATAGTGTTAAAGCAATGTGGAAGCCTACTGGTGTCTCTATCACAATAATAAAGTGAACTCTAAATACATGTTTCATGAATTTATGAATACATGAATATATATTTTGCTGCCCTGCCACAGAGGAATGGCCTCCACTCAGGGACTATGGTCCCCTAACAGGGGCTACAACCCCCACATAGGGCCTATGGCTCCCCAAGAGGTGCTACCACCCAGGGACTATGGCTCCCCAACAGGGCTACAGTCTCCATACAGGGGCTACGGCCCCACACAGGGGTTACAAACCCCCAACAGAGGCCAAATGCCCCCCACAGGGGCGATCAACCCCCTGCAAGGCCCACATGCTCCACCCCAGCCCCTCAATGCTATCCCATCTAGCCCCATACCCTGCCAGCTCCTGCAGCCCCCCGATGGCTGCCCCACCCAAGCCCACCCGCCTGCTCTCCCAGACCTACCAATGGCTTCTGTGCCTGACTCCATCCCCGACTTATACCCCAAGGCCTCAATGGCTGCCCCCCCCCCAGCCCCAGGCACTGTCACTTAAAAAGAAAAGAAAGGAAAAAAATTAAAAAACAAACAAAAAAGCCTCTTCTTAACCTAGAAGTAGGGGCTGTGCGGGCTCCAGAGCCTTCTGGAAGAGCCCCCCCCCCGGGCAGCACAGGGCAGCAGGACGCAGGAGGATCCTGGCTGGGGCTGTCCCCCTGCCCTGTGCTGTGCGGGCAAGGCCCCAGTGACACAGACAACAACTGGACTGCTGGTAAACCTGGGTTTTTTTGTTAATTTGTTTTGTCTTGTTTTTTACTGTGGCGATGCTGGGATGGCAGGGATCAGGGGCCTCAGGGGGCTGGGGCTGGGCAGGGCAGGGATCAGGGGGATCTGGACTTTGAGATGGGGCAAGAAGCACGTGCACACTCATCTGGACATACCCCATGAGACTTAATATGGCCCAATCTTCCAATTTGTTTAAGGCACTCTGAATCCTAACCCTACCCCCAAGTGTATCTATTACTCCCCCAGGTTGGTGTCATCTGCAAACTGGCTCAGAGTGCGCTCTATGCATTCTTACACGTTGTTGATGAAGATATTGAACAAAACCAGTCCCAGAACCAACCCCTGGGGCTTTCAACTTGATACCCGCTGCCAAGCGGACATCAAACCATTGATTACTACTCTCTGAGCCCAATGCTCCAGCCAGCTTTCTATTCACCTTACAGTCCATTCATCCAGCCCATACTTCCTTAGCTTGCCTGCAAGAATGCTGTGGGAGACCATATCAAAAGCCTTGCTAAAATCAAGATACACCACATCCACCAGTCTCCACACGTCCACAGAGCCAGTCATCTCATCATAGAAGGTACCAGCTGAAACTGCCAATCCATAATAGAATGGAAATATTTTTGATATGCATTATTGCTTCCTATTCTTCCTTCTTCACCTTTATCTTTTTCAGCAGAATGGGGAATGATGTGGTCCAAGCTTGCAGTGCCCAGGGAAGATACAGATTGCAGATGCTCCTGTTCAGTTGTTTCTTATGTGGTTTGCAAAGCAATTTGGATCCTTCAAGAGAGAGACACATTATCCATATGAAATTACTATTATTATTTCTTATTGACTATGCTGTTGACTTACTGTTCATCTGCAGTTGATAGTCACTGCTGTAGTCTGAATACGTCATACAAAATGCACATTCCCACTGAGCAAGGGCTTGTAGGAACTTTAAAGTATGGTATTTGCTTTGTAACCAAGTACCTTGACAGGTCAGAATGACAGTCCTTGTCAGCTTCTTACTGAAGGGGGAGACAGATTACATACACACATGCTGACCTTGTTTACATTTGATGGCTGTATTTACAAATACATGAGGCAATGATTAGCTCTGTGCAAATCAGAAATGTATTAAAATTTCTAGATGTCACAATTACATTTCTGGATGTTGCATAAAAACATATTGATTTTAAAAACCCATCTCACTAAAAGTATACCAATTGTATCGTTGTGTTAATTGCAAACAAAGCATTCAAAGGCTGTAAACACTGTAACCCTTCATTCTAACAAAAAGACTCAAGAAGTCACGGAAGGGAGAAGTCCTTGAATGACAGAATCTGTTTACAGCTCATAAACTGAGAAAAGGGAGTTCTTGTCTTCTAGTCTGACATTTGATTTGTAAGACACTTCCTCCTAGACAAATTAGAACTTTAAAAATCAAGTCAGGAATAAATGTGAGAAGTCTTTCAAGTGTCTGCATGGGAAAAATGTTATGGCTGTTGCATTTCCAGTTTCGGTAAGTATATTTGAATGGCACAGCACATAATTCAGATTCTATCTTTCCATGATTTTTATGTGTTTGCTTTAAGTATGTGATATTTGACCCACAATCAATACCCGTGGGGTTTGAGTAAACATAATTTGATACGGACGATGTGTATTTCTGAAAATCTAATGGCTCTTCCACTGAAAAAGAAGGGCATGGTAAAAGCAAGCAGATTCTCAGTGGCTCTTGTAACAAAAAACACAAACTTAAAACAGAATTTGAATTCCTGTTTGAATCAACAGACAGATAAGACAGCTTCTGACATTAGCTTTAAAGAAATAATGTTAGCAGGTAGAGATTGTGGGCATGTCCATATATGCAAGCACGTGCACTTGCAGCAGCTCAAATAGAAGTGGTGCAAATTTGAGCCAGGGCTTTTTGCCTCAGCACACATGCTTGGACATGCATTTGGTTGTGGAGCAAATTATTCCACTTGAGGCAAAATAACCCTGTCTGGCTCCTGGATCTGCAGCCAGGGGCAGCTAGAGCCTAGGGACATCTGTGCTGTCAGGAGTTTCTGGGGGAGGAGACTCTGGGAGGAAGTTGGCCATGCCCCTTGACGTCCCAGGCTGCTGCTGCTGGTTGCTGCAAGCTTGGTCTCAGGAGCTTCTGGGGAGAAGCTGGCTAGACCCTTTAGTGCCTCTGGTTTCAAAGCTTTAGCAGTTAGTTGGCCGCACCCCTTTCTGCCTTGGGCTGCTGCTGCTGCTCTTGCTGCCCCTCCCCTGGTGGGAGGTGTCCTCTGTTGCACACTGCTTCCCCCCTCAGAGGGGGCCACTGCAGTCCACTACATTCCAGCACCGCACCCCACCTTATGCACCCCTGTTCTGGTCTCTTGCCCAGCCAGCCACCAAGCCATGGTTGGGGGACAGCCTGGGGAGGGAGCCTACATGGCCTGTGGGCCCCTCCTCCACTATCATGCAGGAGCCTAAAGGAACCTTGTCTGCCCCAGCTGCCTTGCCAAGCCAACCCCCAACTTCACCTCCACTTTCACCAGAAGCACACCCTGAGTGTATGAACTGGACAGCTCCTACCAACACTACTGCTGCTGCCCCCTCTCAGGAGAGAGGGAGATTCCCTGTTGCACCACCTGACACCACACCTGCACTGGATTACTTCCTAATTGACTGATTGCTCCTACCCTTCCCCACAGCTAGCTCACTACATCTGATCCTGATTTCTATTTCTGCCTACTGCTCTGCTGCTGAGCAACCAACTGGAGGCGTGAGGAGCTTCTGGACAGATCTTCCACGAACAAAGCTCCTTCGTTGCTCCAAACATCTTCTACACCTGTCTTGACAGCCTTCCCTGTGTGTTAGTTAGTTTGTTTGTTTTTGTTTGTTTGTTTTGCCCTTGTGTGGTAAGTCCTGTGGTCCACTCCCCCTGACATGGTGTTTGTTGTGTGGTTCAGTAAGCCAGCTCAAGTTTCCCCAGACCTTGTGTGTGTTCCCCCTCCCACATTCTCAAAGCATAGGCCTCCTGTTTTTTTTCCTGTGGTTCTGTAGCTCAATGAGCTTCAGCCCCCTTCCTCCCTATCCCGCTTGTGCCCCACACCCCCAGCCTGTGCCTACTAGATTCACCAGCCCCACAAGATATTTTTTCTTTATTGTCTTCTCTGCCCTCGTGTGAAACAATGGCAGAGCAGGAACCTTCTGGGAAGTCAGATGTGCCCACAGAGCTTTCTGCAGCCACCACTATGGGGGTGGATCACAGCCAAATGCCCAAGGGGATGCATGTCCCTGCCACCCCAACCTGAGATGCAGGGTGTAACCAACTTCCTCCAGGGGTGGAGAAGCCTGCAACCTCTGCTGCAGGGGCAGGTGGGACTGCAGTAGGGAGTCAACAGGGCCAGGGGTCTGAGGCCAGGCCCCCTCCCTAGATGGGTTCCAAAGCCCCTGCTCCTGTCATCAGGGACCAAGGGCAAGAGCAATGGAAAAGGCTCCTCTTCAGCCTCCTCCATAGCGGGGGATGGGAAGGGCAAGGACCCTGCCATGGAGTCTTAGACCATGAGTGCCTGAGGGGACTAGGTGCACTACACCAGCCAGCATACCTACTCAGCCTGGCCCTGGTCCTGGCCCCACCACCATGAGCCTCCAGAGGGGAACTGCAGCAATGCACAGGCAGCTGTGGGGAGACCCAAAGCCAGAGGGCCTAGACCCTCCACCTCTGGACCTTGCAGCTTGAGCAGTGGGGCTCCCTTCCCAGCACTCACCTGCAGGCATGGGGTGATGTACCAACTGTCCAAATGGGAGAACCTACACTTTGAGACCTGGGTGCAGGCCCTGGCTCAGGTAGTGCCCCTCCCCCCAATCATGGTGGCCTCCTGCTTTCAAGGCAAGGGGCTCTTTTTCCTTGCCTTGGAGGCTGATCCACAAATGACAGTGGAGAAGGAGCTCATTGTGGAGGGTAATTATGTCCCCTTCAAACCGCTAAAAGAGCTGAGGACCAGGGTGGTCATCAGCTCCATCCCTCCCTAGGTCCCCAGTAGGGCCCTGCTCCCTCAGCTCCAAACCCTGGGGAGAGTTATCTCTCTGGTGGTGGCCCTCTCGCTGGGGTATCAAGATCCTGGTCTCTGCCACATGTGCTCTTTCCATCACGAGGCCATGATCCAGCTAGCAGTGGGCGCAAGGCTGAAGGTTGCCTTGTAATTCCTTATCAGGGGGCCCTGGTGAGGATTCTCTATACACTAGGGGACCTGCGGTCCTTACGGTGCCATGCCCTGGAGCACTTGTATCATGATTACTCCATGGTTCACATGAGAAGGGCATCTAGGGTTCCCACTGTAAAGAGGGTACCCCGACCACCAGTGATCCACACCCTTCAGGCCTCTTTGGCACCCCAGCCATAACTATGAGCCCCGCATGAGCTCAAGGGACGCTGCCTCCCAACCAAGTTTAGCGGAGTCCCAGGGAGGGCATCAGCACCCCAGGAGGAGAGAGGGAGCAGGGGCGCCCTGTCCCTAGTCATACCCCCATCATGGCTGCCCCCACCCCACCCCAACCCTCACTTTCTCTTGCTGGAGCCTGTCCACCAGAGGACCACCCTATGGCTGAGTGGGTGCAGATCCCCTCTGGGCATAAAGGCAAGAGGAAGACCAGGGCTTAGGTGGAGCCCTCTGATGTGAAGGACTCCTCTCCCAATCCCAAGACCACCACCTGGGGGGAAAGAGCAGCCCAGCCTCCATGGGCCTCTCCAGCTATGCCTGATGCCCCACCCCTGGGAAAGATCAAATGGGTGATCCCCATGGAGGAGGTTTTGGGGATGCTGGATAGTCCTGAACAGGAGCCCATGGAGGAAACCCTTCATTCTCCTTTTCAAGGTCTACCCCATGAAACCACAGGCACCAAGACTGAGGCTGAGGCCTATCCAAAGGAAGGCCAAGCATCAGAGCCTGCTTCCTCTAATCTGGGGTATAGCAAGGCCCTAAGGCTCACCCTGATAAATCCTGAGGGAGAAGGTTCCCTTTCTCCGGACCCCAAGGCAGACACCAGAGCCATCCCAGTGCCTGGTGGGTCTTTTCCTTCCCCCTCTGAAGAAAACCTGACCTCCCGCCTGCCCTGTAGTTCCACATCAGAGAGGTCATGGTGGGGTCCCCTAATCAATGAGGCAATTTTGTCAGGTTTCCTGCACAGACCCCCCCCAGGACTCCAGATATACCCCACCATCTTTTGAAGGAGCCCCATCCCTACCCTTATCCCCAGCCCAGGGGCTGCAGAGCTCTCCCAATCCCAAACAGAGTCTCCCTGAAGTTCACATGGATGGCCTAGCAGGAGCAACTGGCAGCTTTCCCCTCAGCTCAGAGATCCGTGCATTGGTGCACATCTGGGTTTTTTGCCGCGGCTACACTTGGGAGTATACCCAGCAGAGGAAGGCACTCTGGGACCAGCTCAAGTGGGAAATGCTAGAGATAGAGAGGTGCCTGGCCACCAATCCAACAAACCCATCCCTCTGCAGAGAGTGTTGGGAGAGGTGGGAAGAACGTCATGATCCGGATGACCACTAGACCCACAGTGTGTTTGTCCATTCACACATCCAGCTCCTTTGGGAGATGGATCATGGCTCCTGCTTCTTCTATACCCTGGAGAGGAGGTGGGGAGCCAAGAATTACATCACCTGCATTCTGGCGGGTGACAACACCCCCCTCCCTTTTGTAGGTGAGATGCATCTATGAAGAGCTCTTCTTCCTGAATATGATGAACTCTGAAACCTGTCAGACTCTGTGGAAGGTACTCCCACAGGTCACTGTAAGTGACCGGGACCAGCTTGAAGCTCCTCTCACTCTTTGTGAGTTTTTGGCCACTTTTGCCTGATGTCTGGCAACAAGGCACCGGGAATCAACAGCTGACCTTGGAGTTCTACTGGGCTTTCTGGAACATCCTCGGCCTACACCTTGCCATGGTTTCAGCCAAATCTGAGGGAAGTGGGGAACTCCCCCTATCATGCTGGAGGGCCATGCTGACCCTTCTGCCAAAGAAGGGGGATCCCCATGACCTAATGAATTGGCATCCCGTTTCCCTATTCTGCATGGACTACAAGGTGGTAATGAAGGCCATCTCACTGTGCCTGTGGTCTGTGCTAATGGACATGATCCAATCTGACCATATGTACATGGTTCCTGGATGTTTCCATCTTCAACAACCTGTTCCTGCTTTGGGACATCCTGAAGGTAGTATGCTGGGAGGGCCTGTCTTTCACACACCTATCCCTGGACCAGGAGAAGGCATTTGATATAGTGGATCATGGGTACCTCACAGGTATGCTGCAGGCCTTTTTCTTTGGACCCCACTTTATATTATACACTTCTGCAGAATGTTTGGTCAAGCTCAAGTGGACCCTGGTGGAGCCCATCCCATTCAGGAGAAGGGTGCATCAAGGCTGCCCACTGCCAGGCCATGTCTACAACTTGGCCCTGGAGCCTTCCTTGTTCTCCTGCAGAAGTGGGTGGCAGGGTTGATGCTCTGGGAGCCAGTGGTGCAGCTGGTTCTGTCAGTGTATGCTGATGATGTATTCCTCATGGTCCAGGACTCGGGTGACCTGGTGTGGGTGGAGGCCTGCCAGGAATTGTACTCAGCAGCCTCCTCTGCCTGGGTCAAGTGGGTCAAGAACTTTGGCCTGGCAGTGAGTGATAGGTGGCAGGTGGGCTCACTTCCACCCATGGTACATAGGATCCACTGGACTGTGGGCTCACTGCTCTATTTGGGGTTTTACCTGTCCCCCACAGACCCCTGCTTGCTAGAGAACTGGTACCAGCTGGAGGCAAGGGTGATGCAGCAAGCAGCTCCAGGCATTGGCAGGGCTTCTAAGATGTCTCTCCTTGCGTGGGAGAGCACTGGTGCTGAACCAGCTGGTCCTGTCTATGTTCTGGCACTGTTTACACACCCTGCCTGTGCCCCCTGAGATCCTGGTGGCACTGGAGTTTTTCTGACTGGGATAGCACTAGGTCACTGCAGAGGTCCTGGGCCTCTGCTTGTGGGAGGGCAGACAGGGCCTAGTTTGCCTGTGCAGCCAAGTCTTGGTATTCTGCCTTCAGGCCCTGCAGCAACTGCTATATGGTGTTGGCAGCCATGTGGCATGGGTCCACCTGGGACGCACTTTCCTCCATGACTTCTGGGGGCTCTGATACAACCGACAGCTCATTAACCTGCAGAGCTTCTCCCTGCAGGACCTGTAAGGGCTTCCTGATTTCTACCAAGACATCTGGGCCTGGAGGCTGGTCTATGTCTCTGGGTCCCCTTCAACAATCACCGAGGGTGCCATTCTGCTTGTCAAATCCCTTCTTTGGAACCCCCAGCTGGAGGTGCCAATGGTAGATGTGCCCTGGTTGTGACAGAGGTTGATCCTGGCTGGTGTCACTTGTATTGAAGACCTCCTGGACTATGATAGGCAGGAATGAGTGAACCCTGCTCTGCTGGCCCGGTCCGTGGGTCTACCCATGACATGGTCAACCTGTTTTTGATCCAGGAGGGGAAATCTGCCCTACCTCCTGATGACTTAGCTTTTGTTGCAGGTCCTGCACAACGGCAGTCCCTGCCCCACTGTGTCCTCCAGCCCACCAGAATTAACTGCGGGGTTGGTGCCTTGCCTGGCTTCACAGTGCTCCCCACTCCACCACCTGAGCCAAGTGGAGGACACCAGACTGGTCCACTTTTCCACTGTCCATCATTGCCACCACTTCACGCTCATGCACCACACTGTCCATCATGCTGCCCTCACATCCCACCCAGACACCAATTGCAGGAGCTGCTCAGTGAGGGTAAGGCTGGAGCATCCAAGTGGGTGAGTCTGTACTCTACCCTCATCTGATGAGCCACTGGGGACCTCAGCTGGTGGCTCCTCTATGGAGCCATTGCCACAGTTGTATATGGGATGAGCTTCCTTGGTCTTCTGCCCCTTCAGTGGGCAGAGGGAGACCCTGGTACATATCACCCTCAAGTGTGCCAGGCTGCAGCCCCTCCACCTCCAGAACCTGCTCTTCAAGTTCTGGTTGAATTTCAGCCCCCACCTTTTTTGTTTTTGGTTTTTTTGTTTTCGGTCTTTTGGGTTTTGCTCACCTCATCCGCAGCCTCACCAAGTCCCAAGACCTCCTGGTCAACCTTTTCCTGGCCCTGGCCAAGTGGCCCTTATATTTGACCAGGAAGGAGTCTCTGGCTGAGAAGGTTCCCAGAGACTGCAGAGCTGCTTTCTTCTCTTTTGTCCCTGCACGGCTTCAGGTGGACCACCAGTAGGAAGCATCCAATGGCTCCTTGGATGCCTTTGAGGACTGGTGGGTGCAGCCCTGGAGGCTCAGCTTGGTGTCCCCCTCAGGAACACTTATTTTTATGTTTTGACCCTTTTGGCCCACATGAAACTCCTATCATGGCTTTTTCATTAGTTTTTCCAAATATTTTTTTGTGTCATCCATCCACTGGCCCCATACAGTAGGAGCTATTAGTTACCCTCATGGGCTCAGGGCCCATGATAATTGGGTGATACAAATAGTCATGAGCTTCTAGGGACCACCCAATTGGTACCTGGGGACACTACCCCTTGTGCCAGATGGACTGCTGAAACAGCCCTGAGAGTTCTCTGCACCCTTTACCCATTGCATCAGTCTGGCAGTGGGGCCTGCTGCCTGACTGTGACCTGCTGCACACCTGTCATACCTGGATGGGGACTGCACAGCCATAAAAGGCATTTGCCCCTCTAGGCCAGCTGCCAGTGGGCTGTGGCTGCACAGTTTGCCTTTGTGTGGCACTATTGCCATGTGTGCCATCTGTCCCACCATCTGGGCAGCTATGTCCTGAAATATGTTCTGGGTATGGTGGCCTGCTTTAAGTTGTCAAGCATGTCCTCTTGGATCCAATTCACCAGGAGGTCAGCCACCTCCAACTGGGTCCAAGGTGCCAGTTCTGAGCAGACCTCTCTGCCTGGCTCCTGCCAATTGCTTCCCTAGCAAAAATTCTGGTGTTCCCTATTTGAAAACTGAAAAATCCCAAAGTTACTCTGTAAAATACCCCCAAAAACATGTTTTGCCACAATTAAAACAAAAGATCTATATCTATATCTATAGATAGAGCACTCAGTTGGACAGTATTATATTAATATATCTACAATGTTATAGCATTTTGAAAGCCTACCAGTGTCTGTATTATCATAATAAAATGAATTCTAAATATCTATATGTTTTGCCCCCGCCAGGGGCCACAGTTCCCCAACAGGGGTTACAGACTCACAACAGGGGCCAAATGGGCCTATATGCCACACCCCTGCTTGCTCTCCCAACCCCTTGGATTGCTGCCCCACCTGGACCCATCTCCTGCTAGCTCCTGTCACCCCTGATGGCTACCCCACCCAACCCCACCCCTGGCTTGCACCCCCCCAGCCACCCTCCCCACTTCCCACCCCGGCCTCTTACTCTTAAAACAATAAAAAAATCCTGTACTTATGACAAGAGCAGGAGTTGTCAGGGCTCTGTCACAGCCCTGTCATGCAGCAGGAAACTGGGGGGCAGCTGTGCAGGAAGGGCCCCAATGACCTTGACAGCAGCTGCTACTGCTGGTGAGTGTGGGATTTTTTTTGTTTTTACTTTTTTTAATTGCTGGTATGCTGTGGGGGAGGTTCATAGATTTCATAGACATTAGGGCTGGAAGGGACCTCGGAAGATCATCTAGTCCAGCCCCCTGCCCAAAGGACAGGAAGTCAGCAGGGGTTATAGGATCTCAGCAAGATAAGCATCCAGTTTGCTCTTGAAGGTGTTCAATGTAGGCGCTTGAACCACCTCTGGTGGCAGGCTGTTCCAGACTTTGGGAGCTCGGACAGTAAAGAAATTCTTCCTTATGTTTAGCCTGAAACGGTGTTGCAGTAGTTTATGACAATTTGATCTAGTTATCATCTCTTGGGGTGCTCTGGTGAACAAACATTCCCCCAGATACTGGTGGTCACCCCTGATAAACTTATAGGTGGCCATCAGATCACCCCTGAGCCTGCGCTTTTCCAGGCTA
>JAGPOW010001327.1:28701165-28757166 GCA_030014935.1 Caiman crocodilus | reverse complement strand
TAGCCAACATAGCACTATGGTTGGGAGGCATAGACCAGGTGTGGCAGCCTGCAGGGGCTCAGGGGACAGGCATGGGGTGGAGCCAGGTGGAGAAGTGATCAGGAAGGCTTGGGGGGAGGTGTGGGATGAGGCCAGGTCAGGGTCAGGGCAAGGATTGGGGGGATCAGGGGGCAGGTAGGCATGGGGCCAGGGGGGAAAGGGATTGCAGGAGGGGGTCAGTGGGCAGGCAGGGGATGGGGTGAGGCAGGGCAGCAATTGGGGGCTGGGGAAGTGGGCGGGGATGGGGGAGATCCTCCCATGGTCCCCTCCCCTTCCTCCTCCTCCAGCCCTCCCAACCCCTTCTTACTGGAACTGAAGCCTGCATGGGCAGGGAGCATGCTTCAGCACCAGGGAAAAGGCACGCCATAGAGACACTCTGGCTGCTACCAGAGTGTCTCTGTGAAGTACCCAGCCTCTGGTTGCCTCAGGACATAGTCTGGGATTATGCCCTGCCCCACATTTTTTTGCTGCAGTTTTTGTTTTTTGCCCCATGGATATGCAGGGGTCAAATTTTGCCCCTGTGCTGGAAATTTGCAGCATGAGGAATATATGAGGAATATATGAGGAATATATGAGGAATATATGAATATATGAGGAATTCTCATTCCTACATGTGCCTCTTGAAGCATCTCAAAGGTCTTTGAGATGCTGCAAGATGCATGTGCACGCTTGTGCCTTCCCTGAGGGGCAGGGGCAGGGGCAGGGGCAGAGGCAGGAAGAGGATGCACCCTATGTGAGTAGTAATAACTGCTCGGCTCTGGGAAGTGCTGTGATGAATGCTGTAGAAAGTTTTTCATATTTGGGTTGGTCTAGTAAAATATATCAAATTCACCCAAGGAACCTTGTCTGTCCAATAACTACAAATACTTTTTAGCATAGTTGTAGCATTCCTTTGCATTCTAAGTACATTTAATTCTATTTTTTTTTTTTATTTTTGGCTTGCTGAATCTCCATGCAGTGTCAATGGCATTTGAAGTTCTTGAAGCTCTTAAAAGTATACTTTATTGTGAGGTCTGCATTTTATATGTTAACCCAAACTAAAAGTATAGTGACTGATTTTTACATACTATTTTCATAAATTAATAATATAGGGATAGTGATTGCTCCCCCAGCTTTGTCTCCAGACATAACCCCTATCTTTTCTGTCCTCCTGAGATTCCTTTCTGATGTTTTTCAGTAAAATCCAAAAGCCAGAGATTAAGCTGCTGTAGTTGCTTCCAAGGAGAAGTTTCACTATGTCAGTTGAAGATGTATACAGTGGACCTACTATTTCAGTCTTTATAAACTATTACATGTATTATTAATTAGCCTGGTTTCCCGACATATGAAAGGTCAGTGTTGTGGCTATGGTGTGCATCTCTTTACTTGTCCACTTTGGGAGTAGTAGCTGCAGTGATAATGTTGCACTCACTGGAATCAGTTACTAGATGTCTGTCCACTGCACAGTAAAAGACAGTTCCTTTCTTTGGCACTAGTTGGGCAGAATCTTGCCTGAGTTGCTGCTCACAATATTGGGTGTTCCAGTTCATATATTTCTTTGGGCGTAATTCCTTTACCATTCTGTTTGTTCTCGTGGGTTTTGTCAAGAAAGATTGTGTACATTAAATCATGACTGGTCATTTTCAGTTGCACCTTAAAAGTATAATTTATGCTTATACAGAGGTGGTCTACTTATTCACTTTGTAGCTGAGAAACAAATATAAAAGAAAAGTATAAATAAGTTGGAAAAGTCACTTTAACTTATATGTTTTATTTGCTCAAGGTAAGATTATTATTGTGCTCATATCCTACTATGCCATGGGCTATGTTTTAATCCTACTAGAAAAGGTAGCCAGTTTAATTTAAATATAAATTACTCAAGCTTCAGACATATCCTAAACTAAAAATTAAACCTCTTTCTGTCTGTTCCAAAGATTCCATCTTCTCTAGGAGTCCCAACTTGCCCTTGGTCCCCCTGCTCCTTCATGAATCCTTAATAAGCCTTTCCTCCCTCCTCCATTACTTTGCTTATTCTAGTTTTGTCTTATGTATAAAATATATCCCACGTGCTTGGCTCTATAAGTATACTGAACAAATAAACATTAAAATATAGCATAATCATCCAAGGCTCTCCAGCCAGCAATTATATATTAACTAAATCTACATAAATAGAAAAATGGAGAAGAGATAATCATACTGAAAAGTTTAGTGATGTGATGAAAGTGTCAGTGATGGCACGAGAATAATGTATGTATAGAAATTTAGTTGGCTTCTTGTAAGAAGGAATGAGTCCTGCAAATGTAATACCGGGGATCCAAGAAAAGAGCCTCTAGGAGATTAGCTTCGATTTGAAATGTTGTGGCTTCTCCAGACAAACTGCTCCTTCCTGCAGATGGAAGAACTAATCAGATTGTACAGAAAAGAAAGAGGGAGGGGAAGGAAATATAACCATCATCAATGACAAAAAGGAATTAATGCATAGTTTAGAAAGAAGAGGCTGTCCTTGAAGTCATGGGATTTAAACACCTAAATTTTCAGTGGTTTTGGAGCTCAATCATTTTAAATGTAATATGGCTGATTTCTAGAAAACAAACTGAATGTTGGATTAGTGCTGAATAGTTTAAAATCATAATTGGGCCTCTTTAAACTATTAGTAGGGATTATTTTGATTTAACATCAACAAAACTATTTTCTTCAAAAAAATTTGTTCCACAATTTTATTAGCCTTCAAGTTTAAGATTCCCAGGTTCTAACAGAATAATGGCAAAAGTATGAAATTGTATATGAACAAAGAAGAAAACACTGGCTCCAGGACATTCCAGTCCTTTAATTAGTGAGTGTGAAGCCCTGCATCAGAAAAGACTGATTACAATTTGGTTGCCAAAAATATGTAGTTAGAGAGCTCTTGGGCTTAATTCTCAGCTTCTGACTACACCATTGAACCACTGGTTTTCATGGTTATACCACAGAGGCAGGCAAAAAGAGGGTCAGACATATTAACTGCTCATTTTAGTGCTGCCAAAGGGATTCTGTACCTGAAAATCCTTAGTTTTCCATTCCATACACAATTGCATCCAAATAAGAGAATTATTTTCTTCCTATGCTGATGTATTCTTAATACAAAATGTGTAGATAAACAGGATATTTTAACAAAAATGGTGGTGATATTGTTTTGGGGATGACAAGTTATACCTTTGTAGATATTTATGCACATTCCCTGCTGCTGAGCTATTATATTCTCAGGACTGAATATTAATAATTACATCTTTTATATCCCTGTGAAGCAATTTCAGCATTCTCATTGTCTACCCAAAATCAGTATCACATAGATTACACGATCAGATGGAAGATATATATATATATATTCTTTATTCATGCCTCCTTTCCAAAATTTAGCTCTTAGAATTTAAATGTGTAAAATCCAGAATTTAAGCTATTCAATGATAGATTTGGTTTAAAAATCCCATATTAAATATAAAAAGTTTTGCATAATTAGTTCCAAAAGTTATTTTTTGCAGTCAGAGTGGACCTTCGCTGAGCTAATCTGTGGAGGACAAATAAGGGAACGATAAAAGAACTGCATTGATGTGTAAATAATTATCTGATTAACAAAGAAAAAATGAGGAACTGAAACCTTATATAGATTTTTTTTTTTTAATAAAAGGTTCTGTAGAGTTTTCTTCACTGTATCCCTGAAGGCAATATGATCAGTTTGTGGATAGGAGTATTTGACAAAATTGACTATAAATTAGATTTACCACTTATCTAATGTAAGAGGAAAAGATACAACTAAAAGCTTACACATAATGAACATGATTGTTTTCTTTTTATGCCAGGGTTTAACTGCCTTTAAATAAACAGTATTACCTTGGGGTGACATTTGAGTGAGTCAAGAGAGAGTAGAGTCCAGTAGTTTGGGTGGAGTCATACTAGAATGGAGTTGGAAATTTTAGTAGGCCAAGTAACTAGTAAATCCATGTCTTCATCTGGAAACTGCTACTTTAGAAATTTTGCAAAGGTTTAGCTAACTTTACAGTTATGGTTGACTTATCTTAGTGGACAGGTGCTTCCCAGTGTCCTTTTAATTTACTGTTCCTATCTGAAATGTTTTGAATAACAGTTCCATTCTATTATTCCACTTTCCCTAGTTCCCTTCATATTTAGGAAGAGCAACTGTAGCTGAGTTCTTTTTTAACATGCCTATGTATTCATTTCCTTCAGTGTTTAAATGCCAAAAAATGAACTGTTGGTTCTGAGCCAATAAACATTATACAGTACTAAAAGGATTATTTCTTTGCATAAGTTATTTTGTCTCCTGCTCAGCCTATGCATGGATTTTTACCAGTAAATGATCTGGTCCACATGTGTATTGTAAGAAATGACTTTATGGTCCAAAACTTAGTTCAAAATAATTTATTTTTCATATTTGAAATTATGAAACATGTTGGGGATATGCAGTCTACCAAAATATCTAACATATTTACCAAGGTTTTTTTTTTTTTGTAGCCTACAGTTTTCAAGTCCCTTCCTTGCTCTAGAGAATGACACAATCTGGCTTTGAACTGTTAAACAACTAATGCACTCTACCAATAGCAAAGTGAAACTACCCAGTAGTCTTTGGCAGGATAGGAAGCTGGTATATGCACATGGAATGGAAATAGGCTCTTCGTATTCAGCTGTTAAGAGATTTAAGAAACAAAGATACTGAATAGTGAAACAACTCAGCTATTCTAATTAGACTATGCTACTATCTGTAGCTATCTTACATAATTTTGCCTGTAAAATATGCAGGAGAAGTGGTATGTGCTCTATTGGAACAGAGGAAGAAAAAGAAGGTATTTGACATGACATATTTATGCTTTGGTTGTCAGACAAAACTGCTCTCACTATTACTCACTGCCCTTTATATATTGAAGAATGTATCTAAAGCAAGCTGAACACTGTTGTGTTTTGTGATAGTGTGTTACTGGGAAAATAGAACAGTTGCAATTATCTTCACAACAAATAGAACTTGTCAGATGGCAGACATGCAGAACTAATGCAGATGGCCAACTCAGAAAAGCTGTCAAATTGAACATCTGAAAGAAAATATCTTGTGTTAAGGTTCTGTAGACGTTGTCACTTTAAAAACTCACAATTCACTGGTGCTTCTAGATCCAAATTCAGGTCCCCACTTTTGAAGGATATGGTGAGCTATTTTGTAAAGACACATCTAATTTATATCTTGTTATGACAATGGTCAACAATGTTTTCTGACAGAACACTGGAATGGCTGAATTGAGGAATGAGGCAGGCCAGTGACCCACTGCTGCTTCCACCACCATTGATCACTGCTCCCTGCCATTATTTATCCCTGTCATCTGGCTACTGAATGGCATAGGTGAAGCTCCCTGGTGTCAGGTGAACACCTTTGCTGCCAAATGCAACCAAAGCCCCAGCTCCACAGGCCAGAACCATTGACTTTGCACTCCAGATCCATCCAAGGGGTACTAACCCCTGGCTTATGATACTTACTTTTGTAGCTGCTGCCTTTTTAGAGTTAAACAACAGTGGCTGCCTCTAGATGGGATGCTACTGTGTAGTCATTACTGTGCATTTATTTTGTACTTGTATAAACAAATACTAAACAAATGCTACTGATGAATGCCTTTTTCTGTGACGCTACTATGAAGTAGCCTAATAACAATATGCAGTAGTGTTGTCATGGTTTTTACCATGTGATGCTACTGCACAGTTGTATCGGGCTACAATGCAGTCAGTGTCTTGTGCAGACTTGGCCAGTTAGAATTATTTCCTCCCATGTTTGGAGTTCGTTAATTTTATTTTAAAAATTTGTAACTTAATAGGCTACAGTTGTTGATCCTGATGCAACTAATATCTGAATGACAAATTCCTGAATCACTTAGGAGTTGGGTTCTCCCAAACAGAGAGACTGGATATTATCCCAAGAATTTCTGACTTAGCTACTTACTCTGGATTTGTCTCATAAAATATTTGCTTGTTTTCACAGCGTAAACATTTTTCCTTCTTGTGGATTTAGTGTATTTTTTCTGATGTAGCAGAATTATCCTCCTGGAAAACCCATACAAATACTGTAGATCTCTATCTCTAATTTTAAGGCAGAAGACAGGTGCCCATGAGAATGTAACTTACCTGACATGCTGATGTACAGAGTTCCCAAAAGAGAGGAATTACACTTCCTTCACCTTAGATTTCTTCACATCTCTTAAGTAGAAACTTTGACCAAGTTGGCAACTATCATCCTAACACTACGCATAATGAAATTGCCATGTCACTTGCCCGTGACTAGTAAGAATTATCTGGAACAGGAACCCAAAGTACTGTGTGTGGGCATTTATACATGTGCTCCAAGAGGGGCCGGGGTGAAGGAGCTCAGAGCTGCTCTAATTGAAGTACCCAGAGTGTGTCATGTAAAGGCATCCCCTGACTGAAAAATAGTGGTAGGGCCATTTTTTAGTGCGCAAATGCTGATACATGAGATGCTAAAGTCTGCTGGAACATGGTAATTTGCAGACTCTATTAATCAAGTCTGACAAACTGGAATTACAATGTATCAGAGCAACCTCACTGCACATGTGTAGGCACCCTGTGAGTTGTAGATGTGATTGTCCCAAAAGCTGTGAACACCAAATGCAGTGGGGCAATTAATTTCACTAGTAAGGCCCTAGATAACTAGCAGGAACTGGTGTTTGGGAGTGAAAAACGATATCCTCTCTTTTTCAGTGCAAGGGAAAGATATTTTTTCTCTAAGGCCACGTGTGCATACTTGTCAAGTTATCTGTGGATAGAGAGGGAAGTACATACCTTTCAATGTATCTTTTCATAACAGGCTTTCAAGTATAAATTTGAAGAACACAAGAATAGAAAATGTACCTCAATTCGATACAGCTATATTGTATATTAGTGCTAGTTCTCAAGACTAGGACTGCCTGGGTAGAGACATAAGGGGTTGTTACTGTTTGGCTTAAAGGTTGTAATGAAGCTAGATCAGAACCCTAGACCCAGACTGTCCCAATCAGAAAGTCAGTACAATTCCCCCCTGAGCAAGCTCCACCTACATAAAACCCAGAGTAATGCCTGGGTCTCTGCTGGGCTGAATGAGACAATCAGGGTAGGGCAGCCAGTTCTCTGAAGCCACAGGCAACATGACCCAGCCACTCCAGACCTTAAAATCCAGTTCTAGGCTGCAGTATCCTTGTCTGGGCAAAGTTAAAAGTTATTTCTCCTGTCTCTCTGAGCTCTTTGCAGATTCTCTGGTTTTGACTCCTGGTTCTAAATCTAGCTTCCATATGTTCATGTGGTATCCCCCAATTACAGTTTTCTGCCCTTGATTCTAGCTTGACCTCCAGCTCTGGCTTTGGCCCTGATACTTGTTAATCATTAGTTCACCATGTCTCCAACTCTGGCTTTTGATGCTGTTCTTCTTGACTTTGGATATGGTTCCTAGTTCCAGTGCTAGCAGCAGACCACCCCCCACTTTCCCCATACTCCCACCTACCAGGAAACCAACCTGGACTACACTCATGCTCCAGATGCCTGACTGCTCATGCCCCAGTCCTTAAAAACAGTTGACTGTAGCTGAACTTGGAGCCACTGTGGCTTTTCTTCCCCAAGCTCTTTCTTTCCAAAGGGCAAGAAATGGTTTAAGCATTTGAAATTCTGTACCAGTTACCCTAACTGTAAAAAAGATATGTATCTTGTTTTCAACATGAACTTATAGTCAATGAAGCTGACATTAAGTCTCTGTCTACTAGTCTGTGGAGGCCTGCCATGTGCATGGCCTTCCAGTTCTTACTTCACAAATAGCCTGTGAATAAGGAGATAGACATGAAGAACTTTACAAGTTTGGAACATGAAGGACAGATTAAGATTTTGCATATGAGATGAATGTTTCATGCTCTTTCACTTGAAAGGTTTGTATTGTTAGTTCCACAAAATCATACCTCCTGACTGGAACAAAATATTGGTTCCTTTCAATTACTATTATTTTAAGTTTATTCCTCTGATATAATAAAAATATTTAGACTTTCTCTTTTACCAGAGATGTAATAGGCAAGTGTAATAAATATATAGGTACACATATCTGGTGTCAGCAATAAACTAATAAGTGGCCATTAACAGCACAAGGATTACTTCTATGGTGCTGAATTTGTCCCAAGAGTTGGCCTGAAATTATTTTGACCTAACCATCAAGGTGCTAGGGACTGTGTACCATGCTTGTGTGCAATGGCTTGGTTCATCTGCAGAGTATCTTGTTTTGGAGTTCCATAGATCAGTTTGCAGGTTGATTGGAAATCTAATCTGATCCACAAGACACACACTTACAGACTGTAAAAACGCTCAGAAATGTTAAAGAGGAGAAGGAAAGGAGAAAGGTTATTTTAGCACAGAAAAAACATCGACCTATAATTTGAAAAGAACACAATAACTGTTAAAAGATAATACATTTAAAACAAATACAAGGATATACAGAAATGTTATGCTATGTATTCAATCTGTGGAATTAACTCCCACAGGCAGCCAGACTGAAGTGCATACATATGCAGTAGTGCATACGTATGCACTACTGAAGTAGTCTGACTGGACATTTCAAAGAGCTGTTGTAAAAAAAATCACACGTTGGTTAGATACATTTTCTATGACACTGTCATTTTCCTTTGGAGGATCATATGTATGCACCGATGGGCTCATCCAGTAAGGCACATTCTTTGATCTAACTGATAAGAAGCACCCATGCTCTGATGTAAACTTATTTGACTGCATTAGCTTGTGTTGGTTTTCCTTTACCCTGTGGCTTACCCAGGTATAAAGCTAAAATGGAAGATTGATATTCACTTTTGCATCTGTCCTTGTTGTTTTGTCTTAGAGAGAAAAATGTTGGGAGATGGTATTTATTTTACTATAAATCCTAATGTGCACTGTAACTTCCTGTAATCTGAGCCACTCTGCTTTCTCGGATGTTGTGTGGCAGGTTGTAGGCTCTTCTTTGCTTAACTTACAATAAAAAGTCACTGTAGGCTGTCAAAGATTAACCCACTCATGGGATTCATGAGCTACACAGATGTATAGAAAATAAAGCATCCGGTAAAATGTTTCTTTTTTATGTCTCTAACATCTTATATATTAAAAGCTTCTAGCACCTGCTCTTCTTTAAAAGATCTTTTTATCTGAGATTCTTGGATCTTGGGGGCTTTTAAAAACACTTGCGGTTGAAGTGCCACTTACGTTACCTCAAGGGAACTTTACAAACACTGAAAATTGGCAAAGAAGTCTAAGCATTCTGCTATGGCATTTTTTCTTTAATATTTTAACATGTTTCAGAATTTTTCAATAACAATGTTATAAATCTATTCATAAAAAAAGAAATTACTTTTATTTCTGCCCAGATGTCACATTCTTTACGCAGCAATGGTGTAAAACATGCTTTTACTGAATTCGCAATTCATCGAGTTTTTTTTTCTGTTTAAGAAAATGGTCAATGCATAGGACAAGCAACTTAAAAAAGAATCAGGAAACCATGAAAAAGGGCTTTTCTGTGACTTACAATACAGTATATATGTATGATAGTTTTTTGGGGGCGTTTTTTTCAAATCTAACTTGAGCATGCTTACTGACTCAGTGGATTGTTCCTGTACCATTAGGATTAGTGAGAAACAAGGTTTTGGAGGTAAATATCTTAAAATAATGCAAACCCATCCACATACATTTTGTTATTCTGTTTTCCACACCCCTTATTTAAATCATACATGGGCATTTTGGGAAGGATCTGAAATAAAACCAGAACATGACCTAAATGTTTTAAATAGTAAGTTTGATGTTGATGTTTTGTAAGTCTGAAAGAGTTCCATTGAAGTCAGTCACTAACTGGGTGCATCTACATATGAAATTAGCACAATGCAATAAACTCTAGAGCTGTTCACACCAGAGTTAACTGATTCTGGCTGCAATGTCTATATACGTGTCTGTGACTGCAGCAGTTTGAGCTAGGGCAGAGCAGGCCTGGCCTGGCAGGCAGGGTGGGAATCAGCCCCGGGCTCTGTGTGGCAGTATTGAGCAGAAGAAGGGCTGGCTGGGGCGTGAAGGTGCAGAACATGCAGAGCTCTGGCTAGGCAGCAGGCAGTCCCTGCACTTTACAATCCTCATGCACCAGCCAACCCCTGTTACCACCTATATGTGCATTTCAGCACAATTACTTACATTGCTGTAAGATACTACTGTCTCCGACAGTACTATATTAGGGTGGCGTTAATTAATTTACTGTGCCCTAATACCAGCATACATGTAGATAGCTCCTGGAACTCTGAACCCCTGAACTGCTCTATAGCTGTAACAGAAAGGACACATAGAGTGCTGTAAAAATGGTGGATCCCATTCTACAGTAACCCTGGATGGAAATCAGACATCAGCACTTTAGATTAGAGTGCTATAATGAACATCTGTTCTAGATCCCATCACGACTCACATTAGGTCATATTCCATTGGCAGCCCATAGGGTTTTGCGACACCCCCTCATGAGGCAGTGGTCTAGCCTCAGCCAGAGCTTATCTCCTCTGCTTTAGCACCAGGGCAGACCCAAGTCCAGGATGTCATTGACAAGAGTCAATAAAAAGACTGTCCCTAGGCCCAACCATGTCCTCTCTCTATTTGTCCTTTCAACCATGTCCAGATCCATCTACCTAAATAAAACTGTTTATTGCTGAGTTCTGGCAATGGGCAAGTTCCCTAATGGATGTGAGGCATTTTTCATAAAACTGTGTTTAACTCCTGACTATTTAACATGGCTCAGAATATCATCAAGATATGTTTGGTGATGAAAAGTCCCTCTAAACCTAGCCTCTACCAAGGTACTTAATAGTTCTGTAATACTGTCAATTTGTATTGTGCTTGTCAAACGGTTACAGAGTCACTGGTGTAGACAGAAACACCAATTACTTTTTATTATTATAAAAATATACTTGAACTGCCCGAATGTACATCAGCACACCTATACATACCATTATGTAGCATCATTACATTCCAAATTGTCTGGGGAAACTTAGTGTATGTGTAAAATGTAGATTGCGAGAAATACTTACACTACCTGTGCTCATACATGATGGAGGACCAGAAACCCATGAGTTCAACTCACAGACTTGAAGTCTCAGAAACCTTGGATGCATTCAATAACTCGTAAAGAAGCAGGGAATATCTCTCCATGCTTATGTCTTAAAGCCAATTTCTAATTTTTCTGGTCAATCAAGTAATGGTTTGGAACCTTGTTCCCTTGATAGAAAGCTGTTTCAGACAGTCTGTTATATAGTTTATGTATGCTACTAGGAGTCCCATAGATAGATACATACATAGGGATGCTAGATCCAGGAACTCTTTTTTTGTCAAGCGCCAACACGTTTTGTTTTATTAGTTATCACTTTGCAGCTATGTATGTGAATAATAATATCCCATGATCTTGCTAGCTTTAATGTAGTGTTTCTTTCTTAGAGTCACTCAGTAATCAGAACCCTCCCCCTCCTCCCCACCCCCAGGACACTGGGAACATCTACATGACTCTTTACTAAGCATTAGCATAGTTTATCATGAAGTAAGCATGTATGTCTACATACGCATATGCTTACTATGCAGTAGGCCTCTTTAATCCCAAGTAAATTTGCTATCTGCAAATGCAAGTAGCAAATTTACCTGCAATTAGTAACAGTGCACTGGAGCTCCTGTCAATGTGTGACTAGGAGCAAAATCTGCTTCCAGTCAGCTGTCTACTGGGGGGCAGGAGATAGCATCCCCGTCCCCCCCCCGGTGCTGTCTGCTGCCAGGGTGGGCTCCACCACAGGAGCCTGGGTGGGGACTGTGTCCCCTGACCCTAGCAGCAGGGTGTTTCACACCTCCTTCTGCAATATTGAGAACAGGGTCCAGGAGATCCTTATCTCTCAGCTCCTACTCTGCCATCATGATTGGAGAAACACTTACCTCCCAGGGCTGGTGCAGCAACTGTGGGGTTGGTGCTGTGAGACCCTAATCCTCCAGCCCAAGCTCTGTGGTTATGGGGATCAAGATGGGAGATAAAGGTCTCCCAGCATTGGCCCCACAGTCACAGAGCTGGCACTAGGAGATAAGGGTCTTCTAGCACCAGCACTGAGGTTCCAGAGCCAGCACTGGGAGATAAGAGTCTCTCAGCACTGGCCCCATGGTTGCAGAGCTGGTGCTGGAAGCTCCCTGCTAGTAGGGTAGGGGAGCCTGTTCCCTTGCCAGATCCACAAGTGCAGAGCTGGGGGCTGGGGGACAGGCTAGGAAACTTGTTCCTCACCCAGCTCTGCACTCACAGAACTGGGCAAGGAACAAGCTGCTCAGCCTCCACTTGCAGGGTAGAGGGTGGGGACTGTCTTTGTCAGGGACAGGTTCCAGCCTCATATGAAGATAGGGTGATTGAAGCACCAGCCTTGAAAGAAGCTGCAGGGCTTTGAGCTATCTACTGCCTTGGTGGATCAGGGAAGGGGGCTGGAACCTACCCCATCCTTGAAGCTCTTTCCAAGTCCCTTGCCCCAGTCAGGGAGCCACAGCAAGAAGCTTTCTGCTGATAGGGCAGGGGGACATTGTCCCTACCCCAATAGCAGGCAGCCCCTCAGTACCAGAAGACAATTGTCTTCTGACCCTGTGCTCCCTTCCAGCTCCTGGATTAGCACCCTGGAGGAGCCTGGAGCTCCTCCGCAGTGGCAGCAGGGGCCCATTGTAGGGCTACAGGAAAATTGATGCAAAGAATAGCAAATCAGCTCCCTAATCTTAGCATGTGTACTGAAAGTGCTCACTCCAGAGTAATTTACACCAGAGTAAATTTAGGCCGGAGAAAATGCATGTGTAGGTGGGCCTAGTGTCTACGATGTCCCTCTTAGGAAACACTTCATATTCTTCAATGGGAGGAGAAGAAACTTTTTCCACATTCCCAATCAGCTGCCCGCAAATGAACCAGTGATTTTAATTTTCCTTTCTTAACCAGTAGATTCCCTAGAATTTGTAGAGACTTTAAGAAGCCAAGGGACAAAAAGGCCACCCTCCCAAAGCCCTACTGAGTGGAAGCAGACAGGTTGTCTCACTTGCTGGTCTGTGCTTCAGAAAGGATTACTTGGCATCACCAGGTATTTGGCATGGTGTCAGTATTCCTTCAGTTCTTTTTTTTAATTCCTTAATTAGCTGATACCCTAACATTAGAGTACATTAAGGTTGGAACTACACTGTTCTCAGTGGTGACAAATAACAGAACAAGGAGCAGTGGTCTTAAGTTGCAGCAAGGAAGATTTAGGTTGGATATTAGGAAAAACCTAAGTAGGAGGCTGGTGAAGTATTGGGACAGATTACGTGGAGAGGTGGTAGAATGGATATTTTTTAAATCTTTGGATGACTTTAAGGCCCATCTTGACAAAGCTCTGGCTGGAATGGCATAGTTGGGGATGGTCCTGCTTTGAGTAGGGTGTTGGACTAGATGATGTCCTGAGGTCCCTGCCAACCTTAATTTTCTATGATTCTATGATTAGCAACCAATAGGAGGGCTCTCTGCTCTAACTCATGGTGCTTTACACAAAGTACTATAAATTAGAACCCCCTCCCAACCCACCAGACATTTGCCTGTTGGCTTGGCAGGAATCAAACTTGCTTGCACCAGCTCTGGACAGCAGATGGGGACACTTTAAACTGCTGCTCTTCCCAGCCGTATTTCCCTACCTCTGGGGCTGTCAACAGGGGGGTGAAGTAGAGAGGGAGGGTTTGGGGTAGGGAGTAGCATGAAGAATCTGTCTGGGCTTGGCCTGGAGGTGGGGCAGGTGGAACAGAGCTCCCTAACCTTACGTGCCTTGTCTGGCACTCTCCAATACCCCAGACAGGATAGTTGAGTGGGGGGAGTGAGGTGAGAGGACTCTCTTCCAACCTCCTTACCCTCTGCCAGCCCCAGCCAGACCAACAACTCCTTTCTCGTCCCTTTCTATCTCCTTCCTTCCCCCATTGACAGACCTGCCCACTTGCAAACAATTAACCCTGGAGGAAACAAAAATACCCTAAGGTGCTCTGCTTTAGAGTGCCTTCATCTAATATCACATTTGAGGAGAATTAATTTATTGTGTAATTGGCCATTTTACAAGGACTCTGCAGCTGTGCATATTACAATGGTACCATGGGTGTACTTGGTAGCTGTGTTGGTCTGAGACAAAAAGACATACAAAAAACTAGAACTCTTTGTTCCAAGATGATACCTTTTATTAGACCAACTGGAAAATGGCAAGAAAATTGTCCTTTTCTGCAAGATTTTGGGGTCAAAGTCCCTTCATCACAGATCCAAGGAGATGATACTTCCCCTCTATTGGGCGCTGGTCAGACCGCAGTTGGAATACTGTGTGCAGTTTTGGGCACTGCACATCAAGAGGCATGTGGATAACCTGGAGAAGGTGCAGAGAAGAGCAACTTGTATGGTTAAGGGCTTGCAGGCCAAGCCCTATGAGAAGAGATTGGGGCATCTGGACCTCTTCAGCCTCCACAAGAGAAAGTTGAGAGGCAACCTTGTGGCTACCTATATGTTTATCATGGGGGCACAGAAGGGAATTGGTGAGGTTTTATTCATCAAGGTGCCCCCGGGGGTTATAAGAAATAATGGCCACAAGCTAGTAGAGAGCAGATTTAGACTAGACATTAGGAAGAACTTCACAGCTGGAGTGGCCAAGGTCTGGAATGGGCTCCCAAGGGAGGTGGTGCTCTCCCTTACCCTGGGGGTCTTTGAGAGGTTAGATAGGCATCGAGATGGGGCCATCTAGGCCCAGCACTCTTTCCTGCCTATGCAGGGGATTGGACTCAATGATCTATTGAGGTCCCTTCTGACCCTAGCATCTATGAATCTATGAATCGTCAGGCTCTGGGAAAAGTATAGATGGTACAAGATGGTAAAAAGTCCCCATAGGTAGGATCTAAACTTCGTTTTTGCACAGAGGGAGCTGAGGATGGAAGTCTGTCCCTCTTGGTCCATGAGTGTCTTTGTGAGCTGTGTCGAGTAGCTCTTTGATGTGTTAAACAGGTCTAATTTCATCCCTGGAGGTGTCAGATGGCAGGCACGGAGGCAAAAACAAAACAAAACAAAAAAACCTTCCTTGTTGTTCTACAATGAAGTTTAAAATCCTAAATCAGCTAAAATTTAGCATCTTCCATGTTTCAGGGTTATGTTTCCATGTTCACATGGGAATTTTTGAAGTGCAGGACTTTGGTTCTGCTCTATGATTTACCAGTCTTTGGTGGATGGTGAACCTAACTAGGTCATGCTCGCTGTCTCCCAGAGTACCACCAATCCTTAGGTTGCCTATGATATCATTGCTTTTGGCCAGCATTAGATCCAGGGTGTCTTTACTGCTGATAGGCCTTTCCACTACCTGTTTCATAAAAAAAGTTGTCTATTGTTGCCAAGAGGCTGGCTGGCCTGCCGGAGGCAAGTGGGTGATCCTCCCAACAGAAGTCAAGGTAGTTAAAGTCACTCATGATGATCATGTCTCTAGTGCTAGCTGCTTCTGTCAGTTCTCTGAAAATGTTTGATCATTTTCCTCTTCTTGGGAGGGAGGCCTGTAGTAGACTTATACCATAAGGTCTCCTTCTCCTTACCTCCCAGAGGGTCTCAAGAAACGCTTCCTTGTTGTCAAATATGACCTGCAGGGAGGGATTCTGCTCTTTTACATAGAGGGCCACATGTTCTCCCTTCTTCCCAACCTGCTTCTTCCTGTAAAACCTATAGCCATCAATATTCACTGCCCAAGCATGTGTGTCATCCTACCAGATCTCCGTTAACCCAATCAGATTAAAATCCTCATCAACTAGGGGGAATGCCAGTTCCTCCTGTTTGTTTCCAATGCTTCTGGCATTCCCTTAAAGACAGTTGAGCTCTCCCCTAGTTGCCTTAGGTTCCCTGATGTGCCACCTGGGTCACATGGAAGTAGAGGCTTTGTGTACTGCACTGCAACCTTCTCCCTGCCCCCAGACTTGCTTAGTTTAAAGCTCTCCTCAAGAAATTGGTGACTGTTTCTTCCCTCTGCTAGTGAGATGAATAGCTACCACCCTTTCCATTGTAGAACTGTGTGCCATGTTCAAGGTACCCAAAGCCCACACAGTGACACCATCTCCTAAGCCTTTGGTTGACCTCCTCAATGCACTCCTCCCACCGACGGCCACAGCCTGTGACTGGTAGGATTGAGGAGAAAACTACTTGCACTTCTAGGCACTTGATCTTCACCCCCATGTTCTTGTAGTCTCTCATGATCCTCCCGGGACATCTTCTTGCTGTGTCATTAGTGCCCATATGGACAAGGAGCATGAGGTAGTGGTCAGTCAGGTGAACATGCTTAGGGATTCTCTCCATAACATCTATGATCCTGACTCCTGGAAGGCAGAAGACCTCTTGTGCAAGGGAGTCTAGGCAGCAGATGACTCCTTCTGTGCCCTGCAGCAGGGAGTCTCCCATGACTATCACTCTATATTGCCTCCTTGCTGGGATCAGCTGATCCTGCATAGATGCAATGTCAGTTGATGTTGAGAGGGCTGATGGTAATACTTAAGATGTCAATCAAGTGGAAGGCTGCCTGTTTACTTGCCCTTGTGATGAGGGCATTACACACAGCTCCAAACTTTCCTTACTGTGTCCCATGCTTCACAGATGACAATATGAGTTAATAATAGCTCTGGCCCATAGCTGGGCCAAGCTCTGCCCTTCACTGGGCCTCTTGCACTCCACCCACTCTCACAGGGCCTCTCGCATACTACCCCTTCCCGGGCCACTCTTGACCTGCCTCACTCCACATAGCACTTGAGTTCCCTCTCAGGCTATATTGTACAAGGCACTTTGGGCTTTCCTACTGGCTCTCCAGCTGGGGTACATGCAGTATTTCAGGGTATCCTCTCACAGACTCTACACAATATGACATGTGACCTTATGCCTAATCTGGGTTGAACACAGCCACTGACCCTTCTGACACAGAGTACTTTGGGTCAACCATTCACCCTACTTTGTGTGAGTATCCACATATTTCTGCCCCTCACTGGGGCGATTGGGGTCTTTCACCCTTTGGGGTTCAGGTGCCTCTCCTAAGCATATATGCCCCCCTAGCAATGGGAACTTTCACCCTATGGGCGTCAGTATCTCTCACCAAGTGTGCCTGGCCTCGTGCCATCAGGGTCTTTCACTCTATGGGCTCAGGTGCCTCTCTCTAGTTATGTCTGTTCCTATTCCTGTCCCAACCTTGGGGTAAGCCACCAGGATGTGGGGGCTAGAGTTTTAAGGCATCCCCTACCTACCTTTCACTGGGGAGGCAACTGGCTCAGAATTTCTGGGGAACTGCCTCACCACAGGCAGTTCCACCATGAGTTCCTTCCCCAGCAGAGTGCAGATTTTGGTCATACGCAGGACCAGGAGCCTTCTGCCATCCCCATAGCTCCTGCATGTACCTCCAAGATGTTCTGAGCAGCTCAGACAGGTGTTGTTATTCTAACTGCCAACAGCAGACTGCTACCCCAGCTCTGAGGTCCTGGGTTAAAATGGAGGCTGCTACACCTCCTCCTCCAATTCCAGGGCCTTCCTGGGGTCATATGACTACCTGATTAAGGCTATCCCACACCTGCAGGCTGTCCCCTTGCTGGCTTTCAGACCCTAAAGTGACAGGCATCAAAGGTACTCTGCCACACAGAGGTAAGTTTCCCTTATTTCAACTGGAGCAGGATTGGGTCTTTATATTGTACTGTTTAGTCCAGAAGGTACATTTCCAGCCTTTCTTTGTTTTAACTCCTAGGAATGAATTAGAACAGTGGTTCTCAATATTTTTTGTACCAGGACCTATCTGTAAATATCTATGGCCAGTTCTGACCCACTGCCCTCACTCCTAATCCACTGGCCCCTACCCCCATATGCCTCTCCATATCACATCTGCCACCATGATTCATCCCAACTTTTTAACTTACTCAGCTTTATAAACTACATATCTAGATGTGTTTATTATTTTTTCTAAATATCAAAAATAATTTGTAGTAACACAAAACAACCACTTGATATTGTGTTGCCTTGTGCCTTCCCACTTGTGACATCTATCTTTATATTGATAGTGATAAAACAGTGATATTGTACAGTACCAGTAAAGTATGGGGAAAGAAAAAGTGACAAAAATGAAATTTAATAAAATTTGGCAAATATAATTTGGGTTTGAAATTCACAACATGCCACTAATAGAATCTACCACACTAAACTCCTCCATGTTATATAGGTGTAAAGTAAGGTTGCCTAATTTGGGACCTAAGTATTTGCCATCACACATTTTTTAATTTTTTTTTTTTAAGAGGTAGGCTCCAACTAGATGCTTTGTTCTCATTAGGTTCAGATTGAGTCCACCTCTTCTTTCTCATTTATCAAATAGCTAGTAGTTGATCAACTATCTAATTGACCATGTAGGGGGCTGTGGTTGGGGGAGTAGTGGGGGCAGGTCACAGAACCTCCAATCTGGAGTGAACAGACAGACACCCCTGAAAACTTCATAATCATGTGGGGCATGGCTGGTCATCTACTTAACTGGGGGTTGAGGATCTATGAATTATACAGCCTGCGAAAATCACAGGAGGTCTGCTGAAGGGCCCTAGAAATTTCAAGATTGTGCAGGCGACCTGGACAGCAGAGCCCAGGTGATGTGGGAGAAGGGTCACAAGCCTTGAACATGAGGGTGAAAGCCATACACCCCAAACTATGCCTTCCCATATCCACTGATGCATCCATTCATCCATCCATCCCCTCAGAGCCAGATCCTCACACACCAAGACCCCACAGGCACTGCCATGGACCATAGATGAACCCATCCCACCAGTCAAATCCAGGCACAGAACTAGTACTATGGGAAAATAAGGATCTCATCATCATCTGGGGTGAGAAAGACATCCAGCACCATCTTTAGATAAGGCATCAAACCAGAAATATCTTCAAGCTCATTGCCCTGCACATGTGCATGTGACCCTTTTGTCCTATTCATCTGGGGAGGGCCCTAGGTTCATACAGGTGAGGAGCTAGTCAGTCATGGCTTTGTGCTTTTGGACAGCCTGCTGAAGTCCAGAGCCAGGGCTACACAGGGTTCACCCTCTTCCCCATCCCTGTGCCATGTGTGCTCACAGTGCCAGGCCTAGTCCACAGTTGAAGTGCTCCTTCCTGCTATCTAACTGCTCCCACCTAGGACTTCATTATCCAGGGTAGGAAGGGGGTAGGATGTTCCCCACGAAAGTTTTGAAGGGATGATGATATTTCTGAATTCTTGCTGGAACTCAGCATGGGCTGCACTAGGCAGCCTCAGGTGCTGGCACTGGCCCCAGCTGGCACTGGCAGCTTGCTGTCATCCTGCACACGGATCTAAGGACCTACACCTTCCCAGGAAGAGTACAGCATAGCTCCATAGCCCTCCCAGGGGGTGTAAACCCCCATATCTATGCACAGAATGACAGCAGGCTGCCACTGCTGAAAAGTGATACATGTTTTGCTAGTCAGCAGTTTGAGGTGCAGTTTCCCAGGAATGTGTTTTGGGCACTGCACAAAGCTTGGCAAGATTTATGTTCTTGGAAGGGGTTACTGTCCTTGCAATTTTCATCTGAATCAGGCGAAACATGACAAAGCAATAGGCATTTTCATAATTCTCCATTGTAGCCTATGGGCTAAACTTGAAATGTGTTGAAAGGGCAAAGCAGTTTCAAAGAACAGTCCTTCAAAATTAAAAAAAATGGCAAAAAAAAGTGTCCTTTTGAAACAGTGAAATGGAAGTCAAAGCAAAACAGTGCTTTTTCACACAGCCTTAAAGACCAGCTGGTGGCTCATGGCCATGAGGGCATATACCATAACAAGTCACTGCCACATCAGGTCCAGGTGGGCAACTGTGATGTCCCACAGGCTCCAGCAAGACTTATACAATGTGGTAATCAGGACATGCCACAACTCCTGGTTCTCCCTGTTTGCTTGATTGTACAGGCTGGGAAATGAAGGCACATACAAGTCATGATGTCAGGCTTGGGGGCATGGTGGCCCATGCCTAGCAGTCAGTCAGAAGTGTCTTGGCCATTCAGCTTATTCAGGAGTCTCTAGCAGCCTGAAGTCAGTTCAGAGCATGTTGGGAGACATGTGAGACTTCCCTATTCCTTCTGAGCTGGCCTGTGCAGGCAGACTCTGAGCTTCACCCCACCAAGGGGCTAATATCTGTTCTGTTTTGTTCCTGACCTAACCTTGGCTTCTTGAACTTGTACTATGTTTAAGTCCCAATCTGCAAAAATATCCTAGATAAATTTACAATACAAATAGAAAGAATAACATAGATTTGTGAATATATTTCCAAATAACATTCAACTGTTTGGCATTTTTTTCCACTTTGTGCTGCATTTTAATTTTATTTAAGATCATTATAGCCTTGGCCATAAATAAGTGAATATAATTCTAGTCTTTTTTTTAATTATTGACATTGCAGGAAATGAAATGTGTTGAAGTACACTGTATCTTACATCTATTTTGCTTGAGAAAGATGAATGTATGACTCCCAGGTAATGATCTATTAACATTAAATCATATACTTGAGTGTCTAACTTGGGTACTTGGGAACACATTTTTTTTTTACTACATTATAAGTTAATTAATATTTGTTAAAAACAACTGAAACCAACATATAATGATAAGCCTTCAGCCCTTGAACAAGCTCCAGATGGGAACAAAGTTCTGCCGGTAGGCTTAATTTAGAGCCATAAACATGAGAGGAAATATCCTCACTGACATTGGGTTTTGGATCAGGTCTACAAAGAACTTACTGAAGATAAGGGATATTAAATCATGGATATTAGCCATGGTTCCAATGTGGCTAATAAGAAGTGTTTTCTTAAAATCAACCAAATACAAGCCAAAACAGAAGTAGAAAAAATAATATTCTATGACATGTAATGGATGTCCTCTAAGAATAGACTTTTGAAATGCTTTGGTGAGATGGAGCAACTGGTATTATAATGATGAAAGAACACTTTCTGGATAACTCATTGGTAAAGATATTGGAAAAGACAGGAAAGTGTAAAAGAGAAATTCCTAGCTACAATAATAATCTATAATGCCTCCAATTGGTACTTTCACTGACTGCAATTCATAAGAAAGTGTAGTAGATCAAGCAGTACAAATACAAGCAGCCAAAAATAGGCTGCTGTCTGGAGCAGACAAATAACTGTAAATAATGCCCTTTCTTTTCTTCTCCGTTATGTGAGCTTGTCTGTATTGCTGACTGTATCAATGCCCTCTTATATTTGTGTCTATGACTTATCATCATCCAACATTGATCTAATAGTGATGACATGAAGAAAATATTTAAATTTCCATTGATTTAGAGGGATTTACCAGATAGTTTTAAAATCAAATTCACTTGCTGGGGAAGTGTCTTCAAGAATATCTGCTAACTAGAAACTTGCTGTTTGTAGTTTGACTTTTACTCTCTTTTAAAATGTAATTTGTTCAAATAAATGATGATTTTATGAGCATCATCTTAGATTCAGCCAGGACAGTTTGACTAGTAGAGAAGATTCTTAGGTCTCAATTCTATAGGTTCTTTTTTTCTCTGATCATACCCTTCACCATTACTGTACAATCATGGAGGTGGGCAGGGGTCTACCACATGCAACAACTTTCAGGATAAAGGTCTTTGTTGGTAAACTTCTGAATTTTAAGAAACCTACCTGGACAAGATTTTGAGATCAGTTTCTCTTTGTAAACCTTTTCTTTTTGCTGCCAGCCTAGGCCTTTACACTGTGCTCCTGTATATAGTAAGCTATTCTCTTCTATATGAGCTCCTTTGTGTTTAACATTTATCTTAATGTAATACAGTAGTTCAGTGCATATGATCCTGGCTCCATTTAATAAACAACAGATAAACACCTGCAAAACTGTAAAAACTAAGTGTACATACAACATTCAGTTTCTAAAGCTAGAAGTGCAGTTCCTCAGGTTAAAATGCTAGGAGCTCACTATGCTTTTCCCCCGAACTAAAAATGACACACCTGGGGGAAATCACTACCATTTCATGCTATTGGGAGTAATAGATATGCTGGAGCGTAAGACTAGGTTTCAGAGAGACCTAGACAAATTGGAGGATTGGACCAAAAGAAATCTCATGAAGGTCAATAAGGGCAAGTGCAAAGTCCTGCATTTAGGGCAGAACAATCCCATGCACTGACACAGACTGAGGGCTGACTGACTTGGCTGCAGAAAAGGACCTGGGGGTTACAGTGGACAATGAACTGAAAATAATCCAATAGTGTACCTTTGTTGCCAAGAAAGCTAATGACATACTGGGCTGTGTTGATAGGAGTGTTGCCAACAGAACAGGGGAAGTGATTATTCCCCTCTCTTTGGCACTGGTGAGGCCACATCTGGAGTACTGTAACCAGTTTTGGGATCCCTCTGCTACAGAAGGGATGTGGACAAACTGGGGAGAGTCCAGTGGAGAGTAACAAAAATGGTGAGGTGGCTGGAGCACATAACTTCTGAGGAAAGGCTGAGGGAACTGGTTTTATTTGGTTTAAAGAAGAGAAGACTGAGAGGGGATTTAATAGTAGCCTTCAACTACCTGAAGGGCAATTCCAAAAAAGATGGATCTAGATTATTTTCAGTGGTGGCAGATGACAGAAAAAGGAACAATGGTCTCAGAGGAGGGGCAAGCTGAAGTGCTCTGGGTCAGAATACAGTGGGGTGGTGGGGAAAGGGACTTAACAATAGGGGTCTATGTCAAGGAGCTCATTACATAGCCCCCAAGAGTCTTTGCTCTTCCAGCCCTGCCCTCGGTCTCTAGGTAGAAGCTGTTACCTCCTTTTCTCTTTCTATAGTGAGGTATATATTGTTTATATCAACATGAATGATGAGTCCCAACCAGAGGTCCACACACCCATGTCCTCACCTGTCATGATCTGATGTTTATAGAAGTAGAATTCTGTACCTGGGTGTTTAGTTCCAGTCGGCCGTTGTCCACAGTCCTATGTTCAAGAGGGCTCCACCATCCCCTACACCCTTGCCTGTTCCACCGGGTAGTGAATCGTCTTCTCGTCACTGGTCTGGCTGGCATATTCTCACTTGCAGCATCCATCTTTATATAGTGCAGAAAAAAACTCAACCCACACTCCTGGCTTGGGTTATTTTCCCCCTGACTTTTTGACAAACGGGAAAAAAAATACTCAATGAGGTCACTTTCTCCTTCACCTTGTTCCAGTCTTTACGGTATTTTTTTATGAGCCTCCTATTGGGGTCATTATGGTCCTCTCACCCCACTGGGTAAACCATTAATCATTGGTTCTTGCCTCCCTTTTAGGGTGTTTATGATACCTTCTCTCTCTCTCTCTCTCTCTCTCTCTCTCTCTCTCTCTCTCTGGAGTGCCCTCCTATTAGGGTCTTTACGGTAGTCTTTACTACGCCATGCTCTTCAGTTTGCCAGCCATATTGTAGTCAGTTTCTGGTGCTGCTCCTGCACTAATTCTTCATCTAGGCTTTCTCTGGGGAGCTCCTTCTCTGCAGGAGCCTCCTACCTGTTTCCCAGGTTGCTCTCAGGCTTTCCTGCAGCGTTGCTCGACCCGGCTCCTCTCCTTCCAGTCCTGCACTCCCCACCCTGCCTGTTCCAGGCTCCTCTTTATATTGAGGTTTGAATTCCCGCCCCCTCCCCTCCAGAAACACCAGGGTATGGAGGATTTCTGCTGGGATCTTTGGGGTTTGGGGGCTTTAACAGCTGCTTCTATCTTTGGCCAGTGCTCCTTTGCCCCCTGTGGCTCCCTCTCTCTCTCACAGTCTACTATAGACCACCCAACCAAGGGGAAGAGCTGGACCATGAATTCTTGAGTCAGCTTGTGGAGGCACTTATGGCAAGGGATGTAGACATCAAGGGTGATCTAAATTACTCGGAATCTGCTGGGAGGAGCAGTCAGCCAGGTCACACCATTCATGAAGGTTCCTTGCTAAGATACAGGACCTCCACTTAACCCAGGAGATGCACAGTCCCAACAGGAGGGATGCCCTGCTGGACCTGGTCTTGGCCAGAGGCAATGAGGGAAGGGCCGAGGGGACTCCAGGTTCTTGATCACCTGGGTGACAGTAATCATAACCTACTGGAATTCACCATCTAGCACAGTGTGTCAAGGGCTTGCAGCAAGACAGTAGCCCTTGACTTCAAGAGGGCCAGCTTCAATGAGTTGAAGAGATTGGTAGGGAGTCCTCATGGGTAGGGAAACTGGCTGTCCAAGATGAGTGGTTGTTCCTTAAGGAGACAATCCTTCAAGCCCAAGGGGTACCAGTCCTCACAAGAATCAAAGGGGGCAAAAGTGTTCACAAGTCTCCCTGGTTCACCAAAGGCATTTAGAAATGCCTGAAAGCCAAAAAGGTGGCATACACCAAATGGAAGGGAGGGGCTATCACCAAAGAGAAGTATACCTCCATTGTTCAGGTCTGTAGGATGGCTGTTAGGAAATCTAAGGCAGAAATGGAACTAGGGCTAACATCAAGGATCAAGGACAACAAAAAAGTTATTTTTTTAAATATAGAGGGAGTATGAAGAAGGCACCAGGTAATGTGAGGCCCCTGCAGGATACGCTGGGCAATCTGGGGGTTGCACCAGAGAAAACACTGAGATTCAGGATGGACTCAGGAGAAGCTCCTCTGCCAGGCCTAGGGTCAGGGAGGACCGAGTTAGAGAAGGGGCTGGACATGTTCAAATTAGCAGGTCCAGATGCTCTCCACCCCAGAGTTCTGAGGGAATTGGAAGGAGTTATTGAGGAGCCCCTAGCATGGCTTTATGAGCACTTGTGGTGCTTTGGCCAGGTACTAGATGACTGGAAGAAGGCCAATGTGGTCCCCATTTTCAAAAAAAGGGAGAAGGGAGTACCTGGACAGCTATAGGCCTGTTAGTCTTACTTCAATCCTGGGGAAGCTCTTTGAGAAGATTATCCAGGAGCACATCTGTGGAGGACCAGCACAGGGGATGACACTCAGGGGCAACCAGCATAGGTCCATTGGGGGCAGGTCCTGTCAGACCAACCTGATTGCCTTCTACAATCAGGTCACAATATCATTGGATGCAGGTGTCGTGGTGGATATACTCTTTCTGTACTTCAGGAAGGTCTTTGACACTGTCTCCCACCCCATTCTCATTAAAAAGCTAGGTGACTGTGGCACTGATGCCTACACAGTCAGATGGGTCACAAATTGGCTGAGGGGCCACACCCAGAGACTGGTGGTGGATGGGTCATATTCAACCTGGAGGGATGTGGTCAGCGGAGTCTCCCAGGGCTCAGTCCTCGGACCCCCACTCTTCAATTTCTTCATTAGCAACTTGGATGAGGGGGTGAAAAGCACCCTGTTCAAATTCACTGATGACGCCAAGATTTGGAGTGTGGTGGGCATGCTAGAAGGGAGATACTGGATACACCTGGACCTGGACAATTTACAGGGGTGGAGAATAGGATAGGATTCAATACTGCATCCAGTTCCTGGCATCGCACTTTAGGAAGGATGTGGCCAGCATTGAGAGGGTCCAGAGGAGAGCTACTCACATGATCCGGAGACAGCAGGGCAGACCCTATGAGAAGAGGCTATGGGACCCGAACCTGTTCAGTCTTCACAGGAGAAGGCTGAGGTAGGGACCTGGTGGCCATCTATAAACTTACCAGGAGGGACCAGAGGGGAATGGGAGAGACCCTGTTCCCCCAAGCACCTTCCAGAGTAACAAGGAATAACAATCATAAGTTGTTTGAGAGTATGTTCAGGCTGGACATTAGAAGGCACTGCTTCACAGTCAGGATCTGGAAACAACTTCTAAGGGAAGTGGTGCTGGCTCCTACCTTGGAGCTCTTTAAGAGAAGGCTTGATAGTGACCTAGCTGGGGTCATATAAGCCCAGTATTCTCTCCTGCCTGGGGCAGGAGGTCATACTTGAAGATCTACTTAGGTCCCTTCCAACACTACATCTATGAATCTATGAAGTTGTAGCAAGGGGAGTTAAGGTTAAATATTAGGAAGAACTTTCTCACTAGGAGTGCAGTAAAACATTGGAACAGGTTTCCCGAGAGGTTGTGGAATCTCCATCCTTGGAGGTTTTTAAGACCCGGCTAGACAAAGTGTTGGTGTGATGATCAAGTTTAGGATGGTCCTAATTTGATCAGGGGGTTGGTTTAGATGACCTCCTGAGGACCCTTCCAACCCTCATTTTCTATGATCACATGAAGCAGTAGAAGTTCTATGAGCTGAATGCTTACTTTTACAGTACTCCTCTTGTGCTTCCCTAGGGCATCCCAGCATCCATTGTCCCTGAGGCAACCTCCTTTTTCAACCTTCCTCACCCCCACAGCATCCAGGGAGACACTGTGCGACTCAAGTGGCACTCCACTGCTCCAGCCAAGCACAGAGAAACCCCACCTCCTGTCAGCTTCAGGATTAGGAAAGCCCATAAGCTCTCCATAGCCCCATGCTGCACTGCAGGGAGAGCTGGGGGCTTAGAACCTCAAGACCCAGATCCCACGGTCTGGACACAGATTCACACACCCAGGGCCAAAGACACCAAAGACCCTGGACTCCCAGACTCAGACCCAGAGATGAAACCTCAGAACGAAAGACTTGGGCCCAAGCACCATCCCTCTCAATACACACCCTGGTATGGTCTTACCCCCTGCAAGTTGGATCCAGTTCTGACCTGTTGGTTCTAGAGTTCAGAAGGCACAGACTGGTGACCCCTGAAAGTTTAGGGAGAGGTGTGACTAACCAAGTTGTGGCTGGCTGACAAGTGTCACTGAAAATGTCATGGTTCAGGGGGGTGCGCTTCTACAGGAGGGTTAGGGATCCACTGTGAGGGGTAGATATGGAATTGATGCACTGTCAGTTGAACAGAGAGGGGACAGGTATCTCTTTTGGAAGTCTCTGGATAAAGAGGTAGAGGTTAGGTAGCCAGGGCTGTCCTGTATACTAGGCTGCTCTCAGCAATCTCTAGCAGCTTGAGGACCCTACAGAACAGTCTGGGATGCCTGCACAGGGCTGCTGGTGGCCCTCTGTCTATACAGCTCCTACAATGAGTGCCAAAAACTTGTACAATGCTTTACTGTTAGGGATTCCAACTGCTCGAACTAAACAGTAACTTCAGCCAGTTGATGTGAATGCTTGCAAGAACCCTAAAGGAGTTAATTGTTTGACTCATGCAAATTTCATGAGTCGAAATTTGCATTGCAAGTCCTGAATTCATTGCTGTCTGTACCTATGTGGCCATGGCTCATTACAAGAATTATGAGAAAAGTTGCCAAACTTTGGCTTTTGACTTAGATACCTGAAGAGGAAATATGCATATGATATTCAGAATTACTTCAGCTTTGTGCACACAACCACACATTTTTATGCTTGAGAAGAAAACTCAAACTCTTCAGAGACTGAAACATATTATTTTGTCAAGTCCTTACTCTGTCTTGTCAACAGAATATATTTTCTCAAAAGCTGAAATCATTCTGTCAAGAAAACTTATTTTGTTCAATAACCCTACTTGTTGATAAATGTTCAAAAGGGAAAAAAGATCTTCAGTTTTTCTGGGAATTTTGGCTGGTATCTTCAGGTGTATTTGTTTTGCTAAGAGAAAGAATGGTTATTGCCTTGTAGATGAACTATCCAGATTTGTGTTTAATGAAAAAAAAACCCATAACTTTAAATCCCACATCATATTTATATGTGCATTTTTGCTGTTGCTGGGCTTGGTTTTATTTTTTTGCTCAGAAATTAGAGAGATGTACACATTCTAAACGACTCAACAGTAAGGGAATACTGATGGCACATGTGTCAAGTAACAGCAAAAGGAACAGTCAGAAAAAGAGAACACCTGCTAAATATCTGGCAGATGTTTCATAGCTGTTGTTTATATCAAGCAGCCATGTCAGTGAAATAAAGACATTCAGGTAATTACATCTGTAAAAGTTACATATATAAAAGACAAACCCTTGACTACTGTGTTTTTACAGACATTGGAGGGAAAAATGCTCTCATAGGTCAATTTTTGCTTATTTTTACTACAAATGGAAGGTCTTTTTCATCAGGTGAAACTGATTCTTACTTTAGAAAATATGCTTTTTACCAGTCGAAAAAAGATTCAAGTCATTCATTTTGGTTCTGCCAATGAACTCAATGTGCAGTGTCATTCCACTCTTGGGCACCTGAATGTCCAAATCTCAGATGTAGCTACCTCAATATTGGGCCTTAAATAAGCTAGTATGAGGCTTTTAAATAATATTAGGAATATTTAATTAATTGTTTCTTCTTTCTTCAAGTTGAAATCTGTGGTAAACTTGCAGGACTAGACTTCAGAATGCTAGATCTTGGGAAAGTTTTAGCTAAAATTATCTAAGGGACTGGAATATAGGCTGCTTCGGATATTTTTGGAACATTTTCTAAACACTGAAAGGTGTTAGGGGAAAAGTTTACATTGAGTTTTGGGTGTATTATCCATCCTCTGAAGACCCTAGTTGTGTCATCAAATGGGTTTTGCTTACCCACAAGCTAATCAGGCATGTGGTTGAATTCATGTATCCCTTATGTAACATATTTGTAAATTGTGGTGATATATCTTTGATAGTCTTTGTTTTTGTGTACCTTCATTATGCATCAAAATAAGTAAAGTATATATGTTGGGAGCTGGTTTTGGATAATGGCCATATACAGTAAGTTATACCTACAAGCTTATTCTTTTAATTACAGACACCTTCCTCTTGTACCATGCTTTATAGTATTCTACCCTACTGTATGACTTTTTGCATTTGCCTTAACAGTATAGTGATTTTTTTCTTTCTCACATGTTTCATATATATTGACAAGAACAGAACACAAAGGAATGGCAAATCAATTCAGTTGATTCTTTTCATTCTAAACTATACAGTAGGTTTTGTCATGCATTAAAAAAAAAGTAATTTAACCTGATATTGCATTAAAAATTGTATTTTTTAAACAATAAGCACTGTGCAATGAAGCATGTTTGTTTTATATCTTAAAATGAAAGTGCAAAACAACAGGTTTTATAGTTTGTTTAAATAAAATTGATTCGGGAAGACAAAGAAAGTGTGAAACAGTTGCAGTGAGTAGGGCATTTCAGCATAAATGCTAAAGCATTTTTAAAATACATACCAACAAACCTTAGAACATCCATTGTCAACCCTGAAAACCTGAACATGATGAACAGAAGGTAGATTATGAAGACGTTCTGTACCTGGTGTTTTCAGGGAAACTTTTACTGAATTAATTTATTTATGTAGCATCCATCACTAAACTATATGACTTGGAATATTTCACACACCTACAAATCTTTGAAGGCACAGTGGTAAGAACAGCATCTAAGTTCTGAGAGTTAATTAAACAAAAACCTAGAATTTAACTGAAGTACCCATTTGAGTACGTATATCTTGAGTACTTATATCTACCCATTTGAATTAAAGGTTTTCAGTCAGAAGGACAATGGGATGCTACCACAAATGCACAAATACACTTTTCCCAGAGCCTGACGAAGGGACTTTGATTCCAAAAGCTTGCAGAAAAGGACAATTTTCTTGCCATTTTCCAGTTGGTCTAATAAAAGGTATTAATGGATCATTTTATAAATTCTTTAAAGCAACTTTCAGCATTATGAATTCAGATTAGTAACCCAACTAATAGTGTACAATCTTTGGTTTTGAAAAGGTCTTTCCTGTGAAAACCTAAAATCATAGATATCAAGCACATTTTTCCTTGGACTTAGCTTTCTAATCATATGAATTGAGCAAAATTATTTCTAACCATCTGAGAAACAGAAAACTGTATTCACGGATATTGATTGCTGGTTACAAGTTATATTTTAACCGGAACCAAGTATGCAACTATTAACACTCCCCTGATAGTACACTTATGGCTCTGCCCATTCTGTAACCCTGACTGGCAGTAGGTTTTGGAGTTAAGGATAATAAAGCAGTTTACATGTCTTGGAACAACATGTCAGGCTGTTTGTAGACCCACACTGGTATCTGGCAAATAGGGTTCACATTTCCAAACTTTGCTTTCCATCTGTGATTCCTAGAAACCATAATTTTTTTAATGGAATTTATTATTTCATCAATATGCCCCTGATTCCAATGTTTTGTGTTTTGTGCTTTACCGGCATGATTCAAAACTCACTGAAGTCAAAGGAAAGACTCCCATAGGTTTAAAATGTATCTAGCAGCCTATATCAACACGAAAGCTCTTTGTAATGACACTCACACAGAACTCCATTTTCATCTCTTTCACATCAGATTCCCACCAGTATAACTTCATTGAATTCTGTAGAAGCAGTCCTGATTTGTACCAATATAAATAAAATGAAAACAAAGCCCATGGTACAGATGTAATGGCAAGGGAGGGCAAATGAACCACAAAGAAAGCATCTGTTTGGTCTCAAGATAGAAGTTATTTATTGGGGAATCATAACAAGTGATTATAAAGGAATGCTCAGAAGACTACAAACAATGGGAAACTAGTGATGTGTGTTGAATAAACTGAGGGAAAATCACTGTCTTGGTTAGATATATTTTATTAAAAATACAGTCAAGATTGATATATGTTGTTGAACCCCACCCCGAAATAATAAAAAGTAGGTTTCACTGTCTCCCTTTCCTTCTCTCAAACCTAATACTCCTGTACATATCTCTAAGTTATCCACTTTTAAAGAGAATTGGAGGTTTAATTACTGGTCACAGTGATGGTGTGCAAAAGGAAAAACCAAGACTATGACACTGAAATACAGACACCTTTTTCTTTAACTGATTTCAGTCAAATCTTTATTTAGAACCATGATACATGTTAACTTTAGGTGGCTCAGATCCCCAATCACCTCTCCCCTACAGCTTACTTTTGGCTGTTAATGTTGCTGCAGCCACCCTCTGGGCTGGGCTCTGCCCAGAGAAAAGCAGCAGCCTGGCAGAGGCAATGCCAGCAGTGGGGGCTGGGTAGGTGGGTTCCTCTTCCCTGCCTGGCTCCCTGGGACAGCCTAGCAGGCAGAAGTAAGCTGGAGGAGTGGGAAGGAGCAGGGAGGGAACAGAGGGAGCTCTATGGGACAAAAAGCAAGGACAGAGTCACCAGCCCAGATTGCCCCATAGCCCCTTCCACCTCCTCAGATTAGGCCTGCCATCTCTTGCCCCCCTGGATGAGCCCACATCCCCCAACACCCAGGTCCCCTATCACTCTCCTCTGTCCTCCCAGCTTAATTTTGGCTATTGGTACTGTCCCAGAGTAGCAGGGAGGGAAGGGGAACCTGTGTCCCTAACCCCTACCATCACCACTGCCACTGCTGCTGTCACTGTCTTGGCTAGGTGAGAAGCCACTAGTAAGCCAGGGAAGGCAGGGGCACAGATGAGCTATGAGAGCAAGGGTGGGAGGGGAGAGATCCCCAGTGGTGGGAAGGGGTGGGGTGGGGGGTTGGAGGGGAACCCTGAGGGCTGGGGAGGAGAAACCCCAGGGATGGGACAAAAACAGGAGGATCCATGTGGGACAGAGGGGAAGCCTGGCATGGGAGGAAGAGGAAGGGAAGGGAGAGGGATTCTTACCTTCAAGTCCTCAAGGCCCTTGCTGGCTTGAACACGTGGCTGTTCAAACTCAAGTTAACACTAACACTGATTGACATTTGAGCAGTTCAAAGTACAACATGTACCAATGCCCTGAGATTCTGCTTAAGCTGCTGTGTCTTTCTTGTGTCTCTTCTATCAAGAAATTGGAGTCTATCTGCTTTAAAATCTCTTTAGTGAAATACAGTGGAAAGTCATAGTCATAATGAGCAAATGCAATGTATAAAGGGAATTTATATGAAGAATTACACAAGAACTAAACTAAATGCTGGTGAACATTTACTATCGTCTTATTTACTTATCTGTGCTTGTATTTACCAGAACATAAACATATCTTGTAACAATAGATATTGAAGAGATTCAGGGCCTGATTCCATTTAATCTATTATCTATCTAAAGTAGTGTATGTAACTAGAAAAGACAAAGAGAATAGACAAAAACCCATAGTGTCTCCACATATATCCAAGTTGCATGTCACGAACCACCAAAGTTGACAGGCTAACGAACCATTGGGAACAAGGAAATAGTGTATCCTTTGGGAAGGGATCAAAAGTAGTGGAATCCTGTACAATGTGAGAAGCCACCCTCTGTAATAATAGTACTGTTCTGTTTTCTTGAGTATGAATTTTTAAATTTGACTGTGTTTTATAGAGTAGTAGTTAGCTGTGTCAGTCTGAAGTGAGTTAGAAGGCAGAGTAGATGTGCACCTTTATAGTTTATATAAATAAGATATATACAAACACAAGCTTTTTTGAACCTAAGTTCATCAAATGCTAGGAAAGCACAGAGCACAGTATAAAGTTGAATGAGTGAAACCAAATCTAAGAAAGCAGGAGGGAGAGGGAGGAAAGGAATGGAGAAGAGAGAATGCTGTGAGAGGCATAGAAGCAAAGAACCCATAAGAAAAAAAAAGGGGGGGGTCACAAAACCTGATCCAAGTAATAAGATAAGAATCTATAGTTCCTGTTTAAATCATATTTAACACAATCTAATTTGTAGATGTTTTCTTGTTCCAGAAATTCCCATTCAGACAGGTTTTTTAATTTTTTTCTGCTTGAAACAAGCAATCCTGAGAACAACAACAGTGTCCAGGGAGGTCGAAGATTTCTGCTACAGGCATTTGTGTCTTTCTGTAACTGATGTCAGTTTGGTGTTCATTCATTCTTATACAGAGATGCTGCTCTGTCTAATGTAGACACCAGATGGGCATTGTACACTGGTGATAGCCTATATTATGTTAGTAGATTTGCAGGTAAGTGAACCTTGGGTGTTACACACCTTATTAGGTCCACTGATTATGTGGCCTGTAATGCTTTCAGGCTGTCTCCACTGGGTCCACCGCCAATGTTGCTGCTGATGGCTGTGGTCAGTCCCCACTGGGCCTGACCCCACCACCAACATTGCAGGTGATCACCATGCCCTCCCCTCCAGTCCTTGGGGGCACCAGTCACTCATGCCCCAGAGGCTTCCTTAAAACAGTCATCCTTTGTCAGCTTATGGATGATGTGTTTTAGATGTTCTAGCTGGGGGGCTGTGACAACCAGAGAGATTCTGTTGTACTTGCCCAGGGTTGGTGTTGTACCACAATGGAGTGAGGTCTGAGTATGGTTTTGATTTGAGTGATTACAGTTTTGTGATTATATGGTAATCAGATCCCCAAGGTATATATGCCAGTCTCTGAGATCAAAGCTAATCTGGTTGTAATGTGGATCTTGACTGTACACAAAGGATCTAGTGGTGTTCTTAGGATGAAAGCTGGTGGTGTGACGGGAGCTGTGGTGATCTATTGGTTTCTGATACAATGTAGTGGCAACGTAGCCACTTCAAATCTTTACTGTAGTGTCTAGGAAGTGAATCTTTGGCTATATAGATAGTAATGGGGAGGCAATCATAGACCTGCTTAGTAGTATGAAGAAGAGATCTCATGCAAGTCAGTATAATGAAATCTGTCAAAACACTTCAAATGGTCAGGTTGTAAGTCACAGTTAATCTTCATTCAGTCACTATGGATGACAGACATTTTTTTTGAACAGAGACAAGTACATAGTGGTACATTCTCCACAATATACCTTTGAGCCAAGTTTTGCAGTATCAACAAGGTGTTGATGCATTTTTACCCTGAGGCTATTTTTAATCATATAATTCCTGAAGCTGATCTTGTCTGATCATTGATTGCTAGTTTCTTTGTACCCACATTCTGGTGTGTTCTTTCTTTTTTGTTCCAAGGTGCTCCAGGCAGAAATTGAAAACTTCACGAGGGGAAAATAGTTTTAGTGTCAAAAACATAAATATACACATTGGGTCATTTAGAGGGCCACCTAATGAGCTGAGACTTTTTCAGTTCCAACATGTTCTCCAGAATAATGAAACATTAAAGCCAAATAAACGGTTGCAAGTGACTGCTGTTGGTTTGTCTTACTATCCACTGTATAAGCAGTGGCAATTTTTCATTACACTCTTATCTTTCAACAAAATAGAACATCCCTGAAAAATGAATTTATATGCATTTTGAAGAGTGGAAACTGATAAGAACAATTTCTGAAGTCTTCCTGTTTTATAAGCTCACTAAAGTACAAAGCTGTAATTCCATCACAATGATATGAAATCTAAAGATGTAGGTTTCTCTTCTTGGTAGGTATGCAGTCCTTTTAGTTCAATAAATGCAATGTTAGGCTATACTTACTTTCTTTCTCTTTACTACTTCATTCTCCATGAATTGTTCATTATTAATATTAATTCCTCATACAAATTCATTTTATACAAGCATGACAACAAAAGTATGAGCTTATTTACCACACTGCTCTTGAAAAGATACCTCTGATATTCTTGCCTATGCTTATTTTCACTTTCTGATGTGTTACAACCTCTTGGACTAAAGCTTTGGCTAAGAGGGGTTCAACATTGACAAGTGCAGGGTACTGCACCTGGGGAGGAAGAACCAGCAGCATAAATACAGGCTGGGGAACTCCCTTCTTGCCAGTGTTGAGACAGAAAAGGGTCTTGGAGTCATCATTAATGCCAGAATGAACATGGGCTGACAGTGTGGGGACGTGGTCAGGAAGGCCAACCATACCTTGTCATGCATCGACAGATGCATCTCAGGCAGGTCCAAGGAGGTGATCCTCCCCCTCTATGTGACATTGGTCAGGCCACAGCTGGAGTACTGCATCCAGTTCTGGGCACCGCACTTCAAGAGGGATGTGGCCAATATGGAGAGGGTCCAAAGGAGGGCCACCTGCATAACCAGGGGTCAGCAGGGCAGGCCCTACAAGGAGAGGCTGAGGGACCTGAACCTGTTCAGCTTCCAAAAGAGAAGACTGAGAGGGGATCTAGTGGCAGTCTACAAACTAATCAAGGGGGACCAGCAGGCGCTGGGAGAGTCCCTGTTCCCCCAAGAAATCCTGGGAGTTACAAGAAACAACGGACACAAGCTAGCGGATGGTAGTTTCAGGCCAGACATTAGGAAGTGCTATTTCACTGTCAGGGCAGCTAGGACCTGGAACCAACTTCCAAAAGAAGTGGTGCTGGCTCCTAACCTGGGGGTCTTTAAAATGAGGCTGGACAAACATCTGACCAGGGTCGTTTCACCCCAATACTCTTTCCTGCCACAACAGAGGGTCAGACTAGATGATCTCCTCAGGTCCCTTCTGACCCTACCAACTATGAAACTATGAAGTTTCATTTTTGTCTTATGTCTATGAGGTTATCTTATCCCCTGTTCAGTTTTAAAAATATGCTACTTAATGGGGAACATATTGATTATACTGTAGAAATGAAGAGTCCTAGATTATAATGTTATTTGAAATGGAGATATTGCAGAATCATATTCTTTGTTAACAAGATGGCACATATAAACCATGAAATAAGTAGATATTATTATTTTAAATGTTTCATAGATTTCATAGACATTAGGGCTGAAAGGGACCTCAGAAGATCCAGCCCCCTGCCCCAGGGGCAGGAAGTCAGCTAGGGTCAAAGGATCCCAGCAAGATAAGCATCTAAATGTTTCTTTAAAGAATCCAGAATAGGTGCTTGCACCACATCTGGAAGGAGTATATTCCAGGCCCAGGGGGTTTGGACAGTAAAGAAGTTTTTCCTTATGTCCAGCCTAAAACCATCTTGGAGGAGTTTGTAACCATTGGCCCTTGTCATCCCTTGGGGTGCTCTGGTGAACAAGCATTCCCCCAGATCCTGATGACCACCCCTTATGTACTTATAAGCTGTCACCAGGTCACCCCTGAGCCTGCGCTTTTCCAGGCTGAAGAGTCCCATGGCTCTCAGCCTGTCTTCATAAGGATTCTTCTCATGACCTCTGATCATGTGCGTGGCTCTCCTCTGGACTCCCTCAAGCTTCCCCACATCCTTTTGGAATTGTGGATCCCAGAACTGGGTGCTGAGACCTCACCAAGGGCAAGTACAGCAGGAGGATGACATCCTGAGATTTGCTTGAGAAGTATTTATGGATGTAATCCAGAGGTTTTTTTTCACTTTACCAACTGTGACATCACATTGGTGGCTCATGTTCATCTTGTAGTCAGTCATGACCCCCAAGTCCCTTTCAGCCATGGTGCTAGTGAGTATAGCACTGCCAAGCCTATAAACGTGATGCGGGTTTTTTTTCCTTGAGATGGAATACCTTGCTTTTTTCTGTGTTGAATGTTATCATGCTTTTATCCACCCACTTTCTAAGTCTATGAAAGTCAGCCTGGATCACCAGCTTATCCTCAGGCGTGGGTGCGCTACCCCAAACGTTAGTGTTGTGCTCACCTCTGCTTGAAAAGGAATTCCCAAGCTGTCTTTGCATGAGCAGCTAACCAGGTCTGCCCCACTCCCGTGGGAGGGTCCCTGGGGGGTGCTCCAGGGGACGGTGGCAGCTCCCCGGAACTCACCAGCTGCAGTCCTAACAGGACCCTCAGCAGACAGGGTCCACTCTCCATGGCCTCCAGTGCCAACATGCCTTTGGCGGGCACTCACTGGTCTCCAGCCTTCCCTACACCCTGGCCACTGCCACCTTGGATCGTGGGTCCTTCAGCCTCTTATCACCAGCCTGATGACTACATGTCCCAAGGCTCCGTTGCCCCTGCAGGCTTCCTCACCGGCGTCCCCACCAGCTTTCCCACCGGTTCTTTCCCTGAGGTCCCTGCCGGCTCCTTCTCCAGATCCCTTGCCGGTGTCCCTGACGGCTCTTCCTCCAGCTCCCTCACTAGCGGTTCCTATCCCCACTTCCTTACTGGCTCGGGCGCTGGCTCTGCAGCTGGGATCTATGCTGCCACAGCAATCCTCACCTGTGCTGCTACTGCTTACCTTGCTCAAGGCCGAGACACCCCATGGGTGTCTGCTTCCAGCCTCAGGCTTCCCTCCGGCTTTGGTGTCCTGCAGCCCCCCTGTGCCCTCAGGGCCACGCTTTATTGCCGCTGGGTGGCGCCCCTCCCTGACGTCACACGGCCCCAGCTGAATGTAAGCGTGGCTGATGAACCATGCGGGTGGTTTCTTGGCGTGCACGCCTCTCCTGTCCTCGACTCCTGCGAAGGGTAAGTAGGTGCTTCCCCTGGTTTTGGGCTGAGGTTTCCCTCTAACCCTGACGTCCCTGGGACAAGTGTCATCAGCGAACTTGGCCAGTCCACTTCTGACACCAATGTCCACATTGTTAATAAAGACATTAAAGAGTACAGGTCCAAGGATGGAGACTTGGGGGACACTACTAGTCACAAAGCACCATGATGATTCACTTCAATCAAATCCTACTCTCTGGGTCCGAGCATGGAGCCAGTTCCCCAGCCATTGGACTGTGATGTACCCAAAGCCGCAGTTGGCCAATTTTTCCATTAGGAGATCATGGAACACCAGATCAAAGCTTTTGTTAAGGTACAAGTATGACATCAATCTCTTCTCCCTTGCCCAGGTGATATGTCATCTAGTCATAGAAGGAAATGAGACTGGTCAGGAAAGACCTACCCACTATAAACCTATACTGGATGTTGCCATCAGCCAGCTTGTTAAGAATGGTCTCTTTGATATTTTTTTTTCCAAAATCTTTCTAAGGATTGAGGTCAATCTGATTGGTGTGTAGTTCTCTGGATCTACTTTCCTGCCTTTCTTGAAGATGGTCATCACATTGGCCTCATTCCAATCTTCAAGTACTTCACCTGAGTGCCATGTGTTTTTGAATATCTTTGTCAGTGGCTGGCCTATGGTGCCTGCTAGCTCCTTAAGTACTCTGGAGTCCAATTTGTCAGGACCAGCTGACTTGAATGTGTTCAGCTTCTTAAGGTACTCCTTTACAAGGTCTACACTGATGCTGGGTATACCTTCACCCTCACCCTGGCCAACCCACATCATGCTAGGCAGGGTGGTCCCTTTGGGCTGATGAAAAACCAGCGTGACGTACCCATTAAGCAGGTTTGTTTTTCCTGGGTATCAGTTGTTAGATGTCCCATTTGGTTTAGTAGGGGTCTAATGTTACCATTGCTTTTCTTCTGACTCCCCACATGTCTGGAAAAGGACTTTTTATTGTCCTTGATATGTGTAGCCAGCTGGAGTTCAGTTGCAGCCTAGGCTTTCCTGGCTCGCTCCCTACAGGGCTGAATATTCCTCCTTAGTTGTGATTGCTGTCTTCCATCCTTTATAAGCCTCTCTTTTTAGGTGTAGGAGGTCCATGAGTTCCCTGCTGAGCCAAGGGGGTTGTTGTGCCCTTTTGCTACCTTTCCAAATTAGCTTTCCTGAAATCAAGGACTTCTGCATTGCTGACTGACTTGCCAGCTTTGAGATGGATAGTAAAAGTGATCAGCTCATGGTGACTATCTCCCAACTTTCCTTTGATTCTTAGGTTCTAAAATCAATCATAATCCATCACACTCTAATTTTATAGTAGTTTGATACTACAGAAATCAAATAATTGCATTGACCTAACACTAGACTACCACAATGGTAAATCTGGGTCCATAATTTTATCATTTAGCAGTGCCCAAGGGCAAGTGGGAATGGACTGGGTGGGAAGGATTTTTCTACATTCAGAGTTTCATAAACTGATTTAGCAGTAGTATTTTTACTGGGTGAAATATCTTTTAAAATTAAATTTTGACAATAATAACTCAAAAGTCTTGAACATTGGGATGGAAGTATTTATTAAACAATGTTTTTATTAAAGAGAAATAAATAGTGTTGCAGACCACAACCTGTACACCCTTCAAGATTTAAAAGGGGCAAGAGCTTAAAGTTAAATTCTTTGTGTACTGTTTTTTACATGTGGTTGTTCTATTGATTTCATTGCCCCGATTTCATTTCTTTCAATACTATTATACATGAACATGGGTATAAAAGGTCCTTCATTGGCTTTTTTTTCTTTAAAATGTTTTTATGGTTTTTTTTAATTCTTACATGAAGACTGCTATCATCATGTAAGTCAAAGCTATATACGATCTTTTGAAACATCTAATACCTATTTCATTAGGCACCTAAATAAAAATGAAAGGTATTTTATTTTCTATATACTCCTTTTAAGTTGTATAGAAATCCATTCCTTAGTTCTCTAATCTTTGCTTAACCTCTTGATCTACAGCATGCTGTTTAGTGTTTCTACTAGGTACTTCACAAACACAGTAGTTAACTAAGGAGACAATTAATGCAATTAGATTATTGCCCCTTCACTGGAATGGTAACAGCTACTCCAGTTGTGGCTGTCTAACATGCAGACATACTAACACATAATTGTCATTTAACCATACAGTTACTTTAATGGCAGCCAGAGCTCACATAACTAAACAGAATGCTTTTTTCATGGAAAAAAAAAATAGCTGCTAGGAAATGATGCCTCATTGGTTTTCATGCCTGGTCTTGAATAAAAACAGCCAGATTCATGGCTGATATAAATTGGTGTAGTTCTACTGAAGACATTGTCAGTTTAAAATCACTGAAGCTGAAAAGTTTCAGAGTTTTGAGAAAACATAAAGAATCTGTATTATTTATGTTGCCCTTTGAGACCATTTGAAATAAGAAAAGTTGAATTTTTAATTAAACTGGTTGTTATTTTTGTACCAAAGCAGTAAGCCAAGAATCTACTTATCTTGGCCACTTGCACCCAATGTGGAAGGACTGTACAGCTGGTACAACACAAAACTTTTATTTAAAATATGCAATTGGTAACTAGCAGGAAAAAATTCATATACATCTTCAAGCTGGTGACAGCCAAGCAGTAGAACATAAGTCCTGATACAGTCTTGGTCAATAAATCATAATCTTAAACTGTCCATCAATAATTTTCTAAAGATCTATTGCTTTAGATCTTCATACAAGTGTTTTTTTCAGAGGTAGAGACAAAAGTCTTATTAGATTTGTCTAAAAAACTGGGGATCATATCTATCTGAGGAAGCTATATCTATGATGAAGCGTGCTACTTCCCTGTAAATTTTATGATTTAAGGAATGTGTGGGAAAAAGGAAATTAAGTTGTAGTTGTTTTATTACAAGCATCAGATACAGAAAATATGGGGGTGTGTCCTATTCTGTTCAGAGTTTTACTCTGAACCCCTCTGGTTAGTAGTGAATGATGTCATCATCTTGACACTATCTTAAGATATTACCAGTCTTGAGTGCAAGGGCAGAGTACAATATATTATATCACCAACTCTGAGGCATTTTATGGAAACCTTCTATCAATGTATTGCCCCAACTGATCTTCCCTTAGATTGATAATTCTTATAGCATTGCAGTAGATGGTAGTACAGCTAAAGATTAAATATATAGAATACTAAACTATAATTCTGCATTCTACTGTGCATGTGACTATGTTACAAGATTCCTTCTGTGGATGCAAGTGCACTGCCTGAACTTGCAAGATATATTACAATAAGTACCTGTGGGGCTTAACTGAAAAGATAAATGATTCCATACACAAGCCTAACAGTTTGTAGGAAACAAGTGTTCCAACTTTTTAACTGAAGTGAATAGATATTGATTTGTTAAAAGAAAAAGATTTCTTAGCTCATATTGGGTGCATCCAGTGAGCCCACATGTGCCTCTTGCAGCATCTCAAACCCCTTTGAGATATTACAAGAAGCACATGCAGGAACTGGAAAAGGTTCCCCCTGCAGGGGGAAAATTAGACACATAGATATCCAGGGGTCAAAAAAACCCAAATGAGCTAAAATAAGTGGGTCCTGAGGCAACTGGAAGCTTGGTTCTCCACAGAGATGCTCTGACTGCCAGAACATCTCTGTGGTTGGCTCTTGCCATGGTGCTAAAACATCTGCCTGCCCTGCATGGGCAGGCAGCATTCGTGCCAGCAGCAGGGCTTCAGGGTAAGTAAGTAAGGGGTCAGGGGGGCTGGAGGAGGGGGGAGGGGACCATGGGGAGGACCTCTGCTGGCTCCACCCAATCCTGCATCCCCTAAACTCTGCCCTGTCCAGCCACATCCCGCCCACTCCCCCACCCCCTGATCCCTTCCCTGTCTGGCCACATCCCCACCTGCCCCTCATGCCCCCCATTATTGTTGTGCCTGGCCCCATTCCCCACCATCCCCCCCAAGGCCTCCCAATCCCTGCCTCTCCAGCATCCCCACAATTAATAAACAAACAAACAAAAACCAGCACTTACTGGGAATTCTGGCTACCCATCTGGGCCACCTCTCACATAGTGGCCACCTCCTGCACAGTGCAGGGCAGGGTGACAACCCCAGAAGCCCCAGACCACACTCTGATACCCCACAGTGCCCTGTGCTGCCCAGGGAGGCTCTGCCAGGAAGCCCTGGAGCCTCTACAGTCCCTGCTTCTATGGTGAGTAGAAGGGTTTTTTTTTCCTTTTCTTTTTTTTATTTTAAGTGCCAGCGCCTGGGATTGGGAGGCAGCCATCAGGGAGCTGAGGGTGCAAGCAGGGGATGAGGCCAGGCAGAGAAGCTATTGGGGGTTTTGGGGGAATAGGGTGGTCGGGCAGCCATCAGTGGGACTGAAGGACCTGGAGGGGGATGGGGCCAGGTGGGGCAGCAATCAGGGGGTGGGGTAAGGCATGTGGGCCCTGCAGTGGGGGTGGTAGCCCTTGTGGGGGCCATTGGGCCCCTGTTGGGGGGGGCAACAAAATATATAGGTGTTGAGAATTGATGTTATTATGATGATAGAGACACTGCTAGGCATCCAAATTGCTTTAACACTGTAGATATATACATAAAACATACCCAGGTGATCTCTTTCTCTCTGTCTGTCACTCTCTCTGCGTGCATATATATACACACAGTGGTCTTTTGTTTTAATTGTGGAGATACATGGATTTTGGGGTATTTTAAAGAGTGACTTTGGGATTTTTTTCAATCAGGGATTTTTCATTTTTCCAGTTTGGAACACTAGAATTCCTGCTAGAGAGATCAGTGGCAGGATCCTGCCTGCTCAGAGCTGGCACCTTGGACCCAGCTGGCTGTGGCTGACCTCCTAGCTAGTTGGGGCCAGGAGGACATTCTTTGATAGTTCAAACCAGGCCACCACACTGTGAAAATCTTCCAGGCAATAGCTGTCCAGATGGCTGGGCAGGGGCACAAACAGCAGTAGCGCCACACAAGGGCCAACCCTGCAGCCACAGCCCACTGGCAGTTGGCCCAGAGGGGAAGATGCCTCCACTGACTGTGCAGCCCCCATCCAGGTTTGGCAGGTGCACAGCAGGTCACAGCCAGGCAGCTGGCTCCACTGCCAGTCTGTTGCAGTGGGTAAAGGGTACAGAGAATTCTCAGGGCTGCTTCAGCTGTTCAGCTGACACAAGGGATAGTGCCTCCAGGTACCAAATGGCTGGCCCCCAAGAATCCCCTGTCTATTTGTATCCTTCAATTATTTTGGGCTGTAAGGCCCACCTGGATAATTAACAGCCCCTGCTGTGTGGACCAATGGGTAAAAGATACAACAGAATTCTTGGGACAACAAAGGCAAAAAGCAAGATAGAAGTGTTGTCTGGGTCAAAGGGTCAAAACATGAAAATAAGTGCGCCTGAGTGGGACACCAAGCAGAGCACCCCAGGCTGCACCCACTGGTCCTCAAAGTATCCATGAAGTGGGTGCATGCTACTTACTGGTGCTCCACCTGGAAATGTGCAAGGACAAGTGAGAAGAAAGCAGTCCCACAGTGTGTGGGCACCTTCCTGGCCAAATCCTCCTTCAAGTACAGGGCCCACTTGGCCAGGATCATAGTTTCATAGTACATAGGTCAGGAGGGACCTGAACAGATCATCTAGCCTGACCCCCTGCCACAGGCAGGAATGAATGCTGGATTCACAGGTGATCATCCAACCTCCTCTTGAATGTGCCCAAGGTAGGGGTGAGGACCACTTGGCCACCTTAACTGTTAAATTTTGGCCACCCTAACTGTAAAATATTGCCTTCTGATGTCTAACCTAAACCTATTCTCCATCAGCTTATTACCATTGCTCCTTGTCACCACAGGTGGTGCTGGGGAGAAAAGGGCTCTGCCTAATTGCTGTTGATCTCCTCTGATGAGCTTGTAGGCAGCCACCAGGTCCTCCCTCAGCCTTCTCTTGCTGAACAGGTTCAGGTCCATCAGTCTCTCCTTGTAGGGCCTGTTCTGCTGCCCTCTCACCAAGTGGGTGGCCCTCCTCTGAACCCTCTCCAGGCTGGCCACATCCCTTTTGAAGTGTGGCACCCAGTACTGGACGCAGTACTCCAACTGCGGCCTGACCAAAGTGTGCCTTTGGATGCATGACAAGGTATGGCTGACCTTGCTGGCTGTGGTCTGGTATTGGTGGCTCATGTTCATCTTGGAGTCAATAATGACTCTGAGATCCCTTTCCACCTTTGTGCTTTCAAGAAGGGAACTCCCCAACCTGTATGTATGCTGTGGATTCCTTCTCCTAAGGTGCAGCACCCTGCATTAGTCTACATTGAACCCATTTCTATTTTCATCTGCTCACTTTTGTAGTCTGTCTAAATCTATTTGTAGCCTCTCTTTCCCTTCTTTCACCTTGCCCCACATTTTAGTGTCATCAGCAAATTTGGACAGCGTGTTTTCCAACCCTTTGGCCAAGTCACTGATGAAGATGTTAAACACTTGGGGCCTGATGCCTGAGCCCTGAGGTACCCCACTGCTCACATCTCGCCAGGCTGAGTACAACTCATCCACCACTACACTCTGGGTGCACCCCATCAGCCAATTTTTTACCCATCCAACTGTGCAGGCATCAATGCCACAGTTGCTGAATTAATTGATGAGGATAGGGTAAGAGACAGTGTCAAAGACCTTTTTAAAGTCCTGAAAGCTATGTCCACAGTGACACCATCATCCAAGAATTTAATTACTTGGTCATAAAAGGCAATCAGGTTGGTCAAGCAGGACCTGCCTTTGATGACCCATGCTGATTGCCCCTGAGCATGATCTCCCCTGCAGACCCCCCGCAAATGTGCTCCTTGATGATTCTCTTCAAGATCTTCCCAAGCACTGAGGTGAGGCGTACAGGCCTATAGTTAAGCCAGGATGAGGTTAACCAGGAGATCCCAGGACCTGGGGGGGAAGCACAGATGGGGTGAGAATCACCAAAAAGGTGGCAGGTGAAATTCAACCAGAACCTCAAGAAAACGTTCTGAAAGTGGAGGTGGAGAGGCTGCAGCCTGGTGCATGTGAGGGTCATGTGCACCAGGGTCTCCTTGTGCCTGAAGAAGGAGCAGGAGAAAGGGGTGTCCATGAAGCTCACCACATACATGCCCATGGTGACTGCTCCCCATGGTGACTGATGAAGTCCCCAGCATCTTGTGGGATGAGGGTGGAGTACAGACTCATCCACTGGAGTGCCCCAGCCATGGCCTTGCTGAGCAGGTCCCGCCACTTAGTGTCTGGGTGGGACACGAGGCTGGTATGATGGACAGTGTGGCACATGAGTGTGTAGAGGTGATGGTGATGAAAGGTGGAAAAGCATACCAATCTGGTGACCTCCACCCAGCTCAGGTTGTGGAGTGGGGAGTGTCATGAGGCTGGGCGAGGTGCTGGCTCCACAACTAACTCTGGTGGACTGGAGGACATGGGCAGGCAGGAACCACTGCTGTACAGGACCTGGTTAACAAAGGTCATTGGGAGGTAAGACAGATTTCACCTCCTGGACCAGACAGCAGGTTGCACATGTCATGGATAGACCCATGCACTGGACCATCACAGCAGGATCCACCCACTCCCACCTATCGTAGTCCGGGAGGTCTCCAGTACTGGTGGCACCAGCCAGCATCTACTTCTATTGCAACCGTGGTGCCTCTGCTGTTGGCACTTCCAGCTGGGGGTTACAGAGGAGGGAATCAATGAGCAGGTCATCACTCTGGGTGCCTGTTGTGGGGGACCTGGAGGTGGACACCAGCCTCTAGGCATGGAGGATGTCCTGGTAGAAATACAGTAGCCCTCACAGGTCCTGCAGGGAAAAGCCCCGCAGACTGAGCAGCTGCCAGTCCTATCTGAGCTCCCAGAAGTGGTGGTGGAAAACATGTCCCAGGTGGTCCCATGTCAGGTATCCACTGACACCATATAACAGTCACTGCAGGGCCTGAAGGTGGAAAGCCAGAACCTGGCTGTGCAGGCAAACCAGACCCTAACAACCCTCCCACAAGGGGAGGCTTAGGACTTCTGCAGAGACTCTATGCCATCCCAGCCAGAAAAAACTCCAATGCCCATCTCTGGAGCCCACCAGGACCTCAGGGAGCACAGGCAGGGTGTGTAAGTGATGCCAGAGCATGGACAGGACCAGCTGGTTCAGCACCAGGACACTCTTACACAGGGAGACACATCTCAGGAGCCCCACCTATGCCTGGAGCTGTTCCACCACCCTTGCCTCCAGCTGGTGCCAATTCTCTGGCAAGGAGGATCCTGTGAAGCATGGGTTGGAGTTATCCCAACTGCCACCCTGCATCCACCACCAAGCCAAAGCTCTTGATCCTGTTGACCCAAGCAGAGGAAGCTGCTGAGTACAATGCATGACAGGCCTTCACCCATGCCAGGTCACCTGGGTCCTACACCATGAGGAATATATCATCAGCATGCACTGACAGGACCAGCTATGCTGCTGGCTCCCAGAGCATTGACCCCAACACCCGCTTCCGGGGAGAATGTGGAAGTTTTCCAGGGCCAAGATGTACAGCTAGCCTGACAGTGGGCAGCCTTGATGCACCTCTCTTCTGAATGTGATGGGTTCTGTCAGGGTCCAGTTGAGTTTGACCAAACACTCTGCAGAGGTGTACAGCACCTGGAGAGCCCACACAGAGTGGGGCCTGAAACCAAAATCAAGCAGCATGCCTGTAAGCTACCTATGATCCATCTGTCAATCACCTTCTCCTGGTCCAGGGATAGGAGGGAAAAAAGACAAGTCCTTCCAGCATGCTAGCTTCAGGAAGTCCTGAACCAGGTACAGGCTGTTGAAGATGGAACATCTGGACACCATTCACATCTGATTGGGATGGATCATGTCTATCAGCACAGGCTACCAGCACAGTGAGATGGCTTTCACTGCCACCTTGTAGTCTGTGCAAAGGAGGGACATGGGATGCCAGTTCCTCAGGTCATGGGGATCCCTGTGCTTAGGCAGGAAGGTTAGCATGGCTGTCTAGCATGACGGGGAGTTCCCCACTTCCCTTGGATTCAGCCCAGAGTACAGCAAGTTCTAGGCTGAGAATGTCCCAGAAAGCCTGGTAGAACTCCGAGGTCAGCTCATTGATGCCCAGTTCCTTGTTGCCAGGCATCAGGTGAAGGGTGGCCAAAAACTCAGCCAGAGTGAGAGGAGCATCCTGCTGGTCCTAGTTGCCCATGCTGACTTGTACGAGTCCCTATATGAGATCTGACTGGCCTCAGAATCAGTCGTATCCAGGGAGAAGAGCTCTTTATAGAAAGCCAGCGCACATCTCACCTGGATTGTGGGGGGGTGCTGTCACCCACTAGAAGGCAGATGATGTACTTCTTGGCCCACTGCCTCCTCTCTAGGGCATAGAAGAAGCAGGATCCATAGTCCGTCTCTTGAAGGAGTTGGACACGTGAGCAGACAAATGCACCATGGGCGTGAAGCTCTTCCCACCTCTCCTGACACTCTCCACAGAGGGACACACTAGTTGGGTCAGTGGTCAGGCATCTCTCCAGCTCTAGCACTTTCCACTTGAGATGTTCCCAGACTGCCTCCCTCTGCCAGGTGTGCCCCCAAGTGTAGCTGCGGCAAAAAAAGCCAGATGCACACCTTCCCCACATCCACCATCTCTGAGCCCACTGGTTCCAGGGAAGCTGCCTGTTGCTCCCACCAGGCCTGCCAGAACACCTGGAAGGCCTCCCTGAAGCCAACATCCTCCAGCATATTTGCATGCATATGCTAATAGGCTGAACTTGGACACCCAGACCCTGGACCCAGACAAGGTGATGATCACTGAAAGGGGTTGGATGGATGGCAGAGGAGTGGGCCTGGGCAAAGTGCAGTAAAGTGATATAAACCTGGTCCAATGAAGAGTGGCATGCCTTCTCTTCCCCATCCTCATGTAGGTGAAGGAAGGAGGGTCAGTAGCATGAGAGGCATGCCTGACATCCACCAGGGAGTAGCCCATCAGGATCCCCACCGAGGATGCCCACAATCATGGTTCCACTCCTTGCCTAACTGGTCTCATGCATCTAGGGTGTTGCTAAAGTCCCTATCAAGGATCAGACACTCCTGAGGGTTGAGGGTGTCAATATATGTGGCCACCAGGTGGAATCCCCTGCTTCTGAACCTAGAGGTGTGGCAGGTGGTCCAGAACTACCTCAACATCCTAGAGAACCTCCAGCTCCAGGCCTGAGGAGAGCAGAGTAGCCACCCCTCAAGAGATAGCCAAGAGATGACTAAAAAAGACCCTGCATCCCCACTTCAGACACCAATTTGGTTCATCTGATGGAGTCATCAGGGTCTCTTGCAAGAATACCATGGGTTAATGCCTTTTCCTGAAGGAAGGAGAGTAACCAGCACCTCCCGAGACCCTTCCTGCAGCCATGGATGTTAAGGGTTGTGATCTTAAATGACCTCACGGCTCATGGTGTACATGGTTCAACAGGGGTCTCATGCATTTCAACGCCTGGCATGGGGCCCACTGGTTCATGTATCACCCTCCCATATGTATAGAGGACAGCTATGAAACTGTGGGCCCACCTATAGATATGGGCTTTGCAGGTTTTGGGCCCCTTGCTTTCTTCCGCCAGCATCCTTACTGTGGTGAGGACACTGTAAAAACCAGCAGTCCAAAGTACCAACTGTACCTTGCTGGCAGCCTGGTGGTTATAGTCATAGTCAAGAAATGAGAGTATCTCATCCCTGGGGACAGGTAGGACAAAGAGGTAAGCAGGCTCCATGGAGCCTGCTGCTTCTCGATCATTCTCCTCCTTATCCTGGGGCTCAGTGGGCTCCTCAGGCACCATCTGAATCTCCCAGTCCTCTACAACTCCAGACTCTGGTTGGGATTGGGAAATCTCTGCAACCCCTTGGGACAGAGGTGGGGTAAGGGTGGGGCTACTTCACAAGAAGGTGGGGTAGAGCTGAAGCCCCAGGGGGTTTGTGCAGGATCCCTGAGAATATTGGCCTGTTGATTAGGGCACCCCACAATAACAACCTTTGGTGTCGGATTTCGGATTAGCCTGGAGGTGTAGTTTTTCTGGGAGGGGAAGGGAAGAGACCCATCAGGGTTGCTCCAGCATCTGACTTAGGGTCCTGGGAAAGGGGAGCTTCTTCCTCAGAACTCAGTGGGATGAGTCCCAGGGCCTCTGTATCCCCCAGATCATCAGAGGGAGGAGGCTTCACTGGGTAGGCCTCAGCCTTGGCGCCTGTGGTTTCAGCATGTGGGCCCTGGCCAGCAGAATGAGGGGCTTCCTTCATGGGCTCCTGTTCAGGACTATCTAGCAGCCTTGAAACCTCCTCCATGGGGTTCACCCATTTGATCTTTCCAAGTAGTGGGGTGTCAGGTACAGCTTGGAAGACTCCTGGAGGCTGAGCCGCTCCTTCCCCCAACATGGTCATCTTGGGAGGGGAAGAGGAGTCTTTCACATCAGAGGGCTCCAGCTGTGCCCAGGACTTCCTCTTGCCTTTACACCCAAAGGAGACCTGCACCTACTCAGCCATGGGGTGATCTGCAGGTGGACAGGCACCTAAGAGAAGGGTTGGTGGGGTGAGGCAGCCATGACAGGCATGACTAGGGACAGGGGGGGCCCTGCTCCCTCTCCCTACATTTACTGCTGCCCTCCCCAGGACTCCACCAAACTTGGTTGGGGGCAGGGTCCCTTGAGCTCACAGGTGGGCTTTTAGTTGTGCCTGGGGTACCAGGGGGGCCTGAGTAGGAGGGGTGACAGTGGGAGGGGCACCCCTTTTGCCAGTGGGACCCATGGATGCCCTTTCTGCTTGGTTCATGGGGCAACCATGATGCAAGTGCTCCAGGGCACAGCACCCAAAGCACCACAGGTTCCCCACTGTATAGAAAATCCTCATCAGGGCCCCTTGATAAGGAATTGCCAGGTGCCCCTCAGCGTCCAGCCATGATCTCACAGCCAGCTGCATCATGACCTGGTGACAGAAAAAGCACACATGTCAGAGGCTGGGGTCTTGGCACCCCAGTGAGAAGGCCATGACTGGGGAGATAACTCTCCCCAGGGTTTGGATTTGGGAGAGCAGGCCTCTAATGGGGATATATGGAAGGATGGAGTTGAGGACCACCCTGGTCTCCAGCTCTTCTAGAGTGTCAAGGGGGACATATTCACCCTCCACCATGAGCCCCCTTTCCACTACCTTTTCCTTCCTCTGAGGAAAGGAAAAAGACACCCTTGCCATGAAAGCAGGAGGCCACCACAATCTTGCCCCCCCCCCCCATTATCCAAGATAAGCCCTGTGCTCTGGTCTCAAAATGCAGGTTCTCCCACTTCGGCAGCTGCCACTTCACCCCATGCCTGCCGATGAGTGCTGGAAAGGGGGCCCTGCCACTTGGGCTAGAAGGGCTGGAGTTGGATGGTCCATCCCCCCACCCCAACTTTGAGTCTCTCCACAGCTGCCTGAACATAGTTGCGGTTCTGCCCCGGGGAACTGTGTTGGTGGGGCCCAGGCTAGGGACAGGCTGAGTGGGTGTGCTGGCTGGTGTAGTCCACCTGGTCCCCTTGGGTGATGGTGAGATAGATTTGGGGGAAAGGTCCTTCCAGAGTGCCACCTGCCTCTGCAATGGAGGTTGCAGGCTTCTCCACCCTAGGACGAGTTTGGTCAGACTCTGCCTCCAGGGTGGAGGCTGCAGGGGTATGCATCCCCTTGGGGGTTTGGCTGGGATCTGTACCTATAGTGGGGGCTGCAGGAAACTTTGTGGGTGTATCTGCACCCCCTCCCCCAGGAGGTTCCTGCCCTGCCATTTTTTCACATGAGGGCAGAGAAGACAATAAAGAAAAACAAAATATCTCATGGGGCTGGTGAATCTAGTAGGGGCAGGCTGGGGTTGTGGGGCAGAAGGGGGATAGGGAAGAAGGGGTCTGAAGCCTATTAAGCCTCAGCCCCACAGGAAAAAAAACAGGAGGCCTATGCTTTGAGAATGTGGGAAGGGGAAGGGGGAACACACACAAGGTCTGGGGAAACTTGAGCTGGCTTACGCAGCCACACAACAAACACCAGGTCAGGGGAAGTGGGCCACAGGACATATCACACAAGGGCAAAAAACACACAGGGAAGGCTGCTGAGGCAGGTGTAAAATATGGCTGAAGCAGTGGAAGGGCTTTATTTGTGGAAGATCTGTCCAGAAGCCCCTCAGGCCTTCAGCCAGTCACTTAGAAGCAGAGCAGTAGACAGAAAGAGAAATCAGGATCAGATGCAGTGAGGTAGCTATAGTGGAGGGTAGGAGCAGTCTGTCTATTAGGAAGTAATACAGTGAAGATGTGGTGTCAGATGATGCAGCAGGGAAACTCCCTCTACCCTGAGAGGGGGAAGCATCAGAAACAATGGCGACAGCAGCAGCAGAAGTAGAAGTAGAAGTATAACTGATGGTAAGAGCCATCCAGTTCAGCCTCTCATGGTGTGCCACTCTGGTGAAAGTGGAGGTGAAGGTGTGGGTGGCTTGCCAAGGCAGCTGGGGCAGACAAGGTTCTTTTAGGCTCCAGCAGTGATGGAGAGACAGGGTCCCACAGGAGGGGGGCAGCAGCCACCACCACTGCTGCCTGGGACAGGAAGGGGCATAGCCAACTTCCTCCCAGAGGCCCCTCCCCCAGAAGCTCCTAAGAGCAAGTATCCCTAAGCTACTGGCTTGGACAACTTTTTGTACTTATGGGACAGGACAGGGCAGCTTTTTATACTGATGGGGACAACACAGGTGCTGGCCCCAGGCTCTAGCTCCTCCTGGCTGCTGATCTGGGACATGCCACACAGAGTTATTTTGCCCCAAGTGGCACAATTTGCTCCCCAACAAAGTACATGTCTGAGCATGTGTGCTGAGGCAAAAAGCCCTGACTCAAATTTGCACCACTTTTATTTGAGCTGCTGTAAGTGCATGTGCTTGCACGTGTGGACACGCCCCATGTGACCTTTCCTAAGAAATTGGGTATAAAAACTGAGATAGTGGCCATTTTATGTATATTATTTCAATTTAAATTGCGATAGCATTTGGAAGTCAAGATTAGGGCCTACATGGGCATGTCCACATGACCACGCATGTGCCTCTTGCTCCACCTCAAAATCCTTTGAGTCAGGGCAACAGGAACATGCAGGAACAAAATAATGTTCCCCGCACTGCAAGGTTTCAGTGCGGGGAAAAAATTAGACCCCTGGCTATCCAGGTGTCTAAAAAAAGTGAAGTATAAAAAAATGGGGCAGAGCATGGTCCCTGACCATGCCCTTAGGCAACCAGTGGCTGGGTCCTCCATAGAGATGTTCTGGCTGCCAGAACATCTTTATGGTTGGCCTGCACTGTGTTCAGCACCACGACTCCAGTGCCAGTGAGTAAGGGTTGGGGGGCTGGAGGAGGTGGGAAGGGACTGTAGGGGGGACCCCGATGGCCCCGCTCACTCCCTCTTCCCCTGCCAGCCCCTCCGAGGCCCCCACCCCCTGCCAGAGCTGGCCCCTCCCCCTAGTAGCCCCCCCAAGCCACCCGACCCCTGAAGAGGTCAGCCCCCACCAGGCCCCCTACCCCTGTCCTGTCCAGCCCCATCTTCCCAAACCCCCTACCCTGCCCCCCACCCCATACTTTAAAAAACAACCCCCCTGGCACTTACTGGCAGCTGCAGCTGCCATGTGTCTGCCTGGGCCCCACCTGCACAGTGCAGGGCAGGCTAACAGCCCCAGTGGCCCCAGCCCATGCCCTCTTGCCTCTCTCCACTGTCCTGTGCTGCCCAAGGGACTCTACCAGGAAGCCCCAGCGCCCCCCCCCGCACACACACTTCTCAGGTAAGCAGAGGGGTTTTTTTCCTCTTTTTTTCCTGTTCTTTTTCTGGTATGGGGATTAACTGATGGTGCCTGGGGTTGTGTGGGTATCCTTGAGGGCCTTGGGGTGCAAGTTAGGGGGTGAAGCTTGGTGGGGAAGCCAATGGGGTGCCGGGAGGAGTAGGGGGTGGGGCTTGGTGGGGCAGCCATTGGTGGGGCTGCAGCTGCTGGTAGGAGATTAGCCTAGGTGGGACAGAAATCAGGAGGGCTGGAGTGGGGCATGTGGGACTTGCAGGGGGGTGGTAGCTCCTGTGGGGGCCATTTGGCCTCCACTGGGGGGCTGTATTCCTTGTGTGGGGGATGAACCCCCTGTTGAGGGCCTGAACCCCCTGTTGGGGAGACATAGCCCTTGTGTGGGGGCTGAACCCTCTCTTGGGGGGCTGAACCCCATGTGTGGAGGCTGAATCCCCTGTTGGGGGGTCATAGCCCTTTTGTGGGGGCCACTGCTCTGTGGGAGGTCAGCAAAATATGTATTCATGAATTCACAAAACCTGTATTTAGAGTTTACTTTATTATTATGATAAAAAGACTTGCTTTAACAGTGTAGGTATATCAATAAAATATTGTCCAACTGATTACAGTCTCTGTCTCTGTCTCTGTCTCTCTCTTTATAGTGGTCTTTTGTTTTACTTGAGGAGGAACATGGATTTGAGGGTATTTTAGAGAGTGATGTGGGGATTTTTTTTATCACATATTTTTCAGTTTTCCAGTAGGGAATACTAGAATTCCTGCTAGGGAGGCAAGTGGCAGGACCCTGCTTGCTCAGAATTGTCACCTTGGACCCATCTGGCTGTAGCTGACCTCCTGGTCAAATGGGGCCAGGAGGACATGCCTTTACAGTTCAAAGCAGGCCACCACACTGGGAACATCTTCCAGGTGATAGATGTCCAGATGGCTGGGCAGGGGGCACAAATGGCAGTAGTGCCACACAAAGGCTAATCCTGCAACCACAGTCCACTGGCAGCTGGCCCAGAGGGACAGATGGCTCTACTGGCTCTATAGTCCACATCCAAGTCTGACAGGTGCACAGCAGGTCACAGTCAGGCAGCAGCCTGCACTGCCAGACTGCTGCAGTTGGTAGAGGGTACAGGGAACTCTCAGGGCTGCTTCAGTAGTCCATTTAGCACAAGGGGTGGTGTCCCCAGGTACCAATTGGCTGGGCCCCAGAAGATTCTGAGTGCTAGTAGCCCTGAGCTACTTGCCAGGGCAACTTTTTATACAGCCGGGGGTAACACAGGTGCTGGCCCCGGGCTCTACTCCCCCTGAATGAAGATCCTGGAGGAGCCAGGCAGGGTTATTTTTCTCCAAGTGGCACAATTTGCTCTACAGCAAAATACATGTCTGAGCACACACACTGAGGCAAATAGCCCCGGGTCAAATTTGCACCACTTCTATTTGAAGCGCATGTGCTTGCATGTCTGGATACACCCAATGTGTTTATATATTCTACAAACAGCCCCCTTAAATACATATCCCAGTCTCAATTGGACAGAGTATTTTTCAGCAAATGTTTTTTTTTTTTCTATTGTATTATACTTTGGTATGATATTAAAGTTTCTACATTTCATAAATTAATATATTTCCATAGTGACCAGAGTACTTCCAGCATATCTGTATATCAGTATGGTAATAAAATATTATTCTGATATAACTGATGAAAAGTTAGTATTCAGCTATAGAACAAATATATATTTTATCATGCTTATTTGGATACAGACTGTGTAGTCAAACCTCTTGGATATTATAAAAAATTGATTTAGAAGTATTTCAGGTAGTTCAGTCCTAACAATAGTATTTCATCCATTTGCTAATGCTCTATTTCCTTGGGTCCTAGATAAGCAGGATTCTGAGAAAAGCTTACAACTAACACGGCAGTTCTCAATAACAATTTGTTCTTCCCTTTTTTTGTAAAGTAGTTATGTGAGTGTTGTTTGTTGTAGGGTTTGCAAAGCTTCATATTTTTAAAGCCTTCTTCAGAAGAGTCTTTCCAGCCTTTTTACATACTGGTATGTCTGTATGTGACCCTGACTGTGTAGTCAGTACTGAGCAGTCCTTTAGTACCTACTTTAACAAATACTAAATGACTGTGCATTACCCAACAGTAGTACACAGTTCTGGACATACATGGGTAATTTTTTACTCTATCGTGCAGCAATGAGATATTGCACATTAGCAGTGGCATCACAGTTATTGACGTTGATGCTATGTTATCATAGTCTTTCATGTAAAAGCACCCATACTATACAATCATCTGTCTGAAGCATCAGTCTAGTACAGTATTTTAACAGGTGTTTCAAAACACTGTCAAGCTGAACCATATCTTTTCTTCTCTGGCTACTTGGGTTGATCTTGGGCTCCTACTACTCTCTCAGACAAAATCTTACTACAAGCTTAGTGTCTTTCTTTTCTGACAAAGTAAAGCCATCACCTTGGCAGGAAGCTTGTATTGCTTGGCAAACAAGTTGGTATTGTAATATTTCTGGCAAATACTATTTGGCCACCTTTGGCCATTTTTCAGGAAATCCTTTGTTTCATCAGAAGTTATTTTAGTAGATCTGCTCCCTTTCATATTGTACAGACATAGTAGTTCTGAGAAATTCTCAGTTTGGTAGCTTGACTAGTGGTACAAAGGAAATGAAGAGCACCTAAAGTTGTTTTTTATTTTATTTTATTTTTTATATTTATGACCAGATAATACAAGATGCTTGAGTGGGTTTTGAGTGTTTAGTACCTGTAGTGAGACTTGGAAGTATTGACCCTCATATATAAAGCACTTAATATAGTCAGTCCAACAAAATGAAAACTCTTGATTATATTGGTTTATAAAATAATAGTATACAAATAGATTAGTAATGGTAAATGTTTATTTCATCAATAATACAAATATAAAAGTGTTTTATCCAAGATTACTTATCTTAATACTTTCTATTCAGTGTTCTAAATCAAGTTCTTGTGGATGGATGGATGTTGTTGTTGTTTTGTTTTGTTTTGTTTCTTAACTCCTGTGGTGTTTCTTGGAGAAAGCAGGACAAGCAGAGTAAAGCCCTTTGAATGAGGTATTGAACCAGGCAATTTTTAAAACTATTTTTATCTCCAGACAAATGGCAATCTCTTTTCACATCACAACATTACATTAAAATTGTGTTAAGGTTCTGCAGTAAAACTGTAAGAGCAAGTATATTCAATGCTAAGAATTACATTTATGCTACCAAGTGACAGTCCTGCAGAACAGACTATTAGTAAGATAGCACACTCCCCTGTCCATGCACTGTAGATTTAATTCTTATTGAAACTAGCTATAAATGTTGTTTGTATGCAATTATCTCATGGTCTTTACACAACTTTGATATCATTATTATGGAAGCATGAAGTATTTTGCTAGTTTATAGATTACTTGGTCATGTTAAATCATTCTTATGACTTATTTTCTCTAAATATTGAAAAGATGTAAATTGTCATTGGAGACACATACCATTTTCTTGAAATGACATTGTACCTGTAGCTGTGTAATCTCAAATGTAGATAATAATCATAATCATAGATTAAATGTCCTGAAAATGTAGTAATGCAAAGTTACGTTTGTTCTGTGAGGTCTCATATCCTTTTAGCATAACATGTTTGAGTACACTAAAATACATAGCACCTTTGTTTGTATGTCTGTGTCATATATCTGGCACTCCTGTCCAGAACTATTTACACTGGTCTTTACATTATATAATTCTGGCAGTGAGTGCCATCCACAAAATCAGAGGTCTCCCCAGTGGTTGAGGTCAATTTGGGGAGGATCAGAGGCAAATAAGGCCTAGGTTGTACAAAATGAAATACAAGCTGCTTTTGTAAATACATGATTTGTTAGGGTTCAGTTTAATCTCAGAAAATTCCAGCTTCAATGACCCCAGATTTGGAATAATAATTCTTCCTCACTATCTAAAGGAACAACAAATGTCAAATCA